>JAQPPZ010003356.1:14837500-16037500 GCA_028583015.1 Wollemia nobilis | reverse complement strand
ATAACTGAATACGAGGCACATTTGAGATTTTATTGTGTGATTTTTTTTGGTTATTTTTGAAATTTTTGCACCAGTAGATATGCATTAATGTCCATTATGAAACTCCTTATGGTGAGAAAATGTGTGCATTTATGGGATTGACCAAAGAACTAAGGCATCTTTGGAGCATTTTTGGGAGGTATGATATTGATAATGCCCCAGTTGATGCTTGAAAATATTTTTGTTTTGATTTTATGTTATGGATGCAATGATGAATGCAATGCCTAAATGATGATGTGATTATGCTTATGTATGCAATGTACTGATGACATGCACTAACTAGATAATATATGTATGCTTAGATGCTATGATCTAAATGTGTAGGTGCACTACTACGTATGCATATATAGATGTAATGCTTATTGTTAAATGCATGTTTGATTTTGATTTAATTGTATGCATCTAATTTATGATGTTATGATATGGTAAATGCAATGTGTGTAATGCATTATTTACATGATGATGATCTAATGTAAATGAATCTGTATGCTTTAATCACTTAAAACATAAGGAATGAATGTGATATGAGTTTAACAATCTAATGGATGACACCACAAAATGTATAAAAATCATGAATGAAAATGATAAATCTTATCATAAGAAAGGATCATTTTAACATCCATATATGAAATGATGAGTTTGAAATATATGTAATGATTTATGAGATGAGATTTTTTGTTGCTATTAGGGAATTTTTGAGGTTTTCCATGAGACTCAAACACCCTAGTTGACTTATCAAAAGTTGTATAATGACTATACTAGACTCCTAAAAGATAAAAGTTTTTGTTATGAAGACCAAGATATTCATTATCCTTGTGTGTGCAAATGAATATATTATATGAGACATAAACCTACCCCAATGCTAGGTGGGATTCATTCAGCCCATTGCTGTATTGGGGATCACCAAATGATCATCATGATCCTAAGTCGAGTCAGTTGGATTAGACCATTAGGTGATACATGACATCTAAAGCTAGCTCTCTTTGCAAATTTCTTAGAACTACCCCAATGCCAGATGAGATTCATTTAGCCCATTGCTGTATTGGGGATCACTCTATGGTTTCAAGTAGCGACCATTTCAAGGGTCAAGCTCTTCACCCCCTTCTTTTCTTTTGACTTATTGGGATACTTGCTCATGCATAGTGATGAAAGCCAATGTTTATTTTGCAATTTTGTTTTTCTCTTATTTTGAGCAAGGGATTTTGATTTTGATTGTGGAATTTTTCTTGTTTGTATGGAAGTAAGGGATTTCTTTGGGTAGGGGGAGCTTGTCCTTTTACCAATGGTCAACACTCTAGACCATGCGCATTAAAAAATGAGCAAGTAAAAACCTTTCGCTTAAGGTGACTAGGACCACTTCATAGTGTTCATATTTCCTTGTCCTAATTAGGATTTTTATTGTGTTTAATTAGTGATGGGATTTTGATATATGCTAGGTGCTATCAAAACTAGACCTCATCTACAAAAGCAAAGATAAATTTTTACAAAATCTAAGATCACTAGGTATGGTTGAATGACTAGAAAACCCTAGTATATTCCTTATAGCAACATGAGGGGTTGTGTTGAAAAACATAATTACTCATAGGGGTGATGAATGATGATGGTGCATAGATGCATGATTGAAATACAGATGTGGTGTCATTTGTAAGATTGCAAACACAACCTATCCTAATGTAAGTGCGATGGATGGGAACGCCTAAATGCAATGCAATTAAATGAATGAATAATGCAAAATGTAAATGTTTTTGTATTTTAATGTTTTTAATTGTTTTTGTGTTTTGCTTTTTACCAAAGGGATTAAATACCTTTGGAGCCTTTTGTGAGTTGACCAAAGGGCTTATGATGCCTTTGGAGATTTTTGTGAATTGACCAAAGGGATTATGATGCCTTTGGGGATTTTTATGAGTTGACCAAAGGGCTTATGATGCCTTTGGGGTATTTTGTGAGTTGACCAAAGGGCTTATGATGCCTTTGGAGCCTTTTGATTTTGATATTTTCTATTTTTTTTGGAATTTTATGATTTATTTGGTTGTTTTTTGGATTTTTGCTTTTTCTTAGGGGGAAGGTATGATACCTTAGGCACCCCCAGTGTGCATTGTGCTACTCAAATAAAGTGAGGAAGGTGCCATACCTTTAGAGTTCTCACTATGCTTCATTGGTTGAGTTGTGGATGGTGGGGAAGGTACACTACCTTGAGGACCCCCAGTGTGCATGTTATCTACTACAATGTAATCAACTTGCTTAGGAAGAGTGATAGAAATCAACTCTCCCAATTGGGGTACAAACCTCTATGGGGTACCCCTATCTTGGTGGGGAGAAACAAGTGAACCGTTGGTATAGAGCTCATTTCATTCTAGTAGGTTTTGGAACACCTTCTTGAATGAATGGCAACCACGAATGACATGTCCATATATGCGATGATACATACAAAAGAGACATTCATCAGGTGATCCCAGTTTGGGTACTCTAGGTTTGACCTTTGGTAATACAAATGCATTTACCTCATACAACTTTTCAAATAAGGTTGTGATAGTCATCTGAAATGAAACTACTCGCTGAGGTGGCTTGTTAGGCCTATGAGGTTGTGATTGATCTTGAGGTCTCAACTGGGATGATGTAGCCTCTATTTTAGAAGGTTGAGGCACTATGGATGAACCATCTATGGGAAAATCCCCATTGTCTATGAGATATTGAACCATATTCCTAAATTCATAATATTTGTGAATGTCATGGCCCTCTATTCGATGATAGATATAATAATGGTCCTCCCTATAACCCTTAGGTTTAGCTCTATTTGGGTCTAAAGGGTTTATATCAAGTAAGGTGATGAACTTAGCCTCTTGTAAATTTTAAAATATGTCTGACATGGGCTCGTTTAAAGGATTCCAAATGCATTGCTAGTGTTTTGGGTGCTCCACCCATACTAGCATAGTTTGATGACCATGTCGAGCCCTAGGTACATCAATTGCTAGCTTTATGGTCTCCTCCTACTTTTTGGGTGCAAGGGTTGGATTACTAACTATGGTAACTTGTTGGTTGAGAATCCGAAGCTACTTTTTTTTCAAGCATGTTGTATACTATGGCTTTGAAGCCTTGACATGATTGAATATCATGACCATTGTTGGCAATTTTGGGTTTGAGATCCTAGCTTCTTGTCTATGAGTTGTCATTGATGTCAAAAGGAAATGACATTAATGTTAAGAGGATGTGTTGGCTTCAAAGGTGGAAGATTCCAAGAGAATATTTTTAAGAGAATCCGGAGAGATTCCATTGGCAATGGTTTTTATTAAAACCAATGGAGGTTCTCTTTATTATTTATTTAATTATTATTTAAAACCCTTCAAGGTTTTAATTAATTAATTATTTAATTAATTAAGGGAGAAATTATTTTTAATTTATTAAAAATACTTTAAGGGTTTTTAAACCCTTTAGAAAGCAAATTTCGATTAAATTCGAAATTACTTTTCTTTGCAACCGACGTGTTCTAAAGTCCACGTATGGACTATAAATATGAGAAGGTTCCTAAGGTTAAACCCACTTGGAAAATCGAAGGCAATTAATTGGTTTGGCTGCGATCGAATGTTCTGTTTACGCTCGCGAAAGAGGAGAGCTCGTGGTTTGAAAAGCTTTCGAAAAGCTTGACCGTTTATGTGGAAGGAAGTCCGTCTTGGACTTCGTAAGCCCCTTGTGGGCTAGTGGCAGCGAAGGCTGCGTTTGGGCCTTGCGTAGGCGGAGGTCTGCGTTTCGATCCCCGCGGAGGGAGCTGTGCATGGATTAGTCACGTTTTTATTAAAACGTGTTTTGTGCCACGAATTTCGGATTCTTCAAGGGCAGCCATTATAAGGTGTGATTATTTTCTTGATATGATTTTTGGCATTGTTTAGCATTGTTTAAAAGACATAGGAGAAATAAGGGGATATTTCTTTGGTTGTATTTTTGAGATTAGTCTTTTGCTATGCTAAATTTAAAAATGGAGATATAAGGTGTAAGTTTTGGTTGTTGTGTTTTTGGCTTCTTTGGTGGTTGTTTTTAAAGAAGAGGAGCTAAAAGGTGTATTAAGGAAAGTTTTTATATATGCTCATTTATCTTGGTTCTAACCCTAACTTGGTTGGAAGTTTGAGGGTTGTGTGTGGTGACAGCTTTAAGGATCAATTTTCTTCTACTCCAAAAAGGTATGGGCACATTTTCCTTATGAGTATGATTGGTGTATGTTTTTCTGAAATAAGGTTGGAGTGAAAAGGTTTTCAACTAGGTTTCCTTTGGTTGGGTGTAAATCCTATTTTCTGGTTTGTTGAAGACTTCTTATGCATTGTTATCCTTGATGAGAGTTTTGGTGAATGCATAATTCTGGTTTGAGGTAGTGGAAGCATTGTGCACTAGGGTTTATGTTTGTGAGTCTTGCTACTTGCATTGAGTTGGTGGAACCCTTGGTTGGCTGTTTTGAGTTTGATGGTTGAGTTGCTTCCATAGAGGTTGTTTGATCAAGTTATTGCTTTACTTGATTCATGATATTGGGCTTACTCCATTGAGTTGATTTGAGCAAGTTATTCTTTGCATTTGGTGATATTGTGTTGGTGGCTGTTTTGTTCAAATATCTTTGGAGGGAAAAGGATTTCTACTTGTTTCCTTTTCTTGTGATGATTGGTTGAATGCTTCAAGGTTGATGTTGAGTTGAATGGTGTTGGTTGACTAAACCTTGTTTGATGAGCATTGTTGTTGAAACCCTAATTGATGGTGAAAAGAACATGAGTATCATTGTTATGTGATTCTTTGCATAGTTGGCAATTGTTGGGGTTTCATGTTCTTGAAAGAAAACATTCTATCCTATCCATTTCAGATATTGAGTTGAGTTTTCAGATTTGAGATTGAGATTGAGCTGAGTTGATTTGAGTTGAGTTTTGAGATTGGGATTTGAGTATAGAACATATTGAGTCTCTAACAATTCTCTTTATGCTTCTATGAGTTTGACAAATCACATTGGGTCTCTAACAATTCACTTTGTGATTTCCTACTAAGAAAGTTTTTCTTGGTGAGCTTGCTGAGTTTTTGGACAAGTTCCGGTGGGGACTTGTGAGCAGGTTTTGGACAGGTTCAGTGGGGACTTGTGAGCAGGTGGGGACTTGTGAGCAGATTTGGACAGGTCCTAGCAGAGGACTTGTGAGCTGAGTTTGATAGTTCTATCAGAGAACTTGAGGACAGAGGTGCATTGGTTCTATGAGAAGAACCTGAGGATAGTTGGCAAGTCTTTGAGAAGGCTTGTATGCAGAGGATTGATTTGTTCAAGAGTTGGACAGATCTAACATACAGAGGAAGACTTGTACTAGACCGACTGATTATGTTTGGTATAGGTTGCTGAGCTACTGTGGACGTGATCATAGAAGGCAGAGGTCTCTTAGGCTAAGCATTGAGGATAGGAGGTCTTCGGTGGAAAGGAGTTCCACGTGCTGGCAAGAGGTAGAGGCAGTTGATCTTCTGAGGGATCATTTCTAGAGTAGAGGGGAAGGTATCTCCTTTGAGCAGAGGCTCATAAATTTTGATTGGGGGAAGGTATCTCCTTTGGGCCGAGGCTCATAAACATTGTAATTGGGAAGGATTCCCAAAGAACTTTGAGATAACTTTTAGAGAAAAGTTTTGTGGACGTAGCCCAACCATTCTGGGTGAACCACGTTAAAATTGGTGTCACTTTGTGGATGATATTGTGCATTGCTTTGATATTGCTTTGGGTATATTGCTTTACTATTTTGAAGTATAAAGGAAAAAGTAAAAAGAGGTCTTATACTGTTCACCCCCCTCTCAGATATAAGCTTGTGTTCTTCAATTGGTATCGGAGCAGGTGCCTTCGAAAAGTTTAATAACTTGAAGGAAAAGCTAGTAAAGAACACAATGGATCATTCAAGTGGCAATGCAACACCTATTCTTGATGGGTCAGATTTTGGTCTTTGGAGTGCAAGGATGAAGGTTCATCTAATGGCACTTGGGAATGAGGTTTGGGAAGTGATTGAAGATGAGTACACTATTCCTGAACATGGTCCTAATACTAAAGAAGAAAGGCTCCTACATCACAACAATTCAAAAGCAATGAATGCAATCCTGAAAGGCTTACATAAAGCAGATCTCACCAAAGTGATTCACTGCAAGACAACTAGTGAAATGTGGAAACAGTTGAAGGTGGTTCATACAGGTGATACAAATGTCAGAAAGGCCAAGTTGAGACACTTCAAAGGTATGTTTGAACAACTCAAGATGAATGATGATGAAAATATTAGTGACTACATGCTTCGTATGGATGAGGTTGTTAACTCCATGAAAGACTTAGGTCTTGAGCTTGCTGAAAATGATGTTTGTGATAAGATTTTAAGATCTCTTCCTAATAGATTTAGTGAAAATATTTCTGCTATTGAGGAAGCTAAAGATTTGGATAAGTTGAAAAAGGATGAGCTCCATAGTATACTTGCAGCATTTGAGTTGAGAACTCAAGTGAAGGTTGATGTCAAGAAAGAGGCAACTTTCAAGGCTACCAAGAATTCCAAGGGTAAACAACTTCAAGATAGTGATGAGTCTTCTAGTGATGAAGAGGCATATTACAACAAGAAAGGCAAGTTCTCTAGAAAGCACAAAAGTATGAAAAATATAAGATGTTTCAATTGTGGAAAGTTTGGTCATTATGCTACTGACTGTACTGTTCCCAAGAATGAAAGTGATGAAGATAAACAGGATTCTAAGAGCAAGGATTCTGAAAAGCACAAGCATCACAGGAAAAACAAAGATGAGCACAACAATCAAGGAAAGAGGTATTCTCACAAGCACAAGAAGAGTTTCTACCTAGACAAAGCAAGTAAGTGTTCTAGTAGTGATAGTGAAAGTTCTTCAAGTGATGATGAAAATGAGATGTTGTTCATATCAGAAAAAGAGGAAGAACCGAAACATAGATTCATTATCATGAAATGTCTTAGATGTGGAAATTTTGGTCACCTTGAGGATGATTGCACAAATAATGATTTGGTTTCTAGTATGTATGAGGATGCTTCAGAAAACTATAAGGAAGATGCATGTATGGTTTTTGAAAAGGGTAGCACCTCTAGTGATAAGAAATCTGAAAAAGGCTTTGATGATTCAAAAGGAAATCAAATAAAGGATCTTGAAAGTGAACTTATTAGTGCTCTTAGTGTTTTGGAAAAGGAAAGAAAGAAGAATGCTAGACTCAAGGATAAGTTAGATGAATGTTGTATGGAGAGAGATGATCTTATAGAAAGTCTTGACTTCTCTATAGCTAAGACACAAGAACTCAAGGATGAGTTAGAGTCTAAGGTTCTTGAGTATAATGAGTTAGAACAAAAAATGGCTTCTTTGAAAGAGGAAACTAAAGAGTACAAGGATAAGCTTTACAGGTTTCAAGATAGCTCCAAAAAGGTTAAGTCACTCATCAAAGGTCAAAGAAAGACAACAGATAAAATAGGCCTTGGTTTTGTTAAGCCACACAAGGAACAAGTTGGAGAGTCTAGTAAGAGACTCCAAAAGGAAGAGAGTTCTGATGAGGAAAGTATTTCAGAAAAGGAGTCCTTGAGTGATAGATGCACAGAAACAGAAAATAGGAAACAGAAAAAGGGGAGAAAGTTTACAGGACCTAGAAGGTCATTTACAGGAAAGTTTAATGGCAGATGTTTTGCTTGTCACAGGTTTGGTCACATGGCTTCACATTGCATGACTCAAGTAAGGAAGGTAAATGACAGTTTCAGAGGTGGTAATTTCTTTCAAGGGTATTGCTACTCTTGTAAATAGTTTGGGCATAAGGCAATTTTTTGCAAGGCTAATAACAGGAACAGGGTTAGTCAGAACAGGTGGATTCAAAGAACAGGTATGCCTAAAAGAAATAACATTGTTACTTGTTATAAGTGCAACAATGAAGGTCACACAACTAGACAGTGTAGAGCTGAACTTCCAAGGTACAGGAATAGGAACAGTGGTATGAACAGGTCCAAGGATCAAGGCATGGATAAGAACAGGAATGATAACAGGAACAAGAATAGTGACAGGAACAGGAATAGGAATATGGACAAGGAGAACAAGAGAAGACATGGTAAGGCAGCTATAGACACTGATGATGATCAGTGCCTGTTGGGAGTTTTACTCCCACCCCGAAATTAAACACCTCAACAGGAGGTGGGGGAGGGACTAAGCTAAGAGGCTCATTCTTAGTCCCAAGCCCCAAAGGTGACCCTTTGCCATTGATGACAAAGGGGGAGAGATATGAGTAAGGGGGAGAGCCTCAAGACAGGGGGAGCTGTTTATGTTGAGTTTCTGTGTTGTTGAGAAGCATGGTTTGCCATCAATGACAAAGGGGGAGATTGTTGGCAATTTTGGGTTTGAGATCCTAGCTTCTTGTCTATGAGTTGTCATTGATGTCAAAAGGAAATGACATTAATGTTAAGAGGATGTGTTGGCTTCAAAGGTGGAAGATTCCAAGAGAATATTTTTAAGAGAATCCGGAGAGATTCCATTGGCAATGGTTTTTATTAAAACCAATGGAGGTTCTCTTTATTATTTATTTAATTATTATTTAAAACCCTTCAAGGTTTTAATTAATTAATTATTTAATTAATTAAGGGAGAAATTATTTTTAATTTATTAAAAATACTTTAAGGGTTTTTAAACCCTTTAGAAAGCAAATTTCGATTAAATTCGAAATTACTTTTCTTTGCAGCTGACGTGTTCTAAAGTCCACGTATGGACTATAAATATGAGAAGGTTCCTAAGGTTAAACCCTCTTGGAAAATCGAAGGCAATTAATTGGTTTGGCTGCGATCGAATGTTCTGTTTACGCTGCGAAAGAGGAGAGCTCGTGGTTTGAAAAGCTTTCGAAAAGCTTGACCGTTTATGTGGAAGGAAGTCCGTCTTGGACTTCGTAAGCCCCTTGTGGGCTAGTGGCAGCGAAGGCTGCGTTTGGGCCTTGCGTAGGCGGAGGTCTGCGTTTCGATCCCCATGGAGGGAGTTGTGCATGGATTAGTCACGTTTTTATTAAAACGTGTTTTGTGCCGTGAATTTTGGATTCTTCAAGGGCAGCCATTATAAGGTGTGATTATTTTCTTGATATGATTTTTGGCATTGTTTAGCATTGTTTAAAAGACATAGGAGAAATAAGGGGATATTTCTTTGGTTGTATTTTTGAGATTAGTCTTTTGC
This sequence comes from Wollemia nobilis, assembly GCA_028583015.1. Taxonomy (NCBI): domain Eukaryota; kingdom Viridiplantae; phylum Streptophyta; class Pinopsida; order Araucariales; family Araucariaceae; genus Wollemia; species Wollemia nobilis. The sequence goes on along the minus strand of JAQPPZ010003356.1, from coordinate 16,028,281 downwards.
TATGCTAAATTTAAAAATGGAGATATAAGGTGTAAGTTTTGGTTGTTGTGTTTTTGGCTTCTTTGGTGGTTGTTTTTAAAGAAGAGGAGCTAAAAGGTGTATTAAGGAAAGTTTTTATATATGCTCATTTATCTTGGTTCTAACCCTAACTTGGTTGGAAGTTTGAGGGTTGTGTGTGGTGACAGCTTTAAGGATCAATTTTCTTCTACTCCAAAAAGGTATGGGCACATTTTCCTTATGAGTATGATTGGTGTATGTTTTTCTGAAATAAGGTTGGAGTGAAAAGGTTTTCAACTAGGTTTCCTTTGGTTGGGTGTAAATCCTATTTTCTGGTTTGTTGAAGACTTCTTATGCATTGTTATCCTTGATGAGAGTTTTGGTGAATGCATAATTCTGGTTTGAGGTAGTGGAAGCATTGTGCACTAGGGTTTATGTTTGTGAGTCTTGCTACTTGCATTGAGTTGGTGGAACCCTTGGTTGGCTGTTTTGAGTTTGATGGTTGAGTTGCTTCCATAGAGGTTGTTTGATCAAGTTATTGCTTTACTTGATTCATGATATTGGGCTTACTCCATTGAGTTGATTTGAGCAAGTTATTCTTTGCATTTGGTGATATTGTGTTGGTGGCTGTTTTGTTCAAATATCTTTGGAGGGAAAAGGATTTCTACTTGTTTCCTTTTCTTGTGATGATTGGTTGAATGCTTCAAGGTTGATGTTGAGTTGAATGGTGTTGGTTGACTAAACCTTGTTTGATGAGCATTGTTGTTGAAACCCTAATTGATGGTGAAAAGAACATGAGTATCATTGTTATGTGATTCTTTGCATAGTTGGCAATTGTTGGGGTTTCATGTTCTTGAAAGAAAACATTCTATCCTATCCATTTCAGATATTGAGTTGAGTTTTCAGATTTGAGATTGAGATTGAGCTGAGTTGATTTGAGTTGAGTTTTGAGATTGGGATTTGAGTATAGAACATATTGAGTCTCTAACAATTCTCTTTATGCTTCTATGAGTTTGACAAATCACATTGGGTCTCTAACAATTCACTTTGTGATTTCCTACTAAGAAAGTTTTTCTTGGTGAGCTTGCTGAGTTTTTGGACAGGTTCGGTGGGGACTTGTGAGCGTTTGGATAGGTTGTGGGGACTTGTGTTGGCAGGTTGTGGGGACTTGTGAGCAGATTTGGACAGGTCCTAGCAGAGGACTTGTGAGCTGAGTTTGATAGTTCTATCAGAGAACTTGAGGATAGAGGTGCATTGGTTCTATGAGAAGAACCTGAGGATAGTTGGCAAGTCTTTGAGAAGGCTTGTATGTAGAGGATTGATTTGTTCAAGAGTTGGACAGATCTGATAGACAGAGGAAGACTTGTACTAGACCGACTGACTATGTTTGGTATAGGTTGCTGAGCTACTGTGGACGTGATCATAGAAGGCAGAGGTCTCTTAGGCTAAGCATTGAGGATAGGAGGTCTTCGGTGGAAAGGAGTTCCACGTGTTGGCAAGAGGTAGAGGCAGTTGATCTTCTGAGGGATCATTTCCAGAGCAGAGGGGAAGGTATCTCCTTTGAGCAGAGGCTCATAAATTTTGATTGGGGGAAGGTATCTCCTTTGGGCCGAGGCTCATAAACATTGTAATTGGGAAGGATTCCCAAAGAACTTTGAGATAAATTTTAGAGAAAAGTTTTGTGGACGTAGCTCAACCATTCGAGGTGAACCACGTTAAAATTGGTGTCGTTATTTTTTTTTTTTTTTTTTTTTTTTTTTGTTTTTTTTTTTTTTTTTTTTTATAAAAAAAAAAAAAAAAAAAAAAAAACCCCCCCCCCCCCCCCTCTAAGCTTGTGTTCTTCAATTCGTATTGATTAGAGCAGGTGCCTTCGAAAAGTTTAACAGCTTGAAGGAAAAGCTAGTAAAGAACACAATGGATCATTCAAGTGGCAATGCAACACCTATTCTTGATGGGTCAGATTTTGGTCTTTGGAGTGCAAGGATGAAGGTTCATCTAATGGCACTTGGGAATGAGGTTTGGGAAGTGATTGAAGATGAGTACACTATTCCTGAACATGGTCCTAATACTAAAGAAGAAAGGCTCCTACATCACAGCAATTCAAAAGCAATGAATGCAATCCTGAAAGGCTTACGGAAAGCAGATCTCACCAAAGTGATTCACTGCAAGACAACTAGTGAAATGTGGAAACAGTTGAAGGTGGTTCATACAGGTGATACAAATGTCTGAAAGGCCAAGTTGAGACACTTCAAAGGTATGTTTGAACAACTCAAGATGAATGATGATGAAAATATTAGTGACTACATGCTTCGTATGGATGAGGTTGTTAACTCCATGAAAGACTTAGGTCTTGAGCTTGCTGAAAATGATGTTTGTGATAAGATTTTAAGATCTCTTCCTAATAGATTTAGTGAAAATATTTCTGCTATTGAGGAAGCTAAAGATTTGGATAAGTTGAAAAAGGATGAGCTCCATAGTATACTTGCAGCATTTGAGTTGAGAACTCAAGTGAAGGTTGATGTCAAGAAAGAGGCAACTTTCAAGGCTACCAAGGATTCCAAGGGTAAACAACTTCAAGATAGTGATGAGTCTTCTAGTGATGAAGAGGCATATTACAGCAAGAAAGGCAAGTTCTCTAGAAAGCACAAAAGTATGAAAAATATAAGATGTTTCAATTGTGGAAAGTTTGGTCATTATGCTACTGACTGTATTGTTCCCAAGAATGAAAGTGATGAAGATAAATAGGATTCTAAGAGCAAGGATTCTGAAAAGCACAAGCATCACAGGAAAAACAAAGATGAGCACAACAATCAAGGAAAGAGGTATTCTCACAAGCACAAGAAGAGTTTCTACCTAGACAAAGCAAGTAAGTGTTCTAGTAGTGATAGTGAAAGTTCTTCAAGTGATGATGAAAATGAGATGTTGTTCATATCAGAAAAAGAGGAAGAACCGAAACATAGATTCATTATCATGAAATGTCTTAGATGTGGAAATTTTGGTCACCTTGAGGATGATTGCACAAATAATGATTTGGTTTCTAGTATGTATGAGGATGCTTCAGAAAACTATAAGGAAGATGCATGTATGGTTTTTGAAAAGGGTAGCACCTCTAGTGATAAGAAATCTGAAAAAGGCTTTGATGATTCAAAAGGAAATCAAATAAAGGATCTTGAAAGTGAACTTATTAGTGCTCTTAGTGTTTTGGAAAAGGAAAGAAAGAAGAATGCTAGACTCAAGGATAAGTTAGATGAATGTTGTATGGAGAGAGATGATCTTATAGAAAGTCTTGACTTCTCTATAGCTAAGACACAAGAACTCAAGGATGAGTTAGAGTCTAAGGTTCTTGAGTATAATGAGTTAGAACAGAAAATGGCTTCTTTGAAAGAGGAAACTAAAGAGTACAAGGATAAGCTTTACAGGTTTCAAGATAGCTCCAAAAAGGTTAAGTCACTCATCAAAGGTCAAAGAAAGACAACAGATAAAATAGGCCTTGGTTTTGTTAAGCCACACAAGGAACAAGTTGGAGAGTCTAGTAAGAGACTCCAAAAGGAAGAGAGTTCTGATGAGGAAAGTATTTCAGAAAAGGAGTCCTTGAGTGATAGATGCACAAAAACAGAAAATAGGAAACAGAAAAAGGGGAGAAAGTTTACAGGACCTAGAAGGTCATTTACAGGAAAGTTTAATGGCAGATGTTTTGCTTGTCACAGGTTTGGTCACATGGCTTCACATTGCATGACTCAAGTAAGGAAGGTAAATGACAGTTTCAGAGGTGGTAATTTCTTTCAAGGGTATTGCTACTCTTGTAAACAGTTTGGGCATAAGGCAATTTTTTGCAAGGCTAATAACAGGAACAGGGTTAGTCAGAACAGGTGGATTCAAAGAACAGGTATGCCTAAAAGAAATAACATTGTTACTTGTTATAAGTGCAACAATGAAGGTCACACAGCTAGACAATGTAGAGCTGAACTTCCAAGGTACAGGAATAGGAACAGTGGTATGAACAGGTCCAAGGATCAAGGCATGGATAAGAACAGGAATGATAACAAGAACAGGAATAGTGACAGGAATAGGAACAGGAATATGGACAAGGAGAACAAGAGAAGACATGGTAAGGCAGCTATAGACACTGATGATGATCAGTGCCTATTGGGAGTTTTACTCCCACCCCGAAATTAAACACCTCAACAGGAGGTGGGGGAGGGACTAAGCTAAGAGGCTCATTCTTAGTCCCAAGCCCCAAAGGTGACCCTTTGCCATTGATGACAAAGGGGGAGAGATATGAGTAAGGGGGAGAGCCTCAAGACAGGGGGAGCTGTTTATGTTGAGTTTCTGTGTTGTTGAGAAGCATGGTTTGCCATCAATGACAAAGGGGGAGATTGTTGGCAATTTTGGGTTTGAGATCCTAGCTTCTTGTCTATGAGTTGTCATTGATGTCAAAAGGAAATGACATTAATGTTAAGAGGATGTGTTGGCTTCAAAGGTGGAAGATTCCAAGAGAATATTTTTAAGAGAATCCGAAGAGATTCCATTGGCAATGGTTTTTATTAAAACCAATGGAGGTTCTCTTTATTATTTATTTAATTATTATTTAAAACCCTTCAAGGTTTTAATTAATTAATTATTTAATTAATTAAGGGAGAAATTATTTTTAATTTATTAAAAATACTTTAAGGGTTTTTAAACCCTTTAGAAAGCAAATTTCGATTAAATTCGAAATTACTTTTCTTTGCGACCGACGTGTTCTAAAGTCCACGTATGGACTATAAATATGAGAAGGTTCCTAAGGTTAAACCCTCTTGGAAAATCGAAGGCAATTAATTGGTTTGGCTGCGATCGAATGTTCTGTTTACGCTGCGAAAGAGGAGAGCTCGTGGTTTGAAAAGCTTTGGAAAAGCTTGACCGTTTATGTGGAAGGAAGTCCGTCTTGGACTTCGTAAGCCCCTTGTGGGCTAGTGGCAACGAAGGCTGCGTTTGGGCCTTGCGTAGGCGGAGGTCTACGTTTCGATCCCCACGGAGGGAGTTGTGCATGGATTAGTCACGTTTTTATTAAAACGTGTTTTGTGCCACGAATTTCGGATTCTTCAAGGGCAGCCATTATAAGGTGTGATTATTTTCTTGATATGATTTTTGGCATTGTTTAGCATTGTTTAAAAGACATAGGAGAAATAAGGGGATATTTCTTTGGTTGTATTTTTGAGATTAGTCTTTTGCTATGCTAAATTTAAAAATGGAGATATAAGGTGTAAGTTTTGGTTGTTGTGTTTTTGGCTTCTTTGGTGGTTGTTTTTAAAGAAGAGGAGCTAAAAGGTGTATTAAGGAAAGTTTTTATATATGCTCATTTATCTTGGTTCTAACCCTAACTTGGTTGGAAGTTTGAGGGTTGTGTGTGGTGACAGCTTTAAGGATCAATTTTCTTCTACTCCAAAAAGGTATGGGCACATTTTCCTTATGAGTATGATTGGTGTATGTTTTTCTGAAATAAGGTTGGAGTGAAAAGGTTTTCAACTAGGTTTCCTTTGGTTGGGTGTAAATCCTATTTTCTGGTTTGTTGAAGACTTCTTATGCATTGTTATCCTTGATGAGAGTTTTGGTGAATGCATAATTCTGGTTTGAGGTAGTGGAAGCATTGTGCACTAGGGTTTATGTTTGTGAGTCTTGCTACTTGCATTGAGTTGGTGGAACCCTTGGTTGGCTGTTTTGAGTTTGATGGTTGAGTTGCTTCCATAGAGGTTGTTTGATCAAGTTATTGCTTTACTTGATTCATGATATTGGGCTTACTCCATTGAGTTGATTTGAGCAAGTTATTCTTTGCATTTGGTGATATTGTGTTGGTGGCTGTTTTGTTCAAATATCTTTGGAGGGAAAAGGATTTCTACTTGTTTCCTTTTCTTGTGATGATTGGTTGAATGCTTCAAGGTTGATGTTGAGTTGAATGGTGTTGGTTGACTAAACCTTGTTTGATGAGCATTGTTGTTGAAACCCTAATTGATGGTGAAAAGAACATGAGTATCATTGTTATGTGATTCTTTGCATAGTTGGCAATTGTTGGGGTTTCATGTTCTTGAAAGAAAACATTCTATCCTATCCATTTCAGATATTGAGTTGAGTTTTCAGATTTGAGATTGAGATTGAGCTGAGTTGATTTGAGTTGAGTTTTGAGATTGGGATTTGAGTATAGAACATATTGAGTCTCTAACAATTCTCTTTATGCTTCTATGAGTTTGACAAATCACATTGGGTCTCTAACAATTCACTTTGTGATTTCCTACTAAGAAAGTTTTTCTTGGTGAGCTTGCTGAGTTTTTGGACAGGTTCCGGTGGGGACTTGTGAGCAGTTTTGGACAGGTTTCGATGGGGACTTGTGAGCAGTTTTGGACAGGTTTCGATGGGGACTTGTGAGCAGATTTGGACAGGTCCTAGCAGAGGACTTGTGAGCTGAGTTTGATAGTTCTATCAGAGAACTTGAGGATAGAGGTGCATTGGTTCTATGAGAAGAACCTGAGGACAGTTGGCAAGTCTTTGAGAAGGCTTGTATGTAGAGGATTGATTTGTTCAAGAGTTGGACAGATCTGACAGACAGAGGAAGACTTGTACTAGACCGACTGACTATGTTTGGTACAAGTTGTTGAGCTGCTGTGGACGTGATCATAGAAGGCAAAGGTCTCTTAGGCTAAGCATTGAGGATAGGAGGTCTTCGGTGGAAAGGAGTTCCACGTGCTGGCAAGAGGTAGAGGCAGTTGATCTTCGAGGGATCATTTCCAGAGCAGAGGGGAAGGTATCTCCTTTGAGCGAGAGGCTCATAAATTCTGATTGGGGGAAGGTATCTCCTTTGGGCCGAGGCTCATAAACATTGTAATTGGGAAGGATTCCCAAAGAACTTTGAGATAACTTTTAGAGAAAAGTTTTGTGGACGTAGCCCAACCATTCCGGGTGAACCACGTTAAAATTGGTGTCACTTTGTGGATGATATTGTGCATTGCTTTGATATTGCTTTGGGTATATTGCTTTACTATTTTGAAGTATAAAGGAAAAAGTAAAAAGAGGTCTTATACTGTTCACCCCCCCTCTCAGTATAAGCTTGTGTTCTTCAACCATTTTGTCTATGGTATAGACAATGTATCTCTTCCTTATACCCTTGGTGTTTTGGATGACTTAGATTTAACTGGTTAACCTTAGGTAAGGTGATGGCGCTTGTAGCACATAATTGATTAAAAATTGATATTGCAGGCTTAGGAAACGAGGGATACTTACAAGGTTTTTTGTGTGGTCTCACTGAAACTTGCTCTTGTTGAGGCTTTTCCTATGGCTGCACAGTAGGTGGTTTGACCTCTAATGTATGTTGCTTTTGTAATTCCAGGTTCTCAAGCTGGTTCATGATAAAGTGCAATGCCACATTTTGTTGCTCCATCTATGCCTCTATATTATAAATATGATTTTGCATATTATCAAAGATAGAAAATGCTCTCATGTGTATTTATAGCGATTGGTTTGAAATACCATTGTCTACTGAAGGAGATAAAAGAGTGGGTGCTAAATATCCACCAGGTAACTATAGATCACCCATTTCCTTCATTTGAGCTGATGTGGATGTTTCTTGATGATCCACTTTGATAGTGGCATCCACATGCTCTTGCTTGTTACTCAGTTCAAATTTTTGCTTCACTTTGTAGTGTTGACACATGCGAGCCTGAGTACCCCTAGTTTGATGTGGGGAAGGCACCCATTCTTGCTCTTGAGGAGGCACCATGATAAATGAATCATAGGTGACTAATTCCAAAGGTTTTGACACCTTTGATATGGAAGCAATATCTAATTGTATCACTTGCTATTTTATCTACTTTAGAGTCACTTTGTTAGGACCCTCCTAACATAATACAATTATCATCATCTTAATATATTAACTTACAAGGGGTCACACCCTTTCACAAGCACACACTCCTTGGTTGGGTATATTAACCCAATCACTTTTTATTTTTAAGACATCGAATAATATACACTTTTATTATATAAGAGTTTCCATCTTATTTTTAACAACGATTCTGGTTATATCAGCGATTTCTTTCAATTCAGGATACTTCTAGTGGTAGCATTGCATCCGGTAGCTTAACATTTGGATCAGAGCTTCTTGCTTCCGCACCCATACACATCCAAACCCATCATCAAATTCACCTCTCACATCATTTGGATAATTTTTATTTATTTTTTCTTCTCTCCGTCATCAACAATCCAAGCATCACCGCCATTCACCTGCGTATATCACAACATCCATTCATTATTCTCGCAATAAGCATCAAATTCATCATATACAACAATAGAACCCCCACAAACAATAATTCAGGCCTCAATAATCAATAAACGGTGAAAGAGAGTGATTTGAACGCTCGTTGTGACGTCTCCGACGAAACTAAAAGGATAAGGATAGAATTTTATAAATATTAAAACTTTAATATAAAGTTTTTAAAACTTTCACGACCGTCGAAAAAGAGGGAAGTCGATCAAATTTCCATCGACGTGAAAGCGCAGGGTGTAAAATTAATTCGCAGCAAAATTTTATCCCACATAGTGGGTACCGGAGCAATCAAAGATTTTATAAGGTGGGCAACACACTTATTGAAGCATGACTTCGGTTACGCCCTCCCTTTGACCAATCCTCATGCGTAACCACTGCCACTTGTCTATTTTTGTACTCTGTTGACTGGTTGACCGCCCTCGCCACTATGCACTCTACCCACTCTGTGCTCCACTCTGCCTCCGCCTGCCGTGTGCTCTCGACCCTACCGTCTCTGCATTACGATGTTGTCCATTTGCTACCCGCCTGCCTTCGCCTACCGTGCGCTCTCGACTCTGTCGTGTTGTTGACTCACTCCGTATTTCACGCCGGTTAAAAATAAAATCTAAAGTGCTACTGTGAATAAACAGTGAGCATCGAATTAAAACAAATAAGTTGTTTGGGCATTAGTCCCCCAAATTTTTTATTGACAAAATTTACAAAACAAAATCTTGCTCGAAGATTCTTGCAAATTTTTTATTTTCAATTTTGTCAATTTTTTTGAAATTGCAATTACTATTGCAAAGAAGTGAACTAAACCATTTTTTGCTCAAACAATAGCAACATTTTTTTTTTGCAAAAAGTTTCTAACAACTTTTGCAAAGTTGCTAAAACAACTTTTTTGACAACTTTTATATACCAAAATTGCACTATTTTTCTCATCTAACCAACCGCTATGGCTGACGGACGTCGATCACTGGATTCCATTCATGAGAAACATGAAAGGCTCACCAAAGAAGTTAAATAGGAAAGAGAGGAGAATGCCCGTAACACAAGAGAACTCTTCGAGAAAATATTTGCAATGGATGTTAAACTTGACGCTATCAGTCAAAATCAGGCAATAACACATTCAAATTCAACCAACAGCGGGTCACCAAACCGAGCACTGTTAGGAGGTCCACAAAATTCCATTTTACCATGGACGACCAAATTAGACTTCCCAAAATTTGAAGGTGAAGACCCTACAAACTGGATCTACCGAGCAGAGCAATATTTCTCACTAAATCAAATTCCGAAAATGCAAAAAGTGCATATCGCCTCCTTCCACTTGGAAAACGATGCCATCCAATGGTACCAATGGTTCGAGAAAACTAACGGCACTCCGACGTGGTCAACCTTTACATAGAATCTATTAGTGTGATTCGACCCTAGCAAGTTTCAAAGCTTTACAAGGGCCCTCACTAAATTATGCCAAACCACTTCGGTAAGCGAATACCAAGAAGAATTTGAAAGGCTAGCTAATCGAACATCCGGATTAGACGCTGCCTTCTTTCAAGAATGTTTTGTCAGTGGATTAAAAGAAGAAATTCGAATTGAGGTGCAAATGTATAACCCTACAAACATGTTAGAGACCATTGGCTTGGCGAAATTAGCGAAAGACAAAATCAAGGCACGGAATCGGTTCACAAAACCAACCTTGGGGAAACCATCAAACACTTATACCAACCCCAAACCAATGCAAAATGGAAGAACCCAAAACTCCTACACAGCCCCCAAAATTAACCCCGCTCTACCAATTAAGCGTATGAGTTTCGAGGAAATGAAGGAAAGACAAGCTAAGGGTCTTTGCTACCATTGCGATGAGAAATTTGACAGAAATCATAAATGTGCCTCACGAAAATTATATATTCTAGATGCCACAGATGGGGGAATTCTACCAAAGAGGAACATCAACTCGAAGTAGAGGTATTATCCAACACACTTGAAAGTGACGAAGAAAATGCACCAAAGGTTTCCTTCAACGCCCTTGCCGGATTTTTTGCCCCTCAAACAATGCGAGTTAAAGGGTATTTTAAGAAACAAAACCTTACTTTGCTCCTAGATTCTGGTAGCACGCACAATTTTATCGATCCAAAGGTGGCTAAGCAAGCAAATTGTTTTATATACCCTTGCAATAACTTCAAAGTGATGATTGGAAATGGCAAAAAAATTGCATGCAAAGGAAAATGTAGAAATATAAAACTAACTATGGGGGTTTATAACATGAAAGGCGACATGTACGTCCTACCCCTAGGTGGTTGCGACATTGTACTAGGCGTACAATGGTTACGAACCTTGGGCGTAGTCCAATGGGAATTTGATGAACTATGGATGAAGTTCACAGCAAAGAACCAAACCTATATTATCAAAGGCCTAAAATCAGGACCTTCCCAAATCGTAAGCTCGCATAGAATGGAGAAAATTATCCAAAAAGGAAACAAAGGAATGGTCGCCCAATTATTTTCAATTCAACCTAGTCACAAAGAAGAAGAGACACTAGAGTTACAAAATATTTTAGACCACCATAAGGCGGTATTCAATGAACCAAAAGGACTACCTCCACAACGAAGTCACGATCACACTATTCCACTACTTCCCGGGCATCAACCTCCTAATATTAGACCTTATCGTTATCCATACCTCCAAAAGACCGAAATAGAGAAATTAGTACAAGAGCTTCTTAAGGCAGAAGTCATTAGACCTAGCAAAAGCCCTTACTCCTCTCCAATTATTTTAGTTAGAAAGAAGGATGGATCGTGGCGTTTATGTGTCGATTTTTGAGTGCTTAATAAAATGACCATCAAGGATAAATTTCCTATTCCGGTCATAGACGAGCTATTAGATGAACTCCATGGGGCAACTTATTTTTCCAAGTTAGACTTACGGTCGGGCTACCACCAAATATGAGTCAACGAAAAGGATATTCCTAAGATGACCTTTCGCACTCACGAAGGGCACTACGAATTCTTGGTGATGCCATTTGGCCTTACCAATGCTCCTTCTACCTTTCAAAGTCTAATGAATAAGGTATTTCACCCTTTCCTTCGTAAATTTATATTAGTTTTCTTTGATGACATTTTGATTTATAGCAAAACATGGGAAGAACATTTGGACCATGTTAGACAAGCATTACAAATCTTGAAGGAAAATCAACTTTATGCAAAAATATCAAAGTGTTCCTTTGGAAAACAAGAAATTGAATACTTAGGGCATATTGTCTCAAAGGAAGGAGTTATGGTAGATCCTTGCAAAATTGAGGAGGTGAAAAATTGGCCTATTCCAAAAACCTTAAAAGGTCTACGTGGGTTTCTTGGACTAACGGGATATTATAGAAAATTTGTCCAAAATTATGGTAAAATCGCTGCCCCTCTAACAACATTACTTAAGAAAAACGCTTTCAAATGGTCATCTAAAGTGGATGAGGCCTTTATCACCTTGAAAATTGCAATGTGTACCACCCCTGTTCTAGCCATGCCCAACTTTTCTAAACCATTTATCATTGAAAGTGATGCTTCAAGAATAGGAATGGGAGCCGTACTCATGCAGGATGAAAGGCCTCTAGCTTTTATAAGCAAAGCATTTTCTCCTAAGAATCTAGCTCGCTCTACGTATGAAAAAGAGATGTTGGTGATTGTCCATGCTATTCAACATTGGAGGCCTTACCTTATTGGCCAACATTTCATTATACACACTGACCATCATAGCTTGAAGTATTTTTTGGAACAAAGGACTAATACCCCGGAACAACAAAAGTGGGTTACTAAACTTCTTGGCTATGATTATGAAATTACATATAAAAAGGGAAAGGACAACATGGCAGCCGATGCACTTTCTAGAAAATTTGAAGATATGCCTCAAGTCCATGCTCTTTCCTCCCTTATTCCTAAATGGGTAGATGAGGTGCATGAAGAATGGATAAATGATCCTACTATCCATGCCTTAATTCAACAACTTCAACATAATCCTAGTAGCAAACCTCCATACACTTGGAAAGACAATATATTAAGATACAAAGGAAGGATGGTCCTCACCCCCAATTCAACTTATCATGAAAAACTTCTTCATGAGTTACATACCTCACCCACTACAGGCCACTCTGGTTTCTTAAAAACCTATAAAAGAGCCACTACCTCCTTCTATTGGGTAGGAATGAAAAATTACATCAAAAATTTTGTAAAAGAATGTGAAGTTTGCCAAAGACAAAAGGGGGAGACCCTTGCTATTCCAGGATTACTTCAACCTCTTCCTATACCCACCAAAACATGGGCAGATATTTCTATGGACTTTATTGAAGGATTACCAAAATCAGGAGGAAAAACAACCATTTTTGTAGTCGTTGATCGCTTATCTAAATATGCCCATTTTTGTCCCGTGGCTCATCCTTATACCGCTAGCACTATAGCCCACCTCTTCCTAGATAACATATTTAAATTACATGGTATGCCCTCCACAATTGTTAGTGACCGTGACCCAAATTTCACTAGCACTTTTTGGAAGGAATTGTTCAAATTACAAGGTACTCAACTTCGTATGAGCTCCACTTACCATCCTCAAACCGATGGCAAAACTACAGTTGTAAATAAATGCTTGGAAACATACCTTCGATGTTTTGTTTCTACTCAACCACTCCATTGGGTAAAGTGACTTTCACTAGAGGAATGGTGGTATAACACTTCATACCATACGTCCATCAAAATGACTCCTTATGAAGCATTATATGGCCAAACACCACCATCCCTCACTTCCTATATTCCAGGGACTACAAAAGTCGATGCAGTGGAAATGAAACTCGCTCCATTATAACCATCCCATTTAGGTATTTTAAAATGCTTAGGGTTAGTAGGGCTTGGCACTGATGGACATAATGGTTGATTGTGTACCTTGCTTAAAGTGGGATTTTGACTAGCCACATCTTGTTTCTTGAGAAATTTTAACTCTCTCAGCTAGAACTTTGTAGGCTTGAGAAGAAATTATCTCTTCCTCTTGAAGGGAACTCTGGGGTGCAAGTGGATGGAAGTTTCTTTGAGTATAGGGTGGTTGATTGTATTCATTGGCCATGTCTACAAAATATGGTTTAGGATATTGCAGATCCTGGTCATCTGACTTTGATCTTTCATAATACCTATGCTCAGGCTTGTTTGGCACTAAACGCTCATGTGGTCGAGATGCATGTTGAGAAGTATGATAAATATAATCATCCACTTGCCTATTATGCAACTCAAGGTGTGAAGTAGCATGTCCCTCATTGTGTTGCTACCTATACTCAATATGGGGAGGTAATTATGATCGAGCCAATCTATTTGATCACTCTTCATGCTCCTTTAGATCAAGGAGATGCTGCCCTTCTAGGTGGTGTTCATATAATTGTTGTTGGTGCAATCGTTGTTGTTTCATGCTTTCTCGTTCTACATTTTATAAATTCTCACACTCAATGCATAAATCCTACAATTGATCTTGGAGAATTTGTTCTATCTGAATTGCATTTGACCTATGTGACTGATTTGATCAGTTTGTTGTGTTGGATCTATGACTCTGCAACTCTATGCAAGGATTCTTATTTTCTTTGAATTACACAGTAAGGTTGACAACTCTCTTAACTCTATGAATCGATATTGCATTGATATTATGCTCTTCCTAGGGGTGCAATCCTCATGCAAGGATGTTGCGAGGGTGTTGCATGTTCACTAGGAACACTCATCATAGGTACAAATAAGATGCAATTGAGTTACAGTTCCTTCATCCATGATGTATTCTTCAGTGGATCTAGTAGATCCATGAGGGGTATGATCATGATATATGCTTCCATGCTCAAATATCCCATGTTGGGATCTTCCAGCACCTTGATCTAATAAGTCAAGGTGATGGGTCTTCCAAGGTTGGGCAAGAGGAGTTCCTTCCTTGCAAACACTATGGTCAGACAAATGATATCCTCTATGTTTGAAAGGATTTGACATTACAATGGGCATGTGAATGGTTACATTCCATCTATCTCACCCCTCATTGGGCTGATTTGAACTCTCAATGTAATGAGATGTGGTGGATGTGGAAGTATTATCATTTAGGTCAAGAGAAGATCTGGTGTTGGTTCTCTTGAGCGGGGTTTCTTGGTGAGATCCACTATGAGTGGTGTTATCTCATCTAAGACTACCTAAAGTTCATTCAAGTATGTTTTGGGTAGGTGTGCTACCTTTAGGGCAGTCCAGGCCCTCTTGTGCATTGGGTGCAACCTCAGTTGTTGGACCAAGGACGATCCCGTGTATTGACCATAACCTTGTGAAATTTGACATCCAAAAAATATTATGGGTGTTATATAACAAAATGATCAGAATGATGATATGATCACAATGGGCTATGACTCCAAAAAGTGACCTTCAGGTTAAAAATATGTATTTTTGAAATATATGGCCAACCGGGGTCTTGGGAAAATGCCTACTTTTAGGAATTTTTGGGAAATTTTGAAGCATGAAGATTTAGGACTCAAAATTGCTGTGAGAGGTGCACAAGGGGTTAACTAAGACAACAAAACAAATTTGGAAATTTTTGGAGTTGTCTAGACCATTCTATGATCGTTTTAGTGCATTTTTTTCCCAATTTTCGGCTTCAAAAATAGAGTAATCATAAAACGAACATAAATTTTTCATTATAGATTTGATTTGCATGATTCTCAATCCATTGGATGCAAAATAAAAAAGTAGATTTTTAATTTTAATTTTTAAATTAGGATTAGGGTTTTGTCCTCAATTAAGTTTTGATTATCCAAACAATAAAGAAACACACAAAGTAGACAATATGATTATCTCTTTTAAAGATTAGATGTGTGTCCTAAAACTTGTTTTAGTATGTTTCAGATTTGTTGAATACATTAAATATTCTCATTGTGTTTTGAAATTTGTTGATGTAATGCTTGAATAGTTTAAGGGCTTTCACTTGTATGCTCACAGCTTGATAATCGACAGTGAAATTTTGGTCATGTAAATCCACCAAACTATGGTGATGAACTCCACACCCGATTAGGGAGCACAGGTCCTTCCAGATCCTCACCCAGTCTCACCTGGTTAGTGTCATACCCTCTGAAGAGAACTACATGCAAAATTTCTAGGATATGTTAGTTCTTGGATCCGGTATTGGCCAATATAAAAGGTTCGTGGGATTTGAGCCAATGGTGGAGATGAAAGCCACCATCGTTGAACTCTACGAGTGGTTGGTGATGAAGTCCAACTCACTAGAATTTAAATAAAACATGGTGTATGGTTGTTCCTTTCAAATTTTGTACAAAGAAAAAGATGCATCATGAAGCACTCATGCTCTTTTCTATATGTCTAAAAAGAAACGTTTCATTTTTAGAAAGGTGCACATCTAAATGATTACATGATTTTTAGAGAATGCATTGTTACTTTATGGAGAAATGGCCTATAGTTGGGCTCCATGCAAGAAATATCTACAAACAAACCTAGACCTCTAAAAGCTAGGGCAAATTTGAAATCAGAAGTCCGTTGTTCCTAGCAGTGGCTAGAAGAAAACTTAAGAAAACTATGCATTTTTTCTTTTAATTTTCTCTATGTTTTCTATTTAACATAAATTTCTCTACTTAATTCTAGAAATTTAGCATAGATAGAGAGGTGAAAAATGAAAGAGAATCCCACCAACCTAGAATCCAAGTTTGTTGATGTCTTGGTTGTCTGCTGTTGCACTTTTTCTATCAATCATTATCGCTAAGAGCAGTTGTGAGAGACTACTATCTTCAAAAGCGACCAAGATCTGCTGGCTGTTGTCAACTAGAGTGATCACAAATGCACACAAAAAATATACAAATATTTAACAAATCAGGTTAAAATAAAAAACTGGGTGGGCGTCCCACCATGATTGCCATCTATACGATCCTAAAAAGCATACACCTAAACTATTTGCAACATAACATCAAGCATAACACCATGAAAGCATGAAAGACAATGAATTAAAAAAATGTGAGATCTCTTTTCATTAATTCATATTGAACTTTGACTACATATAGGTCCCTCTTAGGGATACTAAATGCTTGATACAATGATTATAAATGGAATCACCCTTAAATGGGGATGGTGTACTCCGCAGGCTTCTTAGATTCGATACAAATTTGTTCAAGGGATTATTGATGCTTTCTTCTCACTTGCTTGGATGAATATGATGCCAAAGATACTTTGAATCAATATAGGATTTGTGATCTGCATACAAGAAACAACATAGAATGATCAGTAGCATATGCGGCCTCTCATGATGAGGCTTCTTTTGAAGATCTTCATAAAATGACATAGAAGCATGATGAAAGCACGAAAATACAAAGATAAGCAATAATTCACCAATGGATTAGAAATAACCATATAAATGTAGTAAAAAAGATAGATCTATGTTAATATAACCTGATAAAGCAAAAAAAATGAGAAATCTATGCTAAAATTCGAGAAATAGTGCCTCAAATCCTAGCCGTTGGGAGATCCAAATCAAAAACTACTCGTAAACAATACAAGTGTAGTCATTGTCTATGATTTGGGCCCTCATTCATGGCTAGTTTGTGTTTGAGTGCTAGCCACTGTCTAGAGCAGTGGCTGCTCTGAGCTTCAACAAACTATGTTGGCAGCCACTCTGGTCGATAGCGGTCTTACCTGAATGGGTTAGAACTACCCTTTGTGAGTGGTTAGGACCACTACTAGCTCTTGGAAAGGTCCAATATTAGTCATATGGTCTTTTGATGTGCCCATATGAGTAGTCTCCTAAACATGACATGTTTTAGGTGTCTACAGTCTACATTTTACCTCTTTTTATACATTTTGCGAAGACATTATGTAGTGCAAAAAATTACGATACTCATTTGGTGATTAATTTGTGAGAGACCATGGAATTAAGGATGATAAAAAGTGATTTGTTTTGAGAGGAATAGATGTGAGATCATCTTGAGTTGTGATAAATGTAAAATGCCACAATTGTGGAGGGGATGCATGTTCTTTTGAAACTTTACCTTTGATAGATTGATGAGATCATTTGGGTTGGTAGATTGATCAGCCATATGTAGGTATACTCATGATTGCTTCAATGGAATCGATCACCCACCTCAATGAATCATACACACATGAGTAAAACTATAGCTACCGACATATAGTGTGGCAAATTTGATTAGGATGGAGTTTAATTGAGAAGAGAATTGGAATTTTGTTGAAAAGAGAAATTATGGTTTTTGTTTGCCCCAAAAAATGAAGGCATGTTATGGTCTTAGGCAAAGGTTCTTGGGAAAAAGCACTTTCCAATATTGAGTGTTTAAGTATTGATCATGCACAAGGTAAATTTTGTATATGATATTTACCCCCTCAAGGGATGATTCGATAGGTGAAGAATGTGAAGATGGAGGTGAATCACTTGATAGAATGCACATGGAGGCTATTAGATGAATAAAAATGTGGGAATTGGCATTTTGCATACGTTGGCGATCATGATTTTGGAATTGTATGGAAAAGTACATTTTTCCTTCACATTTTACTCTTTGGGTAGGGGCTGATAAAAGTGTGAGTAGAGAGTATGATAGAAAAAGGTGAAAGGGATTTGGATTCAATGATTGTGATAGGTGAAGAGATAATTTGCGAGACAATATGAATACAAAAGTGATTATGTTGATGGTGATTTTTCTCAATGTGAGGTTTTGGAGTGGGTATAATGGAGAATCGATAATAGTGACAATGTGTTTCATGGGTTTGTTTGATGTAATGGTGCATGTAATGTTCGATGTCATCACACAAGGGTGACCAATGTAGTGACATCATGATGAAAATAGGTGTAGGGGTTTTGCAGTTTTGCTAAAGGGAAGAAAAAGACAAGTGCCAATACTCAAGGAAGAACATGAATATGATAGGTGTGCCCTAAGGACGCATCCATATGTATATGTGATGTGCATGTAATAAGATGATATACCCAAAGGTGATATAGCCTAGGGTTTTTGTAATCGAGATAATATTAATATATATATATATATATCTTATTTTATGCCTAATTGATGTGAATGATGTGAATAAATTGATATGTTGTGCAGGTCATGGAAAAGAATGAAGTGTTATATTGTTTTGCATGATGATCAATTTAATATGTCGGTGAATTATTGGATAAAGATAAATTTTAAGATCATCGAAAGGCAAAAAGGATGATTGTTAACATTTTTGCATGATTTTATTATGATTTTGAAAACAATGTCATATTTTTGTAGGTTTGGGACAAAAGGATATCCAAAAATGCCTTTTTTTTAAATATACCTTAGGGTGCATTTCAAAAGTGTACCTCCTTACAATATTTTTGTAGTTTGGGGGACTAAACAAGGTCAGAATTGGATAAAACTTATACTGTTAGAAAGCTCTTTTCGAGCTTGACCTATTGGTGGTGGTTTTGTAAAATTTAGAGAAAAATTGATGGGGAAAAGTTTGGATCAAATATGACCCTAATTTTTGAAGTGATGAATGCTCAATTTTAAGTTTTTGAAGTGGAAAGTTTTACCTCATTGCTTAGAGGGCCAATGTTTGATGGTGAATTGATGATGGTTGATGCAAAGTAGTTCAACTTGAAGTGTCTACAAATATGGTGGATAGAATGGGAATGGATAGATTCCCATGGATTAGTAGCGATGCATGATGTATGCATTGTAGCAATAATTTTTGGTGTGGTAGTGTACCACAATTTTTGTAGTATTATTTTTATGAGATGAGGATGATGTACACATGATGATTTATTGTGTTATATACTTTTGATGATGGTAATGATGGGATGTATTTGATTTGATATGGATGTGATGTAATGTTTGTCATTCATTTGATACTATTGATTTTATGAATGAAATTGTATGATTGTGTAAGATGCATCTTGAAACTTCTAATGTGCATGTGTAATCAAATCTTTTTGGATGTGTATTTGATTTGTGCAATCATGTATGGTAGAAGTAATCAATGATAATTTGACAATCGCATTTGACATATGAAAACAAACAATGAGATAGGAAAACATGCAATGTGTGTGATGAATGCAAATCTAGGATGACCATATGTAGGTGCTTACAATGATGTTTGGATGATTGAACTAAGGACAATGCATGTTGATCCTAATGGTGGACTAGTTGTGCAACTAGATATGATGTAAATTTGTTTCTTCTATGAAGGTGTTTCAGATGGTAGAAGAGATTTCTCGAGAGTCAAATATTTGAGTTTTATCATCAAATCCATCTGTTAGTCAACTAAAATTCTATTGCACCATAAACTATCCTAACTGAGGGTGAGTCTATCATGGATTTGTGTGTGTATAGAGTGATTTAGTTCATGTACCTATTTTGAGTGAGAATGGATTAACCAATTGTAAACTTAGTCAAATAAGCTAGCTCATCTACAAGCATGCATTAGGCTGTACAAAATAGGTCGCTAATATGACAGCCATTTTACCACTTATAAGGTATACCCTAATTGATTAGGCCCTGATTGGGTACTTATTGGTGTAGAGGTATTTGAGTATACCCTGATTTATTAGGCCCCTTATTGGGCACTTGGTGTTGTTGAGGTATTTGAGCATACCCCTGTGCGACCACAAAATAGGTTGGTGGTCCGAGATATGACATGGTAGGATGAGTGGATGTCCAAGAGGGTGGAGCGATGAAGAATTTGGTCATTGCTTGTTAAGAATGTGGTTGTTGATATATTAGGAATTGATTGAGGGACAAAGAGGTGAATGTATTGATCTTGGTTTGTGATTGAGGATGAGAGGGGGTGGTTGTAGAGTGTGTGGGAGGGAATGTAAATACCATGTTTGTGGAAGGTAGAAGGCTAGTGGATGGGGGAAGGGAAGTTGAAGTACCTAAGGAAGAAGCTTCCTACGATCTACTCGATGGTGGACTAGAGATAAGGAAAGTGGAAAATCTTGAGGTGGTATTAGTCAGGTCATAATCAAAGTAGATTGATGAGCATGCCATGTGGGTCGATTGTGGTGGTAAATTAATGCCAAATCTTGGCATCTCAATTTGGGATATGACTGGTGATTTGGTTTGAAGGATATTTTAATGAAAGAGGTGATAAATTTGAGGAGTGTTTATGGGATACAATGATATTTGTGGTAAAATAAATTACTCTTAATGGGAATGTGTAGGTGAATTTTGAAGAGGGGGGGAGGATGTCTCCCCTTGATGTTCAAATAATTGATTCAATTGTGCATGTTTTAGGATTGTACGCTCTTCAACGTGCACTTTTCTTCGTGTGTGGACCATATCAGGTAGGAATTGGAATGCACACCAACTCTATCAATAAAATACCAATGAATTTTAGCAGTTTTACCTGTGATAAACTTGGTTTTACCAAATAGAAGTGGTTTTGTGGAAAAAACACCTTGAGCTACGTTTCTGGGTCAAAATGTACCTCAGGGTGCATTTTTTATTATTTTTAACCCCATTATGTTTTTTTTATATTTTGGGGGACCAAACGATGTTAGAATTTGACAAAACTTATACTGTTGGAAATATATTTTTAAACTTGATCCAATGGTTATGATTTTGAGAAATTTGGAAAATATTTGGTAGGGGAAAATTAGGGTCAAATATGACCCTAATTTTGGATTCTATGTGTTAGTTTTTGTAGCAAAAGTGTTTTAATTAATCCAACAAACAAAAACAACAAACAAGTGTGTGGGTGATGTGTGTAAATTATTTGTGATGTTGAATCCTTTTTTTATTGTTTTGTGTTGTAGTTTGTGTGTGTTGATGTAAAATACCACTACAAACACAAGGTATGTGAATGATATCTAAAAAAAGTATGTAAATGTACACCCTTCTTGCTATACCCGAAGGTATGCAAGGAGTGGTGAGACAAAAATAAGCGAAAGGCTTCCTAAGATGATGAAAGGTACTAGGTAACTAGAAGGAAGATATAAAATTTCTCTTATGAAAGAGGTGGTGCTATTTAAGACCTGCTATTGACCTACCCAGGATTTCTCTTCACTCTTAGACGAGCTTAGTCAAAAATGATAGTTGCACACTCACTAATTATGTAAGCCCTTTAAGCAAGGGTGTTTAGCCTAATCCTACCTTGAGATAATCTCAAGAGCAGGGGATTTTTTGGTGATGAAGTCCGAAAGATCACTCATGGGAGTTACTAAGGTGTTTAGGGGGACGAGTCAATGCTTGCTAGTGAAAGCCAACGTTGTTGATATCTATTGGCATTTGGTGATGAAATCCAACACAAACCAATGTTATGTCTTGCGTGCATGTGTGCGTGATTTTGTATTATTTTTAGAAATGAAAATGTGAGAAGGAAACTATGCTAAAGCAAAAACAAGAAGATAATATTTTTAAATACACTATTCAAAAGAAATTGCCTTTTCAAAAAGAAAGCTATACTAATTGTAAAACTGAGCAAAGGATTTTGGTGCATTTTAAAAGCAAAATTAAGCTATGTTGCAAATGGATCTAATGTTCTAGGTGCCTTTTGAAAAAAAAACAAAAAAAACAAAGACGTTTTGTAAAGCAAAAGTATATTTTTGAAACTTGACCTAGGAGCTAAGTGTTGTTTTGTAAAGCAAATTGGAAATGATTGTTTAGTTTGCAAAAGAAAGCAAAAATAGAATAAAAACATGTGAAAATTAGGGTTTTTAACAATCCACTTGTATTTTCTACCTTTTGGATGCCTTATGTGGTCTGAAAGGGTCTGTCGCACGTGTTAAAGTGCAAAACGTACCTTAGGGTACATTTTTTTGGTCAAAACATACCTCAGGATATGTTTTCCCCCAAAAGTGATTTTTTGGGTGATTTTGGACCTACAATAGGTCTGGAAGACAGAATCTAAGAATTTTTATGGGATGTACCTATTATTTTGCAAGAAAATATCAAAACTTTGCTAAAATCAAATAAAATCTATTTTTAATGCAAAATACTAAATATGAAATCTAATCTACGAAAAACAACAAAGCAAAAAGAATCAGAGCAAATCACAAAGTTGTCGATATTGAGCCTGAGGTGTGTTTTAGGGCTTTGGGAGACTCCATGATTGTTTTGTAGGACCTACAATGATAACAATACAAAAAAAAAATGTTAGCTATACCTGAACTAACAAAAGCAAATAAATTGTGATCGCTAAAATGAAGTAAAAGAAAACATGCTGCTTTGTATTGATAAATTTTTAAAGGTGTTACAATATGGAAATGTTATCCTTCTACAATATGCCCTGAAGGGATACAAAAGAGGGACTCCATTATGAGGGACCCTAGCAAGGAATAAGTTTGCAGCACTGCAAGTATCTTCTTTCAATTCCTCAATGTTGGAGTGAACTTATGAAGCATGCCACTACGAGCTACATCGATTATCAATCTTGTGTAACCCTACAAAATGCGTTAGAACCTTTTGAGACCTATCTCAATAAGGGCTCTTATAAACATGGACATATCAATAAAAGCTAAATAAAAATGCATGACAAAAGTTACCAAATGTTCTAAAACTGATAAGGGAGCGATATATTACCTATTAGGCCAGTTTGATAGCCTAAAATTGGAAAACATACCTTGAGGTGCATTTTATGGGTGTGCATGCACCTCGGGGTGTGTTTTGAGTTTTGTAACTTGGAATTGTTTGTAAATCCACCGTAGAACCCACTGATGTAGTCTAGTGACAATTTGGAAGTTGTAGGTGTCTGTTCTACCCTAAAAACCACTTATAACCTGCAAAGGAGATGTATGGGAGGAAGGTCACATGCTCAAAAGGGTTAGGAACACTTCAAAAAATATTTAGGCACCATAACATTACTATTTTCATCCCCTCGAATCGTAGACAAGGCCCTCTTTTATATTATTCCTATGCAAGAGAAAGAATTGGTGAGGTGGAGGAGAGAGAAGACCCCACTTTATTGTGCAAGTGCTTGGTAATACTTTCCCACATAAGAGTATTAAGTGGGTATGGGTGTGCTATACCCACATACAAGTTGGGAAAAAGGAAAAATCCCTTTTTTTTAATGTTTTCCTTAAATGCCTTGTAAGGAGGATGGGTGCTTTTTGAAAAAGAGAGCAAGTAGATGTTTTGAAAAGCGTGAAAAAGGGTGTGAGGAGGGGGATGTATTGGATAGGGGATGAAGTCACCCTTTTTTATTTCATCCTAGGGTTTAGGATGGCATCATGCTAGATTTTAGGGTTTTAAATTGTTTTGCTAGTGGTTTGTTCTTTTTATGTTAAATGTTCTTGCAAGAGATTGTTTGAGACATTTTTAGGTGTTCACAAACCATATTATGAGTTCAATTTCAACCTCATATGGGCATTGTGGAGCAAATTGTAAATTCTATGAAACCATATAAATGTGACATGATGTAAAATTCTTACAATATGGACACTCTCACTATAAGGTGACCTATTATAATACAATTTTTGTAATATTATAATAATAATTTTAATAATTTATATATGTATAGCCTATTTCAATAATATACAATTAACTAAAAATTAAAATCTTATTAAATAATATTGTTGTTACTCTACTTAAACATTTTTACACCAACATTTTCATCAATTAAAATCAAATGAAAACCAAGTCATACAAATTTAACATAGCTTCACAAAATTAGTGTTTTATGGTATACACCATTGCTTTCAAGCTTAGAGTGCTTGGTTAAGTGGTCCTTTACTAGCATTATGAAATTTAGTATTACTTAGCCTTTAAAAATTAGTTTATAAGAAAGCTATTCTTTCCAACATGCATAACATAACACATTTTTTTGTATTTAACTTTTGCAAAGGAATCTTCATATATTTAAAAAAAAAACTTATGGTAGCCTCTTCATTTGTTCTTTATATTGCAAAGCTGTCATATTTGAAATTTATGAATTTATTAGTAAAAAAAAGAACAATAAAATAATAGTTTTTTTTCATAATTTTTTATTAATATAAATGAGAGTTTTATCCTTTATATCTTTTTGATCTAATAAACATTAGTTACATCATGCATTTTGTTTTCCATTTGGTTAATTTAGAGCAACTTTTATTGTGTAAAAGAACACCATTATATGATCCTTAGCAATACAAATATTTCCCAAGATCCATTGATTAAATAATACATAATTTTTGTTTATATATGAGCTTAGTCATAACATTAACTTCTTCTAATGTATGAGCTTATTCAAAATGTTACCTTTCCATAATATATGAGCTTAATAAAAATGTTAACTTTCCAATTTGACTGGGAAGAGATGGCTATGCTCTCAAATGTTGTATTTATATGTTTTTGCTAAAATAGCACCCAAAAGTAACATGGAATTCATGATATATTACATAACTTAATGTCGAGTGAGTTGTTGCCAAAACTTACATTCGGTAATAAGTTGAAGAATAGGCAATATGCCCCCACCATTGATCCTCATCAAAAGTGACATGTTATTTATAATATATTACACTTGATGTCAAGTGAGATGTATCAATAATTCAAATTAGATGCTAAAATATATATTTCTCTACAATTTTGGACTTTGATACATGCATTATAAAATGATATTTTTTTTAATGAGCTAAATCCATAACATAAGGCCTAACAAACTAGGAACTCTCCAAAAACAATGTTTGCCCTTAACATAGTTGAATTTCAAAAGACACCCCCATTTCTCAATGATAGTTCTTTTGCAAATTGAAGAATCATCTCCTTATATTTTAACCTTTACAAATTGCGAAAGACTCACTTATCTCTCATCATAGTTCTTTTGCAAATTGAAGAAATATATAAAAAACTAAAAGATTGACTCCTATGTTATCATAAACATTTTTAGTTTGGGGCATTTCTTGTTCAAAATGTTTATGTACATTTTATAGACCTTTTGGGGGCAATACTACTAGAGAAATGCTAATATGGTACTCAACAACTCAATGAATACCAATCATGAAGAAGCTAGTCATATAACAATCATGCTGGGGGTGGGGGGGGAAAAAGAGGGTGGTATATTGTTATAGAATTTATAAATTTTCCCATAACAATCATGCTGGTAAAAGTTAGTGGATGCGAGGAAGGGATGCTTGATATACCATGGCAACTTCAAATGATAATTGCCATGAGGAAAAAAGTGAAGGTTGTGATGACTATATATGTTATAGAATTTATAAATTCTCCCACTAGTTTCATTTTATGCTCCTTTGATACTATGATGTCACTATATTAAAATAAATTTGACACCATCAAGCCAAAGGTAACTTATAATATGCCTATTGTTAAAACTTTCTCTCTCTCTCTCTCTCTATATATATATATATTCGCTTTGCTATCCCATTTTTGCTAAACTTTGGTTGTGCCTTTTAGCCATCCATTTTTTGCATCCCCTTATTTCCTTGTCCCTATTAAAAAATTTCTTAAATAAACATAACATTAAAATGAAAATTAAATTTTATATAGTTTGTCCAAGGCATCATGGAGCAATGGTGAATGAAAAGCAATCACTTAAGGGTGTCTCAAATCCTCAAATGGTAATGGACACTTTCAACAAGGGTTGATGATAATTTGATTTATTTTAATACCACAATAGTGTGGCTTGTTGAAAAAGATGTACTATAGGTGGGGGACATTTCAACATTATATAACCAAATTTAATATTTTTTTCTTTAAAAACATTATAGCTATTACAACATTTCATTGTTGGCTTAATTTCTCTTAAGTACTTTGAGAATTAAGTGACAGAATTTGGAGTCACAGTTGTGACGTTCTGCATTAGCATTGTATCTTGCTAGCAAACAAGACAAAGGCTGTACAATGACATGATTAGTCTAAACAAGTTTTGCAAGTTCAACTAGAATTTAAATTAAAATATTAATGTAATTCACGGTTATCTAGAGTAGCAGTTGTGTGGAGCATTGATTTCCAAGATAGTCAATCCACATTCAAGAACATTATGGCAAGCCAGTCTAACATGTTAATAAGAACAAACTGATACGTGCCTAATGCTCAAAGATGCTATACACACATGATGAGACAAAATTTATCTTGAATCCAAAGAGAACTCAATCCATGGAAACAATTGCAATTTATCACATCTTCCCTTTAATACCAAAACATAATCCCGGAAGATTGTGCAAAAATTTTCTTCCACGCTGCAAATTTTGCCATCCTTGGATGTACAATTAAAAGCATGCACAATTCTGTTACAGCACCATCATCATCTACAGCTGATCATTCCCCTTGGAACCTGTCTAATATACCAGATTCCCATTGCCAATGCTGCCAAACTTCTGGTTAGAATTATACTGCTAAATTTGTCAACCTCTTTGTATAGTACAGTAACAAAAAATGTGTCATTCATGGACAAAACATTGCACAAATTTTTTCATCTTCTTTAAAGCTGGTGCCTAGCACATGATTTCCATGTATTGTATTTTTCTAGAGACCCTTGGGAGTTTCAATTTTTGTCTCCATTAGATATGTCCTCTATTATTCCCTTCCCATCTATCACATCAAATAAGAAAAAGTTCTTCAATGGATCACCTTTACATGACATTGCCTTAATGACTTCCTGTTCAAGGACAGTCCGCAAAAATATTAGTATGTACCTCAAGCAATGAAAACAATAATAGAGGATCATTTAAGAAGGGCTTTGATCAAAGCATCAGCACCATATAGTTTTAACATATTTAAAAATAAATTGTCTTTCCTAAGCAAGGGAACATACTGAATCAACAATGACAATTACATACAATATTAAAGAAATATAACGCTAATAGTCCCAAAGAGGAATTAAGATATACTGTAATATCCCCCAGCTCCGAGTTTATTTGTTTGGAAAACATGATCTGGTGTGTGCTCAAAATTCTTATTCCATAAATTGCCTTGTTACCTACATAATCCCGAGAGAACTTCTGGACCTCGTCCTTTCAAGAAAAATTATCATATACCTGACCAAGGATACCCCCTATAATGGCACAGACAGGAGGGAGCTCTCTCTTCCCAGCATCAACAATCCTTTGCAAAAGAACATCTGGTATTCGAGATTGAGCAAAACCCTGCAGAAATTCAGATTTTCTTATTCCATTCTGCTGCTGAAATGTATAATGTTAAGTGTGAAAATGTTTTCTAGTATCATGTATTGAGAACTTTTATCCAGAAAAGAAATATATATATACATTTCCCATACAGAATAAGTGCTGTAAATAATTAAATGTTGTGTTCCTAGTTCAATGTATGCATTCTCAGAGAAATTACATACTTGTTCTTCACAAAGTTTTTTCCGCATATTCAGTAAAGATGGCAAGTCCGCAGATGACAGATCACCTGGTTCCCGACCCTCATCCCGTTCGAATGCTTCGACAACTGCATTGAAAAATTGAAAATTATGTGTTGGATCAGTGTGAAAGTGTCTAACATTAATTTTATCGAGTATCACAACGCAAATTGGACAAACATCAAGAGTTGAAAAAACAGAGCATGCAATTATAACGAGCCAAAATAACATGAAATCTTATTAACATTGTAACAAAATATGAAACCTTGTAACAGGCAAACGTAGAGAGTCAGATTTCTTTATTTATAATGATATGATGCCTTATCTGTCATCTGGACTGATCATGCTAGTACTACCAAACAACATGAATCTAAGGTATTGTTCATGCCTCTTCCATAAGTTCTCTGTAACATTGTCCTAAGGACAAAGAAGAAAGATTCATATGACCATTCAAAGCTTTATGGGAACAAAGTCGTAATGCATAGGGATACCTACTTGTCAATTCTTGTTGTGAACGAGAAGAAACAACATTAACTACATTAAGCATGCTCCAGATCATCTCCAAAAAGGCAAAGAATGCATAACAAAGCAACCTTGCATGCATACAAGCACACCCAAATTGAATTTGCAAGCCTATATACCAAGTAATGATCAGGATTAAAAATTGGGTATTATTCTCTAATTCCTAGAAAATTCTTCTCACCATAAAAAAGTCTTTTCGAATCTTTTCTATGCCATCAACAAGCTTTGATTTCAAAACTCTGCTAATGCATCGAAGGTAGAAAAATCCACTTTTTTTTTTTTTTTTTTTGTCCCGGCAAAAAAAAAAAAAAAAAAAATCTGCGTCTAATATTATATTATCACACCAATTATTTTTTTTTTTTTTTTCCTCAAAAAAAAAAAAAAAAAAAACAACCCCCCCCAAGAACATATTATAAAAAAGTTGTTCTTTTTATAGCTTTTTAAAAAATTTTATTTTTTTCCAATTCGCTAAAAAAATTTTTTTTCCACTTTTCTCGTTTTTTTTTTTTATTTTAGATCATACAGACCATCCCCCACTGTTATAGCACCCATTAGGCCTTCATCCCCATGAGAAGCAATCAACTGTTTGTTCCAACTATTAGAGGACAGCTACAGATGGAAAGAACAACGATGAAAATGGTCTATGAAAGGAAGATGATAGAATCAATTACCATTTATAATAGTATTCTATGAATTTCCCATATGCTACACATGGGCTCCTCTAAGCATCAGATTTGAATCTTGACTTTTTTTTGAGCTCTGGCCTTCCAAGTCAGTGATTTCTGCATCTAAGATATTCTTTGATTTTCTAAATTTCTGGGTAATTTCTGTCTGCAACCCATGCCAAGAGAATACCTTTTAAGCACTAGACTCAAATCTTGATTTTATCGCAGCCCTGCTAATTGGGTCCAAGTGATTTTTGTGTCTAAGATAGCCTTAGATTTTTCTGATTTTCAGAACAATTTTTGTCCAGAAAAGAGGCTAGCAGAAGACGGCATCAAATTCAAATTTTGATTTCCTTCGAGCTCTGCTGTTTCATGTCTCAGTGATTTCCACATCTAAGACAACCTTTGATTTTCTGAGCCAATTTCTGTTTGAAAATTAGGTGAGGAGAAATACTCTCTCAGCATCAGATTCATATCTTGATTTTCTTGGAATTCTGGTGTTTCAGGTCTGCATATTTTCTGCACCTAGGACAGCCTTTCTGACTTTTTAGGCAATTTCTTACATTGGCATTCCATAAATGAAGGATGAAAGCCCCTTGAAGGTGTTGTGCCCAAGAAACTCACCAAATAGTGCAAGGAACTAGAACAGTTGGCATCTGAATTTCAGGAACAGCTGTCACAGCTTTGAAAATAACTGCACGAGAAGGATGCCACCACTGTGGACCTCAGGTGGCAAGTATAATTACACAAGGACATATTTTACTAAGTTCACGTACCTTGAATAGACCAACAGAAGGCTTTGAACATGAGATCATGTTGGAACTTCAAATAAGCAAACTGAAATTCTCAATCAACATGAAAACTTGAAGACTGAAACCACTGCTAACAAGGAACTCGAACTCAAACCAGGTCTCGCAAAGCCCTCCCATCCAGTGGAGGTATGATGTGTTTTCTTGTAAGACACCTTGGACCTCAAAGACATTACTGGATGCTACTCTCCACATTCAGTTACAGTCCATCTAGAATTGATTAAGAATATTGAGAAATATAAAAAAGTTTTTAACTCTTCCTCATAGATCTATCTCGATAAGGATCTCACATGAATCCAAGTAGAGTTACAAAAAGCACATGCACAACTCATAACTCCTAGTAAAGATAACAAGTGAACAGCTACTCATAATTGCAAGGCAAAGATTCATGATTCCTCCCCTCCAAGGAGGATACGGTCATGGTCACCCAAGTGAAGGCATTTGCAGGTCCCTCTTGTTAGAGGTGGTTTATCCATTCAGGATTGCAATGAAGCTGGACAGTGATCTTTATACTCCTTCAAGGATGATGTCTCCTCTCGATATCGTTTCTTTTTAACAAGGCTCATAACACCTCAAAGGGGATCTTTCATCTGTTGTTCATTATCAATATGTCTCAATATTTAGACATGAAACACATACTCCCAAAAAATGTTGTTTCAACCTTTCAGGTCCAGAGGGAACCACCCCTCAAGACATTTTTATTGTAGTATGTTACTTTCCTCCACCTAATCATCCTTTGTTATTCACAAAGATAATCTATTTTTTGACCTCTATCCGAAGATTTCCATGTACTACTCCCTGGGCAAGATCAATCTGCTAGGCACCCCTCTATGATCAAACCTGAGACAAATAAAAAGACCTTGGAATTAAAAGAGTTTTAAATGATGAGGAGAATCATGTCACTGTATATGGGAAACACTAGAGCAAGGCTAGTCATGTAGCTTCTTGATCCTCGAGAAGCTCCTTTGCTTTCCACACTACAAGTGATTTGTTTGCTTCTTGCACGGTAAGAGTGCAACAATGGTCAATTACATTATGGCTAGCAAGCCTTTGATTCCTCGTATTCAGGACTTCCATATCTCTAGCTAATTTGTGTTAGACAACCACAGTTTTAAATTTTACTCTTACCATTCTACCATCGGCCTCTTCGTTCACCTCTTGGAATCCACAAGGACTCCCCATATCAATGTCCATTTCAATGTTGGATATATAGATAACTATGTTGTCAGTCTCTCAAAATTGATGTCAAGATAGCATTCCCTCTCCACAAATTCAATCATGGATAATTATGATTTCTTATCCAATGTCTTATGGGAATTGAATCCTTTAGCCATACAATCCATCGTTCAATGTTGACTCACCCCTACAGCTTTTGTCCCACGAATCACTGGTAAGACAACAATTGTGGAACCATACATAAGAGACTGTCTTGCCTTGGCACATGATCTTGCCTCCATCTCCTCAACTCAAAGAGAGTAGCTGTTCCCTTAAATGCGAGAAACATGAATTTCTTGCTTATGAGCAATGCAAGCTCCTCAACACCCTACATAATTTGCAAAATGCCTTTTCCCACACCCGTCTTCCAAGGAAAGCTCACCCTTTAAACTTCCAAACACGGGCTTTGCGTTTCAATTCCCTCTTTGATGTCTCAGCTCAACCTTCCATCCATGTCACCTTCCCCAATTTCTTGTAACTTTGAACAGCTTCAAGCAGAATTCCTCAAACACAAGACTGAGTCTCTAGTTTATCTCAATGTTATTAAATGAGGTGGCTTGCACTAGTTTTCCTCCTCCTTGGTCACGACACATCATATGCCCCATTCATAAAACGAGAGACAACTCAGAACTGAATAACTACAAACCATTCAGATTGAAGACAAATTTACAAAGTTGTATGACATAGTCTTGGATATAGAACTCTGTACACATATGGAGCAAGGCAATTCCAAAGCAAGAGGGCAAGCTAGAACAAGAGAAGATTTCTAGATTATTGATCACAATTTGCCTCTTCAAGATAACATAGAAGAGGCTTGAAAACACTCTTCTAAAGTCTTCTGTTGTTCTATGAACTTTTTAAAGGCCTTTAACACAATACCCAAAGCGAGGGGGAAAGCTAGACCCAAAAGACATTTCTAGGTTATTTTGATCACATTTTGCCTCTTTGAGATATCATAGAAGAGGCTTGATAGCAGTCTTCTAAAATATTCTGCTGTTCTATAAACTTTGAAAGGCCTAAACACCTACTATTCCAAAGATTGCATGGTGTTGACATCTCTAAGCTCTTATATTATAGTCATTAGGAGACTATCTGAGATAGTTGTTGGCCAATATTGAACTACTCATTGGCTATGTAGTACACGCTTTCAGGGCCTGGGGCAAGATGGAAGTGGCGGACAGTTTCAGATTTGATAAGGGGCAGGAGGCCTTTTTTGGGACAAGAGGGGACAAAGCTTTTAAAAATAGTGAAAATTCAAATATTTTTTGTTTTTTTTCTTAACTCTCCATTTCATCCAGCACTTCTAATCCATCTTTTCCACCCAACCCCCTGTTCATCTTTGTTTTTCATCTGTTGCCCCCGCCCCCCCCCCCCCCCCCCCCCCCCCCCTTCCCCTTCCACCACTTTTTTAAGTTTTTAATACCTACCAAAACTTTTTTTCCCTTCCTCTTTGCAACTATCCGATTAAACCTTCTCCCTTTCCCTCATCAAGTTTCACCAAAGTATCAAGAACTTTATCAAACATATGACACCTCTTTGACTTATCTTCATTTCCTACAAGATGGTTATTACCCACCCTTCCTTATAAGAGTTTGCATTTCAAAAGAAGGATTTAGAAATAACAATACTTTATCAAGCATCCATATCACCTCTGCCACTTCTCCTCAACATACGACTCCTCAAATCTCAAGCACATCAAATATATTACCAGAACCTCCCTTACCAACACCTTTATTCTGATAAAAAAAATACCTAGATCTTGAACAAGACTTAACAGGAATAAATCCATCAGATTTGAGCATCTCATTAACCATAGGAGATTTTCCTTTTCCTTTTAGATGCATCTTAAAGTCATAAGAGGATGAAGGATGATAATTCACTTTATTATAGTTTCTTTGAAGATCCCATATTCATGGCATATGTGACATAAAAATGGGAGAGCTTCATAATATAACTGTTGTACCTAGGACATGTTCCTAGTTTGATCTCCAATAATTCAGGCAATGGATTATTCAGATCTACTTCAACATAGATTCATGCAAAAGAAGCAAATTTCCTATCCAAAGTTTTGTGAGATGGACCAATCAATTTCCCAATAATCTCTATAATAGAATGAAGAATATCGGGCCTCCAATATTCCATAGGAAGTCATTGCAAAATGACCCACCCAGGAATCCTAGAAGGCCTCTCCTCCATTGGATAAAATCCTAAATTCATTTAATAAATAATCCATTTATAAACCCCCTCGAACACTTTACTACAATATTCCATATGGGAACACCATAATAAAATACCCATTACTACAAGAATAATCTCCATCATCTTCCTCCAATTTATCCTAAACCATTTTCTAAAACATAGAAATTCTAAGACCCATGATTTCCATATCCATGCTCGGACAATATAAAACATCATCCACACAATCAACTAATAACCAAGAGACACAATCTTTCTTTTCTCCAAATATCCATTATTCTTCACTTTGAAGTCAAAAATTAGAAACATATCAAGTTCATCAACAAAATTCATGGAATTTCATGATAAAAGAAGAGCATCCTTATTCAAAACAATATCCTTAAAAGATAAAGATCGGGGGTCACCAAGACCGCCCAAATCTCCTATCTAAACCAACTCAACCCCTTTCCCACCACACCTTTTTCACAAAATTTTTCAACACCTACCTAAAACCCTAGATGTTGCTCCTCCCATAAAAACCCCAACATAGAGAAAATTCAGATATTTTTATAAAAGCATAGAGTTATTTCTTACGTGACCACGTATGAAAATAGTTTTGTAAACTCAAAAAAAC
Organism: Wollemia nobilis; assembly: GCA_028583015.1. Lineage (NCBI taxonomy): Eukaryota > Viridiplantae > Streptophyta > Pinopsida > Araucariales > Araucariaceae > Wollemia > Wollemia nobilis. The sequence continues at coordinate 15,994,745 of JAQPPZ010003356.1, read as the reverse complement.
TACAAAACATCTAACATACTTAAAGATTGAAAGATAAATTTCAGTTTCTAACTTTCAAATGTATAAACTATAAAGAGAAAAAAGGTACAAAAGTTCAGTCCAGAAGCAAATATCGTACAATAGTCAAAGGTTGCATTAAATGACACAAACATCACAGAATGCAAATGAGTACAGTCTAACTAGCACTGGTTGAATCCTAATCCTTGCAATCCAACTTCAGCATTTCCAATACATCATCCTCACTATTAGTTAAGTTACTCCCCATATCAAAATGTGACTCCCCTAATAGGATTCCAACCAATCTCTCCTGCATGTCCTCATTCTCGTCAATTTGTCTAGCTTCTTCAAGATCAACGTCCCAATGTGCTGCTAGAATTTAAGAGGTAAGTTTGCTCTTCTCTGTGGTACTGAAGATGTAAAGCACTATACATGACCAGCTTCTCATTAAGAGGTAAGTTTGCTCCTCTTGAAAAGTTGCATGAAGTTTATATGTGGACCAATTCCTATCAACAACTACAAGCAATATCAGTCCACACATCCATGCTGATAGAGCAATCCTCCCTCAACCATGCTTGCCTCATGTCTTCCTATCATCAAGCTGACCCTAGATTATTGTTTGTGGAGGATGGACGCATGTGCTTTTATTTCTCCAAGAAGGTCATACGATGGCCATTACCTCATTTGTCGTCTTCAACGTTTATATTGTTCATTTAGGGGGACTATGCCACATCAAATGGGATGGCATGGACATGAAGAAATTTAGCCATTACATCATTAGCCTTCTCTCTTGCAATCACATAGAAAATACCTGTAACCATTCTTGTGACCTTCCATTTACCTTTAGGAGACACCTCCCCTTTCCTAATATTTTCCCTAGTATTGGAAATGGTGGAAATCTCTAAGTCTACTCCTACGACAGATTCCGTAAGGCATGCCTCTAGCCCTAGCCTCACCTTCCCCATATAAGTTAGCAATTTCAACCTTCTCATATAGGTTTTTTTACCATAAAATTAAAATAAAATCACCAGGAAACCAAAAAAGTTGTGAGACACTGTAATAGAACTCCTGTTAAAATCACCATTGCATATTGGGCACCTAAAATGGTGAGTTACTCCACTTCTTAAATGTTGTTAGACAAAATTGTAAGATGCACTAGAATTTTTTGGGTTAATGGCCCCTTTGCATATCTTCTCAACTATATATAAGGGCATTCAAACAGGTTTCTATATGCTCTTCATTACTCTCAAAAAGCCTTATGGTGGACTCTTCTTCCTTGGAAGCCCCTCATGTGAATTGATAATCAATCCTGTGTCTCCTATGCTAATTATTTATATGATATCCCAACAAAGCCCACCATTCATCAAAACACACAAGTTGACAATGGTGGCCTTCTACATTATGTCTCGATACCTATATTGTTTTTTTGCAAATGATGTAATTCTTCTTGCTCATATTCCTGAGGGACTATAAAGACAATGGGATTTTATTGCTCACTTATATGACTTGAAACAACAAGTAGTCAATCTTAGAAAAACAAAGGCGATGATCTTCAACACATCAAAGAGTACCCTATTTAAATTTCAGTTCTTCTATAAGGGTGAGTCGAATGAGATAACCATTGCTTAATCCTACTTGGGGGTTAAGTTTACAAGTCCTCCCTTAATCTTCAGCCAGCTTCACATTTGCAGCTATGTAAGGGATTGAGAAATACAATCTCCCTCAGCTAGGGTCTGTAGGGACAGCGTAATAACTTGGGGTTTGGCTCCTCTAGGAATCTATCTGTCTTGGAAATGTATCCATCAGTACTTCCAAGACTTAGCTCCAAAGATGCACCTCTTTGATTGCATCTGATTTGCATCACAGGTCCCAAGGTGTGGTGTCACAAGGGATAACTCCCTAAACCAGCTGGTGGTGCTAGAAAGTTACACTTCAGAGTTGTGCAATAAAAATAGGGCACAACAAAACTCTTTCTCACAAGAATGCAACTTTATTTATAGATAATGCAAATGTAAATATACTATAGAATACAAGGCTCATGTGGACATGTTGGCAAAAGTACATGGACTTAGTACATGGGGTGTGTAGTGCTATAGGGTGCAAGGCACTTTGTTCCAACACACTAAATAAGTAACAGAACAAAAGCATAGGCACTATATGAACACCCTGAGCATCTATGGTGAGAAAGGAAGAATGGAAGAAACAGATGGAACAAAAGACCAGAAGAAGTTGAATAAAATAGCCTAAGACAATCCTAAGCTAACAATTACAAAGCAATTGGGAGAACAGCCGGTTTGGCTTCCCAACTGATCAAGAAGCAGTTTCAATGGCAGTTACAGAACTATCCATTCTGCTTCCTTTGCAGTTGGTACCAATCCATGAAGTGGCAAATGGCAAAGACTGGATGAGTGCAGATGTGTCCCCATCGCTGATTCTAACGCTCAGATAATGCTCAGCGGTGACACATGGAGTTGACACCATGGACAAGTCTGTTTGTGTGCTTGGGTACCACAGCAAGGCTAGCACCAAAGGGATCATGACACCATAGACCAAGTTGGTGCCATGAGGAAGACTAACACCGCAAGAAAAAATGGCCTTTGCCTGTCTGGTGAGAAGTCCAGATAAGCTCCAAGGTCTGCAAGTTGAAAGTGATACAGCGTCATCATCCTTGGGACCTTGAGCACCCCCTGCTGCTTTACTCAATCAGGATCATCAAAACCACACTCCTTCATGGATCTGAAACTTGGGGTCCAAGTCTAGAACATGTTAATCGGGCTCATATTAAGAGGATCCAAAATATTTTGCTTCAATTTATCCAATGTAAAAGAATAGTTCCCCAATGTACTGTTCAGGCTAAGTTGACACTCTTCCTCTTTGCCTTGATTTGTGTGGTGGGGGCGGGGCCCGCGTTTTTTTTTTTTTAATTTTTCATATCTACTTTTAATCGAGCGGCGTCTCTTGAAGAAAGAAAAACGATTTCTTTCCCAAAAAAAACACAAACGTCTCTCGCCGCGCCCCCCAGAGTTCCCCCCCCCCCAGGGCGCCCCCAAAAAATACATAGGGCCCCAAGGGTGGCGGGGGGCAAAAGGGCCCGCCCCCACCCCCCCCCGAGGAATGGGGTCGGATTTGACCCCTCCTCACTTTGTCTTGAGAGCATCTTTAGAATTATTTTACAGCTTCATCAGCTTAAATCCATGAGTGACTACTGACTACACCTCAAGCCAAGAGAGAGAGACCCATATTTGGCACTTTGCTCCTCAGACTGGATTTCTTCTAGGAGCACTTGTGGTTGTCATTGTGGATGGTATTTTCTCTTCTTCAGTCAGTTTGCATCTCCAGAGATCAATTACTTCCAATCATATACTCTTTAAATGGTCCTCCCTGCCTTCTTCCTAGTAAGAGGGTAATCAACAAAGCAAACAGAGATGATGATTATCAACAAAATATTCAGATCACTTGGGTCGCTCCATCTCAATCTCTTATACCATTGTTAGCCTTCTATACTAAACATTTCATGAGGATTGAGAATGGTGTTATTAATCATCCTGATTATATCCAACAACATTGAACACACACAATCACAATTCCCCTTGGTTAGCTCAGAGTGTGCTCACATCAATTTTGAGTGCAAACAAACCACCATATTCCTCAAGAGGATAGGGTATGTCGTCTTTGCTCTTCAAGAGGTCGAGACTGAAGAACATTCATCTTTAGGTGTCCTACTTATCATGAGATTCAAGGAAGGTATTATTGCTTATATAGAGACTCAAGTGGAGCACTTACCACTATTTCCAGCTATCTTGACCAAAGATGGTTGGCTTTGTACCTCATGAAATCTATAACTCTTTGTCATCTATCATAGGGGAGATCGACTACAACTGGACTAATCACCTTATTCTTTCACTCTGCCTCTATTGTCAGGTGTAACAAGCTTTCCTTTGAAGCTATAGCTCTCCAAATGACAGATTTGTGCACCTTTGTCTACATACATGAGTGACTGCTAAGGCTTTGGTACTTTCCATTTCTTTTAAGTGGTGGGGAAGAACTTGAACATGAACTTAAAACTGGTAACACAATTTCCAACTATGAGGAAGACATCGTCAGTCTGGTATTTAAAACAAGTATTACAAACTAGAGATACCACAAATTTATAACAAAAGAAAAGTAATCAGCAAAAGATGCCTACAACATAGAAAATATTATAGAAAAATCAATTGCCAATATAAGGCATGACATAAAAATTTAAATTAGAGACATACTTATCATTGCAAAGTAGAGCTTTGTTGTGTTCCTAGGAAGACTGCTTCAGTGCACTGACATAGCCTTCTACATATAAAATAAAAAAATATGACATCAACAGTTAAATTGACTTCATGAAGCTTATAATGCAAAATAGAAAAGACAACTATATTTCATGTCCACAAATATAGTTGACTTAATAAAACATAATAAACCCAAAAGAAAAAAGAAAAAATATAATAAATAAGACTTGCTGACATTTGAAAAAAAGTAATTATAGTTTCACAAATTTAGATCTAGTTTTTCATAGAGTACATGCTTTGAGATGGAAACTCTGATTTTGGCTTTCTAGATTGTATTAACTCCTAAAATTACATATAGCCGTCTCACCAAATGGATTGTGGAAGTGAAGCATTGTTGGAAATATGTTGAATATTTTTCCATGTTAATATATTTGAACCCATGGATTATTATATTTGGGTTAATATATTTGAACCCATGGATTATTATATTTGGATTAATATATTTGAACCCATGGATTATTATATTTGGGTTAATATATTTGAACCCGGATTTTGTGGCCATGATATTGTAAAACCCCTTGTTGTGTTGTTGGTATATAAAGCAACACTTACATGAGGGTTTGTGGTGTATGTGAGAGACTGTATAGTGAATGTTCAAACACCCCCCCAAAGGAGGGGAACACAATGTGTAGTGAGGTGCGCAATTGTGTATGTAAAGATTTTTTGGATGGAATAAAAGGCCTGGTTAATTTCTCCATGGATGTAGCCCATATTGGGTGAACCACATAAATCTGTGTCTCTCTTGTATTACCTTATTCTTTTGTGTTTTATTTTTGCATTTAATTATTGCTCGTATTTTATTATTTAATCCTAACAACTGGTATCAAAGTATAGGGTTTGAAAAACACACTTGAAAGGAGGGTTTCCTATTCAAGTGGGAGCAATGGTAGAAGAAGGCAGGTTTAGGGTTGAGAAGTTTAACGACCAAAATTATCAGCTCTGGTAGTGCTGGAGCTAGTGAGATTTGACGATGATGGATTTAGTGAGATCCAACAGTGATGGAGCTAGTGTGCTCTGATAGTAGTGGAGCTGGTGTGCTCTGACAATGGTGGAGCTAGTGTGCTCCAGTAGCGGTGGAGAGTGTGCTCCAATAGTAATGGAGTTGGTACAATTCGGTAGCAGTGGAGATGGTGTGCTTCAACAATGTGCTCTGGTAATAGTGGATCTGGTGTGCTTTAACATCGATGGAGCTAGTGTGCTCTGGTAGCGATGGACCTGGTGTGCTCTAGTAGCGATGGATCTGGTGAGCTCTGGTAGTGGTGGATCTGATGAGCTTCGATAGTGGTGGATCCAGTGAGCTTTAGCAACGATAGATCTAGAGAGCTCTGGGAGAGTTTAAGGCTAGAAATGCTTGTTCTAGTGGTTTTGTTACAAAGTTGCTAAAAATTTCTGATATGGTTACCGGTTGTACCACAAGTTTTTGGGAAACTATTAACTATTGTAACTAGTGTATCTTCTACCTAAAAAGCTACTGTAACTAGTGTAGTTGTGCCCAAAAGAGACTAGTGTGGATGCTAGTGGTGGTTTCCTGGTGTAATGTTCTTAGAGTTAGCTCCAATATTTGTAATATTTTTTAAAGTGGTTTTTTGGACTATTTTGTTACCTTGCCAGTATATGGCTGAGGGTAATAGGTGAAGCTAATATGTTTAGATATTGCACATGCAGTGGGAGTAGTTAGCAGATATATGTCCAATTGACAGTTGACAATGGCAGTTTTAAAACCCTATGGAAAGTATTCAACAAGTGGGAGATTGTTGGAAATGTGTTGAATATTTTCCATGTTAATATATTTGAACCCATGGATTATTATATTTGGGTTAATATATTTGAACCCATGGATTATTATATTTGGGTTAATATATTTAAACCCGGGTTTTGTGGCCATGATATTGTAAAACCCCTTGTTGTGTTGTTGGTATATAAAGCAACACTTGCATGAGGGTTTGTGGGTGTATGTGAGAGACTGTATAGTGAATGTTCGGACACCCCCCAAAGGGGGGAACACAATGTGTAGTGAGGCGTGTGGCTGTGTATGTAAAGATTTTTTGGAGGGAATAAAAGGCCTGGTTAATTTCTCCATGCATGTAGCCCATATTGGGTGAACCACGTAAATCTATCTCTCTTATATTTCCTTATTCTTCTATGTTTTATTTCCGTATTTAATTATTGATCATATTTTATTATCTAATCCTAACAGGGATCGATCTTTAAAGGAAAATTTCATGACTCCAAAATAGCTTCATGATAAAAAACGATCATCGAGACCCTATAATGTCAAATTCAAGCACAAGATGAAAGGATTGTCAAGTCAAAATAGCTTGAACAATATTATACACCAACTAATAAGCTTCATCATCTCCAAGAGGTTCATGATATACAATTCAAGTATATTGATATCCTTGTCCAATGTGATAATCTCAAACAAATGCTCACCAACAATCAATTCAAAAAAAAGTTGAAGAACACAATTCTTGTGTTCAAATGGTCGAGGGTAAAAAAAATCCTCCCATCGTGGAGTTATGGAATTTATATTTGACAAGGACACCTAAGGTGCAAAATCTTTGAGTTCAAGGTCTTCCTAATCCTACTTACCCCTTGGAGACAAGCCATTATTTCTTACATGACAAAAAGAATCTCAAGGATATTACCCCTGATCAAGCTTGGATAGACTATTGAAAACATTCTTCTTGTCCAACTCCAATAAGCTAAGGAGAGTTTGAGGGCATTTAGATCCAAGAAATCACTATTCAACCTCTCAACTAAAATTTACTTGGACAAGGACCTCACATTCTTCAAATCGAGGAACTACAGAAGCATGTGCCTAGATGGTAGCTGCTTGGAAGGACAAGATTGTAGTTATTCATGACTGCAAGAAAATGATTTGTGACTCTCCTCCTCCAAGGTGGTCTTGTCCTTGGAAAAAATTCCTTACAAATTCTTGGAACTAGTACCGAGTTTTAGTAGAAATGGGGTCTACACCAACCCTTCAGAATCACCCTACCGATCCCATGTTCAACATAATAATCTCCTAAATCGATACAAAGAAAGTTACTTGATTCTTCTTGTAGTTTCATTTGGCCTACAAAATGATATCCTTAAAAAAAAATAGTCTTTGAAAAAATTAGCCATAAATTTCGTCATGATGTTCAAAAAAGAAAATAATCAGTCTCATTAATCAAATATCTAAACTAAATATAATTATGTACAAAAACTTCACATTTTATACAAAAGTAATATTGACTTGCAAATGGATCTATGAATGAGTTACCCTAAAATAAGTTTGCCATGTATTTTAACATTTTGTTTAATTGTTTCAACCTTTAATTTTTATGGATGTCAGAATGAAAGATGGATCTAAGTGGAATAAAGTAGATGTCAGAATGAAATATGGAAATGTGAACAAATTTAGGTGTTATGTATATAATTTTTTTCTATTGGTTGTTGTTTGTTAAAATATGTTCTTTGAATTTATTCACCTAGGGTAGGAAATCCTAAAATTCAAATGTTTTTGACAAAATTTATTCTATCTTGTGACAAAAGCCCACAAGAGCCCTAAAAGGGCCCTCCCAACTATCAATGGTTACTATTGAGATTTCGCTTTCAAGCATGAATCTTGCAAAACAAGTTACATTCATAGCTCAAGTGGTGTTGCTTGCCTTTTTCATTATTGTTTTCATCAATAGGTGTCCTTGGTTGCATCAAATGAACACTCCAAATATATGTGGCTTTGAATTCAAAGGACCCAACTCTTTTTTGACATATCTTTAGAGTTGTTTGCTATTTTTCCCAAACAACCTTGTCCTTTGTCATCCCTTCTAATCATGACCCATACTTGGATCTATATTTGGATATTTCCATAGTTGAGAAAATCAGCAAAAATCTGCGGACTCTTGATTTTTTTGCTAATTTTTTCACTCAACGATTCAATTGGTAAAGAATCAGGAATTTGTCGATTCATTGCCAATTTTTTGCCGATTTTGTGAGAAATTGGCCGCAACCACGTGGGTAGAGGCTACGACTGATAAATAGAAAAAGTGACTTGTTCATTCTTATTTCTTCAGCTAAGCTCTTGCAAACCCAAAAAGACACTCTCCCACCTTGCTACCACCCCGACCAACTACGCCAAGGCATCCTAGGAGCGCGAGTGATTGCAGTGTGAAGGAATCCGACAACCAACAACATCCGCCCAAAAGATTCATTCAAGGTCAAAATTTTTTTGAAAACTTTTTTTTTTTGAAAATAGATTAGGGCCATTTGAAATTAGGTTAGACTTAGGGCTATTATCAAATTAAAAACCCAAAACCCTAGTCTAGGATTTTGGGTTTAGGGTTTTTTTTTCCTCCTTTGAATTAGATACTAAATTGATATATGCAAGCTAAATTATAAGCTATCCTATCAATATTTACTCAATATTAAACTAGTTTAGGGTTTTTTTCAATTTTTTGGTAAGGGTTTAGGTCTATAGGATTCTTATTTCCTCTTTTTAAGTACTTAGTAAATATTGATACCTATCAATATTTGTTAAACATTAAACCCTAAACCCTTTAGGATTTTTTTTATGATTTAGGAATTTTTTTCTTCTCTTTTAAGTAAATATTGTTGCCTATCAATATTTAAACATTGATATTTGTAATTTTGTGTATGTTAAACATTAAAATTTAACCCTAAACCCTACTGTAGTGTTTAGGATTTTTTGTAAGGGTTTAGGATTTTTTTCCTCTCTAAATATTGATGCCTATCAATAATTGTTAAACATTAAATCCTAAATCCTAGTCTAGGGTTTAGGATTTTTTTTAAGGTTTAGGATTTTTTCTTCTCTTTTTAAGTAAATATTGCTACCTATCAATATTTGTAATTTTTTTTATGTTAAACTTAAACATTAACATTTAACCCTAAACCCTAGTCTAGGGTTTAGGGTTTTTTTAGGGTTTAGGATTTTTTTCTTCTCTTTTAAAGTAAATATTACTGCCTAATAACTATGTATGCAAGCCTATTTTTCATCTATCAATGACTCAATGCTTTAATTTTAAACCCTAAAGGGCCTAAACCCTAGCATTTTGGTTTAGGGTTTAGTTTTTTAAATTTTTCTTTTTTTCAAGTGATTGTAACTTTTTTGTTACTAACTTGTTTCCATGTGCAGGCATATAAAAAATGAAACCATTGGATCCAACATGGGTGTATGCAATGCTAGGGCCAAGAAGAGGGGATTTTAAATGTAATTTTTATCGCGAGACTTATATTGGAGGCGTTTATCACCTCAAATTCCATTTGGAATAGATATATAAAAATAATGTCAAGATATATGATAAGGTGTCAGAAGATATTAAAAATGAAGTAAATGCCATGATCACTGTGAAAGATGAAAATGCTAGTTAAAAAAGAAGATATAGCGATGCCATTTCATCTTCCCTCCTGAGTTGCTCGTACTAGTGGCAACCTTAACCAATCCTTTCAAAAGAGTAGTTCGAGTCCTTCAAGTGCACAAGGAGCTAGTGGGATAAGAGAGTCCTATTTTGTAGACCGTTTTGTACCAAGGGACACAATCCATGCCTGAGGGTATGACCGTGTGGAACCAAGAGAAGCACAGTTCAACGAGGACAACCATTGCCACTTTTTGATTGGCATTCCCTTCAATGTGGCAAGGTTTCCATACTGGAGATGCATGATAGATGCCATCACAAGTTGTGGCGCAAGATTTAAGGTGCCAACTTATAATGACCTTAGGGGCCCTCTCCTTCAATAATATATGGATAACATTCAAGTTGTGTCATTGTGCTTGACTAAATTCACACACACACACACACACACACACACACACATATATATATATGGCATGACTAAATTTATTTTTATACTTCAGGTTGTGCTTGAAAACTAGCGTAGGGTGTAGAGGACCAAGGGTTGCACTATAATGTTTGATGGTCAGACATATGGGAAGGGAAGAACCCTATTTAATTTTTTGGTTGCATCTGTAAAAGGAACTACATTCCTTAGGTTAGTAGATGCATCGACACATGTTAAGAGTGCCGAAATGCTTACAAGGTTGTTGGAGGAGGTTTTATTGGAGGTTGGGAAGGAGAATGTTGTCCAAATCATCACGAAAAACACAATAGCATATAAGGCAACTGAGAGGATTTTTGAGGAGCGATTCCCCACCATTGATTGGAACCCATGTGCAACCCATTGTCTCTATTTACTCCTCAAGGACATTGGAAAATTACTTTGGGTGGTAGAGGTTGTAAGGAGGGCTAAGGCCATCATAAAATTTATTTACAACCATGCATGGGTCCTTAGCCTCATGACATGATTTACCAATGGGAGGGAGCTAGTGCAACCTGACATTACACAATTCATAAAATTTATGACATTGTAGAGCATTTATGATGCAAGAGGGTCACTAAAGAAAATTTTTGTGAGTGATGTGTGGAATTATAAACTAGCTGCAAGATATCGAAGATCACCTGAGGGGAAAATGTTTATACTTATTTGTTTGAGGACTTCTGGATGGCCATGGATGAGGCCATCAAGGTACAAGACTATGCTTATTAATTTGTTTTATTTTATTTATGTTGTAAAATATTTTTATTTAAATTATTTATTATTTTTTTCTTTTCAGATATTAGAACCATTGGTGAAGATTCTTTGTCTTGTTGATGGAGAAGAATTTCCAATGGGATTTGTATATGAGGCTATATATAGGGTAAAAGAGGTAATTGCTGCATTTTATGAACATGCCCAAGCCAAATATGATGCCATTTGGACTATCATTGATAATAGATCGATATCACAACTCCACAACCCTCTTCATGCAACAGGTTACTATTTGAACCCCAAATTATTTTATACCCCTACATTTCATGCTGATTATGAGATCAAGATTGGCCTTCAAGATTGCATTGACCGCGTTTTCTCTTTGAGTAAACAACTGCACGATAAAATATGTGTAGAGATACAAGATTATAAGGCATGTCATGGTCGCCAATTACCATCTAAGCAATGCAAAAATGCTATTGAGATATTGAGGCTAGGTAAACATCATCAAGTTATTATTTATTGTCTTTTGATTTTGTTTTAAAATTTTAACTTTTAAGCTATTACATGTGAATTTTGTTTGTTGGTTCTAGATTTATGGTGGGGGGACTTTGGTGATTATACGCCCAATTTGAAGTACATGGCGGTTAGAATATTATCTCAACTATGTAGCTCTACAGATTGTGAGCACAATTGGAGTATGTTTGAGCACATACACTCCAAGAAGAGCACCAGAATTACACAAAAAAAGTTAAATGATCTTGTGTTTGTGCATTACAAATTTCATCTCCACCAAAAAAGTTTTGAAAAATAAATATTGAGCTCATTGACCTAAGTGACATTGATCCATCATATGAATGGATCACATATGTTGCATAGGAGCTGCAAGTACAACAACCTTTATTCACCATGGAAGAAATACAAAACTATGAAAATCTAGCAGAGGATATGGCAGCAAGGGACCAACAAGAGGCCTTAGCACGAGAATATGCACAAGCAACTACACACACATCAACCAAGAGAGACTAGGGCTTTTGCTAGGACAAGAGGTAAACTAAGGCAATAGATAGTGGGCCTATTGAGGTATTTTGACACATTTTGTAATTTGTACCTTTTCATATTATAAGCAATACAGGATGTGTTTTGTCACTTTTATGTGTACTTAAAGCTTGAGCCTTGTATGATATCCTGACTTGAATTATTCATTTTATTGCAATATTTCATTTACATAATGTTAATTCATTGTAATATGTATGACAATAAAAATTCAAAAAAAAAATCATTTTCTTCGGTTTTTTCTTTTTTTTGCTGATTTTTTCCTCGATTTTTTGTCGATTCTGATTTTTTGCCAATTTTTAAAACTTTTGATTCACTCCTGATTCTGATTTTATCAAATATGGATATTTGTATATATTCATATTTTGGTAAAGTCATTATTTTGGGTGATTTCAATGCCCACATTAGAACCCACTAGACACCTTTTCATGATCTTCTAGAAAACAAGTTTTGTCTATTTGACTCGACCTCACATATTTTACTTTTAATGTAACCTCTACAAATGGGACACATCCTGTTACTACTTATAAAACATATTTTTAGTTGTGTGTTCACATGGCCTCTTGATACATTCCTCAATTTCTAGACTCTTCTAGGTTTCTGCATAGGGTACGAGTGTGATTGATCACGTTGTCAGCTACAATACCTTGTTTTTTATATTCATAATTTTCAAGCTTCTAATCAGCTTTCCTTAGCTAACCATACCTTCTCGTTGGGTTCTCATTCTTTTTCTAATCCATATACTCTTACCTCTCCCTCACACAACCCTACTCATCATCCTAATTTTCACTTCGATTCTTCTATACCCATCAACCTATGATTCACTTTGATCCTTCTATGTTTACAATTATGTTGTTCATATTTCCTAATTGATGCACAATTATTACTTTAAATCCACCATGACAACAACCTAACATGAATTCATGTCTCAAAACTTATGGGATGTTGCCCTTCTCATTTCCTCATACTTTTTCCTAATCAAAGTCAGTCCATGACATCTGTTGTTTCCCCATAAACCATTTATATGATGAAGAATGAAATTCTATGTACCATAGGGTTACATGGGGATGCATCCCCCTTTGAGGGATGCATCATCCCATTCCCCACATACCACAACATGGGGCGATAGCATTGGGGATGTTTTATCTTAGTCCCCCTTTTTTGGGATGGCAAGAAAATGTCCTCGAGATGCCAAAGGCCTATGGCCTCTCGTCCTCGAGATATCCCTTGTTTTGGGGTGTCCTTAAGGATGGTTGAGTCCCTTTGGGGAAACTTAGGCCATACCTAGGGATGGATGGACATCCCTGATGATGGTATGAGCATCCCCAATGATGCCTAGTTTCCCCCACGACTGGGCATCCTCAACCAAAAGAAAACATAAAAAAAATTAAAAAAATAAAATTTAATAAAATAAGAAGGTAGGGGATGAGACCCATTTTAAGTCTCACCCCCCCAAACCCTAAACCTAAAATAAAATCTATATAAAGTGAAAAAAGTAAAATTTAAAACAAAGTTACAAAGAGTAACACTCATATTTCAAGTTTCAATAGTGAAGAAGGAAAAGAGAGAGCTAGGAGAGCAAAATACAGGGTTATGCATAGCGGCGAAACTTCGCCATTGGGGCGAAAAAACCCATTTTCGAAAATTCAAATTTGCGAAATTTTTGAGACCCGGACGTCGGCCATGTAGCCAAAATTTTCGAAAAAAATAAATTTTCGGTGTCGGTTAGCCGTCCTTTGATGAGAGTATCATGAATATTTTAAAAAATTCGCAAGTAATCCCGCCTAAATAAAGTACCCTTTTCGCCCTAAAATTTTTAGAATTTCTAAATTATCCCGCCAAACTCGCCAAGTATACCTCTATATATAATTAACACCCCAGGGAAAATACCGACACAATTCTTCACAACATCGAAACCTTTTCTGCTACCGATCGTAACAAATTTAGTAACCGAACGGAACAGTGTCCTGTTCTGCAACCGGACGAAACTAATTCTACAGTCGGATAGTGTTGTACGACCGAACCTATCGTGCAACCGACCAGACGAAACCAATCCTAAAACCGGAATCTCTCGTGCAACCGATCGAAATCATCCCCGCATCAAAAATCTATCGTGCATCCGGGTGGAGCCATCCCTGCATCCAAAACCTACTGTGCAATCGGACGGATACTTTTTTGTATCCGAAACCTGGCGTGCAAGGAGGAGCCTTGGAACGAAGGATCCTTTCCTACTTTTGATCGCAGCGGAACCTTTCCTACTTTTGGATACTACCGTGCACCCGAACGGAACCTTTCCTACTTTCGGATACTACCGTGCACCCGGATGGATCCTTTTCTACTTTCGGATACTACCGTGCAACCGGACGGAACCATTTCTGAATCTGGAGACTATCGTGCAACCGAACGGAACTGCGTTTACCAGGATCTTTTCCTACATACGGTCGGAACCAGTTTCTCTGCATACGGCTAGAATAGCTTTTAGCACCAGGTTCTCTGTCACTTCTCTACTTTTCTTTATATTGCCATGTTCTGCTTGTTATTTTTCCTGGTTCTGCATTTTCTTCTTTATTTAATGATTTTTTGCACCACACCAATATCGGAGACTCTTCGACATCTGGAATGTCATTGCTCTGTTGAGTCTGTTCCCTTGTTTTTCTCTGTTTTGCCATGTTCTGAATGTTTTAAAACTCTTTGATTCTTAGTTTTAATTAAGATATTTTTTTCCTTGCTAAGATTATACATGAGTAAATGCTTTGGTTCTCTATTGACATATTGATGCTCTTTTTCTCTGTTAGAGTGCTTTCACGAGAAAACAACTAGTGGCATAAACTGATAAAATCACAATAAAGAATGGCTGGAAAAAAGTATGTATAATTTACCACCCAAACATTGTTTATTCTATTTACAATATTATCTCAAGGCCTCCAGAAAATACACCCTCTTTAACTTTTTTTTTGTCACTAGTAAAATGTCACCCAGTGATGGAAAGAAGGGCACCAAATCTTCTGCTGAAAAGAGTATCCTCAAATATTTTAGCCAAACTTCGAAATGCGACGAGCCAACGACATCTGTGCAAATTCAAGGTACAAATGATTTTTGACTTCCCAGTATGTGCTTGATTGATGATTTGAATATTTTTTTGTAAATTTTTTCATCCAATAGTGATAAAAAATATTATGGTATGCTACTATGCGAGTAATACCCTGTCGATCCTGATATGCCTCCACTTGAAGATATTCCCCAAGAAGAGATGCCTTTCATTGAAAATCCCCTTAGAAATGACATCCAACAAACACCTGAAGACAACATGCAAAATGACATCACAATTGAAAATGAAAGTGATAAATCAAAATCATTACAAGCTTCAATTGAATCTTCAACCAAAAATTCCAAAAAAAGAAAAGCATCTCTCTGGATACTTGGAAGGGGATTTAGGAAAGAATGGGTAGAAATATTTCCCTGGCTTGAGCCTCGTCATGACTGAGGATAACCAAATTGATGAAAAATAATGTAGATGCAAAATTTGCAGTTGGAGACTTGGTAAGGATCATAGGCTTCAAAACAAGATTGATACAATTGAAAAACATGTTGGCAAATGTTATGTAAAAGTTATAAAAAGTAATGGTGAAGTTAGTAAAGAAGTTAAGTGGAAGGATGCATCAAAATGTATGCATTTAAGATATGCTATAGAATATGACAATCACTTAAAGCAACAACAATCTCTTGTTGAGAAAGGTGGAACAATTGGAGCCCAATTTCACAAATTACAGAAGACTGTTTTTGCTTCAAAAAGTAAGCAGTTTGCCATTGTTTACAATATTCTCAAGAAAGGTAGACCAATGTCCGATTTTATTGATTATAAGCAGCTATTATGCCTTTTTAATGTGCAAAACCTTCCTAGTTCTCATTGGTCAGACCGAAGTGGTTGGGAAATGGCAAAATGTTTATCTTTGGTTGAGAAAGAAGACCTAAGGGAGCAAGTAAAACTTGCCAAATTCATTTCACTTTCTATTGATGAGGTAACAACTGTGGATAACACTTCTTGGATTTGCATGCATGTGTACATATTTCAAAATCATGTTAGAAGGCCTATTTTGTTGGGAATACATAAGATGTTGGAAAGTTCAAATGCAGAAAATATTTATAATGTTGTTGTTAAAAGTTTAAAGAATATTACGGGAATGAATGATATAGACATAGCAACAAAGTTAATTTGCGTTGGAGCTGATGGAGTCTGCTATTATGCAAGGTCACAGGTCTGGTCTGTGTGTTCGACTCCAAACCACAGTTGCCCCATATATGATCCCCATTCACTGTATGGCTCATAGAGTAAATCTTGCATATAAAATTGTGAGCACATTTTCAAATGTTGCTAAAGTTGAAAACCTTGTTCGTGATATTCATTCTTATTTCTCATTAAGTCCGAAAATATTTGCAGAGTTTCAACAATTTGCACTAGGAGTTACAGAAGGGAAAAAATTGTTAAAATATGTGGATACAAGATGGATTTCACTGTATCAACCTGCTCAGAGAGTTTTGGCAGAATATCAATCACTGATAGGGTTTATGCATGCAAATCATAGAATAGTTGATAAGGCAAAAGATATGTTGTTCCATTTGACTGACTTGGAAACACTTTTGACATTATGTGGTATTCTTCCAATGTTAAAAGAAATGAACAGATTAATTAATCTTGCACAAGAGAGATCCATCTATATCATTGATTTTATGAGGATGAGAAAACAAATATGCGTGCTTCTTGATACATTATATGTGTCTAATGCAGATTTTACAGAACCTGTATTTGATAGTTGGAATACATTGATAAACGTGAACAATCCAAAAAGCTTCTTGAAGTTTGACATCAATGATCATCTCTGTATTAATGTTCATGAAAATATGATACCTGTTTATTGTTTTGAAAGGCAATCAAGTATTGTTGTGGAAGATTTTGAAGAAGTTCCTGTAACACATAATAGATTTCATGTTGTAATACAGAAAACAAAGAGTAATTTGTCAAATATAGCAAAAACTTTGACAGGTGAGATAAGAGAACGGTTTCAGAGAGATGAGTTGCTTGAGTCCATGGGTGTGGTTAACCCCATGTTTTGGGGTCCTTGTACTGAATACAGTTCTGCAAATGAGTTGTTTATTAAATATATGGGTAATCTCATTGACCATTTTAGTAAGAGTGTGGAAGTCAATGGTGTTGAAATTAATGGTATACTCAACAGTGAACTTTTGAAAGAACAGTCATCGCATTTTGGAAGAACAATGGTTTTGCAAACATCACATATGACAAGTGTCCATGAGATTGGTTCCACTACACGTTTGTGGCAAAAATTGTATCCAAGCACAGTCTTAAAAGATACTATAAGTGAATACTTTCGTTTATATGAATTATGTGAAACAATGATTTTGGGGTCAATCGAAGATGAAAGAGTTTTCAGTGCACTTGCTTTTGTTAAATCTAAAATCCGCAATAGACTCGACAAGAATTTAGAAAATTGTTTAAGAATTTATGTGTCTTCATATCAGTTGGATACATTTTCGTATGACAGAGCGTTGGAATATTGGAGTTCCTTGGTAGATAGAAGAGGAACGTTGAATACGATCGATAATGATGATGATGATGCTTTCAGTGATCAGATGGTGGAGACACAGATTTTTGCTATGCTTCATAATGATTCTGGACAAGCTGATATGTTTCAGCTTCCATAGTGATAATTTTCCATGATTTCATTGACAATAATAAACATGAACTGATTTGATAGCAGATTTCTCAATATTGTTCCAGATTTATATGATTTCAATGAATTGTTGTTTTAAATCATATTATTGTTTTAAAATTACATGGCTTATATCATTTTTGTAGATTGTAAAATTGTATTTTTGTGTCTTAGTGTCTCAACTCTCATTTCATTGACAATGATAAACACGAATTGATTTGATAGCAGATTTCTCAATATTGTTCTAGATTTATATTATTTCAATGAATTGTTGTTTTAAATCATATTATTGTTTTAAAATTACATGGCTTATATCATTTTTGTAGATTGTAAAATTGTATGTTTGTGTGTTAATGTCTCAACTCTCATTTCATTGACAATGATAAACACGAATATCACATAACATTTTCAAACTCAAATATTAATAACATTTTCAAACCCAAATTATGTGCATCATAACTACAAATTAGATATTAGATATTTTTCAAACCAAATTATGTGCATCATAACTTTTTCAAACTGAAATTAGATATTTCAGTCTTTTAAAACATTTTCAAACAAAAAATTTCATATTAACTAGTTCAAAAATATTTATATTACATCGTTCAAACATTTTGAAACCCAAATATTACATAACATTTTCAAACTCAAATATTACATTACACTTTCAAACCAAAATTAGATATTACAATATTTTTAAAACATTATCAAATAGAAATTACATGATTTTCAAACATAAAATTTCATATTAACTAGTTCAAAAAGAAACATATTACATCATTCAAACATTTGTAAACACAAATATAACATAACATTTTCAAACAAAAATTAATATATTGCAATCTTTTTAAAACATTTTCCAACTCAAATCTCAAATATTACATACCAATTTCAAACAGAAATTCCCAAATATTAGATAACATTTTCAAACTCAAATATTACATAACATTTTCAAACCCAAATTATGTGCATCATAACTACAAATTAACTATTTCAAAAAGATATATATTACATCTTTCAAACACTTTTAAACCCAAATATTACATACCATTTTCTAACTCAAATACTACATAACATTTTCAAACCGAAAATAAATATTGCAGTCTTTTTAAAACATTTTCAAATAGAAATTACATGACATTTTCAAACATAAAATTTCATATTAACTAGTTCAAAAAGATATATATTACATCGTTCAAACATTTGTAAACCCAAATATAACATAACATTTTCAAACATAAATTAATATATTGCAGTCTTTTGAAAATATTTTCAAACTCAAGTCTCAAATATTACATACCAATTTCAAATAGAAATTACATATTTCAGTCTTTTTAAAACATTGTCAACATTTTCAATCTTTTGATTGGTGCTTGGATGCTTCACTAGTGGTTGGAGTTGTCGTTTCTTTTCCTTTATCAGCTTCTGTGACACTCTCTTCTGGCAGTGCTCCAACTCTAACAAGGTTGTCACGTACTTTCACAATACTTGACACACATGCAACTTCTTCTTTGTTTGGATCTTCAAGTATTGTTGGAAGTGATTCTTTCATTTTCTCAAGCACCTTTTCCGGATCTTCATGCAACTTCTCTCTGATGTATTTTTTTAAACGATTATTTTCTGAAACCTTTGCCTGCATTTTCTTTTTCATTTCCATTGATTTCATCAAACATGATTTTGTTGTAAGAATATTGACATTCATGCTCTTAACTTGTGTTTTCAAATTTTCAAAATTTGACTGCAAAACAAATTGAAAACTTAATTCAAAAGGGATATATTGAAATTATTACAAATTTTCAAGAAATATAAAAATTTAAATGCAATAGAAAATTGGAATATATATAACTTTTTTACCTCAGCCAATTCTTTTGCAGCCTCAACAACTGCAACCTTGTCCTTATCAGAAGCCCATAAGTTGTAAAATGCTTGGGCTTCAACATTAACATTCTCCAATCTACCAACAACAACATTTAAGACATCATCATCATAAATAAAATCAGATTTAACAATTCCTGAAGTAGCCTGTTTTAGCAAGCCATCAAGCTTTTCAGGTTCATATTTGACTAAAGAATAAATAGAATCCCTTTTTTCATAATTTTTATATCGGGCATTAATTTCCCTAATAAGGACCTTTGCCCGATATTCCCATTCTTTCAACTCCTGCAAATATTTCAACACAAACTCCTGAATTGTTGACTCGGTACTTGCTGCCAATGAAACATTTTCATTAAAATTGACAACATCATCCTCAGTTTGAGGACCCTGAGGATGAGGGTTGTCTCCTTGGGTGGGTGGTTCTGATGTCTATTGAGCTGCAGGGACTTCTTCTTCTCGTGCTAGATCTTTAAGCACATATGTTGCCCTAAAGCCTTCAATGTTGCCCTGAAACATGTAATCCTCATCAAGTGGAATATTATCCAATCCCTGTCCAGAACATTCAGGTGCCTGTGTATTTGAAGAAAATGTAAATTGAGACCATCCATGCCCATGACTTTCTGCTGGCATGTGTGATCTCTGTGGGTGTGAAATCCCATGCCCAGAACTTCGTGAAGTGCCCTGTGATCTCTGTGAAAACAAATATTTTCCAACATCGACTTGCCCTCGCATAGGCATTGTCGGAGGTTGTGACTATCCCTATTGCTGATTGCATGGAAGTGGTGAAATCGGTGAGTGTGATGCATGTGGAGGTGGTGGCGGCATATGCCCTCTAACTTGTGATGTTACTACTTGAACATGAGAATCAACTGAAAATAGTCAAAAATATTTTGTTAGAATTCTGCTTAAAATAAAAAAATCTTAATTTAAATTAACTACACATAGAATCATAGATTTACCTGATGAAATGCATTGCAATTGTTCTGCATTGGGGGAGGGGTTGGCCACACTAGATTCGGCTTGCACATTTTGTGCATACCTAGGTGTACGAGAAACCCCAGGAGTAGTTGCTTGCCTGGCACGTTTGTGTGACCTCTGCATAGTAACAGGTGTTGCTTCAGAGCCCGTGTCTTCAGAATCACCTGTTTGTTCCGGCCTGTGACCCCTATTGGCAACAATCTATTTAGTCCTTGAAATTTTTGCCTTTGCCTACATATAGATGAAAAAAAAATTAAAAAAGGGAATGTGGTAAACTATAAAATAGTATGTCAAGGACAATGATGTAGTTATTACCCTCAATTCCTTTGGTGTCATGGCAATAGAGTGTAGTTTTGAATGCACAATAGTTGGTATAGGAGTAGTTGAAAAATTATGAAAAGACTCAAAATATAAAGCTAAAAGATAATTTACAGTGCCCACAATGGGCTGAGTCTTGGGCTGAGTCTTGGCGGTTGCAATTTGGACCGCGTGCAACTCAGTCTTGATTCGATCTGAAATATAGGTACACCAATCGAACTTGTGATTTTGTTCAGACTGAACAATATAATAAAGTGCCCAAAATAGAATTTTTGGTCTTCCCAATAGAATAAGTCTGGCCTAGAAAAATTTGATAATGGCCTTCAGAGTTTGATGGTTAACATCGCTTATCGATAAACCTCTTTTTGATTTGGCGTTAGAAGCTGCATAAAAAAATTTGATGTCAATTTACAAATTTAAAACATTGAAAATTAATAAAATACAATTAACAAGATTTATACCTACCAAATATTTCGATGAAAGACCGTACTTGTTATCAAGGTGTGCTTTGTCATCTGGAGAAAGTTGTGACCTCGATGACACTTGATTAAAACCAATGAATGGAAGACCTATCAATCTATGAATATCTCTAGGGGTGATGCTGAAAACAACATTTCTAGTTCGTAGTTTAATGCTCACTATACCCCTATCGTGGTCATAACCAGAGATAATATGTTGCAGGAGCCCTTTATCTATTCTAAAATGTGGCATGGAAATGAGGGTTGATAAACCTACGTTATGGAGCCACTAAAAGTTCATCCCTGGCATTGTTATCAGATCTGATATCAAAGTGCACGTAAAATTCTTGAATTTTGGTGAGATTGTGGAAGGGGTATCCATTGGAAGTAGTTGGAAGTGGAAGAAAAAGTATTGGGAATCAAAACTAAAAGGTCGATCAGAAAGGTTAGCTCTGGTTGTAGCAGTCATAAAAATGAAATGGGAAAATGATTGTTGATGCCCTTTTATAGACTTGAAATATATCTAACATGTGGCAGCATCGTATTGGACATGCAGTATTGGACACGTGGTAGTACTGGACATGCAACAACGTACTGGATTGCAGTATGCACCCAGGTGGCGTTCGGACCAAACTGTGCATCCAGTCCGAGATCGACACATATTATGCATCCGGTTCTAGGTCGGCCCATATTATGCATCCGATTCGAGGTCGAACCATAATATGCATCCGGTTCGAGATCGGACCATTATATGCAACCTATCCGAGATCGGTACATTTTATGCACCCGGTTCGAGGTCGGTGCATATTATGCAACCGATTCAAGACCGACACATATTATGCATTCGGTTCTAGGCTAGAACATATTATGCATCGTTGAGGTCGAACATAATATGCATTCGGTTCGAGGTCGGACCATAATATGCATCCGATTTGAGGTCGGACCATAATATGCATCCAGTTCAAGGTCGGACCATATTATGCATCCAGTTTGAGGTCGGACCATATTATGCATCCGATCCGAGACCGGACCATATTATGCATCCGGTCCAAATCTGGACCATATTATGCATCCGACTCGAGGCCGGACCATATTATGCATTCGACCAAACTCGGGCCAAATTTTGCATCCGGGCCTTTGCCACGGTTTTAAACGTCGTCGACATCTTTTTGACCTGTTCCGAAAAAACTTTGAATTTCGCCCTTTTTTGCCAATTTTTTGGGAAAAATTAAGGTCATTCGCCATGCCATCACACATGCAGTTCGACTGGTTTCATCGGGGTTTCGAAATAGTTTCGCCATTTTTTTATAAGTACCTTTTGGGTCCTACCTCTTATGCATAACCCTGGAAAAAGAAGGCAACAACAGTAGGCAGTAAGGGCAATATAGCAACAATAAAAACAAGGGGTAGCAAAAGGAGACAACAATAATAGGCTACAAGGGCAGGGATAGCAACAACACTAGCAGATAATGACAACAAAGATAAAAACAACACTAGCAGGCCACAATAGCCCTAGAAAAAATACAAGTTTGTGTTGAAGTTTTCAAATTTTAATTACCTCTTCCAAGCTGTTTTGAAATTTTTATATTTTTATTTCAACATAAAACATGGCCAGCAGTGGATCAGGTTCATTTAACATTAATTTGGAGGAGGGAAACCAAACTGAAATTGAAAATATAAATATTTATGCTGCTACTATTAGGGATTCATATAAGGAACACAAGCTTATATTGAGAGGGGGATGAACAATATAAGATCAAATTTTACTTTTATTTTCCAAAAACTATTATCCAATGTTATTAATTGCAATATCAATAGAAATAATTAAAGTAATGCACAAATCATCACACACATGAGAGACAAAAATTTAATATGGTTCACCCAATTTGGGTTACGTCCACGGAGAAAATATTTCTTCTAAATTTTCTCAACAAATTTCTTGGGAATCAATTCCCTATTACAATATTTATGGACCTCTATCCAAAGGATATCTCAATTCCCAATACTCTAGTTTGTGGATATCTCTCCACAGGAGAACTCTATCCCCTTTGCTCTGGTTTGTGGATCTCTCTCCATAGGAGAACTCTATCCCCTTTATTATGGTTTGTGGATATCTCTCCACAGAAGAACTCTATCTCCTCTACTCTGGTTTGTGGATCTCTCTTCCAAAAAAGAACTCTATACCCTCTACTCTGGTCTACTTCAAAGCCTGCTCTCAACTCTATCTCAAATTTGCACCAAACCCCATTACACGGTTAGCACAAATTTGCTCCAACTCTACTCACAAATATTTGTCTCAAATCTGCACCAAACCTCGTTACAAGGCTAGCACAAATATGCTCTAACTCTACTCATAAATATTTATCTCAAATATGCACCAAACCTCATTACAAGGTTAGCACAAATCTTCTCCAAATCTGCTCACAAATATCTACCTCAAATCTACACCAAACCTCATTACAAGGTTAGCACAAATCTGTTCTAACTCCAATCACAAATATCTACCTTAAATATTTTCAACTCTGATCCAAGTCTTCTCACAAGACTTGCTAAAATTTATCTCAATGCTGCTTCAATTCTTCTCACAAGACTTGCTCAAATTTACCTTAGTGCTACTTTAAGTCTTCTCACAAGACTTGCTCAAATCTGCCTTAGTGCTACTTTAAGTCTTCTCACAAGAATTGCTCAAATCTACCTCAGTGCTGCTTCAAGTCTTCTCATAAGACTTGCTCAAATCTACCTCAGTGCTGCTCACTAAACCTACTCAAATATTTCCAAATATTGCATACAAATAAAGCTTATATCTCTTTCAAATTTTTTTCTTCAACTAAACATATTCTACTTAGATTTCGTTTAACCTCTGGAACATATAGATAATAATATGTACTATCAAATACCAAATATATCCTTTACATTCACAAATATTGCATTCATATAATCCAATATTTACCTCTTGCAAAATCCCTTTCAAATCAAATCAAACTAGTGTATAACTTTGCTTCACAAAACTGGTCTATCTTTCTTGCAAATTTTCTCTCAAGGATCAAACACAATAATGCACAAATTTCCTTCACAAGATTAATCTCAAACACTTCACAATTACTTTCAATGTCTTTCAAACCAATGCTCAAAATGTTTCACAATGATGTACAAACTTGATCTCAATCCTAGCACAAGTATTTCAGATTTATTTCAACAATGAAGCACAATTTGTTTCACAAACCCTAGCTCAAATATTTCCAACAATCCACACTAATCAAACCTTTTATATCCACCTTATGATTCAGAAATACTTGCTCAACCAAACATCTTAGAGAAGGAATAATGTCAACATACCTCTTAATTTGCTTTGATGAAAAAGATCCCTCAAAACCTATCTCACAATGTTCTTTCAATATTATGCCACTTCAAAAGTTAGTTAGCATAGCACTTTTTCAACCATCCACATAAAAACCTTTTGTGCACAATAATATTGGTTTACAACTCCTTTAAACCCCTATTTCACCATGCAAAAATTACACAAAAAAAAAATCAACCATAACACACTTTATAGCTTCTACGTGTAAAAACCCACATGCAATTTCAATATTATCAACCAAAACCCTAAGTCACATAACAAAGTTTAAATCCACTTCCATGCACATTGTATATCAAATAATTAAATTTATTTTAATTTATAGAACCACACAAAAATCTGAATTGCATACAATATTAGATTTTAAAACATTGTCCTTATGTCTCCCTAGGTCAACACTATGCACTTCTTCCAAATAAAAAATTAAACCTTGTTTTCCTCGATCAAGCACTAAGCAATATCACACTTTAATAATAAAAAAAAAATTATTATTGCCCTTACCACTTCTACTTTTACCACCACTACGAGTCAAACTTGTGACCTCATGGAGCCCATGTTCTAGCGTGAGCTAGAGTGCCAGTTGGACTAGTCTACCCGCTAGGAACAAATGTGCACTAAAATAATTTTATGTCTTTCTTAGGCCTAGTCAAAAGTCGTAAAAACAACTGTCATCGAGATTCAACCATGAGACCTGTCTGTTGCAAGTGCCCTATGTAGGACCCACCTACCACCTGGGCTAGCCGCCTGGCTAGAACCAAGCATGCACAATCTCCCTTTTATTTTAATGTTTTTACCTTTAAAATCATGCTCCTTCAACTGCCTTGCAAAAATCTCCCTCCAAGGGATTAGAACTCGTGACCTATTCTGCACCAACGTCTTAGCACTGCCCCTGTGACTAGTTGTGCTAGCCTGCTAGCTATGTCCTCTTGAGCAACACCTCATATTTGACCTATCTGACCTCTTCACTAAAAAACATGCCCTTCATCTTATTCTATTCGTCAAAAAAAATGTACAAGAAAATTATTTGATAACACTCACACTACCTATTTGGCAAGGTTTTTAACCTTGATTTATATGCAAGTCGTTCCCTCCATTTCCATGATGTCGATGCCTCCCATTGAAGATTTTTATAAATAATTTCAAATGCCTACCTTTAAAATTTGGCACTGTAGCAATCTAGGATGCATACACCTAAGCTAATAATAATTGAAACATCACATAAAGCATGAAAGATAAATGAATTTGCAAATAAACACAAAGTAGGGCTTCCTTTTATTAAATTTCCAATGAAACTCGGTTACAAATCCATCCCTCTTAGGGATACCCAATGTGATACAATTATTACAATCATAGAACAATCCCCACGCAAGGGTAGGTGTAATTCATAAGCTTCCTAGGTTGACATGAACTGCTCTAAGGCAAAGGTAGCCTTCTACTCCATGATTAGAGGTATTTGTTTCTTTGAATGACAAGACCCTGTTAATCCTGTGTTCAAGAAAAAACAAGAAGCATATTAGAAATAAAGGAGGCCTCTCTTGATGAGGCTTTTGGAGGAAATTATACAAAAGATGCCATGAAATCTTGAAATCAAGAAAGTGTAAGAAACATAGTAAACTACACTAAACATGATAATTAACCATCAAGAAATGTAAAGGAGACATGAATCTAGTCAGAAAACATCCTAATTAACAATTGAGAGCACGTATGCATGAAAAGAATAACATCTAATCTAGAATTCAATTAATTCTTGGAAATGAAGGGAATCTAACTTAAATCAACAATTCTTACAATCTAATAAGCAGATAAAAAGTCAATCTACAGTGAACCTACCTAAATGATCAAACAAAAACATAAATCTACTGCTAAAACTAGATGAATTGAGTATTAAACCTTGACTATAGGTCCTTCGAGTGGCTGGCAATGTTAGCCATGACTGACAACCACAACTGAGATATGGATGTATTTGCCCTCCAAATCAAGGCTTGATTTCTAAATTCATTTCGAGGAATTGATGATCAAGGGTCACCATGATGTCCTCTAATAGATTTGGTGGTTGAATTGCTTAGATTGGTAATGGAATGGGCTCGATTACATTTCTTGATTCCTCCTAGCCCTCCATGGCCTTCTTGGTTCCAAGTGACCATGTGATCTCCAATTGGGTAGCAAAAGTATTCCTCTCAATAGTAGCAAGTGAGTATACAATTCGATAGGGCTTCATTGCATTTCAACTAAATATTCATCCATGATTATCCCCAATTTGGAGGGGGTTCTTATAACATTTGGGAAGGCCTTGTCTTAGCTTCATGGAGAAGCCAAGATCAAGAAAGGGTAGCTGGGGCAGTTGGATGGAAACTTCCATATATTTTTGCCCTCCAACTACTCGAATCTACAACCAATTGGTCGTTGAAACCGATTTTGGATCGACCAAGGTCCAACTGATTTTTGAGGCTAGTCGTGGCTCTAAGGCGCGATCAACTCTGTTAACCATGGGTGTCAACCGTGGCTAATGCTGATTAGGCCAAAATTATCTAAATGAGTGGTTAGAACCATTGCTACACCTTGGAATCTATCCAAGATCTTCCATATGGTCTTCTAGCATGTCCCATATGAGTATTCGCCTTGACATGATGTGTTTTAGGTGTCTAAAGATGCCCCTTTTGAGATGCATTGTGAGATTGAAAAACGTTGAGCAAAAATAGACCTCCTAAAATGATGTCATAGGTTGGATGATGATCATTAGTCTGATCAACATTAGATGCCTAGGTCCAAGCAAAAGGACATGCATCCTAGAATCATTGCTTCCAACTGGATGGAAGGCTTAAATTTGCAAAGCTTTGGCAAGCTCTAGTGGTGATCGGGTAGCTTTAGTGCTACTATAGGCTTCCACGCCATATAGATCTGAAAGGAGGAGAGCTACTAACTTAACTATCATATTTGCTTTTTGCCCCAGCAAAGGGTAAGCTTATGATAGTCGTTGGCAATGATTCATAAGACGAACATAATTTTGACAAGATCAAGGGATCTTTTGTTGACTTTGATTATGATTATGATATTATGACTACCCCCTCAAGCGACGAGTCGATGAGGGTAATGATAATTAAATGAAGTGACAAGTCGCTTGACCACTATGAATGACTTTGAATGATTTAAGGTTTAGCATTTGATTACTTGATTAGGCCTAATAAGCTATGATTCCAACTGTTAAGAGTAATTGTATATTTCTATCCCATGGAGCGGTCTAGCCATGAAGGCCTTCTTAGGGAATTGAAATGATAACAATTCCAATTAGGCATGTGTTGAATCATATTGTTTGATGATCTGCTAAAAATGTCATAGAAGAATTGATATGATTGCTTCATTCCCATGGAGCGGTCCAGCCTTCAAGGCCTTCTTTGGGATTGAAATGAAGCATATCAATTCAATGATGATGAATTTACCCCAAATGTCCTTATGGTAATTTACTCATCTTGTCGTATTGCATGGATCACAAGTCATTGCAACCACCAAGTGTATAGGGTAAATTACTAGGTACAAGGCGCATTTGGCTTTTTAGTTTATCTAATTTTTTTGTTATTTTGAATGTTTTTGGCAATTCTAGTCAGATGGGTATTTTTAATTTAGCATTTATAGCTCCTCACAATGGTATTTTGGAGCATTTATTTTAGTTTTCTAGCCACACATGTCAAACGTAGCTAGGTTTTCAAAATTTCCTAGTCACGGTTGCCACCCACGGTTGACAAACCCTAATTCCTGCACCCTAGGTGCCAACCACAGTCAGGCAAAACATAGAAAATATTTAAAAAATTGCTATCATTTTAAAATTGATAGTTCTACAACCTTGAGTGATATAAGAGGTGTTTAAACAAAATTGATGTGAAGCACTACTGCAACTCGACCTCACCACCACTCGACTTGATGGCAAACCAACCTGGAGGAGCTGATGCTACTAAGGTAGAAACACACAAAACCCTCGACCATTATTTATTTTTATCGGTTTAAAATTAACCTCACTAATTAATGGGTCAAATGAACTTCATTAAACCATTGGTAATGAACCTCACCCTAGTTAGGTTTAGCCTAGGTTAGATTAAGGGGAGGGTTTAATTTTTTTGCTATTTTTTCTTTCTTCTTTTTGTTGGAGGATCTCAAGATGAGG
Source organism: Wollemia nobilis (assembly GCA_028583015.1). NCBI lineage: Eukaryota > Viridiplantae > Streptophyta > Pinopsida > Araucariales > Araucariaceae > Wollemia > Wollemia nobilis. Next base: position 15,965,970 of record JAQPPZ010003356.1, on the reverse strand, counting down.
AATGACCCTGAAAAGGTCATCCCCCCTAGCCGTGGTTGGCAGGTGCGGTCCCCAATTGGTAGATTGAGGGCCGTGACTATCAGTAATAGAGGGATTAAATCCCAATGGTCAGTGAATTTGATCACCATCCCGACCATGGGTCTGAGCCACGGTTCGACAACCTTAGGCAGAATTTTAAATTTTTTCAATTTTTTTGAATTTTAAAAGGCATTAATTGATTTTTTTGTCTTTTTTAAATGCTTTATCCATTTTTTTTAAAATTTGTGAGTGCATTTTTTGATGTTTATGTGCTTTTGTGATTTTATGATTTTTTTTGTCATTTTTAAGTCATTTTTATGTATTTTGATTGTTTTTGTAATTATTTTTGCCTTATTATCTTGCTATCGACCAGACTCTAACTGCGAGGGCAAGGGAATCAAATATCCTTCGCAACTTGCATGGTGCCCTAACTCCGGTGGAGCAAGATTGGTTTGAGTTCATGGGATTTGACTATGTACTATGCCTGCCCTCCATTAGGGCTGACCAGCTCTATATGACTGCATTGGCCCGATGTTGGGATGCGCGGACCAATACCTTTCACCTACCTATGGGTGAAATGACTATGACCCTAGAGGATGTGTACCACATCTTCTGACTCCCTCTGGATGGCGAGGCCATCACATCTTCATCAACGAAGGTGAAGGATGCAGTATTCACCATGATCTTTGGTGATCATAGTGATGAGGCTCAATGGCACTCAGACCACGTAGGGGTCCACATTGAGCATTGGTATACTAGAGTAGGTCTTCTCTCGATGAGTAGCCATCTTTATGCACTTGATCATGTAGTATGTCTCCCCTATACTTCTAGAGTGAGGTTCCCCTGGAACCTCTTGGCTAGGACGTAGGATGTCCTTGCGAGTAGCACTGAATAGCCTCTGATCCTGTCCTAGGGGAGTGCCCTACTAGCATAGCTCTATAATGAGTTATACCAGATTACTTAGAGGAGCAAAGTGGGCATCGATTGTAGCTTACTTCTTTAGATCTGGGGATGGCAACATATTAAGATTGAGCGTCCCACTGGCTTACCACTCGAGATCGACACCATTGAGGCAGTGCACCAATGTTATGCAGCATGTTGGCCTCACGAGTAGGAGGGCTTTTGAAGTAGGTCTCATATAGGGGACTTAGACTATTACATTAGACAATTTGCACGGTTGCAAGCAGACCAGATTGAGTGGCACTCTTATAGAGACTACCCTCCATGGACGGAGGATGCTAGATACAAGCGATGAGCACGTAGAGATAGATGGCTCCTTGGATGCAAGTCTAAGGTATGAAAGTTCTTCTATTTCTCTCATGTCACCAGATAGTTTGGGATCAGGTAGGACATTCTAGAGCTTCCCACTATTTACCATCGCCTCACCTTAGAGAGGGATATGACATGACCCTAGGTGATTCCACTAGGCGAGGAGGATGATGACTTCCAGGAGTCAGTCCTCATAGATTTAGGGACCACTCTTGACTATGACACCTAGTGGACAACCAAGGTATGGTAGGGCATGGAGGGCCCCTTGGGAAGGACAACAAATGAGGCTACAGTAGAGGGTGCAGAGGGAGTCAAGGTTGATCTTCAAGGGTATCGAGTCCATAAAAGTACTGAAGGTGAATGGGGTGAGATAGCTATAAAGGAGGCACTCAAGTGGAGTAGGAGGATGAGCCACTAGTAGAGGGTGAGGAAAATCTTGACAACAAGGTTGGACAACTCAGGGCTTAGGTGGCTAGCCTACGAACCCATGTAGGCACATTGTAGACATAGATGTTGGGGAGGGATACCAACATAGCCATATTGGAGGCACAGGTCTATGACCTGTGATCATAGCTTACATCAGGCCAGGCTCAGTGGCATGATTATGAGGAGGTGAAGACCACTCTCGAGGCATAGATTGCCTCAACACATATAAAGATACAAAGGGTCACAAGGCAGTGCATCCTCATACAATCATAGCTAGATGCTATGAGAGCATAGAGTGACTCACTCAGGGTTGGGAGGGTGGATCCTCCAGCTCCATAGGTTGCTCCAGTAGCTCTAGCTGCTCTAGAAACTCTAGTAGTACAGGGAGTAGTAGGATTAGCCATGCTAGATCAAGAGGAAAAGATCAGGAGACTGCGGGTATTAATGCAACAACACATCGATGATAGAGCACATGATGCTACCTACATCGCTACCTTGAGAGGAGAGATTGAGCTACTCAGAGGTGAGGTTTCAGAGATGCCCATGGCTTCAAGATCTCATAGGACTCACACTTGGGAGACAGAGCAGTCCTCATCTTGCTCTAGTCATAGGAGTCACAAGTCAGAGAGGACTTCTGGTCCTAGTTTTAGATCCATGGATGGTGGAGGCGAGGGTGGAGCCTCTCATGCTGGGGGTATGGGCCCTATTTAGTACATGTCTATGACAAATGCTACTGTACCATTTTTATGTATAAGGTCAAGGACCTACACAGTTGTAACCTATAAGCTTTTTAGACTTATGCCGACATACTCTCTATATTTTTTTTGATACACATATATATAGGATCAGAATTTTGAGACTTATTACATGTGCAATTTTTATTTTATTTTATTTTTATGAGATGCATATGGATGCAATGCTGATATTATGCTTTACTTTATGCTATATGATGTGATGTATGAATGACATGCACTAGATAGCTATGTGATGTATGATTAGGTGCAGTGATATGTATGTGTAGATGGACTACTTATGATGAATGTATATGAATGCAATGTTTACTGTTAAATGTTTGTTTTAATTTATAGTATTTGTACACCTTTAACTTATGATGCTATGACATAATTCATGCCATGTATGTAGTGCATAATTTTTATGATGATGTTTTACTATAAATGGAAATGTATGCTTTAATTGCTTAAAACATATTGTATGAATGCAGTATGAGTTTGATAATCTAATGGATGACACCACAAAATGTATGACAATCATGGACTGTAATTGTTGTATTTCATTATAAGAATTAATTATTGGACACCCATGTATGAGATGCAATGATGTATTATTTTTGTTCATAAGATTTTGTAAATTAGAAGAATATGGATAATATAGTCAGTGGCCATTTAAATATCATTTCTGACATCCATCCGGTATCTAACATATATATTAGAAATATTCCTAATAAACAAACTCTCATAAAAGAACATTGATATTTGATGATTGCAATTTGATTGATTGTTGCTAGTTGGGAATTGTTGAGGTTTTCCATGAAACTCAAACACCCTAGTTGACTTATCAAAAGTTGTATACTGACCATACTAGACTTCTGAAAAATAAGGCTTTCGCTAGGATAGACCTAACTATTCATTACCCTTGTGTGTAAAAATGAGTATATTAGATAAGACATAAGCATACCCCAGTGCCAGGTGGGATTCATTCAGCCCATTGTTGTATTGGGGATCCTCAAATGTCTATCCGATCCTAGGTTTGAACTCAGTTAGATTAGACCATTAGGTGATCTAGGCCACCTAAAGCTAGCTCACTTGTGACTTGCTTAGACCTACCCCAATGCCAGGTGGGATTCATTCAGCCCATTGCTGTATTGGGGATCACTCCATGGCTTTCGAGCAGTGATCATTCCAGGGATTCAAGCTCACCCCCTTATTTTCTTCAATTTATCGGGATACTTGCTCATGTATAGTGATAAAAATCACTATTTATTTTCTTTTTTAGTGATAATAATCATTGTTTATTTTTGTACTTTGTTTTTCTTTTGAGAAAGGGATTTGAATTTTATATTGATTTTGATCTTGATTTGACTTGTATTTGATCTTGACCTTGGGATTTTGCTCCTTTATTTGTAAGCAAGGGATTTATTTGGGTAGGGGGTAAACTTGTCCTTTTGCCAATGACCACTACCCTAGACCATTGCGCCTCACAAACTAAGCAAGTAATAAAACCTTTCACTCACAGTGACCTGGACCACTTCATGGTGTTCATCCTTCCTCATCCTAATTAGGATTGTTTAATTTGTTGATTAGTGATAGGATTCTGATATGCTAGGTACTATCAAAACTAGACCTCATCTAAAAAAGCAAAGCAAGCTTTCTACCAAACTCTTGAGAAGACCACTAGGTATGGCTGAGTGATCAAAAAACCATAGTATATTCTTCATAGCAATAGGATGGGTTGTGTTGAGAAACACAATTACTCACAGGGGTGATGAATGATAATGATAGTGCAAAGATGCATGATTGAAATACAAACGTGGTGTCATTTGTAAGACTACAAACAAAAACTATCCTAATGCAAGTGATTCGGATGAAAATGCCTAAATGCAATGCAATTACATGAATGCAGGTGCAAAATGAAATGCAATATGCAATTGTTTTTGAATTTTTAATATTTTATAGTGTTTTTAAATTTTATTGCTTTTTATTTTTTAATGGATTTTTGAACTTTTGATTTGACCAAAGGGCTTATAGACACCTTTGGAGCCTTTTAATGGGATGACCAAGGGGCTTACAGATGCCCTTGGAGCATTTTGATGGTTTTTAGGTATAGAATACTTTAATATGAAGGATTTTGAGAGGTTCAGGCTCTTCAATACCTTCAAGCGATGTCAAGCGATATGTCCTGGGTCCAATATTCTCAGAGATGATATAAGGACCTAACCAATTAGCCAAAAATTTATCTCATAATTTTGGCAAAATATTTGAGTTTTGTTGGTTCTCTTTCAGCACAAGATCACCAACCTCAAAGTCTCTCAGATGGACTTTGTTATTGTAAGCTCGTTTTAAGTGCTCCTGATAAATGTGGAGATGCTCAAGGGTATTCACGTGACATTCATCGAGTAGCATCAATTGATCTAGGTGAGCTTGCCACGTAGTATCATCATCGATGAACTCTTTCAATGCGATGCATAGCATTGGAATTTCCAACTCTAAGGGCATAATGGCCTTAGTGCCATATACTAGTGAAAATGGAGTTGCCCCAGTGGGTGTTCGAATGCTAGTCCTATAAGCCCATAGTGCAAGGGGTAACTAAATGTGCCAATATTTGTGGTGCTCTTGTACCATATTTTTCAAGATGGATACCACTATATTGTTTGATGCCTCAGCCTACCCTTTTGCTTGAGTATAATATGGAGTCGCAAAACTGTGTTTGATCTTGTACTTGAACATCAAAGGTCTCATAATTTTATTTTTTAATGATGTGCCATTATCCAAAATTATCTTGGATGGTATCCCAAAATGACTTATGATATTGGTGAGTATGAACTCCACAATACGTGCTCTAGTTGTCATTGTTAATGGGATTGCTTCCACCCACTTAGTAAAGTACTTAGTAGCCATAATAATGAATGTATGCCGGCCCGATGATGGAGGAGAGATCTTACCAATGAGATCCAAACCCCACTGAGCAAATGGCCAAGCCACTTGAATGGGCTGTAAGGCCTATGATGGCAAGTGCACAAGATGAGCATGGTGCTGAAATTTGATGCATTTACTGACATACACATTGCAATCCTTCTCCATAGTGGGCCAATAATAACCCATGCAAAGGATGCTCTTGATGATAGCCATGCCACTAAAATGGCCACCACACATGCCGTCATGAGCTTGCAAAATTGCCCAAGTTGATTCTTGGAGCTCAAGGCAATGAAGGAGAACTCCATCGTAGCTTTGACGATACAAAATATCTCCTAACAAGACATACTTTGTCACTTTCTATTTAAATGTGTGTTTTGTAGCATGCGATAATCCCTGAGGGATCACACCAAGTTTTAGGAAGTCATATATTTGTGACATCTAGTTCTGATAGACCTCAGCCTCAACTATCAAGACAACATGTTCCCCCTATAATTTAACATTCACAAATGCAGACTGGGAAACAACCTTATGGTGAATGGTAGTACCATTCCCTATAGGACCCTACGAGATCAATGACTCCCAAGGCGCTCCCTTGAGAAAGTCTCTAGCTTTGTAGAACCACTCATGGTTTTGTTCTACATGAATCATGTTGATTGACTCTTTGTTATCCAAAGCCTCACGCTGCACAGTAGAGTGTGACAACATTTTTACATGGATGGTAGTAAAATTGGTAGATGGATTCTGAGGGATTAAGGATCCTAAAGATGCCATAGTGTCTACGAATCTATTTGATGAATGAGGGATTTCCTTGATGTCATACCACTCCAATTTAGCTAGATAAGTATCAACAAGATCTTTGTAGACCTTTAGGATAGGACACCTACATTGAAATAGTCCCTTCACTTGGTTGACAATGAGAAGGGAGTCACCAAAGATATTTAACCTTTTAATATTCATGGTGATAGTTGTTTGGAGGCCTAGGATTAAGGCTTCGTATTCAGAATTATTGTTAGTGCAAGGAAAGTCCAACTTAAATGACAAGGGCATAGGAGCACCTTGTGGTGTGAACAACACTATTCCTACACCATCCCCTTGCTCACACTTTGAACCATCAAAGAACAAGGTCATATCAGCTTTGTTATCCGGTTCTTTAGGTTTGGGTGCTTCTGATAATGCAAAGACTGCATCATCAAGAAGCTCTATGGTGAGGGGCCTACTATTCTCAAGAGGTGCCTCAACTAGCTGATCAGCTATGACTTGTCCCTTGATGGAATTTTGGATAATGAATTCCAAATCAAATTTTGTCAATAGCATGATCCACTTTGTAGTACATGTATTATGATACATCTTGCTCATCATATACTGCAAAGAATTTTGTTTTGATATGACAAATTTTTTTGAGGGGCCTATGTGTATTAAGATATGTGTTGCTCATCATATACTGCAAAGGATTAAGATACGTCTTACTCATCATATACTACCAGGTATTGCTTAATCTCAGCAAAGGCTGCTTGACAGTCCTCGTCCCAATTGAATGGGACCCCCTTGTGTAGTAGTCAATTCATGGGTTGGCATTTATCTGATAACTATGTGATAAATCACTTTATGGATGCTACTTTGCCCTGTAGGATTCTTAATTCCTTGATATTCATGGGAGGACGCATTTCTAAAATAGCCTTGACCTTCGTTGGATCAACTTTGATGCCTCTCTTTGAAATGATGAATCCCAAGAGTTTTCTTGAAGTCACACCAAATACACACTTCTTAGGATTCAACCTGACATTATGCTCTATCAAGTGATCGAAGACCTTTCTTAGGACCTCAACATGCTCTGAACATAGCAATGACTTTGCCAATAAGTCATCGATATAATATTCTAAGATCTTGTGCATGTAGTCATGAAAGATATATGTCATAGCCCATTGATATGTAGCACCAGAATTCTTAAGGCCGAATGGCATAACCTTGTAGCAAAATGTCCCCCATGGCATTATGAATGTAGTCTTATGTTGGTCTTCGGGCTTAATCTAAATTTGGTTATAACCAGAAAAACCATCCATTAGGGAGAGCATTTCATGACCTACAGTTGCATCTACGAGAGCATCTATGTTTGGAAATGGAAACAAATCCTTTGGTGTTGTCTTATTGAGGTCTCTAAAATATGTACAGATATGGATCCTTCCATAAGTTTTTCCTATAGGCACCATGTTTGATACCCATTCTTGATAGTCGATGGAAATAACAAACTCTACATCCAAAAGCTTTTGCAATTCATATTTAACCATTAAGGCTACTGTTGGATGCATCTTCCTGAGTTTCTACTTGACTGGTTTTTTTGAGAGATCTAGCGAAAGATTATGAGTAACCAATTTCAGATCTAGACCTGACATGTCCTTATAATTCCAAGAAAAGAGATCAGGTCTCTCTTTTAGTAGAGAGATGAGGTTGGCACGCTCATCAAGAGATAAATTTTCTCCAAATTTAACCTTCCTTGGATTTGTGGGATCATCACTGATATCCACCTCAAAGGTTTCCTCTACTGACATGTGGGATCCCTCCTTAATATGGTGAGGTGTAGGGATCAAGTGGATGTCATCCATTGGGTTTATGGGTTCCACGTTGAAAGCATCCTCAACATGATAAACATCATGTGCATAGCCTGGTGCAAAATGAAATGGTTGCAACATTTCTTCATTGGGGAAGAAATCTTCAGGCTCTAGTGGTGAGTCAGTTTGATCCCAATCAATAGCATCTATATTAAGGTGCAATGGTTTGGAGGGATCGACTTGAATTTCAAAGTGGAGTGGTCAAATCAATGGAGACCATATTGATGGAATGGATTATGTCTCTAGGACCACGTGCATGTGACTCTACATTTGTATAACTTCCATCCTTGAGATGTGGTTCTAGTGTATGGGGATCTCTAGATCCGGTCTATGGACAAACTTAAAAATAGAGTCGCTGGGCTCAAGGAGCTCTCTAAATGTTGGTCAATCAGGGAAGACCATATGATAAATCTTATCCAAATTAGGTGGTCTTCTTATGATATGAGGATAGATATTGATATCTCTGTACATATCCTCTATAGTGTATAGTGCATTATGATGATGCAAGTAAGGAGGCCCTAAATAGGCTCTCTTTGTTTCATCTTCATTGTCACTATCATAATAAAAACCTTCACCACTACCTACTAGAATTAGGAGATCAAGAATATGGGGCTTCATGTAAGCCCACTTTTGGTATTCATCATCATCGATAGAGGATTGCTCATCCTCGATGACTATCTCCATGGGTAATATATGACGTAAGTTAAGAGGGCCCAAATAAGCCAACTCAATTTCATCCTTAGATTGCTCATTGTTTGAGGACTTACCATTATCATCACTGTCATCCATGCAACTCAGTCCTTCTTTCTCAGAGATGAACTCTGCTATGTCCTCATCAAATTGATACTCTTACTTAGAGTCTTCTGCTATGCTATCATTATGAACTTGCAGGCCTATGTCGTCGGTTGCTTCATGGATTTGTTCATCCAAGTTGTCTCTTGGTATGTGCTCTGAATTGATCTCCACCAATATCTCTTCGTAGTATGTCTCAGGTGTTTCTATAGTGACGTAAGCCACTAATGAATTATCCCTTCAAAAATAGAAGGGATTGGGATGATAAGGATTGAAATCGACTTCATCCCCCAGACTGAGGTACAGGTGGTCTAAAGATGCCACGAGGAGCTCATCCTGTCCTCTAATATAATATCCTAACCTAAACCTATTTATAGGTAGCTGATACTGTGGTTCATAAGGCCTCCTATGCCCCTACTCAAATAATTCGAGATCATAACCATACCAATGGTAACACTCAAAATATCGTAGGGTGTATTCCAGGTTAGAGAGATAATGAACATTCATAGTGAATGGTTCATCATCATCCTCATCCATGGGGGTGCGAGATGCAAGTTGGTCAAGCCCTCCATAGATGAAATTGGTTTGGTTAGGAGGTACCCCCAATGGTACCACCATCCCTATAAGAAGGTGATGAGCTCGTGGTCGGACCATATCCTATGCAGTCTCGATGATCGACATAAATATCACATTTTGCATGATATATTCCCCCAATATGGGATTAACCAAATGAACTATCACCTACAGTGCAGATGACCCTGCTGAAGATGTAGGAAAAATAGGTTGAGGTGCCTCTTCGACTTATCCTTGAGCATCCTCTACTTCCATGGGAGTAGGGACCTCGATAACAAGTAGTTTAGGCACTTGTTTTATCTCTTTTTTACCCATATTAGATTTTAGCTTCCTATCATCCCAATGCATTATGGATGCAGATGGTCTAGTAGAAGTAGCTATCGTGTGCTTTGATCGTTGAGATGCAGATGTTGTAGGTTTGGCACACACTTCTTTTATTTTACCTCCTGGCTCTTTGATCGGTGACACTGGCCATATGTCCAGGTGCATTGAGGGGAGCATGAAATCCCTTGATAAATCTACTAGATTCACGTATTTGAATGGTTCCTCATCTGAAGGTACCACGTGAACCTATCCCTCATGAACGTATTTAATACATTGATGGAGAATGGAAGGGACACAATGCATTTCTCTTATCCAAGGTCACCCTAGAAGTATATTATATTGCATTTCACCTTCAGTGACACATCATTAGGATGGTATTCAGGTCCACCTGAATAGGTAAGACTATCATGCTGACAATTGAGCATAATGCACCATTAAAATATCTCAGCATGAAGGTAGAAGGTATGATATGCATCTTGGGTAACTTCAGGTATGTTAATGCCTTGGTCATGATTATATTGATTTATGATCTCGTATCAATCAAAACCCATTTGAAGGGTATGTGATTCACACACAATGATGTGGAGTTGCGGATCTACTGTGATAGTGGAAACTATCTTGATTTCATGATCATAAAACTATATGATCAGCTCCTAACACTGTTACACATGTCCCACGAAGTGTGTGAATGCTTCAGGATCCTGGGACTACACTTCTATGGACCTTAGAATATCCATAAGCATCTCCCTATGCTTGGGAGACTGCTAAATCAACTCATAAATTGACAACTTCATTGGAGTTGTCTATAGGTTTTGAACTAACCTACTCCTGATTATCACCATTAGTCTAGTTGGTGGTCCTGGCACATGTTGGATTGGCCTTGGAGGAGGCACAACATGGACTCTAATAGGAGCTGGAGGTTGATTTGGTCTTTCATACCTCACATGTCTTGTGATGACATTGACCATTCTGATGAACCCATGGGTTGGTGGTTCGATGTGTACTTGATTGACTTGGCCAACATTATTCCTTGGCACCTCATGGTTGGGTAGAGGATTCTTGTAAATCCCCATATTTTAATTATCTGGCACTTGCGGATTGTCCACAAGAAGCGTACCTCTTTCAATCATATTTTGCACTAAATGTTTGAAAGACCAACATACCTCTATGTCATGACCTTTCATTCGATGAAATATGCAATATTGATCATCCTTATATCCCTTAGGCTTGGGTTGATTAGGGTCCACCAATTTGACTTCTAGTAATTTTATTACCTTTGCCTCGCATAACTAATGGAAAATCACTATCAACGATTTTGATAATTGAGTGAATATGCGAGGAGGACGTCTTTATTTTTCCTTACCCCTCTGGTTGTTGTGTTGCTCATATTGTGGAGGAGGTTGGGCTTGATAATTTTATAGTTGTTGCCCCTTATCCCCTTTCTGAAGGTTTAGAAACACCTAATTAACGTGGGCTGGCTTGGCCTATTATTTCTTGGTGCTCTTCTTATTCCATTCCTTCTTATTTCTAAGTTTCAAGTTACCCTCCTATAATTTGATATCCTCTATCACTTTGGCTTGCACCAAAGCCTCTTCAAACGTTTGATATTGTTGCAACTACAACAACAAAGAAATATGCTTTGCACAAATTTTGATAAACATCCGAGTTAATTCAGAAGGTAGGATGGAGAATGGTAGCTTTGCCATCATCTTTCTCCATCATTTCTCGTAATCCATAACTGGATCATCATCATGTTGCATTAAAGCAGCCAGATCAGATAAGTTCACCTTCTTCTTGACTCGAAGGAGAAGCATTCAAGAAATGCATCGGCCAGTTGCTCAAAATTGGTGATATTGTGTCTCTTGAGTTGATTAAACCACTCCCGGGCTAGGATTGAGAGGGTTGTAATGAAGGTCCACATGAGAAGGGTGTCATTTCTTCTAGTCTGAAAGAACATATCCAAAAAACTTATGATGTGCTCCTGAGCATACTCATTTCCTTTAAAATTTTCCAGCTTAGGCATCTCAAAATGCTCAGGATAAGCTGGAATAGGCATTGGTGGGTATAAAGGTTCATTATGAATCTTGTTCAAGGTTGGATTTTGATAAGTTATTCCTTGCTTTTTGATAATTTTGAACTTTTCTACCAAGGCTTTATAAGCCTACGAAGATAAGAACTCCTCTTCTATGGATTGCCTTGGAGGAACCTTTGGAGGCACGTTCCTCTTCGATCGAGGCAAAGGACTAGGCTCATCCTCCTCTTCGAATTGGAAGATTTTAGGATATTCTTGGTCTAATTCATCTCCCGCTTCTTCTTTGTACTGCTTATGCCCATGATGTTTGGATGGAGGGTACCCATCTCTATGTTGGGTCATGTAGTGAGTACGAGTATCTATATACTTAGGGTGCAAATTAGGCTGTGAAGCAACTCGTCTATAAATGCACTCTCTATGATCACTACAAGGATGCAAACTAACACTAGCTAGTCGATCCTACATCTCAACATGCTTCTTTTGATCAAGGATGCATTGCTTGCACATGTGCTGTTCATATAAGAGTTGTCTTATGAACCTTTGTGTCTAAGTGTTCTCATTTTTGAGGTATTCTTGCTCTATACGAACATCATCCAATTGGTCTTGGAGGATCTGACATATCTGCTCTGACACCAGCTTGTGAGATCTATCTATGTGATCAACCGTATGAGGCCTCTAGTGTGTGCACTCTATTCAAGCAACTTTGTGGGTGTCTCCCCCAATGGATTGATTTGCTATGCTCTTGCTCTTTTCTATGAAGATGACATTCATGTCTAGCTATTGCCTATACTTTGTGCCTGCATGGGATGCAAGGGCATGCATATCATGAGAATTCTTGGAGCATTCTCTAGGTTCTCTAATGGTCCTAATCATACTACTACTATGCACACTTATAGATCAAGAAGGTGCAGGAGTAGGCTTATAACCTAGTCTCCCTAGAACTTTATCCAGACCATCTAACTGTCTACTACACCATGGCTTATGAGGTGGTGTACCATTAGCCCCCACTTTTGACACATCTATGGTGATCCTACAAGGCTCACTTCTATTGGGATTTTGCGTGGGCCTACACTCAGAAGCGGCCCTCTCTATTTTCCCTTGGATGGGCAGATCTTGAACTTGTCTATACTCAGATGTTGGGGGCCTCAAGCCTCCCTTAGCTACAACATGGATCCCTCTATGACATACTCTTTAGCAGATCCTATGGATGCACGTGGAGTGCGGTCACGATAAATGCTAACATATTTAGAACCCCCATGTTGGGAAGCTCCATGCTCTAATCTATGTCTCAAGGAGTGTCTAGTGGCTCCTCTAACTAGGGTATTCTCAATAGGATCCCCATGCATAGAATTATCCCCTCTAATACTCATCGAATAAAGTTTAGGAGGATTTTATGATTGAGGGTGTTGTGCATCTTGTTGTGCATTGGGTGGAGCTTCAGCCTCGACCTTGGGCCTATACCTAGATCGGCCTCTCCGTGTAACTACCATAGTGCGTATCCTATGTCTAGATTCAAATTTTATTAGCACACAAAGAATACAATGATGATTATCTCTTTTAAAACTTTAATGTGAGCCCTAAACTGTTTGATGTGTTTTGAAATTTGTTGTATCAAGAAGTAACTCTCATCATGTTTTCAATAAGTTGATGATATACTCAATTTTTTAAGGGCTTTCACCTATATGCTCGTAGCTCAAAAACCTGGCAATGAACTCCAGGTCATGTAATCCCACCTATAATATGTGGTAATGAAGTCCACACACGGTCAGGGAGCACAGGTCCTCCCGGTCCTCACCTTGTTCACTTGCACTTATATACACACCTCTCCTAAGAGAGATACATGCAAATTTTCCATAGGCTATGATGGCATCTTGGATCTGGTATTGGTCTAGTAACAAAAGGATCGAGGGAGTTGGGCCAACGGATGGAAATCACTACCATCATTGTTGAACCCTACTAGTGGTTGGATGTGACTTCCAACTCACTAGCGTTTAAGTGTGTCATGGTGTGTGGGGTTATTTTTACTTTACATGAAATAAAAATGCATAAAACAACATTCAAATGATTTGCTACATGCTTTTCAAAAGAACGTTTCACTTTAAAAGAATGCATGACTATGCTATATGATTTTTTAGAGAATGCAATTATCTATGAAGGAATGGCCACTGATTGGGCCTCAAGCATGCAAACTCTAAAACACAAAATGTCCTAGACCACTGGAGACTAGGGTGGACTACAATCAGAGATTTACTATTCTTAGCAACAACTAGTAGAAAACTAAAAAAAAATCTATGAATTTCCCATTCTACCTTTAGCTATGTTTTCTACTTAACCTAAAATTTTTGTATTCTGATAGAAAAGAAAACATAGACAAGCAATTATAGAGATAGAAACATGTTCCTATCTCAGATCCAAGTCTGATGAAATTTTTCTGCTTGCTATCTATTCTATTCTCTGCTGTCCACGTCTGTCAAGCATGACTACAAATGTTACCCATGGCTCTGTGGTGTGGCTACAAATTTTAACCATAGCTGCCAACCACGACTAAGTCCTAACATAAAAAAATAGAGCAATTTAGCTTTTAAATCATATAAATTATGGAGTTCCATTGTGACCACCTTCTGTAGCAATCTAGGATGCATATACCTAAGCTAATAATAATTGAAATATCACATAAAGCATGAAATATAAACGAATTTGCAAATAAACACAAAGTAGGACTTCCTTTTTATTAAATTTTCAATGAAACTCGGTTACAAATCCATCCCTCTTAGGGATACCCAATGTGATACAATTATTACAATCATAGAACAATCCCCATGCAAGGTTAGGTGTAATTCGCAGGCTTCCTAGGTTGACACGAACTGCTCTAAGGCAAAGGTAGCCTTCTTCTCCATGATTAGAGGTATTTGTTGCTTTGAATGACAAGACCCTATTAATATTGGATTCAAGAAACAACAAGAAGCATATTAGCAATAAAGGAGACCTCTCTTGATGAGGCTTTTAGAGGAAATCATACGAAAGATGCCATGAAAGCTTGAAATCAAGAAAGTGCAAGAAACATCGTAAAATATATTAAACATGACAATTAACCATCAAGAAATATAAAGGAGACATGAATCTAGTCAGCAAACATCCTAATTAAGATTTGAGAGCACATATGCATGAAAAGAATAACATCTAATATAAAGTCAATTAAAGCTTGGAAATGAAGGGAATCTAACTTAAATAAACAATTCTAACAATATAATAAGTAGACAAAAATTCAATCTACAGTGAACCTACTTAAATTATCAAATGAAAACATAAATCTACTGCTAAAACTGGATGAATTGAGTATTAAACCTTGACCACGGGTCCTTTGAGTGGCTAAAACTCTTAGCTACAGTTGTGGCATGGATGTCTTTTCTCTCCAAATCAAGGCTTGATTCCTCAATCCATTTTGAGGAATTGATGATCAAGGGTCACCATGATGTACTCTAATAGATTTGGTGGTTAATTTGCTCATATTGGTAATGGAATGGGATCTATTACATTTCTTGATTCCTCCTAATCCTCCATGGCCTTCTTGATTTCAAGTGCCATATTATCTCCAATTGGGTAGCAAAAGTATTCCTTCTTAATTGTAGCAAGTGAGTCTACAATTCGACAGGGCTTTGCTATGTTTCAACTTGAGATTCTTCCATGATTATCCCCAATTTAGAGGGGGTTTTTATAGCACTTGGGAAGGACTTGTATTAGCTTCATGAAGAAACCAAGATCAAGAAAGGGTAGTTGGGGTAGTTGGATGGAAAATTCTGGATTTTTCTGCCCTCCAACTACTCATATCTGCAACCAATTGGCCGTTGGAACTGATTTTGGGTCGGCCAAGGTCCAACTGATTTTTGAGGCTAGTCATGGATCTTAGGTGCGATTAGCTCTGTTAACCATGGGTGTCAACCGCGGATAATGCTGATTAGGTCAAAATGCCTAAATGAGTGGTTAGAACCATTGCAACACCTTGTATTATGTCCAAAATCCATATGGTCTTCTAGCATGTCCCATATGAGTAGTCACCTCGACATGACGCATTTTAGGTGTCTATAGGCGTCCAAAATTTTTATGAAATATTTAAATCTTAAAAAAAATTAAATATTATAACCTTTGTCGTCTAAGCCCATGGTGGTATTTTTAAATTTTTTTTTTTCACAAACTTTTATCCCAAATATTATAATATTAAAATATTATAATATTAAAATATTATAATATTATCTCTTTTAAGCCTTAGTCACTTGCTTTCTTTTTGAACCATGGTATTAAAACTTGGGCCTTCAACCTTTTAACCAAACACTTAGAACTTTGTCCCAAACCTCTTTGGCTTATAATATTTAAAGTAAATATTATAACCTTTTCTTTTTATCAATTTCCTTGTATTGGGATGAACCTTGCCTTGTTATCTTTTTGCCATACCAAACTATCTTTGACATCAATGAAAACCAATGACATCAACCTATGCCATAAATCCTTTGACATCAATGACAACAATATACTCAAAATTTCCAACATCATCGTCTACCATCCAACCCCAAACTTCCAAAGTGGACAACACTACTTCTCAAAATAGTTTTGACTGTCCATATCTATTATTAAAAGAATATGACAAAGGTCCATTCAATATCAAAAAACCTCTGATGCAATTTTTAACCAACTATGACCAAGGTAAAAAAAATTAGGGGGCTTAAGAACATGGTTTTGTAATTTTTGCAAAACTCTATTTAAGGGTAGCTATACTAGGGTTGAGTCTCATGTCATGGCTAAGGCAATAATAGTGGATAGGACTTGCCAAAAAATAACCCGGGCACAAGTTAATGAAGCCCATAAGATTGTGCAAGAGTCCAAATTTAAAATTTGTGGCTTGTCTTTACCTACAACTAGCCAATCATTTAGAGGGGACTTTAGAGCCTCCTTAGAACAACCACAAGAATCAACCCAAACATCTAGATGCCACTACTGCACTCAAAGAAAAAGAGAATTGTAAGTGAGATGTTTAATGTGCAAGCAAGAGAAGAAGTAGATGGTGTTGTAGTAAAATTATTTTTTGCACATGGGCTTTTTTTCCATATTGCATATTTCCCCTATTTTAAGGATGCAGTAAAACAAATAGCCAAGGCAGGGACTTCATATCTATTGCTTAGATAAACTAGGCTTCGTACCTCTATTTTGGACAAACAATATTCCAAATGCAGTGTGGTTATGGAGTACATGAGGAATTCATGGCTAAAAAATGGATGCTCAATCATCATGGATGGGTGTACTGACATTCATCAATGTCCACTCATCAATATCATTGTCACATGTAAAGCAGGTCCCTATTTTCTTTGAGCCATTGATTGTACAGGAAAAAAGAATGATGAGTTCCAGTACCTTCTATTGAAAGATGCTATTAAGGAGGTTGGAGCCTCCAATGTTGTACAGGTAATCAATTCAACGATTTCCATTTTAACTTCTAAGTTTTTCTTATGAAAATCAAAATATTTAAAATTTTAAATCTAGATTCTAAATGGTTGTTTAAACGAAACTATTTTTGTTGTACACTACAGGTAGTGACAAATCTAGTCCTTGTTTTCCAGTGTGTGGGGAAATGATAGAACATGCATATAGACATATTTTTTGGACCCCGTGTTGTGTTAATGCATTGAAGGACATTGGGAGGATAGATTAGGTGAAGGCTATGGTTTCAGAAGCCAGAGATATGCAAATGCTCATTTGCAACTATCACACTTCCTTAGCCCTCTTTCAATCCTTCTCAAAGGAGTTCATAAAACCAAGAGACACTAGATACACCACCTAATTCATTTTATTGGAGGGGATGATTGAGATGCAAGATGATCTAAAATCCATGGTAGTATACATGGAGTGGAAGAGGTGGCCACAATCAAGGACAGAGGAGGGAAAAAAATTAGAGACAAAACATTGGATGATAGTTGGTGGACTCAAGCCAAGTAAGAAATGTTATTTATGATTTTTCATTTTTAGTTTCAATTTGGATTGCTCATATGAAATATAGTCTAAGTTTATTTATTTTTATTTATTTCTTGTAGGTACATTGTGTATTTTGTTGTCCCAATTGTTGCAGTCATAAGATATGCTAATACATATGCTCCTAATATAGGAGAGATCTATGAGACTTTTGACATGTTATGGGATATTAAAAAAATAATTTCTACTAGAGATCCATCCCTATTATTCTACGAGGCCTACATTAGGCCTATTATATAGAGGAGGTGAGATAGTACGAACACCCCCTTCATATGGTAGCATATGCAGTAAATCCAAAGTGGTATGAGCTTAGTCCTGGGAGAGTGGCTCCCCATTGTGATCCAAAGGTGAGACAAAATTTTTTGAATGCCCTTAAAAATATAAATGCGAGGGAGGAGGGCTCAAATATTAGAGATGAGTGACTCCAATTTGCTAATATTAAGGGCTCTTACCTTAGCCAAATAGAGTGTATGGAGGATAGGGCTACCATTGTCCAAAAAATATCCCATTGGATGGTGGTAGCTATATGGGGATAACACACCTAAGTTGAAACATTTTGCAATTATGGTTCTTTCACATGTTGCTAGTTCCTCTACTACTGAGAGAAATTGGTCTACGTATATTTGTATCTATAATGTGAGGAGGAATAGGCTTATCTCTCATAGAGCAGAGAAGCTAGTTGCAGTGCATATATTTCTTCATCTTCGTGAGAGAGTTGATCCAGAGTACATACAATCTCCAGCTATAAGATGGGATGTTGATCCAAAGGATGTAGGACAGATTGATGAGGATGAGAGTTAGGAGGGGTTGGTTGGAGTTCCATTGGAGGCTCTTCATTTAGATGATGAGGGCAGCTCATCATATAGTGATATATATTTTGATAGTGATAGCCTAGAAAAAGTTCCATAGGAGTTCCATACAGTCTCATTCCTATGAGTATTACTATTTACTATTTAGTTTTATGATGTAAACTCTTTTGAGTCTTTTTGTTGTAAATGAGCATTGAGACTATGAGTATTTCAGATTTCTGATTTCACTATTTAGTATTTAGTATTTACTATTTGGTTATAGTAGCTGACCATTTATGCTGATTGTTGTCATATTTGAACAGTTAGTGACTAAAAAAATTAAAAAATGATAGTCTTTGCTTGAACATTGGTGGCTAAAAAAATGATAACTGTTATAACTTATACTTATTGTTTGAATGCTAAAAATTAAAAGCTGGACAATAGCAACTAATTTGGTTAAATGTTAGATATTGGTAGATTGCACTTGATATCCTTGGTTGAACCTTCAAGTTATATTTGTTGAAAATTGAAACGATTAAATGGCTGTACTTAATAACTAATATCAATATGAATAGCCTAATATCATTTTTTTGTGTTTAGAATTATAAATTTGTAGATTATTATACATTTATAAAAATATTCAATTTTCATAGTATTATACCAGCCGTCCCCCCAGCCATCCTCGAGCTATCCCCTAAAATTGGCTTGTCATCCCCTGCCATCCCTCAAAACCCATCTCCCTGTCCCCAAGTCCCCCAGGCTCATGGAACCTTGTTGTACCAAAAGATCCATATTACTCTTCTCAATGAGCCTATTGCTATATCCTCTATTCAAAAAGCATATAAATGCCTCATTTGATGTAGGAAACAATATTATTTTTTTCTTTTTTTGGCTACTAGGCACTATGAGCTTTTGGATGTTCTTAAACACTCTCTAAAATTCTTCTAGCACAACCTCCTTACTCGAAATCCCATACCCACATGCATTGAAATCCAAACATTGGTATTCTATGATACTTCCTTATATAATATCCTAGTGCAATCCACAATTCATATCTCCTTCCCCCTCACATATTGCCACCAATTTCCTTCAGTGGGCATCAAGAGAGCTATACATAGATTATGCACTAGCAAGGCTGCTGATTTGAAGGTTTTCAAGCTGAATTATCAAAATATGGTGTTGAAGCTATTGGCTATCCCATTTAAAATTTATTCAACGGTGTTTATTTTTGGCTTCCCTTATTTATCACAACATATTATCTAACCCATTGATAAATATAGATATTATTCATATCCGAATAGCTACAAAACTATCATGACTAGGCACACATTTACTAAGCTTTATGACATGGTTTTGAACATGAAACTCTTAGTTCAGTTGGAGCAAGCCATGAACAAGGCAAGAGACATGCTAGTTTTAGATGAGATTACTAATCCTTTGACCATGTTTTCACTCACAAAGCAATTACTAAGGAGGCTTGACAATGATATTTTAAAGGCTTTTTTTATTTTATGGACTTAGAGAGTCCTTTGACATAGTTCCCTAACATCGTTTGTTTCAAAAACTAAAGGATGTTGGAATCTCAAAGATCTTTACTATAGCTATAAATAGACTTTACGAGATAGTTATTTGTTGCCTTTGGATTACCTCTTGTTTTTCAAATGAGGTCCATAGCACTGAAGTCAAACAAGTGTGTCATTTTTGTCCCACACACTTTGGAATCTACATTAATGAGATGGAAGACTTTATTCATCAAAACACACATGCTAATGATGGTTGCCTTATATATCATGCATTTATAGTTACATTCCTTTTTGCAAATGATATAGTTCTTCTTTCTCACACTCCTATGGAAAGACAATTGGATGCTCTTGCTCACTTTTGTGACTCAGGATAACTAGCAGTAAACCTTAGCAAAACTAAGGTGATGGTCTTCAACACATAAAATAGTGCTTTTTAAAAGTTTCAGTTCTTCTACAAGGGGAAGTTTATTAAGATCATCACTGAGTACACCTGCACAGGGATTCAATTTACAAGTCCCTCACTTAATCTTCAGCTAGGTTCTCAATCATGAATTTTCAAGAGGTACCTATCCTTCATAGTACTGGAGGACCAATGTTTGTAGTTGCACTTTCAGGACATGGCAATGAAGATGTACCTATTTGACTACATTGTCAGATCCGTAGTACTTTATGGATCTCAGAGTTGAGAACAAAGTCTAGGATGTGGTCAATTGAGCTCGTATCAAAAATATCCATACCATATTGCTCAAACAAATAAGTCAATGTAAGAGAACATTTTAATAGTGTATTATTCAAGATGAGTTTAGCACTTATACTCTTCACATTAAGAGCATATTTAGAATTATTTTTCATCTACATCCCCTATGATCCAAGGATGATCACACTCCAGGCCACAAGAGAAATCCAAACTTAACACTTTGCTCCTTGAATGGTTTTCCTCTAAATGCAATCTTGATCATCATTGAGGCTGGTATTCTAAAGCTAGATCACTCCTTAAATCACTAAGCACTTCTATAAACTGAGTGCCTTATTTCAAACACTCATTGAATACTCTTCCCCATATTATTCCTACTAAGAAGCTGCTTAACCAAGCAAGATGATTTATATTAGCAATTTATTCAAGTCACTTGGATGACCCCACCCCAACCTCTTAGTTCTATGTTAACCTTTTACAATTAAAATTTTATGACAATTTAGGATGGCATTCTTGTTGTTCATGATTATATCCAATGACATTAGACACGTGGACTTAGGATCTATCTTGCTCAACTCAAAGTATGATATCATTATTTGCAAGAGGATATAGATCACCCTATTCCTCAAGAGGATTGAGAATTTCACCTTTGTTGTATTTGAGAGGTGGAGATTGAAGTGCACTTCATAGTCAAATGTCCTACTTCTTGTGAGATTTAAAAAATGTACTAATGTATTTAGAGACTTATGTAGGTTGTTTTCTACTTTTTTTGATATCCTAATTAGAGATGATTGGATTTATACCTTTAGGAAACTATCACTTTTTGACATTAGATGTTATAGGAAAGACCAACTACCATCCACTAATCACCCTTCTCTTTCACCCTATCTTTGTTGCTAGGAGTAATAATTATTATTCTAATGCTAAAACTATAAATAATGGTAATGGTAGATATGTGCGTCCTTGCTTGCACTCAAGATCAAAGTTGGAAAAATCCTAATCAACAATCTATTGAAAAAGTTTGAAAAAAATCAGATCAACAATTACTATGGAAAACATGTGCAAAAAACATGATGTTTCCCATTTTATTGAAAATATTGACAATTTTTTGAAAAAAATAAACTATCGTGAATAAATTAAGAGTTGAAAAAAATTGTGATATATTATAATTTTTGAATTTATTTACAACATTGCTAAATAGAAGCCACTGAGGCTTGAACACCTTCTTCATATTGCATGTTGTAAAATAGGACCATGGCTCTCCAACATAAGATATCAACTACACATGATTTACCTACAAGATGCAAATAAATGTAGCTTACCAACTTCTTGTCCTCTTCTACTAGTTCCTCAACCATGGATGCTAGGACAATTTAAAATTATTGGACATTATGCCCATAAAATATTATCCAACTAGTCCCCCTTAGCCCTGGCCATTCTCTTGTGAGCATCATCAAAACTTGTGTTGGCTCTTTTGGGATAGTTGTTGATGATGATGGCTCTACTTGTGCTCCTATTTCTACTAAAAATTCCACTACTAATTAGCATTGGTGCTTGGATTGTCTTGGGATCTTATTTATTTCTTTATTTTCCCTTGATTGTTGATTCTCTTATCTCTTCATCATTGCTTGCAACATATTAGGGTTTACCCATTTCTGGAGCCACCTCTTGATTGTACAATAGTTTAAATTTAATAAAGTTCACTCTAATCTCCAGTTTAGTTTAATAATATTTTCTTTGTAACTATGGTCCTTTATAACAAATTTTTGGCATAGAGTCCCACTGACTTATTTTTGTCAATTGTGGATATAAATAGAATTATCTTATCAAAATAAATGTTAGCTTGGCCAAATGGATTAATAGTGGTTTACTGAAAGGAACATTACCTAGAAAAAAGGTATAAAGTGAATTACTCAGAGGGCTGTATGGATAGCTGAGTCAACCTGTCGTTTACATCATAAACACAAAAAATAACAAAATTTGTGAATGCCAATTTCTTTCAATAGGCTCACATGATGACATTATATATTTTAAATTAGAGTATCTAATTCTATTGTATTTGGATTCTGGATAGTAGATTTCATGGTCTATTGAAGAGCCTAATCACTTATTCCACTCATAACAACTTCAGTCGTGTCTTCCTATGAAAACAATGACCAACTATTATACTACATTCACAAAGGAAGGGGATGCTCCATTTCTTGCCAACCAATAATAAGGATTTTAGAACATAAAGCATTACCATCCAATATTATTGTAAGTACCACTACAATATTTTTACCATATACCTCAATAAACATATGTCATACACAAATTACATTTGCTATGTCAGTATTCCTGCATTTGGTGTGATGTTTCCATAGATTGGCACTAAATGTTGCAAATTATGATGTAAATATAATTGTAGATATTTTTTGTTCAAATTTGGTTAAAAGTAGGTCCAAGGTGTAGACAAATTGGTTTGACCAAACCCTGTAAGGGGGTGGAGGTCCAAGGTTCAAATATCGGGCCTTGTCGGACTAAATGCATCCCTTTCCTAGTGTTTAAAGTGGTAAGAGGTTTAAAATGATTGTAGCATTATAGGGGTGGACTGTGCGAAGATTTGTGTGCATATTTTGGGGTGAATAATGCATAATACTATGGAGGCCATAAAATTCAAACAACCTACCCGAATTCGTGGCAGCTACTGATTCCACCATGTAAATTAATAAAAAAAAATGGTTAAAAGTATTATGGATTTTTATTGTGTTACAACCATATGATATTGGCTTGTTCATTCTTTCGTTGAAGGCCTAAATGTGAAATTTGGTATCAAATGGCATTTAGCTCACATGGTCAAAAACATGGACCCTACATGGGAAGATCCAGGTTCAAATATTTCATGGCTATATAATATCCATATGTCGTTCATTGAAATACAATGGTAACATGGTAATGATGTAATATATGTGGGGCTTATTTCAATACCATATAAGCAATTTTTTAAAAAATGTGAAACTTGTCGAAGTCATGCTTAGGAAGATGATGATATTTGGTCCATTAAAAATCATTGTGAATATAACTATCATGTTAAAAAATTAAGGCAAAATCACAGTTTATTGTTTAAGTCACAAAAATATAATGGCATTCAAGTTTAGGTCCAATTAATTCATAAAAAATGTTAAAAAAATTACAATGTTTGTTGATAAAACTAAAAAATTGATTGTTATATAACAAATGCACATTCAAAGAGACAATTTGGATATCCTCACACACTCAACCTGATAATGGTTGTTTGCCAAATGATATACAACCACCATGATATGTTCTCCATGTATATTGACACTAATTGTCATATTGCACATATATCACCCAAGTTAATTAATTGTAGGAAATAATGATGGTTAGTTTTTGTAGGACCAACATTTTATACTGTTGCAAGAGTATATGTTGTTCAAATGGTGCTTAATTCTACATATCCAATAGAAATTTGAGGCATTCTAGCAAAGTAATTCTTGCTAAGAAATGCGGTCACTAGAGAATCGGTGTAATGGCTCCAATGTAGCCATGTCGGCTATCTTAAATTTTATTAGCTCGGGCTCTAGGTTATGATAGACATCCCTTGATCATTAGGGTTAGGGTTAGTGTTGATTTAGTCTATAAATAAAAAGAGTTATAGTTAGATCATCTTTCATATTTGTACCAATACTCACCTTTGTTGTGCATATGAGACTCCACCTTCTCCAAGTGGCTAAGAGACTTCACCATCTCTAAGTAGCTAGGAATTGTATTGATCTGAATTTGGAATATGATTACTTTCATTTTTGATGGCAATGAATTTGACTTTATTGTTTTCAATGGTTGTTTATTGTTACACACTATTGAATTGCTACTACCATTACTGTATTTATTAAAGTTGTTTCATTACAAGTGGTATCAGAGCATTGAATTTGGATCCCTATAGTGGTGCAAGAGTGTGGTAGAAGGACACGAGAACCATTCCAAAACCTCTATCGAATAGTTATACTTCTCGTCTCCTAGTAAATTTTTGTCAATTTTTTTCAGCTCAGTATTCTAGTGCATTTTTTTTCTATAGTATTGTGAGTTTGTTGTTGTTAATTCATGTTTCTAGACCTGATTTAAAGAGAGTATTTGATGTGTTGATAACCTTCCAAGAGACCTATACCATTGCAATCATCTCTCCAAGCTGGTCAAAATAGTGGGTAAATTTAGCAACACCTTTTTGAGAATCGGGTGCATTGAGACCCTTGTGGGAGATCTATCTCATTATGATCGTTCCTTCAAGCTGATTAAAGTAAGGGATATTTATCACATTAATTTTTCAAAAGTGCTTAAAAGGAATCTTTCAGGTTTTGCATTTACTCCTAGTGTATGAACAAACTTGTTGTTCCTGGTTGATTGTAAATCAATAATCTACTACAGCACATTGGTCATTCATAGCATGTGTACATAAGAAGAAAGAAGCACCAACCCAAATATCCTGGTAAGCATTACAACACTTCTCCAAATATAAATTGTTTTGACTAGTGTGTTATTTATTCCTTAAACACCATGGCCTTGCCTCCTCCCAACACCACTACTTCCTCTCCTCCAAATAACCCTCCTCCTATAACTCCTATTTCTACCTCTCAAATTGGTAATACTATTCTCAATAGTACTAACTTTGGTTTGGATACCTATTTTCAAAAACAAGAAAGAGTGGATAATGCCATTGCAGTCTCTCAAAATGAAATCAAGACTATCTTAGCCAACATCCAAAGTTTCCTAAATATGTCCTTTGCTATGTATTCCCTTGATCACAAGTTTCAACAAGTCATTAGGAAGCATCCATAGAGCATGCAATAGGCACCAAATCCAAGGGACACAAGCATTATTCAACAAACACCATCAAGTCATAGACATCTAGTTTCCTATGGCAATCACATGAATCCCTATGCTACCAAAGGTACTTTTCTAAGTATGGGTGGTTATATCTCAGGCTTTGCTTTTGACATAGATCCCTTCGCAATAGGTGCTTCTAATTTCCTTTACTGGCCTCGTGATGCTCCTATTCAATGCATCGACATCCCCACATTTGAGGGTGTCAATCCACATGGGTGGTTGGACAAGATGGATAGCATCATTCGTTTACATCATGTTCATGAAGAAGGTCATGCCATATTAGTTATTACTAGGTGTAACAAAATAACTAACACCAAGAAAATATATGAAACTAAACACTTTGCAAATAAAAGAATGGTATTTCTTGTATTAAACAGGGGAGCCTAAACCTCCAAATATTATAGATATTTGTTTTAAATTACCCCAACTATGTTGGGTGAAATATTACAATATTTGGTACAATTTTTCAAATTATCAGAATAGGGTTTCTCTTATTTTTCTAAATAGATGAACTGGTGTCTTCTCTTCTTTTGCCACAAATCCAAGAGGTGAGTGGGCTTCAGATATCCAATGTAGGGACCACTCTAGCTTTAGTAGCTTCTCTAGAATACCTATTATCTACACACATAAAACCAGATAGGGATTAGTAGCACCTACAAATCAAGATATGAAATGATGCTATAAAACCCTAGCTAGAATATCATGTAATATAGACAACAGAAGCAAATAAAATGAATGCCTTATTGAATAAAACTCACTGATCAAACATGTATCATGTTTTAGCTCTGCAAAAATATGGATGTGTAGTGGTAACTAAGAAAACATGCATAGGTAGTGTGGAAAACATACAGATACAGATCTAACTATAAAACTATAGACTTGCAATTTGGGTTGAATGGCAGATTACTTCAAATGGGGTCTTCGAGCTTCGAATCTTGGTTCTCCTTGAGATGCGTGTAGAGCTCTGGTCCTATTTTAGAAACCTTATGGTACAAATGTTTAGCCTCCTTGATTTGTTGGGGTGAAGGCACCTTTATAGGCTCCTTAGAGTTTTGGAGGGAAATGAGAGGTGGCAAGCCAAGATTACCAAGTGGTAATTCTGGGCTACCAAATGGAGGGGTTAGTTAGAGTGAGTCACCCAGGGTGTCTAACTTAACTGAGGTGATGTGGCTACAAGTGGAGTGCTATATGGAGGGTTACCCAATGTGAAGGGACAAGGGGACAAGGGTGTATGATATGTGTTAAGGGATACTGGTGAGGTGGCTAGGACACATGTCTAGTGGCTAGGCAAGGTATCCTAGGCTAATTTTCTAGATTTAATAAATCTAGAAAATAGGATAATGTGCAAGATTTTATACACCTAAGTATGAACTTAGGTATATAAATTTATTATGCAGGATTTGATGTGGGGTGCCAAATATAATGCTGTGAATGACTAGTTTTTGGTGTCTATAGATACCCCTTTTTGTACTGCGTTGTGTGAAACACGATGCGGTGCAAAAATCAATGACACTTGTCTTTATTGGATGTATGGACTCAAATCTTCTTGACACACAAGAATTAGTGATTTTGAAAAAAATTGATGACATTTTGATTTGTTTGCTTACCCCCTCAATTGGTGAATGGGTAAAGGATGAAACCCACGAGCCAATTGACCAAATATGGATGATGAGATGAGGTGAATGATGAATGATGTGAATGTGATGCAAATGTATGACATTGACTCAACTTGATGCCCCAAGTTTGGGGTTGTTTGTGTTTTGCAAATTTACCTTTGCTTTAGTTGTGGCAAATGTTATGGTACTACCGTAAACCATGTTTGGAGTTCTTGTTCCCTTGTGATTGTAGCAATTCCTTCCAAATGATGGGTTCAAGGAACCAATTTTTTTGGGAATTTGATGCTTGTGTGATTTTTTATTATTACAAAAATTGATTTGATTGTTTTTCATTTTTGATCCAATGAAGGGTTGAAGGATAAACTTGTGCAAATATATTTTGAATACAACCAAGATCAAAGGATTGAGGGACCTAGCTAATTTTAGCCATTTTGATTTGATGATGAGTGTCCTTATGGTGAGCTATCCATCCTACCAGATTGTATGGCTTGCTAGTCACTGCAATCGCCTGGTGTATAGGATAATTCATTAGATACGAGGTTCACTAATTGATGTGTTTGATGATGATGATGGTGATGATTTTGTGAAAATGGATGTGTGATTTGTTTGGGGTGTGCTATTTTTGTGGTTTTTTTGTAATTTTAACCGTGCACGTGCGATTTTGTCTCCCCTTAATCATGCATCTATGGTTTGCACCGCAAATCATGGGACTGTGTTTTCATGCACTTTGTAAACTATGGGCTATATAAAGGGGAGAGGGGTTTTTTTCATTTCATTTTTGTGGTGTGAGTTTTCTGAGCGGTTTGAGAAGAGAGAGTGATATGGAGGCTGGTGAGGGGAGTGGAGTTGGCATGGGTGCAAGTGTTGGTGGCTTGACTAGAGTGGAAGCTAGTGTCCGCTATGCCAAGGTAGGTGTCCTAAAGTCTTAGTTTAGGGATTTTTGTTTTTTTTTTGTTCTTCTTGTGTGTTGTCTTCATTTTTTTAATTTTTATTTTATTTTTGTTTTGCAACCACTAAGAGGGGCTAACAAAGTTTTTGATTGTTTTTAATTTTTTTTGTTTTTCAACCACTACGAGGGGCTGACAATTTTTATTTTTTATTTTTTATTTGTTTTGGAGATGCATGAATGGGGAAGGTTGAAATTTATTTTTTGTTTTTTTTTTTAGATGCAATATATGCTAAGATGATGTGCACTATTTATTTATGTATGTAAAATTATGTGCAATGCATTTTATGCTAGGATGATATGCAATGTTTTTTTTTGTATTTGAAATGCTATGTATGATGATGTGCAATGCATTTTATGTTAGGATGATATGCAATTTTTTTGTGTTTTTCTTATTTTTTTGGATATGCATTGATTTTTACTTTGTTTGTGCCATAGGTTAAGTTTATTACTGCTCACCACTGATGGTCCTGCATCATTTCCAAGGTGTGAAAAGTTCTCACAGCTGAGGAGTGGAAATTTCTTGAGTTTGTTGGCTTGGAGGGGTGCAGATGATTAGAGATTATTTGAGTTGATGAGGAGCTACTTTCTGCATTGGTCGAGAGGTGAGACCCTGATCAAGGTTCTTTTTAGCTTCCAACAGGGAAGATTACTATGACTTTAGAGGATGTATATCACATATTCCATGTGGTTGTCAAGGGCCTACTAGTGAGGGTGGACCATGACAAGTAGGTGGTACTGAAACCCATCCTCTATTGATATCTACAAGGGTAAGAAGTTGGGTGCCCTTTCAAACTTTCTAATGTACATACTACGCAACATGTTATTACCTAATAGCATGGGTTTGAGGTTCCCATAGAACCAGGTATCTATTGTATTACAGTTGATAACAGAGCCACAGATCTATGCTTGGGCTCCCACTATCTTGTGTTAGTTGTACATGGAGCTTTATGAGGTGAAGAGGTAGGAGTGAAAGGGGCTTGGTTGCAGCTTGGTACTCCAAATTTGGGCATGAGAACATCAAAGTTAGCTACCCAAAGGGGCTATCCTGTGCCTATGATGGTTCACTTCCTCATGCTTTTTATTGGTGGGTTAGTGAGGAGTCCTCTCTTACTCATCCTCCTTGCATTGTAAAGACTTATCGGGATAGCCTGAATGGTTTGACTCATGATGAAATCTATTGGCGACCTTGGAGAGGTCTAACTTGGAAGGGTGATACTACGTAGCTTCATTGGGTGAGACAATGCATATGGATGGCTGGGAGTCATGGGCGAGAGATGGAGTACATCCAGTTCTCGTGAGTTATGAGATAGTTTGGCCTAGTGTAGGGAGTTCTAGATTCTCCCATGATGTATATGTGGTAGGGATACAATCTTAGTATTCCCTTGAATTTGGACTTTTGTATAGTGGATGATGCAACGAATGATATGATAGTGGATGTTCTTAATATTAATGATGTGAGGATGATTGCAAACGATGATTCTTGGTTTGCAGCATAGCCTCCTTAGAGGCCAAGCCAGGCAGTGGACAATGCTATCAGTGGGGATGAGCCTGATTCTAGTGATTAGGCTCCTAAGTAGTAGAACCACCATCAATATAGTGGGGGTAGAAGGCAGTTTGTTGTTGGCATACAATAGATAGATGTTGGTACTAGGGTTGGTAGATATGGTGGTGATAGATATGATGATGTAGGGCATGATGTGGATGTGGGTGATGATGGAGATGATGGAGGTGATTAGGGCCAGGATGCTCCTCCTCGTCACATAGAGGAGGAGTGGGGAATACTATAGGCACAATGAGATAACTTGGATGAGGAGGTGATGAGGCTAAAGGGTGAGGTGAATTAGCTTTAGGGTGATATGACCTGATTGTAGGGTGATGTGGATGGATTATGGGGTAGAATGAGCAGTGGTGACAATGCTGCTACCATCATGAATCTTAGAGCTGAGATAGCCTAGAAGGTAGCATGTGAGGGTTAGGATTTGGTTGCTACTCAAATATAGGCACAATACATGGCATCCCTTGAGGACACTTTGTGCTAGCACTAGATTCCACTTCCACTATAGCCTTCTTTTTTAGTATCAAGATCTAGTAGATGGACAAATTCTAGGACAGGTAGTTCATGGTCTCATAGGCCATCTGGCTCACATGCCTCTCAGGCATAAACTTAGGGGTCTAGTAGGGGTCATGGGCGTGCTAGCTAGTAACACATTATTACATTTTTTGTCATTTTATATTTTTGGTTATGAGCCTTAGTGCTCTGATGTATACAACATACAAGTTTTTTTTAGTTATGTAATTTACATATATATACATGGATTTTATTAGATAATTTGTGTTGCGCTTTTATTTTATTTTATCTATGGATGTATATGAAATGATGTGATGTATGATGTAATGTTTATTGATGCTATGTTATAATGCTCATTTGATATTTATAGACTCTTGCTTTATCAAAATTATCTTGTTGTTTAATCAAGGACATTAATATGTGGTATTTGTGAATGATATGTATAATAATATGTTATATTGTAAATGAATGTAGATGGATTGGTTTTGATGATTTGCAATTGTTTTACAAAGACTCAAACATCTTAGTGACCTTGATCAAACTCGCTTTTGATCTCATAAATCTTCATGATGTTAATGTTTTCCTAGTGGTTTCAAATTTTTCAAGGACCGACTGTGTGTGCAATGTCAATACAATGAATCAAGGATTGCCATATGACATATACAAGTTCAAAAACCCTACTTGGAGACAATTTGAAGGGCAAATTTCTAGAGGCCCTAACTGCATTCAAAATATATTTTTGCCTATTTTTTAAATTGCATATTTTCCAAGCTTTAAAAATTGGTATAACTTATAAAGCCTTAAGTTTAGCACTAGCAAGTTAAAATTTTATAGGAAGGATGACATCTCAAGTTTTAGCATTAAGGCTATTCCACCAAATAACCACACTAATTCAAGTGCAGTTCTATGAAACCCCCTTCTACAACTAAATCAAAGAAGCCAAAGAATAGTGGACATAAGTTCTTCACAACAACTCAAAGAAGGTTGTATATGGATTTTTCTAAAAAAAGGACATAACTTTTCTAATTGTCATGCAACGACATAGAGTCTTGAAAGAATGCTAAAAATTATAGGTATGACAAGCAAGTTCTTGAGTATCCACAAGGAGATGACTCCATATCCTTTAAAATTGGATTTGTAACACTTCATCCAACTCTATAGATATCTTCTTCATTCCAAGAATGGATCCCAGATGCTGGAGCAACAAGGCATGTGACTAAAGCATTGCCATCTCTCTAATTATGGTGGACTTCACAAGAGTGAAAAGGTTTTCACTAAAGATAATTCACCCTTGAAAATATTTAGGTGTGGTAAAGTTGGCATTGGTACAATAAAATTTGGAGTTCTTCATGGTCCATTGGACCCGATCTTCCCTCCATCTATCACATCACTAACAACAACAAAAAGGTAGAATTTAGGATAAAATAATGGATTGTTCAAGGATGTTGATGATGAATTCAAAGTAGTTGCTTTAGGATAACGTGATGAAATAGCTCACATAAAAAAACTTGGTGAGGCTTCTTGTCAAAAATGTTTTGTTACATTAACAAGTCACAAAAAAGGCTGATGATACCAATGAATTATGGTATATATGCTTGGGGTACACTAATTTTATTTCCATGATGCATGATTCATATTCAAAAAATTGATGATCTTCCCCCCATTACTCCCCCTAGTGGTATGTGTGAAGGGTGTGCTTCAGGAAAAAACCATTGGGAGTATTTTACCAAGGACAAAGTTTGGCATACTTCTTAGGCTTTGGAGTTATTTCATACTATGATTTTTGACCCTATGGTTAAACCCTTTTTCTCTGGTTTCAAATACCTCACATTTATTAATGATTTTCATAGGTATATTTGGATATATTGCATTCAATCCAAGAATAAAGCTTTTGCAAATTAAAAAAATTGAAGGTTCTTGTGTAAAATCAAATTAAGAGGAAAATTAAATTTTTAAGGATCAATCAAGGATTGGATTAAACAAGCAATGAACTTAAAATTTATAATAGCTCAAGGCAGAACATGGTAAAGAACCATTCATTATACACCATAGTATAATGGTGTAACTGAACAAAAGAATAGGGCTACCATGGATATGCAACTACAAAAACAATTCAATAATGTGCAAAAGGAAACATTAGAACAATAGATTAGATTTAATGCCAAAAAAAAAAATAATGCAAGTAACAGATTCCATATTCCCATATTAGCGTAGATCCTAGCCACTTTGAGAGGGTAGAGTCTCATAGCTACTTGAAGAGGGAAAAGTCTTGTATGTGCAACAAGGTGACTTAAGATAATAACTATGATGATGTCTTAACTACAACTTAAATCTTCTATTTATAGACTAAATAAAATAATAATCCTAACCCTAATGCTCAAGGGACAACTAACTTAAACTTAGCACCCGAGCTAACAATCATAAAGAAAGTCAATATGGCTATACTGGATTCGTTACATGCCTCCTCACCCCCAAAAAAGCTTTATCCACTAGAAATTACTCGAAAAAATCACATATTTTTCTAGAAGATATTACCACTTGATAAAGAACTTCTAAATATTTCAAGACAACAAATTATGAACTCGGGACTACAACATAGCTTCCAACTTGAGAGTGACTTGCCCTTCTTAATCGAGAACTTGAAGCTTTGTATGAGACTACACCTTTTGGCCAAAAACTTGTTTAAGACAAAAAGCATGAAAAACAAGGTGGATACGAAAAGTTGTCAGAAGCTTCAATTGATATGCCACTTCCCCAATGTAACAAACCACCTTTAAGGGTTCATAAAATCAAGGGGTAAACTTTTCATTGGATTGTTTTCAAGGACAATTGCTTTTAAGGCTCAACTTGCAAAAAAACCATATCTCCCACTATAAATTACCACTCAGAGTAATGCATGTCCTGCTAATCCATGTGGTTTTGGGTCTAGGAAAGCTAGTGAAACCAATTATACCATTTGAGTTATGCTAAGGAGTTTATGCATAAGCCTATGATACTACAACAAAAGGGGACATCTAGAGGATAAATGGTTAAAGTGTTAGACCACCATTCATTTAAGGAAAGCTTGTGAACCCAATTATACTATTTGTTATGGATAAAGTAGCGAAGGTACCCTAACATTTGACCTTTAGTATAACTTCAACACATATTTGACAACTTTTCACTCATGTCCAACACATAACTATGAGCAAAGTCATGCCT
Source organism: Wollemia nobilis (assembly GCA_028583015.1). NCBI lineage: Eukaryota > Viridiplantae > Streptophyta > Pinopsida > Araucariales > Araucariaceae > Wollemia > Wollemia nobilis. Next base: position 15,932,539 of record JAQPPZ010003356.1, on the reverse strand, counting down.
AATGGGCCAAACATTATAAAAATATTAGGAGTTTAATGTTGATTCTCGTACAGACAACTTATGAAATAAAATATCTAGAATACACTATGGCCAAAAACTTCACAACAATGACAAACACATTTATTATGATTTTATATTTTTTAAAATTTTCACCTTGTGAATAACATAAATAGATATAAAACCTTGCATTCCCCATCCTCATTTGGATTTATCACCCTTGGATATATCCAAATTTCATTTTCATTCTTAATGCCTCTTATACATTGTTTATAATATTTTTAATACTTTAACAACTTAGTGACACCACCACCTTAAGCAACATTGATCCAACCAAATTTAACATCTAGGCATGAGTTTGTCATTGGTCAAGAAAAAGCAGTAACCTATTGACCCCTATTGGTCCTTGCTATTTCTCTCCATCATCAACCACCTTAGGATTCTTCTTTAGCTTTAATTAATTCCTCAAGTTTGAGGGAGGAGGTCCAAAACACTAAACAAGATATATATTCTTACATTTTATTTCTTAGACTATGCTAGATTAGAACTATTAATTTTAGGCGAGGATAGATTGATTGAAAGATTACTCTATCATCATGTTGTCATTCACTATATTGTCAATAAATTGCATTAAATTATTGTTGATTTCTCATTGCATTGCACTATATTTCCATTTACTATCATGGCCCAACTTATTGATGCTATTTTTAGTATTTAATTCCATATTTGGGCTTAATTGTTGGCCAACATGTTGTGATGATTCATCATTTATGTTTAGTAGGATAGCTTTTTTCAATTCATGATTAAATGATTTAATGGTTGAAATGATAACATATCTAATATGATGTTGAATATTCATTTAATGCCAGTGGATATCATTTTTGATATGATTAAGCAATTTTGTTTTATAATTGTATGATTGTTATAAAATGACTAACTACCCTTTTATGGTCTAAGTGTCTGTCAAGATCAGCCTCAACCTGATCGCACAAGGGAAGTTTCATGAAGAGGGTTGTACATGTCAATAAGGTAGATAGAATATATTGTGTACACAACACCAATATATCACATTGCATTGTTAACATAAGCATATATGCATTTTGTGCTTGACAGTATTAAGTAGAATGGTTGAGATGTTTGTATTTTTAAAAGCTTCCTAATGTTTGAGGTGATATCTCTTTAGTGGCATATAATATGGTTTCAATAAAACATGGGTGTTGCATGGTTTAAAATTTAAAAATATTGAATGCATGCTTGCCTTAACATTTTGTGTGAAATGGGAAAGAATCCTTGTTGATATTAAAGGAAATTTTGGACCATGGAAGATTAGTTTGTTTTATTTGAACCTCCATTTTTAAACCTTGAAAAATGGTCATCCATAAAGTTGTCTCTTCTTGATTTAAAACTTTACTTTTATAAAAGAGGTTCCATGAAGCTAGGGGACAAGGGGATGGATTTATGGGATGGCAGGGGATGACAAGTATAATAGTATTAAACTTTTTAGAAATTTAGAGAGCATCAAATTAACAGTGAACTCATCAATGACATATTCAATTGATGCAAGATGTTCTCAAAGTAGAGAGCATGGAGGGATTTCCACTTAGGTGATAGGAGATTATAATATGACCATGACATCATTTGATCTTTTGTGACATCATGATTGTAGTTATTTTACAATAGCAAAATAATTTAAAAAAATTCGTTCAAATCCCTAGTTATCTCTCTCAAGGCATATCTACCTGTGCATTTTTGCTTTTCCACAGTTAACTTTGGTGATGCCGGTTTATTGATAAGTTAACAAACCATTTGAAAAATCAAATGAAATTAAAATTTTCTAGTGTAACCAAATTAAGAGAGGCACAAGTACATTATACCTATGAAACATACCTTTAGAAGCATTAACCGACTCTAGTATCAATGTTTATTATTTGTCAAGATTCACTTTTAAGTGAATCTTGACAAATAATAAACATTATTATTATTATTATTATTATTATTTTGACTTTAGCCCTTAATTGCATTGTTCACAATGATGAATACCTTTTTTGCAAGATTTTAGGGATGACTAGATATGACAACAGTGAATATTTTTGCAATAGCTATTGACTCCTCTTAAAATAATGATAATCCTATTCACTTTAGTGCAAATCATTGAGTACTATACTTGTAGCATTGATTTTTTAATGTTATTGGTAAGTAGTCATGTTAAAAAAATAAATTTGTTTTTAATTAAGTGTGATATGCCTAGTCACGGGGGATGGCTAGGCATCCTCGAGGATGTCCCCTCAAATGGGACAACCCCTTTTAGGCTCTAGCATACCAGGTATGGTAGGGAAATGTCTCTAATGCCACCCCACCCTTTTGGGGACCATAAGAATGGGGGGACACATCCCCATGGAACACTATTTATAAACCTTGGTAAAGGAGGTATCAGGCATAAGTGAAAGGACCTCACCTCACCATGGACCTTGAGAGGATAACATGGATGTTTGATTTGTTTGAGAGGTGACCTTAGCTTAAGGAGGGATGAGAAAATGTGCACCCTAACTAGGGTTAACCCTACCCAACATATGAAAACCATATTTTCTTGGGGAACCCTCATTTTGTTATGTCACCTTAGAGTTTTGTGAGGGAAGAGTGGAATCAAAAGTGTGCAGAAGCCATGGCAGCATCTAGTTGCAACCATCCCAAATCCCTTCATGCAATTCTTGCTAACTTTTTGTAGATCCTTTGTCGTTTTCTGATCTTGGGCAATGGTTTGATCGTCAGATTGAAGGGAAATATGGATATAGACTACGTTTAAAGGGGGATTATCTTGTGGCATTTTAGGAGATACACAGGTTGGAGGAATAAAGAGGAGGAAAAAACATAGAGACCATAAGATTTTTTTCAAACCAGTTAGGGTTTTCTCGAAGTAGCCATACCCAGCTCACATTTGAGTCTTCTTTTCTATTTGCATGATAACAAATTGTTCTTGCTTACTACATCCATTCAAAAAAAAGAAAACATTTTGTTGATTTATTTTATGCTGCAATTCATCATACTGCTTTTCATTTGAAGAAAAAATATTGGAAATCCCTAGGTTGTATCTGTTTGATTGTGGTTGTCTTTCAAACTGAAGTATGTGATTGTTGCATTCAAAGGGAAAACCAAAAGAATAACTATATCACAACTATTTGGGGTTTCTTTTGTGCTATAAGAGAAATAAATGCATGCACATTCTCATTGAAATTCAAATTCATGGCTGCATTTTTAAACCAAACACATGTATTTTGATTACTCTTAAAAGGGAGAAACCCTTGTCTGTAGCAGATCTGAGTTAATGAATACACAAATCCTTGTTTGCTGTAACAAAACCTTTGTCCAGGTTGGATAGAATATGGAACTAAAAACATCTTCTATGTATTCCAAGATCATGAATGACTAAAGCCTTTTATACTCTGCATTTTCTGTTACAAAAAATATAGAAAAATATTATTGACATTATGAAATAAATGCATGAACAAATCTCTAAGAGATACATTAGGATGCTTTGTTTTGGTTTAGTTTTAGAGCATAAGGAGGAGTAGGTTGAAGTAGAACCTATACATCCGTTATACTAATAGAACCTCTAAAATCTGGTTGTATATACCAAAGTTGGAAAACTCACAACTTGCAATAAACTCGACAACCCAATTTTAGAGATTTTATTGACATCTAGGGAAAACTTGGCCCAAAAAATGAAGAAAAATTTTCAATTAGAAAATAATAAACAACAATTGGAGAGCTATAAAGTTGATTTTATAATAGATATTCATAAAAAAGAGTATAATTATAGTTCATTATCATCAAATACATCATAGGAATTCAAATTTTCAAAATATGAAGCAATTTTTAAAATACTTATTGTTTTTCCCTCCTCTCCTTTGTAGTAGATCATTGGCCTTAGATTTGAACAAAAAGCTCCTCAGGTACCATATTATCTCCTCCAATCCTCTTATATGTTCTACTTCCTCATCAAGTGCCTCAATGTCCTCTATAATAAAGTTAGTATCCACAAGCCTCTTGGAAATCCAATCACACAGTGGATCTAATTCATCCAGTTCAGTTCCATCATAGGATTCACTAGCCTCCACTTTAGGAATAAAATTTGTATGTAGGAAAATATGTTCAAGAGAAAGTCATGGAACTCAAAGAAAATGAGGTTGGAAAATATGATGAAAGAGGTGAATATATAAAAATAATATGGCAAAGAAGGAAGAACATTAAATGTTGTTGCCCCAACATGTGGGGATGTGTAGGAAGTGAAAAATAAGAATGAAAAAGTAGAATGTGTGTGATTAACCATATCAAAAAGAGCAACATGCATAAGAGATAATATACAAAAGAAAAATTGTTTGAAGTAGATTGAAAGGGATGAAGGAAAAAAAAATGAGGAAGAAGAAAATAATAAGGATGATAAATTTAGCATATGTATGTAGCTGCTTGAAGCATAACCATACAAAAATGCAATGTTTGGAAGAAAAGAAGTGAAGAAAGAAAATTCAACACAGGTATGTAGCTGATCAAAGCGTGACTATACAACAATGCAAAATAACAAGAAGAAGAGGGATGAATGGGGGAGGAAAAATAAGGAGATAGGGGGATAAAATAAGGACGTGATGAGTGGTGAAGCTTAGATCATGAATGACTAAGTGTAGTGGCGATGCGACTAGTGTCCTGATAGGTTGTGTGGCTGTGTAACTGCTAGAAGTAGTGGGGTGTGGAAGCAAAAGATTCACATGATGGAGTGCAACAGAGCATGGAATGAGGTAGGATACTATGAAATCCAATGGGAGAGGTGGCATGCTCAAAATGGGGTGGGTCTTTCCCATCCATCATGTTGTGGATGAGGCATTAGAAATTGCAACACTTGTTGATGTCGTGCCCCGAATGATGATGGTAGACACAAAATTGATGTTCATTGTATCCCCTTGGATTTGGGTGATGTGGATCATTTGGTTGGATCTCAGGTAAAACAAAGAGCCCTATGTCAAGTATTTGGTTGAAGGTATGAAAGAGAGGCTCCAAAAGGATCGATGTGGAATAAATGTAAGGTTCAAGCAATGACAATCATAGGGAAGGTGGGTTAGATGTGGGCAGATGGACTATTGACCTCGGCTCTGGTGAAATCTACATGCGGGAAAGAGGGACATGTATGGAAGAGTATAAGAGGGTATTAGTCATACCGAGATGATGAGTAGGTGAATGGAATCAATAATTGCTTAAGTGTAACTCAAGATTGTCAAGATAGGAGAGAATGTGTTGGAGATCAAGGGGTGGAGGATATGGTATTGAAGTGGGAGGAGAAGGGGAGCCCAGTGGAATGGGTGAGTTGGGATATGGGCGTAGATATAGGGACATATGAGGTGAGGGAGGTGAAGATAGATATGGTGATGTGGTGATGGTGGGTGTTGAAGGTGTGTACCACAAAATGGGACTAGAGGTGTCCTAATAATAGGTGGAACTTGCGATAAATGTAAGGAGCAACGAGGTCGAGATGGGTATGTATGTGAAGGGGTAAAAAAATAAATATACAGATGAATAACCTTGTCATAGGGTGACATACCATTGGAAAGGGGTGAAGGTCACCTTGAGTAGTGAGAGAAAGTAGGTGGGTTCCCTTTGTTAGGGGGGAAGGAGACAAAGGAAGAGCATCAAGCTGAAGAAGCGAGCATGTATGAATTTTTCTCATCGATGAAGGTGGGAGAATATAGATCCCTCATGTTTGTATACAAGGAGAGGAAATGTTCCCTTGTGTCCCAAAAGGAGGAAATGGTATCATGAATATCATAGAAAAGTGGAGATATAGGTGAATATCTACGATCAAGAGGAGGCTAGATTAGAGCATCATGGTATGTATGGGAAGAGAAATATGAATGGAAAACATGAACAGAGTCAGGTGGATTCATATTTTTGGATGGGGTGTTTTTTTAAGGGAGGAGCATCAAGAAGTTTTGCATAATGGGTGAAAGGTATGCTATAATGTAGGTCTGGCATGATGTATCCTAGAAAAGGTGGCATGGTCGGTGATAGTGAACCTAAAAGACAAAAGATATAAACAACATAAAAATGACATATATATATACATATATATATATATATATATATATATATATATATATATATATATATATATATATATATATATATATAAGGTTTTATATTGTGTAATAGAAAGTGAGAGGTGTGTGCTTGGTGCAATGTGCATCGTGAGTGAAGTAGCGAGATGATGTATACAATGTAGCTATGATGGTATGTACAATGACTGATGAATTATACCTAACATAATTAGGCATTAAATACATAGAGATGATTGATGTTGATTGGTTTGGGTTCTACAAGACCTTTGAGATTAGCCAATCAATAGGTCCCAAAACCAAATTTATGTATGATAATGTAAGGACCTAGCCAATTGGGTGTGAATTTGTTGCACAGTTGGTAGGGTTGGCTAGTAATTTGTTGGTTCTATTTAAGAACCAAGTTGCCAATCTAGAATTCTCATTGGTGTACCTTACTAATGTAGGAATGATAGAGATGATATTGGTAAACACAAGTGTTCTCGATAGCATGAATACGACACTCATCAAGAAGAGTTAGTTGGTCAAGTCTAGCTTGATGAGAAGTATCATCATCTATGAAATCTTGCATGAATATGTGCAAGGAGGGTATCTCAAGCTCTAGGGTCATAATGGCCTTAGAACCATAGAAAAGAGAGAAAGGTGTTACTCCAGTGGGGGTAAAAATGGTCGTTCATTATACCCACAAGGCCAATGGCATTTAATTATGCCAATCACAATGGGATTTTGCCATAGTTTTATGAAGGATGGCATAGATGGTTTTTTGGTAGCTTCTGTTTGGCCATTACTTTGAGGGTAGTATGGGGTAGAGAAGCTATGATGGATGTTGAACTTGGTGCATAATGCATGGACATTCTTATTTTTGAATGGTGTAACATTATCAAAAATGATCTACAAGGGGATTTTGGAGTAGCATATGATGTGTTCAGTGATGAATGCATCAATTTTGGCTTATATGGTTTGAAAAAGTGGGATATCTTCGACCTACTTTGTGAAATATTTGGTAGCGATGATGATGAAATTATAGTTGTTAGATGAAGCAAATGTGATTCAATAATATCTAAACCCCATTGCAATAAGGGCCACATGAATTGGATGGGCTGCAATTATTATGAGGATAAGTGTGTGATATTGGTATATTTTTGACACTTGATACATCATTTAACAAACTCACAATAATTATGCTTCATGTTGGGCCAATAGTATCCTATGCTTAAGATGCATTTGGTAATAGCCATGTTACTAAAGTGACCATCATAAGTTCCCTCATGGATTTCTTCAACCACTCATTGAGCATCTTGTGGTTCGAGGCAACGTAGAAGGATGCCATCGTGATTGTGATGGTAGAGGATGTCCCCTAGAAGTGTGTAGCAAATCACCTTTTATTTGAATGCTCTATAATGAGCATGTGGTAAATTGCAAGGGAGAAAACCTAACTTAATGTAATCCTTAATATAAGAAAACCAAGGATCTTGTGGCTTGGTGTGGATGATATGGATGCCATCATCATTGGCTGAGGGTGAAGGTGAAATAGAATATTGACATAATATGTGAATGGACACATGTGTCATGTTAGAGAGTGGGTTCTATGGTACTTGAGAGCCTAGAGAAGCCATGGTATTAGCAAAATGGTTGGAAGAGTGTGGAGTGGCCTCGATATCATACCACTCAAGTTGAGTGAGAATTTGCTGAGCAATTTGTTTGTACTATTGAAGTACAAGGTAAGGCATTACCATAGTTCCTTGACTTGATTGATGATAAGATGGGAATCATCAAATATCTGAAGACATATAATATGCATAAAAAGTGCTTGCTTTAAACTGAGAATGAGAGCTTCATATTTGACTTTGTTATTTATGCAAGGAAACATAATTTAAAGAAGGGGATTGGTTCCTCATCGAGAGTGGCAAAAATGATTCTAGCACCCTCAACATGCACACAATGGGATCCATAAAATAAGAGTGTCAGATCAGTTGGTGCTTCTAGTTTGACATATTATTTAGCTTCAGTGATGTGGAAATAGAATCATCGAGAAGCTGAATGAGGAGTGGTTGGTTGTTAGGTAACAGATCCTTAGTGAGTTGGTATGTGATCACTTACATATTAATGGAATTTTGGGAAATAAATTCAAGGTTGAATTTAGTAAGAAGCATGATCCATATGGTGGTACAAGAGTTATGATAACTCTTATTCATCATGTATCTTAAGGGGTTATTGCTGGGGTCTGAATTGACATCAAGGGAACCTTGAACTATGATTATGAATCTATGAATTATGGGAGGTACATACCCGCTAATCATAGCTCAAACATTGAAATTGGATGGATTAGAGATTAACTTCAATACAACCTCCAGAGTAGGCTGGTATACCTTATCAACTATTTTAGGTGTTGACTCAATTAAGCTCAACTAAAAGTATAGGTTTAGAGATAGAAATGAGATAAGGATTAGAAAAGTAGTATGCATAAGGGTTAGAGCTAACAAAATTGAAAAATATCAAGAATATGTTGATCAATCACATTTACAATATGCCACACTTGAGACTAACATAAATCAAAACTTAATATCTTCACAGTTAAAATAATTAAATAGAAGTCTTTTGTAGCATTTGTTTAGGCATGAACCATTCCAAGTTGCTCCAAATCAACAATCCAATATTAGTAGAATTGACTAATCATGACAATACTTGTAGAAATGCATTCATAGAATAAACTCATAATTGATGAAGATAAAATCTAGAGGTAAACATCCAAGTAATTCTCCTTCTATTTATTTCACAACAATTATAATAATATATCAAGAAAACACTCCAGATATGACCCTTAAACATGAGGGTTCAACCTCTTTATATATATTTTTACAATGATAGTAAAGTACTGGAACATTACAAGGATTTTATTGCCATATTAGTAGGATGTTGAGGTGGCAACCTCTCATGGATATTCAAGAAAGAGAATCGAGTTGTACTCCATGAATGCTACCCTTCTGAGCTCTACAAGTTGTTTAGCTCTCAATTGAATTCAATGGTTGGAATGGTTACAGGTCAATCTAGATCATTATTTGTTCTTGAGGAGACTTTTTTCCATTAATTAGTAACTAAAAATGTAGGTGAGTCTTGATTCCAAAAATATTTGGTCTTCTCAGGTCCTTTTTTTTGCATTCGTTAGGTTTCGTTGCTTGCTTTCATCTTTGGAATTCACCACTTCATTTTCCATTGGGTCAAGTTTGATTGTGTTGACCATAGAATACAAGTTCTAGAGCACCTTGCATCCTCTCACAAAATTTACAAGTTCAAATTTCGTTGAGCCAGGTTTGACCAGATTGACTATAGAATGAGCTTCTAGTGGTTACTAACGACTTTTTGCAAAATTTGCTACTTTAGTTTTTACCAAGTTGGGTTTGACCAGTTTGACTATAGAATTACTATTTTGTGTTGGCCTTGGGTGGATTTTAACGTTGCCTTAACTCTTGCCTTTTAGAATCCACATCTCTAAATTCTACTTTGCACTATTTTACTGCGCTGACTATGGAATTTGGTTTCCTACAAATTTTAACTTTTTCAACACCTAGTCACTGTTTTGCCAAATATGACATGCTTATGATTTTCTATCATAAAAATTTAGCATGTGTTGGTGTCACTCCTATGAATTCCATAAATTTGAATTCCACTTAGCACTATTTGACTATGCTAGCCACAGATTTCGCACCTTAGTGGGGTTTAATACTATTTTTGCACCTTTTCTGAACACTTAGCCAATAAGTATGTAGCCTTTTGGATCTACATTTTGGTGCCTCCTAGGGAGAATTTATAGCAAGGTTTACGAACTCATATCATTATATTTTGGGAACTAGAGTAAAAAAATGAGTTAGCACCACCTCCATGTATCTCCACAATCCACTGACTTCACTTTTGCTGACTGACCTTCTTACGGGAAAGCGTAATCTGCTCCTACTGGTTGCAAATTATGCTTCCAAAAACAACTTTCTTATAAAACTCACTCTCTAAGAAATTTTAAAAAGACTCAAAGAGTAAAGGTTAATATGGAGGACATTATTAGAAGAAGCTACTATTATACACAAAATGTATGGGGATATGATCCTTTATACACTTGGTCACTCTTAGTTTCATAGACTTTTCATGCCCAAACAAGCTCATGCCTTTTTTGCCTTCTAACACTGTCAGGCTCAAAATAATTTTCTTACAAAACTACCTCTATGGGTTATTCTGCTAATCATTATTATTCAAAAACTTATGAAATATATTACAATAAAATTATTGGCACTCCTACCTTTATTATTGGTCTTGACCTTAGGCAATATCCTTTGTTGCCTCTTCATCTGAGATATTTATGGTTGTGTTTTCTTCTTCAACCTCTCCTTACTATTCCTCGTCTTTATTTCCCTCTTCTTGGTCTTATGCCTATTCACCTTCTTGTTCCTCTTACTCCTTTTCTTCCTTTGTATGCTGCTATCCTTCCTTGTCTGTAGCATCCTTTTGTTTTGGCTCTCCTTTCTGGATATGATTAGCTAGGTTCAAGGTATCCATGGCCTTGTTATAGGATGCTAGTGTGGGATTTTGAATTTCCAAAAGCTACTGATAGACATAATATAGTTCCACTATTGTATCATAGGAGAAGGAGTTTATCTATTCTGCAAAATTGATCATCAAATATTTCAATCTAGTTGAGCTTTTTATCAACCAAGTGACCTTCTCCTGGTCGATTGGCTCCTGCAATGCATCTATCTTTGATTCATCTTCAATCAATGCTTATATGCTATTCTATAAATATTCCTTTAATATCAGAAGATCATTCTCCTCCCAAAATTCATTGAAAGCACACTGCCCCATCTCTTCATTCATATCAACAATATTCTGATGCTCAACGTCTAATTTATCAATTAATGGCCACCCCTTCTGAAGCAAACTATTCCTTTTCAGGATGATTTTGGCTACAATTCTTGAGGTGTTCCAATATTTATTGGGAATAGGCTTACCCAGTTGGTTACACTTAGCCTCAAACAAATTGAGGAGCTCATTGGCCTTAGGAGCAATTGGTTGTATTTGTTTGGTGATGGCTTCTATGTCTTCCTTTGTTGTTTGCAACATCTAGCTTCGTCCATGAAGTCAAATATGTGCTAGATTCCAGAGCACCTCTCAAATATTTTGGATAGAATTTATCTTCTAACTTGCTTCACCTTGGTCTTAGAGAATCCAACCACCTTTGTTCTCTCAACCTGGAGTTGTTGCTGTAAATCTTGTATTTGCTATGCATATTCTTTATTCTTCTCCTACAACTGCTAAATCTATTCCTTGAGATCGAACATCTTTTCAAACTTATTTTTCCATTTCTTAGCATCATTTTTTGAAGCTTGCATTTCTTTATTATGATCCTTGATAGTAGCTTGAATCCTAATAACCTTTTCCTCCAATTTGGTAGAATACTCCCAGTAGATGTCAGTTTTGATGAACATGATCTCTATCCCAACTTTAGCTATGATAATCACATATTCTATGGCTAGTTGCTCTATATCCTCAATATTTTCAACTATATGATAATATTCCATTGTCATATATTCCTCTGGTTTATCAACCAAGGGAATAATTTTATACTTTATCCTCTATCGAGACACAGGATCGACTATTGTTGTCCTTCTCACCTTAGCTGCTCCTTTGGAAGATTGGGCCAGCTTCATACTCCAAAAATTTTGTGCTCTTAGTGAGGTGCTCTTGATCTTCTATAGAGATGCTACTGTGGGGTGATCCATAGGAGTGGATGGAGTGACATTTGTAGGGAAAAAAGGGACTACCATAGTAGAAATAGAAGTGGAGGTAATAAGAGTGGAATTTCTATTCATAGTGGAAATGGAAACTAAAATGGAGTTGGTTGCTATGGTTGATGGAGGATTTAATGGAAATTATTTTCCACTATTATTTTGGGTAATGATGATGGGAGAGCTAGATTTATGGAAGTTGGATGTGGAGATGGTAGTCGATTCTACGATAAAGGAGGGAGAGATGAAGCTTTGGTATTCTTGGTGGTATGAAGTGGAGAGTGGACTAAATGAAGAAGAGAATATGTATGAGGTGGAGATGGTTATGGGGAATCTAATTCTAATGAGGATAGTTGTACTATATGTTTATCTTGAGAAGAAGAATGATATTTCTCTGGGCAATAATTTAGGAGGAAAGGAATTAGAAATCATACATGAGCCTACCATAGTAGAATGTCTAAGAATATCTTCAATAATTTTTTGCTTATCTTCTTGAACATCCTACCCACCAGATGTAGTGGGATATTGTGTCACCTCATCTGCTTCATCCAACCTCTATTTCTTCAAAGCTTCAATGTCAATTTCCAATACTGCACACTCTACCTTCCTCTTGAATGGTATAGCTAGTTGTGATCTTTGGTGAGAAAGTGCTTCTATAGGTTTAGTAATCGGGGCTAATTTACCTTTATTCTTGGAGTGGGTTGTAGTAGTGAGGTCTAATGTTTTTCTCTTTTTCTTCTTACCTTATTTTAAAAGGGTCTTTGCCTCAACGGATCTACTTTTGGATCTTCTCCTCCTTGGAGTATCTTCTACTATACCTACTTATTTCATGTTCCCATGCTCTTATTGTAATGGAGTGGTGGATGGTGGAGTGGAATCTTATTGTTTCTTTGCTATTCTGATATTTTTGACTCTTTTGGCTTCACTTGTTTTCGATTTCTCTAGAACTAATGCTAGGCTTTTTTTTAACCGGGCCTTCCGAGTTGTAGCATGTTCATCATATATTCTCTCAAAATGTTCATCAATTTTGGGAGTGATACTTTTTCCTCATTGTATTTATCTCAACTCTCATCTTCCACCATTCAAGGATTTTGGTTGGAGGCCACTTGTGGGTTTCTTCCATTTCTTTTGCTTTTACATTGTTGAGCTGATGAGAGAAATTGGTTGGATCATAGTCATTTGCATGCACATAGAAATATCTCCATGGTGGAAGTGGTTCCATTTTACTTACATTCCATTGGATAGGGGACTACTCTCTATTATTTTTGTGCTTCTCCATGTGTGTGTTTAGATTTCACTAATTTAGTTGTTTTCTCTCCATGTAGCTCCTTAATAATTTTCGTGAATAGGTTGTCTGGATCATATCTTCATCTCTGTGGAAGGTAGCTAAGATCCAATTTCTTCATGGTTGCCATGATTTGCTCACATTACCACTTCCTCCATATAGTGATATCGCCTTATTTGAAACCATACTCCATGGTTGCTCTTCTTTTATTTTCAAAACCAAATCTACAATTTATGTAGTCTACCTTCCTGCAATATTCTAGTGCAAATAAGCGGTGGGTGACATAATAAGGCAATAAGAAAGAATTATATATAAAACCATATAATATTATGACCGTGCCTTCTATTAGTATGTACCAGTATCCTTCTTCTACCCCTTTTACTTTGGATTTATTTTCAATCTTTGAGGCTAATTTGGGACAATCACCATACATAACTCATAGAGCTAGTCCAAGGAATTCAAAATTGAAAGTGTAAAATGACCGTGTTCTTGTCAAAACCCTTGTACAATAATATACTGGAATTACATGTCCATATGCATCTTTATCGACCACTAACATCCAAGGATGTTCATTCTTGGTAGCACTAAAGAACATCCAAATTAGGTTGGAACAATGTATGAATAGTGAGTTTTCTTCTTCGTCCTTCATATCTACTAGCTACTTGTGTATTTTATTGATAAGAAATGTAGGCCAGTTGAAGTAAATTGGGGTATTGTTGTTATCCCTTGGTTGCGGGATATACATCCTAGTATTGGAGATGTAATATAATGTGGCCAATTACTAGTATGTTACATATACATATGAATCAAGGATCGCTATGACTGCTAACATGGAGTAAATATTTGGCTCTAGAAACTCATTGGTAGAAATAGGAGTCATGGGTAGGGCTTGAATGGACTTAATGATCTTGAGATGGCTATATACCCAGGTTCTAAAATGCTTCCATCTTGTGCATAGTTTCTTAGGGAGTAAAATTTGGCTTGTTGCTTTAAGTCGAACTCTCTAGGGAGTACAGAGGGTTTTTGTCCCATTGCAAACAGGGCTCGGTGGGTTTGCTCTGTAATATGAAACAAAACCTTATTGTGGGCTATTCTCACTAATCTAGATGCAGGGTCATAGTATTTTTCTATAGTGGGGACTAAATTAGGGCATGGATGTATTGCATCACAAATATAGTAAGAAAGGAAAGAGTACATAGTCCCAATACCTTGGTCTGGCAGAGGCTCCCCCTTGAATAATTTCTCTTCATATTTCCATATTAGGTTGTCTCTGGTCGAGTACGTCATCCTTATATCCATGACCCCTAACTTTTTGTATGTGTAGTATGGTATATCCATCTTGCTAGCTCGCCTGGTCTGCTTTGCTGAAGATGATGCCATTTCAGCTTCTAAGTAACTCTTTCTTCATAATTTTTGGAAGTATACAACAAACTATTCTCCACACAACTTTGTTTCCTCAGATCAATTGCTCACAAATGACTAATTTTTTTTAATTTGTCTACTTAATTAGGTTTTTGAGTGCTCTTTCGTCATTAATGGGAATGAGTGTATGGTTACTTCCCATGATTTCAAACAAAAAATCATATGTTGCAAAGTGTGGCTTATTAGTGAAGAATTTATATCTAATTGGACAAAATTCATAATAGATGGTGGTAAACTATCCATTGGTACACTTGTCAAGGCACATTTATTTACCCATATTCGTAGTGGAATGATGGACTCAACATATTTTAAATGTTATACTTGCTTCTCTAACTTTGCTTGTTTAATACGTTATTTTTGGTACTTTCCTTAAAATTTTTGTTGAACTTGAATTCCGCTGTTTCTGATTTCGGTGAGTGTTTTTTAACCACTTTGACTGTGGACTCTTCCTTACATTACCTCCTTGCAGAATATATCATGATCATTTTTGCAAGTAAATACTGACCTTATCCTCTCCCTTTGCTTTATTGGACTCAATAAGGAAAATATAATACAACAAGAGTACATAAATAAAATATAATACAATGTATGTACATATATTACCATTGAAGGATTTATCAAACTAAAATATAGTTTGAGATTATATCCATTTACAGGAATGGGTTGTATGTTTCCTCTTTGATATTGGAGCTAAAATGCATTGCTCTTATCTACCTTGACAATCTTGAAGGGTCCTTCCTAGAAAGAGTCAAAATTTTGGTGTTTACTTGGCTTAGCCTTTTCAACATTCCACCTTAACACTGAATCTCCTTGAATTTTCTAAACCTTGCTTTTTTTTCAAACCATTCTTTGGTATTCATGGAGTATTTCTAAAATTTCTCATATGCCTGAGTTCTTTATTCTTCCAAGTACAACAGATGCATTAGTCTAGCTTCTAGTAGACTTTGATCAAGCTCCTAATATTTGCTGGCCCATTTTAAAGCTGGTATCTCCAAATTATTAGGTAGAACGACTTCCTTGCCATACACTAATACATAAGGAGATAACTTAATGGACCTCTTGATAGTGATTCTATCTACCCATAGAACCTGGTCAAGTAATATATGCCAACTCCTATTGTTCTCTTCCAGTGCTCTTTTTAGAATTCTAGGCAAGTTTTTATTGGTGGACTCTACCAATCCATTTCCCCAAAGGTAATAGTTGAAGGAATTTTTAATATTTATGCCATGCTTGCAAATTCGATGTATTTTGCACCTATGAAAGCTGGGCTATTATCAATCAATAATGCTTCCAAAATTCTAAACCTTGTAATTAGTCTTTTTAGAAAGTCAATTACTACCTCCTAGTCTGATTTCTTGGTTGGAATAGCCTCAACCCATCTAGTGAAATAATTGGTAGTGGTAAGGATGAACTTATGACCTGCTGATGAATTGGGACTGATGAATCTAACAAAGTTGAGTGTCCATTGCTGGAAGGGTTCCTCTACCTAAATTGGCTTGAGAAAAAATGTTGCATTCTTGGTTCTTACCACATATCTTTGACACTTATCATAGGACTTAGATGATTTGAAAACATCCGCAAAGATAGTGGGCCAATAATATCTTTCCCTTATTATCTTCATGGTAGTTATTAATCCTAAATAGTGATCTCCTGATATGTGTCCATGAAATTCTTCAATGACTTTCTATTTTTCATTGTCTCTTAGACATCTTAGAAGCACTCCATCTAAGTTCCTTTTGTATAATCCTTTTGGGAGCAGTACATACTTTAGAGCTTGTAGTCTGAATCTTCTCATTTGTGAAGGGTTGAGGCCTTGAGGACACCCTCCTAACAAAAAATAACCTATCAATTTATCTATCCAATCATAATCACCTAGGAGACTATCATTTTGATAATATTCCATTTCTTGGCAGGCCATTGTCTATTCTAAATATACCTTAGTTGCTAGTTCCTAATATAATGCTCTTCCTCTGACCAACTTAGTAGGGTGGATTTCTACATCATACTCCTATATCTTAGTAATCCAGCCAACCCTTTTATCATCCAGTTTTCCTTGAAGTATGAAGTTTCTCACATTTGGGTGCACCAAATAGACTAGAGTTTTACTTTGAATCAAGTATTTACTGAACTTCTTCAAAGACTTCATTACAATAAATACTTGTATTTCAATAAAATTGTACTTAGTTTGATACTCATGCAAATTTTGATTTCAAAAAAATATGGGGTGTTCTCCATTCTCATCCTTTTGAGTAAGTACTAACGCATAGCTTTCCTCAGCTCCATAGGCATACACAATAAAATCCTTGGTGAAGTCAGGATTTATTGCTTGCTTTATGGATTCAAAGGCTTATTTCCTCATATTAGACCACTTGATCTCCATATCCTTCTTGATTAATTTAGAGATATGCATAACTACTTGAATGAAGTCCAAAATGAACTTCCTCACAAAGTTGATCTACCTAAAGAAATGCTACAAACCTTTATTTTTTGTAGGTAGAGGAAGGGCTAGGATTGACTTTATTCTATCTAGATCTATTGTCATCCCTTATTTGGATACTACATGCCCCAATAGTTTTCCTTCATGGACAAAAAATAATGAATTATTTGGATTAAGTATGCCAAACTCTCTACATTTCTGAAAAAATTTCTTCAAATGTTCAAGATGTGATTCCTTCCTGTGAGAAAACACTGTCATGTCATCCAAATAAATCAAAATGATTTTATTGATTAGCTCACTAAAGGCATAGTCCATTACCCTTTGGAAAGTAGCTCTCACATTAGATAGACCAAATGACATTCTCTAATAAGAAAATGTGCCCCACTTGGTGGTGAAAGCTATTTTGAGCTGGTCTTCATTCTTAACCTAAAATTGGTTGTATCCGAAGAAGCCATCCAGTAAAGAGTATATTTCTACTCCTCACACCATTTGTAGAATGTGATCCATATGAGGAAGCAAATAATGATCCTTTAATGAGGCTATGTTCAAGTTCCATAAGTCCATGCATAGTCGAATGTCTCCATTCTTTTTTCTCACTAGGACCAAGTTGGAAACCCATGTGGAATGTTTGATAGGATAGATGATATTCCATTTCAGAATCTTAATCAATTCCTACCTTATTATGGACTCAATTTTTAGATTAACAGGCCTTTGTCTCTACCTAAAACGTTTCACATTAGGTTCCAACTCGATGGTGTGTTGGATAATCTTCTTATCAAAAACTTTGAGGTCATTATAAGACCATGAAATAATATCTAGGTATTTGGAGCACAACACCTTGACTCCTTAAAATTCCTCTAGAGAGCATATTATTTCAACATTAATTCTTTTATCTATTCCTATTTCAATTTCATTGTATATTTTATCATCTATTTTCATAGTCCTTGACTTTTTACCATCTTCATTGTCAAACAAGCTTTCTAATGTGATCAGGACTTTAGGAATATGATTGTTCTTCAGTTGGATAATGTCTTATTGATCTATTTCTTGGTAAAAATCTTCCTGTACCTTTGATAGACAAGCCTCTCTAACTAGAAAATCAATTATCTAGTCATAATTTTCAAATAACTACCAAAATATTTGTCTATCTGGGTCTGGCAGACTGAAGACTAACCTAACCTTTTTACTTGCAACTGACCCAAGATTTGAAGAAGGATTAAAATTAGCACCTTTGAATGCCAAAGCATCAACTAGTGTATTCTATTCTATGGAGATAGAGTGGATATTTAGTGCATCAAATGATTCCATTAAGTCTCATACTCTGTTCTTATAAGTCTTCAAATAATGATATTTGCTATTGCATTTTTCTATCACTTGCTTGACCACTAGCTCTGAATCACCATAAATGTCTAATATCTTGATTCCCATTTTTTTTGCTTGCATTAATCCCAAGAATAGAGCTTCATATTCTAAATATGACTAAGGGGAAGGGATACTGGCTAGCAAGGAATATATTTGAGAATATGCAGTTTTTGGTTCAAAGACAAATACATAAAGGAATAAAAGTGCATTCCATTTATACTGTCATGGGAATTATGGTTGGCACAAAATTATATGTTGTTTAAGAGTAAGAAAATTCTACCTATACACATTCACGATTAGATCAAATATACTTATGAAGGCATAAAACAAATTCTAAAATTAAAGGCTATAAGGTAAGTTTACAGTTTCACAGTGGATACTATAAAGTCTTGAGCTTTTTTTATGGAGCTTATCAAGGTAGTCAAGGTAGATGTGGGGCAAGAGGAGTGTTAGATCAGGATGAAATAATAAATACACTTTCAAAGTAGGTCTTGGTGAAGGTACCAATAATGAGACAGAGTGAAAGACTTTGATCTTTTTGCTAAGAATGATAGTGGAACAAAGAAGAACAAAACTCCAAGTTTATGGTGACTCAAAATTGGTGGTGGACTAGGCTTCAAGATTAGTAGGGATGCAAAATTTAATACTTAGGCCTTATTATGAGTAGGTAAATTTTTTAGAAACTTCATTTTTATATATCTCTTATGATCATATTTATAGAGAATTAAATAAGGAAATGAATGATCTATCAAAAGTTGTAAGTTGTCTTGGATATTCTAGTTGGTACTTGGTTAAAAGGAGTAATGTGTGGGATTGTGATTCCACCATAATATTCCCCCTTTTGATAATTTTTTCTATTTGATAGAAGATATGGTTTAGGATACCTTTTGTGTTCTTTTAGGACCTCTATTAATAATTAAGGTCATATCTATGAGATGATTGATGGTCCTAGAGATTAAGTATTAAAATGACACTTCTTTAAGATGACTAAAGGCTGGCATTAAGTTGTTCATAGTTTTTTATATATCAAGTCTGATAGACTTTTCAAAGAGATTTGAGATTTTAGAACAACTCTTGATGGGGTTGTTTAGTAAGGTCTATATGAAATTATAAAATACCCATGTCATTGAAATTTTCAAACTCTGAAATGAAAATTACTGTTTTTTTTTAGGAAAAAAATATTTATATATCACAAAGGTTATACTATTTTAGTTATAATTGCACTTCTTTCAATCGATTTGGTGGTTTTTTTTTTTGTTAGTTATATGGGATTGAAATGGTTAAATTTGTATTACATCATAACTATTTAGTGGTATTCAATAATTTGACTATAATATATGCATTGCATGATAAGATTAAAAATTCATTTTTCTTCTTGAAAATACAAAAAATTATCATGTTAAACTAATAAAATTTAATCATAATTTTTTTCACATATTTAAATTTTTGGCGTTGCCTTTTTTTAATAGGTTGTATTTTTTTAATAGGTTATATGTGGCTTCAATTGGGGACCACTCACATGAAAATACCAAAATATTACATTTGCTGCAGCATACATTTTTAACATGATTTTTCATTTTTTTTCTCTTAAATATATTCTTCAATTTGATCAAAGTGCTATGTTTTCACAATCAACTCCTTGACATCATTTTTATTAAGACATAGTTGGCCAGTTGCCTTCTAAAATTTGAATTTCACTATGATGAAGATCAACACCATAATTTGCTAATTTATTTGCTACTTGATTTCCTTCTCTATAAATATGCTCACATTGCTAGGAGATTGCCTCTAGTAATAGATGATGAAAATTAACAATAATATCATTTTTTATCTAGTTTCTACATCCATTTTATTAATAGCATTGATGATAATTTGTGAGTCCCCTTAATTGAAATATATTTCCATCCTTTTTTTGCTACAATTTTAATCCTTGTAAGAAGTGCCCTAGCCTCTGCATAGTTGTTAGTTGAAGTTCCATATGATTCTAAATAAGTGAGGAGAATTTTACCTTCATTATTTATAAAAATACCATCTCCACCCACTTTTCTTGGACTTCCTTTAGAAGCACCATTAAAATTAATTTTGAAAAACCTAATTTTTGAATATTTCCATTTTACCATAGATCAAAGTAGATCATTTGTTTTAATTCCATTTTCGCAGATGACTCTTCCATGTATGTTCAAATCCTGTGGCCAAGTTATTATCACATATTTTTATGCAATTATGAATTCCCATGATGAGCACCATATTTGTAGATATTCTGTGAGAGGCAATAATACGGTTCCAAACTTAGGCATGATTTTGATATTTATTTTTAAAAATTCTACTATTCCCTTCAAGCTATAAATTCCAACAAATAATGGTAGGGCCAATCCTCCAAATAATACATAATACTTTAGCTTTGAAATAATTTATCCAAAATTTTATCAACTCTTTCAATGTTGATGGAGCTACCCAATATAATTTCATATTTTTTTAAAAAATAACCCCAAATGGTGTGAGAAAATAGACATTGATGAAGGAAATGGTCCAAAATTTATAAATTCTTCTCACACAAGTCACATCTAAAGGGTCCACAATATCTTCTTTGCAGACTCTCTCTTGTAAGAATTTTACTTTGAACTGTTAACCAAGGAAATGTTGAGGCCTTAGGAACAACCTCTAATGACCAAACATTCTTCCAAGGAAAATATTTGGGAGAAGAAAATTTTTATTATTCTAAATCCTTATATCCCAACTTGATCGAGTATCTACCATCCTTTGATAAATTCCAAATCAACTCATCCTTTCATGTAAAAATTGGTAAATAAAACTCTTGAAGCATCTTTTGAAGTTCATTTGCAATTT
Source organism: Wollemia nobilis (assembly GCA_028583015.1). Lineage (NCBI taxonomy): Eukaryota > Viridiplantae > Streptophyta > Pinopsida > Araucariales > Araucariaceae > Wollemia > Wollemia nobilis. The sequence goes on along the minus strand of JAQPPZ010003356.1, from coordinate 15,911,320 downwards.
GTTCGAGTTCCTCTCCTTCAACCAAGTTACTAAAATAAATTCATGATCTAAAGTTTTTGATTATAATAATATAATCTTTGGCATTTGGAAATTTACATTCTAGGCACACTTAATTCAATGGTTTCTATTTTGAGTCAGATAATAGGATAAGGCTTAAACCAAGCATCAGACTAAAAATTTGCATAACTCCCCTCATTGAATGACCATCTAATATGTTTTTTTATCAGTTATAAACTCTCTTATATGAAGTTACTTGTTGAATATCATTTGGGTAGACTTATTTTTATAAAAAAATCAATTGCATCAAGAGAACCTATATATTTTTTAAGTAATACTTTTGCTCAATTCTTTCCTTGATATCTAAATAATCTCCTCCCAAGCTTTACTCCTAATTCCAAATTTATAAGTATACAATTTTGCAAGCTTGATCCTCCAATATTATTTACTTTGCAAACCCTATCCCACTTACAAAGAGAAAACATAAATTTTTCCTCACAACCTTTCCATAGAAAGTCTCTTTGATAATATCAATTTTTGATGCAATACCTATTGGCAGTTTTGAAAGTGAAATCATATAAATAGGAATGGATTGCAAAGTTGTCTTTATGAGTTGTATCCTTCCTACCATGGTTAAGAAATTACCTTTCGAACCTACCAAGCAAGCTTTCGTTCTATCCAAAAAAAAGGATCCAAAGCTCCTTTTTATTTCCTAAATCAAACAAAAGAATACCCAAGTAGGTTAATGAAAAATTTTCAATTTTAAATCCTAAAATATTCACAATAATTTATTGTAAATATAGGGTAGTATTAATGAAAAATCCTATATTTTGAAGTATTTACCAACTATCTAGTAGCCTTCTTATAATATGATAATATTTATTTAAACTCCATGGCCTCACTGACTGAGGGATGGTCCAAAAGAAAAGTATCATCAACACATTGGAGATGAGATTCAAAGAGACTAGTTTATGAAACTTGAATACCCTTGATTTTCCTTCCATTTTTATCTTTGAAAAGGCTCTCCCTAATTCTTCTGCTAGAATAATGAATATATAAGGAGAAAGAGGACCACCTTGATGAAGTCCACAAGATGACTTGAAGTACCTAGTAGGAGAACCATTGATCAAAATAGAAAATTTTGTAGTGCTATAACAACATTTAATCCACTCACACCAACTATAATAAAAGTCAAATTTTTTGAAAATAACATGTAGAAAATTCTAGGAAACCCTATTATATGCTTCGTTCATATCTAATTTCAAAAGCATACCTGGTTTTTCATGGAATTAAGAGAATGTATGGACTCTTGTGAAATAATTATACCATCAAGAATTTTTTTACCTTGAACAAAGCCACCTTGTTCTTCTTAGATAAGACACCCTAGAATGCTCATCAACTTGTTTGCCATAATTTTTGAAATGATCTTATAAATCATATTATAAAGGATTATTGGATGAAAATTATCAAAATATTTTATGTTGTTTTTCTTGGGAACCAAGGCAATAGAAGTAGCATTGATCTCACTTATTATAGCCTTCCTTTTTCAGACTTCTTCAACCATATATAACATATCACTCTTCAATAAATTCTAAAATTTGTGAAAGAAAATTATAGGAAATTCATCGGGGCCAGGTGCCTTGTTAAGATGAAAAGAGAAAATTATTGGAAATATGAGCAGGATTTGTTGTCATTGATGTCAAGAGTCAGTTTCAATGAGCAGGACAAAAGGAAGGATGTCAAGAGTCAGTTGTGCAAGAAAATGATTACTTCTATACCTAAGGAAAATAATATTATAATATCCCTAATTATAATATTCAAGGTTGTCATATGAGGTCTAAAGAGCAACAGGAAGGCCCAAGAAAAATAATATTATAATATTTTATTATAATATTAAAGGTCTAAGGTTGAGACCTAAAGATTAAATTAATTATAATAATTTATTATAAATTAATTTATAATTTAATTTTATTAACTCTAAGAGTTATTAAATTAATTATAAGTTAATTATAATTTAATTATAAGTTAGTTTATAATTTAATTTAATAAACCCTAAAGGTTAGGGATATAAGGGGCATAAAATATTAATTAATTTGAACTAAAAATTAAATTAAAAGGGTCACCAACATTTTGAACACATGACATAATGCATATAAGAAGGGGCAAGTTTCATTCATTTTATTATCCATGCGATCGATTGGAAACTATATACACTCGTGTGAAAAGGTGAAAAAAAGAATCACATGTGCTTTGAAAGGTTTAAGGAAATAGAGAAAGGGATAAATAAGTGGGGAGCCCACTTCACATTGCAAGGCACTGGGTAGCGCGGTTGGCAGCATGTTGTAGGCACAAGGTTAGGGGTTCCAATTTTTTGTTCTTCACTTTGCAAGTGGAGAGGATTTTCTTGATTGTGACATCGGGGAAGAATCAAAGGGAAGGCATTACCTTTCCCTTTGTGTGGAGGAATGTAGCCCACTTGGTGGGCATGCGTTGTGCAAAGGTGCTTGGGGTATAATGTTAGCATGTTTGAAACCCATTGAGGCCATTTTTGGTAGTTGGAAAAGGTATGTGCTCACATTTGCTAAGGTTTGATTGTTGCATCCAAAATTGCAAAGGTGGAAATTAATTTTTTAATTTCTTAAAGTTTGGTTTGTTGGAAATTGCATATTTAAAAGGGATTAAAGAGTTATACAAGGGAGATAAAAGGGTATGCAAAGTTTTATTTTTGTGTTTGATTTTTGAGTGGTTAAAATTAATAAAAGGAGAAATAAGGTGTGCCAAGGGTGTTAGATATTTTGTTGAAATAAAATTATATTATAAATATTGTTTTGAAAGGAGAGATAAGACATAATTAATTTTTGATATTTTGACTTGGTGAAATATTTTTGAAAAGAAATATTAAGGACATATTTTTTGTTATCTAACCCTTGAGATTGGCAAAGAGAGTAATTGTGATTAAGACAGGTTTTGAGGTTAAAATTCATCAAACAAAAGGTATGGGCATATCCTCCTTGTGAGTGAAATATTGTTGGATGTTTTGAATGCTAAGTTGGAGTGAAAAGGATTATTTGATAAGCATTGTTGATTTTGGTTTTCTGGAATGAAAGTTGATACTAGAAATTTTGTTGATAAACATTATTGGAAATAAGTGAGTGTTCATATGCTTGGACTAGGGTTTGTAAGAAAGGAATATTTCATTGAGTGATTGATTGAGTGGAGTTGATTGAGTCTAGTTAAACATAAGTGTTGAAGTGATAGTTCAAGTTCTGTGAAAAAAATTGTTCTATATTCTAAATTGATTTGAGAAAGAGATTGAAAGTGATTGAGCATTTTTGTGAGTGTGAAGAATATTGAGTCTCTAACAATTCTCTATATGTTTATGTGATATTAAACAAGATTTTGTATGAATATTTTCTAAGTGATTGAAGAGGATTTTGTGCTAGATTGAGTTGAGTAAGCTTTTATGGAAGCTTACAATACAGATTTGAGGTAAGTCTATGTGAGGACTTGTTGATCAGATTTGAGGTACGTCTTGGTGAAGACATGTTGAGCAGATTGGATAAGTTCTAGTGAGGACTTGTTGAGTATATTTGAGGTAAGTCTTGGTGAAGATTTTTTGAGTAGATTGGACAAGTTCTAGTAAGGACTTGTTGAGAAAATTTGAGGTAAGTCTTGGTAAAGACTTGTTGAGCAGATTAGACAAGTTCTAGTGAGGACTTGCTAAGCAAATTTGAGATAAGTCTTGGTGAAGACTTTTTGAGCATATTGGACAAGTTCTAGTGAGGAATTTTTGAGCATATTTGAGGTAAGTCTTGGTGAAGACTTGTTGAGAAGATTGGACAAGTTCTAGAGAGGACTTGTGGATAGATTAGTGTGAGATTTTGTGGAAGCGTACAATGTAGATTTGAGACAAGTCTTTGAGAAGAATTGAGAGTAGAGTTGATTGATTTATTTTTTCAAACCTTGGGTTAATGTTTGGGGTAGATATAGAAGAATTGATTTGTGATTGAGTCAATATTTGTATTAAGGTTTGAGGATAGATTTGTGCTAGACCGAAGGACTATGTTTAATGCAGATTTGAGGACAGATATTGAGAAGATTTGTGCTAGATCGAAGGATTATGTTTAGTATATATTTAAGGATAGATATTGAGGATAGATTTGTACTATATCGAAGGACTATTTTTAGTGTAGATCAGAGACAAAGCTTGAGTAGATTGGTGCTAGAAAAAAGGATCATGTTTAGTACAGAGAGCAATATTTAGAGGTGATAGAGTAAAAGATGATAGTATCCAATAGATATGTATCTATTAGCCAGGGTAGTGAAGACAAGTCTTATGAGTGACGATAAGAGTCTTTAGTAGATAGATATCCATAAGCCAGTGTAGTGGAGGCAACAGTTCTTATAGAATATCATTAGCAAAAGCAGAGGATAAGGAGTTCTCCTGTGGATAGAGATCCACACACTTGATTAGGGGATTGGTGTCTCCTTTGAATAGAGATCCATAAATATTGTAATAGGGAAAGGTTTCCCAAGATATTTGCTAAGAAAATTTTAGTGAAATATTTTCTTTGTGGAGTAGCCCACATTGGGTGAACCGTGTTAAAGTGGTGTTTCTATTGTGTATGGTGATTTGTGCATTGCTTTGATTATTGTTGTTGATATTGCCATTGATATTTGCATAATTTTGATTGGAAAAGAAAAGTAAAATGTGGTCTTATACTGTTCACCCCCCTCTTAATATAAGCTTGTGTTATTCAATTGGTATCAGAGTGGGTTCCTTCAAAAGAGTTTAACATCTTGAAGAAAAATCTCACAAGAATATATATGGATTCTAAGAGCGGATCCTTAGATAATTTAGCACCAATTTTTTATGGGAGCGATTATGTATTTTGGAGTATGAGAATGAATATTCACCTAATGGCACTTGGAAATGAAATATGGGAAGCAATTGAAAATGGATACACACCACCAAATACTCCACCTATAGAAAAATATGGTAAGATTCTACATCATTACAATTAAAAAGCAATGAATGCAATTTTGAGAAGTTTGCATAAAATAGAATTTATAAAGGTTATGCACTGCAAATCAGTAAAGGAAATTTGGGATAAATTGCAAGGCATATATGAAGGGGATAAAAATGTCAAAAAGGTAAAGTTGCAAAATCTCAAGGGAATTTTTGAAGACCTAAATATGAAGGATGAGGAAAATATTAGTGCTTATCTACTTCATGTAGACGAGTTTGTTGACTCCATGCAAGGACTTGGACTTGAAGTTCAAGAATCTGATGTTTGTGATAAGATTTTAAGGTCACTCCCAAAAAAGTTTAGTGAAAATATTTCAACTATAGAGGAATCAAAAGATAGTGATCTTTTGACAAGGGATGAATTGCATGTCATTCTCACAACTTTTGAGATGAGAACAAAAGAGGAACCTATTTACCAAAAAGAAACAACATTTAAAGTCACTAAGAAGACTAAGGGTAAGAATTCAGATTCAATAAATGAGTCATCCAATGATAAAAAAACAAATTATGGTAGAAGGAACAAGGACTCAAGGAAGTATAAAGGTACAAAATTAGTTAGATGTTTTGATTGTGGAAAGTACAATCACTATGCAACTGATTGTCAAGAAGCTAGAAATAACAATAATGAAGAGAAATAAGATCATAAGAATAGAGACATAGAAAAACACAGGTACAAAAATAAAAGCAAGGATGCACAAGGCAAGTAAGGAAATAAATTCTTCCAAAGACATAAGAAGAGTTTCTATGCAGACAAGGCAAGTATTCAAGTGATAGTGATAATAGTTACTCAAATAATGATAAAGATGAAATTCTATTTCTGGCAAAAGAAAATGAAGTGGTTAGGAAAAGGTCACCAATAATTCTCAAGTGTTTTAGATGTGGTAAATTTGGTCATCTCGAATATAGTTGTACAAGGAATGAATTCAATTTTAGTGATAAAGAATATGAAGATACACTTGAAGGACTAGAAGAGAATCTTCTAATGGCATTAGAAGAAGAAGGAAGTGATCCTATAGAAGATGAGTCAGAAAAGAATGAATATGTTTTCAAAGGTAAAAAAATAGAGGAAGAATAATATAAAGGAGAAGTTGATATTAAGAAAGAGATTATTCATGCCCTTGATGCATTAAAGAAGGTAAGAAAGCAAAACTCCCAACTTAAGCTTCAGTTTCAAGAATGTGATGAAGAGAAAGGAAAGCTTATAAAGGATCTAAATAAGTCAATGGCTAAGATAAGGAAGTTCAAATATAAGTTAGAAGCAAAGGTTTTAGAATGTGAAAGGTTAGAGCATGAGGTAGCTTCACTAAGGAAGGAAGTAAAAGAGTTTAAGGATATGTTACACAGGTTTGGGAAAAGCTCAAAAACCATAGACAAGATTATCAAGGTACAAAGATGGTCAAAAAACAAGATAGGTCTTGGTTTTGAACAAGTACAAAGAAAACAAGGAGAGGAGTCAACCTCAAGTTTTAAAGATGAAGAAAATTTAGAAGAAGAGAGTGTCAGAGAGAGTGAGACTTCTGAGGATGAGTTGGAAAATAGAAAGTTCAAAAAGGAAAGGAACACTGCACAAAAGAGGAACAAATGGAACAGGAACCAACACAGGATAAATGAGACTAAAATACCTATGGGATCAAGGCAAGGTAATTTTAATGGATGATGCTTCTCATGTCACTAATTTGGGCACAAGGCTTCATAGTTATGGACACATGAAAAACATGAATATGGAAACTTCAAAAATAGACAACTTTTTGAAGGGTATTGCTACTCTTATAATCAGTTTGGTTACAAGGCAATGTATTACAGGGTTCATGGCAAGAATAGATATGGCTTCACCAGGAGAAATCCTAAGATATTTTCACCTCCAAGGAGTAATAACATTAAGTGTTATAAATGCAATAATAATGGACATACAAAAAAGTGGTGTAGAGTAGAAATTCCAGAGATGAGCAGGAACACGAATAGTCAGAGGGATCAAAAGGATCAGATGAGGAGGAAAGTAGACAAGGTAAAGATCAGTGCATGCTGGGAGTAGAAATACTCCCACCCCAAAATTAACCACCTCAAGAGGAGGTGGGAGAGGGGCTAAGCTAAGATTCTCATTCTTAGCCCTGAGCCCCAAAGGTGACCCTTTACCATTGATGACAAAGATGAAGAGATTTGAGTTAGGAGGAAAGCACTTAGTTAGGGGGAGCAATTTCTCATGGAGCAGAACAAAATAATGGTAAAGGAAATTATAAAATAAAAATGGGTTGCAATCAATGACAAAGGGGGAGATTGTTGGAAATATAAGCATAATTTGTTGTCATTGATGTCAAGAGTCAGTTTCAGTGAGTAGGGCAAAAGGAAGGATGTCAAGAGTCAGTTGTGCAAGAAAAATATTGCTTCTAGAACTAAGGAAAATAATATTATAATGTCCCTAATTATAATATTCAAGGTGGTCATATGAGGTCTAAAGAGCAATAGGAAGGCACAAGAAAAAAAATATTATAATATTTTATTATAATATTAAAGGTCTAAGGTTGACACCTAAAGATTAAATTAATTATAAATTAATTATAAATTAATTATAATTATTTCATTATAAATAAATTTATAATTTAATTTGATTAAATCTAAGAGTTGTTAAATTAATTATAAGTTAATTATAAATTAGATTATAATTTAATTTAATAAAACCTAAAGGTAAGAGTTATAAGGGGCATAAAATATTAAATAATTTGAATTAAAAATTGATTTAAAATGGTCGATGTTTTGAACACATGACATAATGCATATAAGAAGGGGCAAGTTTCATTCATTTTATTATCCATGCGATTGATTGAAAACTATAGACACTCGTGCGCAAAGGGGAGAGAAAGAATCGCATGTGCTTTGAAAGGTTTAAGGAAACAGAGAAAGGGAAAAATAAGTTGGGAGCCCACTTCACATTGAAAGGTGTTGGGTAGCACAGTTGGTAGACGATGGTTGTGCTAGGACATTGTAGGCACAAGGTCAAGGGTTTGAGTCTTTTGTTATTTTTTTTGCAAGCGGAGAGGATTTTCTTGATTGTGTCATCGAGGAAGAATCAAAGGGAAGGTGTTGCCTTTCCCTTTGTGTGGAGGCATGTAGCCCACTTGGTGGGCACACGCTGTGCAAAGGTGCTTGGGGAAGAAGGTTAATGTGCTCGAAACCCATGGAGGCCATTTTTGGTAGTTGGACAAGGTATGTGCTCACATTTTCTAAGGTTTGATTGTTGCATCCAAAATTGCAAATGTGGACATTAATTTTTTAATTTTTTAAAGTTTGGTTTGTTGGAAATTGCATATTTAAAAGGGATTACAAATTTATACAAGGGAGATAAAAGGGTATGCAAAATTTTTATGTTTGAGTGGTTAAAATTAATAAAAGGAGAAATAAGGTGTGCCAACGGTGTTAGATATTTTGTTGAAATAAAGTTATACTATAAATATTGTTTTGAAAGGAGAGATAAGGCATAATTAATTTTTGATATTTTGACTTGGTTAAATATTTTTGAAAAAGAATATTAAGGACAGAATTTTTGTTATCTAACCCTTGAGATTGGAAAAGAGAGTAATTACGATCGAGACAGGTTTTGAGGTCAAAATTCATCAAAAAAAAGGTATGGGCATATCTTCCTTGTGAGTGAAATATTGTTGGATGTTGTGAATGCTAAGTTGGAGTGAAAAGGATTGTTTGATAAGCATTGTTGAGTTTAGTTTTCTGGAATGAAATTTGATACTAGAAAACTTTGTTGATAAGCATTGTTGGAAATAATTGAGTGAGTGTTCATATACTTGGACTAGGATTTGTAAGAAAGGAGTGTTTAATTGAGTGATTGATTGAGTGGAGTTGATTGAGCCTATTCAAGTGGAAGTGTTGAAGTGATAGTTCAAGTTCTGTGAAACAAATTGTTCTATATTCTAAATTGATTTGAGAAAGATATTGAAAGTGATTGAGCATTGTTGTGAGTGTGAAGCATATTGAGTCTCTAACAATTCTCTATATATTTTTGTGAGATTAAACAAGATTCTATGTGAAGCTTGTCTAAGTGATTGAAGAGGATTTTGTGTTAGGTTGAGTTGAGTAAGCTTTTGTGGAAGCTTACAATACAAATTTGAGGAAATTCTGTATGAGGAATTTTTGAGTATATTTGAGGTAAGTGTTGGTGAAAACTTGTTGACCAGATTAGACAAGTTGTAGTGAGGACTTGTTGAGCAGATTTAAGGTAAGTCTTGGTGAAGACTTGTTGAGCAGATTGGATAAGTTCTAGTGAGGAATTGTTAAGTATATTTGAGGTAAGTCTTGGTGAAGACTTGTTGAGAAGATTGGAAAAGTTCTAGTGAGGAGTTATTGAGCAGATTTGAGGTAAGTCTTGGTGAAGAATTATTGAGCAAATTGGACAAGTTCTAGTGAGGACTTGTTGAGAAAATTTGAGGGAAGTTTTAGTGAAGAATTATTGAGCAAATTAGAAAAGTTCTAGAGAGGACTTATGGATAAATTAGTGTGAGCTTTTGTGGAAGCTTACAATGTAGATTTAAGACAAGTCTTTGAGAAGACTTGAGAACAATTTTGATTGATTGATTTATTAAAACCTTGGGTTAAGGTTTGGGGCAGATCTAGTAGAGTTGATTTATGATTGAGTCAAGCTTTGTGTTAAGGCTTGAGGATAGATTTGTGCTAGATCGAAAGACTATGTTTAGTGTAGATTTGAGGACAGATATTGAGAAGATTTATGCTAGACCGAAGGACTGTGTTTAGTAAATATTTGAGGATAGAGATTGAATATAGATTTGTGCTAGATCGAAGGACTATGTTTAGTGTAGATTAGAGACAGAGATTGAGCAGATTGGTGCTAGATCGAAGGATCATGTTTAGAGGTGATAGAGTATAGAGGATGATAGTATCTAATGAATATAGATATATTATCCAGGGATGATAGTCTCTAATGGATATATATCTATTACCAAGGTAGTGAAGATATATCTTTTGAGTGATGACAAGAGTCTTCAATTGATAGAGATCCATAAGCCAGTGTAGTGGAGGTAACAATTCTTCTAGAAGATAACTAGCCAAAGATGAGGAGAATGAGTTATCTTGTGGATAGAAATACACACACTTGATTAGGGGATTGGTGTCTCATTTGAATAGAGGTCCATAAACATTGTAATAGGGAAATGTTTCCCAAGATATTTGCTAAGAAAAATTTAGTGAAATATTTTCTCCGTGGAGTAGCCCACATTGGGTGAACCGCATTAAATTGGTGTCTCTATTGTGTATGGTGATTTATACATTGCTTTGATTATTGTTGTTGATATTTCCATTGATATATTGCATAATATTAATTGGGAAAGAAAAGTAAAAAGTGGTATTACACTGTTCATCCCACCCTCTTAGTATAAGCATGTGTTCTTTAATTGGTATCAGAGCGGGTTCCTTTGGAAGATTTTAATAGCTCAAAGGAAAAGCTCACAAGTACATAAATAGATTCTAAGAGTGGATCCTTAGATAATTTAGCACCAATGTTTGATGGGAGCGATTATGTATTTTAGAGTATGAGAATGAAGATTCACCTAATGGCACTTAGAAATGAATTATGAGAAGCAGTTGAAAATAGATACACACCACCAGCTACTCCACCTATAGATAAAGATGATAAGCTTGTACATCATTAAAATTCAAAAGAAATGAATGCAATTTTAAGAGGTTTGCATAAAACAAAATTTATAAAGGTTACGCACTAAAAATTAACAATGGAAATTTGGGATAAATTGCAAGGTATATATTAAGGGGATAAAAAGGTCAAAAAGGAAAAGTTGCAAAATCTCAAGGGAATTTTTGAAGACCTAACTATGAAGTATGAGAAAAAAATTAGTTCTTATCTACTTTGTGTAGATGAGGTTGTTAAATCCATGCAAGGACTTGGACTTGAAGTTCAAGAATATGATGTTTGTGATAAGATTTTAAGGTCACTCCCAAAAGGGTTTAGTGAAAAAATTTCAGCTATAGAGAAATCAAAAGATAGTGATCTTTTGATAAGGGATGATTTACATGGCATTCTCACAACTTTTGAGATGAGAACAAAATAGGAACCTAATATCCAAAAAGTAGCAACCTTCAAATCTACTAAGAAGACAAAGGGTAAGAAGTCAAATTCAATAAATGAGTCATCCATTGATGAAAAAGCAAATTATGGTAGAAGGAACAAGGACTCGAGGAAGTATAAAGGTATGAAATTAGTTAGATGTTTCAATTGTGGAAAGTACGATCACTATGTAAATTATTGTCAAGAAGCTGGAAATAGCAATAATGAAGAGAAGCATGATCATAAGAATAGGGAAATAGAAAAACATAGGTACCAAAAGAAAATCAAGGATGCACAAGGCAAACAAGGAAAGAAATCCTTCCAAAGACATAAGAAGAGTTTATATGTAAACAAAGCAAGTAAGTATTCAAGTGATAGTGATAATAGTTCCTTAGATAATGGTAAATATGAAGTTCTATTTTTGGCAAAAGAAAAAGGAGTGGTTAGGAAAATATCATCAATAATTATTAAGTTTTTTAGATGTGGTAACTTTGGTCATCTCGAAGATAGTTGTACAAGGAATGGATTCGGTTTTAGTGATGATGAATATAAATATACACTTGAAGGACTAGAAGAGAATATTATAATTACATTAGAATAAGAAGGAGGTGATCCTATAGAAGATGAGTAAAAAATGATTAATTTTTTTTCAAAGGTAAAAAAATAGAGAAAGAATCAGACAAAGAAGTTGATCTTGAGGGAGAGCTTATTCATGCCCTTGATGCATTAAAGAAGGTAAGAAAGCAAATTCCCAACTTAAGATTCAGGTTCAAGAATGTGATGAAGAGAAATGAAAGCTTATAGAGGATCTAAATAAGTCAATGGCTAAGATAAGGTAGCTTCACTAAGGAAGTAAGTAAAAGAGTCCAAGGATAGGTTACACAGGTTTGGGAAAATCTCAAAAACTATAGACATGATTATCAAGGTATAAATATGGTCAAAAAACAAGACAAGTATTGGTTTTGAATAGATACACAGAAAACAAGGAGAGGAGTCAAAATCAAGTTCTAAAGACAAAGAAAATTAAGAAGAGAATGTAAGAGAGAGTGAGACTTTTAAGGATGAGTTGGACAATAGAAAGTTCAACAAGAAAAGGAACAATGCACAAAAGAGGAATATATGGAACAGGAACCAGTGCAAGGTAAAAGAGATTAAAATACCCATGGGATCAAGGCAAGGTAATTTCAATGGACAATGCTTCTCATGTCACAGATTTGGGCACAAGGTTTCATAGTGCAGGACACATGAAAAATAGGAATATGAAAACTTCAGAAATATACAACTTTTTCAAGGGTATTACTACTCTTGTAATCAGTTTGGTCACAAGGAAATGAATTACAAGGTTCATGGAAGGAATAGATATGGCTTCACCAGGAGAAATCCCAAGACATTTTCACCTCCAAGGAATAATAACATGAAGTGTTATAAGTGCAATGATTATGGACATACAGTAAAGTGGTGTAGAGAAGAAATTCTAGAGATGAGCAGGAATAGGAATAGTCAGAGGGATCAGAAGGATCAAATGAGGGGGAAAGTGGACAAAAGTAAATATTAGTGCATTATGGGAGTAGAAATACTTCCACCTCAGAATTAACCACCTCAAGATGATGTGGGGGAGGGGCTAAGCTAATATTCTCATTCCTAGCCCCAAGACCCAAAGGTGACCCTTTGCCATTGATGACAAATGGGGAGAGATTTGAGTAAGTAGGAGAGATTTGAGTTAGGAGGAAAGCATTCAGTCAAAGGTAGCAGAACAAAAAAATGGTAAAGGAAATGATAAAAGGAAAATGGGTTACCATCGATGACAAAGGGGGATATTGTTGGAAATATGAGTAAGATTTGTTGTCATTGATGTCAAGAGTTAGTTTCAGTGAGCAGGACAAAAGGAAGGATGTTAAGAGTTAGTTGTGCAATAAAATGATTGCTTCTAGACCTAAGGAAAATAATATTATAATGTCCCTAATTATAATATTCAAGGTGGTCAGATGAGGTCTAAAGAGCAACATGAAGGCCCAAGAAAAATAATATTATAATATTTTATTATAATATTAAAGGTCTAAGGTTGAGACCTAAATATTAAATTAATTATAATAATTTCATTATAAATTAATTTATAATTTAATTTGATTAACTATAAGAGTTGTTAAATTAATTATAAGTTAATTATATTTTAATTATAAGTTAGTTTATAATTTAATTTAATAAACCCTAAAGGTTAGGGTTATAAGGGGCATAAAATATTAAATAATTCGAATTAAAATGGTCACCGATGTTTTGAACACATGACATAATGCATATAATAAGGGGAAAGTTTCAATCATTTTATTATCCATGCGATTGATTGGAAACTATAGGCACTCATGTGCAAATGGGAGAAAAAGAATCACATGTCCTTTGAAAGGTTTAAGAAAACAGAGAAAGGGACAAATAAGTGGGGAACCCACTTCACATTGCAAGGCACTGGGTAGCGCGGTTAGCAGCTGGAGTCTATGCTAGGACATTGCAAGCACAAGGTCAGGGGTTCAAATATCTTGTTCTTCATTTTGCAAGCAGAGAGGATTTTCTTGATTGCATCATCAGGGAAGATTCAAAGGGAAGGCGTTACCTTTCCCTTTGTATGGAGGCACGTAGCCCACTTGGTGGGCATGCGTTGTGCAAAGGCAATTGGGGTAGAAGGTTAGATTTTTCAAAATCCATTGGGGCCATTTATAGTAGTTGGACAAGGTATGCACTCACGTTTGCTAAGGTTTGATTGTTGCATCCAAAATTGCAAAGGTGGAAATTAATTTTTTAATTATAAAAATTTTGGTTTGTTGGAAATTGTATATTTAAAAGGGATTAAAGAGTTATACAAGGGAGATAAAAGGGTATGCAAAGTTTTATTTTTGTGTTTGATTTTTGAGTGGTTAAAATTAATAAAAGGAGAAATAAGGTGTGCCAAGGGTGTTAGATATTTTGTTGAAATAAAGTTGTATTATAAATATTGTTTTGAAAGGAGAGATAAGACATAATTGATTTTTGATATTTTGACTTGGTTAAATATTTTTGAAAATAAATATTAAGGACAATTTTGTTGTTATCTAGCCCTTGAGATTGGCAAAGAGAGTAATTGTGATTGAGACAGGTTTTGAGGTCAAAATTCATCAAACAAAAGGTATGGGCATATATTCCTTGTGAGTAAAATATTATTGGATGTTGTGAATGCTAAGTTGGAGTGAAAAGGATTGTTTGATAAGCATTGTTGAGTTTGGTTTTATGGAATGAAATTTGATACTAGAAGCTTTGTTGATAAGCATTGTTGGTTTCATTGCGTGATTGATTGAGTGAAGTTGATTGAGCCTAGTCAAGTGGAAGTGTTGAAGTGATAGTTCAAGTTCTGTGAAATAAATTGTTCTATATTCTAAATTGATTTAAGAAAGAGACTGAAAGTGATTGACAATTTTTATGAGTGTGAAGCATATTGAGTGTATAAAAATTCTCTATATGTTTTTGTGAGATTAAATAAGATTCTGTATGAAGCTTGTTTAAGTGATTGAAGAGGATTTTGTGTTAGATTGAGTTGAGTAAGATTTTATGGAACCTTACAATACATATTTGAGGCAAGTCTATGTGAGGGCTTGTTGAGTAGATTTGAGGTAAGTCTTGGTGAAGACTTATTGAGCAAATTGGACAAGTTCTAGTGAGGACTTGTTGAGCATATTTGAGGTAAGTCTTGGTGAAGAATTGTTGAGTAGATTGGACAAGTTCTAGTGAGGACTTGTTGAGCAAATTTGAGGTAAGTCTTGGTGAAGACTTTTTGAGCAGATTGGACAAGTTCTAGTGAGGACTTGTTGAGTAGATTTAAGGCAAGTCTTGGTGAAGACTTGTTGAGCATATTGGACAAGTTCTAGTGAGGACTTGTTGAGAATATTTGAGGTAAGTATTGGTGAAGACTTTTTGAGCAGATTGGACAAGTTCTAGAGAGGACTTGTGGACATATTATTGTGAGCTTTTGTGGAAGCTTACAATGTATATTTGAGACAAGTCTTTGAGAAGACTTGACAGGAGAGTTGATTGATTGATTTGTTGAAACCTTGGGTTAAAGTTTGAGGCAGATCTAGCAGAGTTTATTTGTGATTGATTCAAGCTTTGTGTTAAGGCTTGAGGATAGATTTGTGCTAGACTAAAGGACTGTGTTTAGTGCAAATTTGAGGATAGAGATTGAGCAGATTTGTGCTAGACCAAAGGACTATGTTTAGGAAAAATTTGAGGATAGATATTGAGGACAAATTTGTGCTAGATCAAAGGACTATGTTTAGTGCATATTAGAGACAAATATTGAGAATATTGGTGCTAGACCAAATGATCGTGTTTAGTATAGAGAGAAATATTTGGAGGTGATAGAGTATATAGGACAATAGTCTCTAATGGATAGATATCCATTAACTATGGCAATGAAGACAGGTCTTCTGAGTGACGACAAGAGTCTTCAGTGGATAGAGATCCATAAGCCAATGTAGTGGAGGTAGCAGTTCTTCTAGAAGATCACCAACCAAAATAGAGGAGAAGGAGTTCTCTTGTGGATAGAGATCCACACACTTGATTAGGGGATTGGTGTCTCCTTTGAATAGAGGTCCATAAACATTGTAATAGGGAAATATTTCCCAAGATATTTACTAAGAAAATTTTAGTGAAATATTTTCTTTGTGGAGTATCCCACATTGGGTGAACCACATTAAATTGGTGTCTCTATTGTGTGTGGTGATTTATGCATTGTTTTGATTCCTACTGTTGATATTGCCATTGATATATTGCATAATATTGATTGGGAAAGAAAAGTAAAATGTGGTATTATACTGTTCACCCCCCTCTCAGTATAATCTTGTGTTCTTCAAAAACTGCTTCATGGAGCTCCTCCATAGATATCTTCTTCATCAAGCTTTATTTTTGTCCCTGGGTGATAATTGATGGAATATTTTACAAAAGTTTTTCTTGTGCCTCCTTATATTTCCTAGAATTTGAAAGAATATTTTTGAAATAATTTATTTCTTCATTCCTTATATCTCTTCATCCTCAATATTTCTTCCATATGGAGTTAAAATATTTTTGATATGATGAAAAAAAAATTATTTTTTCTATAGCATGAAAAAATATTTGTATTTCTATCTCCTTCCTCGAGCCATTTCTATCTAAATTTCTAGAACCAATGACTCCTCCTTTTTAAATGCATTATGACAATAAGAAAGTAATATTTTTTATTTCACATAAGAATCTTGGTCCATTCCATTAATTTCTATTATCTCTTGTAAATTTTTGAGTTTGGATTCAATTTCTTTTTTTCTTTAAAAATGTTACAAAAATATTTGACATTCCATATATTTATTTTCTCCTTTAAATATTTCAACTTTAAACAAACTTGTACATACATGATCCTCCAATTTTTGATTCATCTCACCATAACATACCCATATAAAAAAATTAGGGTCTTGGAGCCACATAGACTAGAAGTGAAATGGCTTTGGATGACCATTGTTAGGTGACTCACAAGTCAAAATAATGGTTTTGTGATATGATCCTGCTCACAATAAAATGTTTGAAGATATTGTATATTTTATTTGTAACCATTTATTAGATAACAAGAATTTA
This sequence comes from Wollemia nobilis, assembly GCA_028583015.1. Lineage (NCBI taxonomy): Eukaryota > Viridiplantae > Streptophyta > Pinopsida > Araucariales > Araucariaceae > Wollemia > Wollemia nobilis. Next base: position 15,894,587 of record JAQPPZ010003356.1, on the reverse strand, counting down.
TCTAGTCTTTCTGCTATATGGATTTTTCCAATGTGTCTATTATCCCATGTGTATTGAAAGCTTGAGGGACTAACATCACAAAGGTCATTTGAATTTACAAATAAAGTAAAATCTTGCATTGATTTAGACCATCCTAGAATGGCACCCTTATTTTCTAAAGGAGATATAACAATATTAAAATCACCCCCAAGAATACATAAATCACAATGAATCATCAATGTATTTACAAAAATATACTAAGGTTCTTCCAACATATTTCACGAGGAGTAACTATAGTTGGAGCATATACATTTATAATCCCAAATTTTATGTTTTCCTATTTTCTACAAAACAATCCAACAAACCAATTAATTTTTTCTTCTAATAGTTTTCCATCCCATTTGCATTTATCCCATATTATTGCAATACCACCTGAAGCTCCTATAGAAGAAACTGCTAAAAAATCACCTATCTTCCAAATCTTCTTAAAAGCATCCTTACATTCCTCACTGCTTAATTTTATTTCTTGTATGAAAATAAAATTGGGGCTATAACAACATATTAATTTCCTAATAACTCTCTTTTTATAAGTTTTATTCATACCCCTAATATTCCATGATATCATTTTCATCATCAACACTTTTTATTTTTATTAGTGGGCTTAGCCCCACTTCTTGTTAACACTGTGATATTTTTATTTGGCTTCCCAAATCAATATCCTTTTTCTTTTTCTCTTAGTTCCTACTTTTATGGCCTTCCTCTCCTTCTTCCATTCCCGCCAACACTCTCATCTTCATCAATCTCTTCCATTTTTTCATATTGTTCAAAATGAGACTTATCTTCTAAATATTTATGTTTCCCTAAAGATTCAAAAGTGCAAGGAATAGCCCCATTAGCATTTTCTTCTTTATGTTACCTTGAAAAATATAAATTGCATATATGATCCTCCATAGTCATAAATTTCTTATGTTGGCATGAAAACCCCAAATTGCCTTGGATATCCTCCATAAGAGTTTCTTTACTATATTACTCTTGAAAACCTAAAGTGCAAGGAATACACTTCGTGATAATTTATTTTTTATTGTAAGGATAATATTTTTAGCTACTTGAGGATAATAAATGTTATTTACCTAGATTAAGCTTGAACTCCTTCACCTTATTTGCTTTAAAATTTATCAATCCATATTCCTTTGTATTAAAATTTGCCTTTCCCTATTCCTTTACACCTTTAGATCCTTCTATATTTGAACTTGTGTATTGTACTTCCTCATAACCATATCATTTTTTTCTTCTAATGGTTGATTTGAGTGAACTTAATGGCCTTTGCCATCTAATGATGTAGAGAGATTTTTCTAACCACTTTCTTAGGAGTGGAAAATCCTTGATTTGACCTATATTCTCCTATGATATGGTCTCCTTGTTTCAAATTGAAGCTACCCTCATGTCCAAAAAAATTCATCTCTTCCTCCATTTTCACTTTGTAGTCTCTTGCCATGTGTCTAGTTTCATGATGTTTGCGATATTAGAATGCAATATTTTCATAATCTAGTTGCTGATCCCATTCTCTTAATTCATATTTAATTCTAATCGACCATGGTAAAGGTTTAGAAATATCCATGGAAATACATATTCGAGTGTATATTACATGCCTTCTCTCCTTATTAGCTGACCCCTCCTATATGAATTCACCTAAATTATTACCAATATTCTTTGAAACCTCCTTCTTGATGAGTTGATAAGGAAGTCAAAAAGCCTAATCCATACTTCAAACATTTAAATAGTTTTTGTGTCCATGAAAAAATTCTCACTCCAAGGCCTTAAATATAATGCATCTTTATCCCTAAACCAGAGGCCTCCATCCATTATTTTATCCCTTATTTTGAGCTAGAGAAAATAACAAGAATAAATCCTTTTGGAAGAAAATCCATGGAGTAATTTGAATTCAATCCCAACTTCCACTTAATCTAATTTTGAATCTTAGAAAAACTGGTCAATATCCATGAAACTTACAAATTAACCCTCTGGTTTTAAGAATCATTATATCATCCTCAATCATCTCATCCTTAATAATCACTTCTTGTGTAGAATCTACCACCTATACTAGGTTTGCCAAATATTCTATTTTCCTCTTATTGCTAGCTAGGGCATCCAAAATCCAACTTGGCCATTCATACTTTTAGTAAGAAAATTCACAAATGAATTTCTTTCCATGTTACCTAGATTTTTTTCAAATAAATCCTTTAATTTATCCTAAATATCTGGAACAAGAAGTGGCACTTGTTACTTCATCACATTTTACTTTTTACTTTTTGCTTTCCTACTCACACTTCCTCCTCATTCTCAGCTTGTGCTTGCACTTAGCTCACACTCATACTTATTTTTAGTTGCACTCACTCTAAACTCATGTTTGCACTCATTTTTGGTTGCACTCACTCCTGGCCCACACACACTCAATATCGATTATACTCACTTTTGACTTGCACTCACACTCTTGAATGTGAAAACACTCACTCTCGGCTTGTGCTCACACTATTTTCTAGCTGCACTCACTCCTAGCTTGTGCTCGAAATCTTTTTCAGTTGCACTCACTCTTGGTAGTTTGTGCTCACACTCACTTTTTACTGCATTTAGGACACTCTTTTTTAGCTGCACTCACTCCTAGCAGCTCATGCTCGCACTCACTTCTAATTGTGTTCACTCATCGTTGCTAGGAGAAGCTAATGGTGTTACCTTATTTAACATATAAATATATGACATATTAACACTATGGAACCACAAAGTATATTTCCAATCTTGTTATTACAATGGATAAAACTATAATCTAATAATATTTAGGTTTTCATAAGAAAATAATTTTATATATTATTTTTCAAATAGATTTTAAAATTTAAGTATGCAACATTTTTTTAACGGATTATAAAGGATTAAAATGGGTCATATCTAAGTTAAATTAAGACACATCATGGTATTATAACAACTTAGACAATTATGCATGTATTATTAGGCAATATTGGAAACTTAGACCTCCTCAGGAACTTATCTGTTTGAACTAATACCAATTGATAACACACTTTAAACATTGCTTTGAATATTTCCTATATTTAATTTAAATATTAATTAATTTGTTTTTGTTTTTTTATTTTTATTTTGGTAAATAAAAGTCTTCATTAATTACCGGGTTTGCAGGTTAACCCAAAACCTATTAGAATATCTAGCCTTCTACTGAGATTGTAGATCCTAGTCATCCTTGAAAATTTCTTACCAGAACTTGTGTTGAATCCCCTACAACACCTTACTAACAAGGCACACCCATACCTAAACATAACTGTAAACATTACTTACATTGACAGGAAATTGAAGTTTGGAACTTTGCACTTGTGAAACCTGTGCTTTTTTTAAGTATAATATTAACTTAATATATTTGAAAATTTATGTATAAAACTATAAAATTAGTTCATGCAATGGATTATAATTATTATGGAGTACAATTAAAAAGTGCAATAAAACTAGTAGAGTTTATTTATTTTCATGTTTTTGTTCTATATACTAGAGTTCTTTATTGATATATTTTAAAATTTATAATTTTTTTAAATATTTTATTTTGGATGTTGATTGGTAGATAGTTATGGGACATAAATACTTATATCTCATACATTATTTGGTAGAAGTTAAAAAATGTATTTTATCAATCACAAATACATAACAACGCTTGTATTATCTAATAAAATTATTTATTATAAGTTGGAATGATAAAATTATTGAAAAAAAGTTTGGATGATAATAATAGACTTGAAAGATAAGTGGAAGACGAGTTACGCCATCTACACTATTTTTGATAGTTTTAACAATTAACATTCTATTTGGAAAATAGGTGGCAAACAATAGTTTTGCAACTTGGATTATTTTTGATAACTATCATTTGCCACCTATTTTCGATAATTGTTGGTATGGTCTCAAAAATTCTACCAAATAGTCAATTGATATCTTCGTAAGTTTTTGGATATTTCTTCCTTGGTTCCTCTAATTAAGTGATCTACCTTCTCTTGGTTATATATATGCATTCTTGTATTCTTTGGTTTTGTTGCAACTTCAATTTAACTCTAACTATGATCACCATTAGAGTTTGTCTCTATCTTTCCAAGATTGGTTCATGCATAACTCCACCAATTGATGGTGATACCATCAATATTTCCATCCTCGTGGCCCAACATGACATAACATAAGAGGATAAAATTGTAGGATGAGGGTCATTTATTGGTGGCAACAACAACTACTGTTGTAGTTGCTAGCAGTAGATAACATTGAGAAAGATAATATTGAAGTCAATGTAATGTGGAGACACAAAAATAATAATGACCATGTGGCCATGGTCTGGGCCAATGATACCCCATGGAATTAAGCGATATCACCATATTCTTATGATGGAAAAAGTTTTTGGTAGGCAAAAAGCATGGATGCAAAGAGGTGTTCAAATAAGGAGGGAACATAGGAGGAGAGTCCTTGCATCTACTTTAGGTACAACCATATGTAACTATGACATAAATACAATTCATAGTGGATGAACATGATACTATCTCAACATTGTTAGAAATTATGTAATCTTACTTCCTAAATAAATGAAAAACATGTTTTAAAAAACTTAATAATTCCCATTTAAAAACAAATTTTGTGTTGGATAAAATAAGTGTTTGTAATCAAGTTGTGATTTACTAATGAGTTGGTTTGATGTTATATAGAGCACTAAAAAAGTTCTAGTATAATAGCCACTCTTCAAAGTTAGATATTTAGGATAAAAATAACAATTATTTAAGTGAGCTTAAGAATTTTGGTTTACTAAGTTTAAAAACCCAAGTCTATTTAGAAACATCTCTTTTGACCTAAAGAGCATGCAAGGGTAAAAATAAAACCTTTTGTAAAAAAATCATAATATTTCTTTTAATGAGTTTTAACATTTTTTTGCACAAATTTAAAAAGTTTGTAACTATATATCTATAAATTATGAATCATAGTATTATCCAAAGATAAAAAGGAGTAAAAACAATACTAACAATCCTATATCACCCATCTAAGAATATTAAGAACTTAAGACAAGAATTTATTGACACAATGTGTACAAAATATTATATAGAACAATAGATACCCATATGATGTTAAAATTTTCTTCTCTAGATTTTCACCCAATAAGAAACTTATTTTACTTATTACCAAAATGAAGATAGAAAAATTAAGGATAAGAAAATTAAATGCAAAAATTCTATAGGAAATAATAAATTTAACAATATAATTTTAAGTAGTCAATATAAATGTGTTTCCTTAAGTCGTCAATATAAATATGTATTTCCTTTTTAGAACCTTCTTTTAACTTACAACTCAAAATTTGAAGGTCAGCTAATTTACTAAAATTCACATGTTTTTTTTAACATGAATAAACACATCAAGCACTCTTTAGCAAATACATTTTTTAACTTTCAAATTATGACCAAGGCCTAGTGAAACAAACCACCCACAATATGCCATCCGATAGCCCTTGCGAAAGGTTCCCTTCACCTACCTTTTCCTTAGATGTAATATACTTTGAGCCTGGAATTTCCAATATTCTACGTCTTATAATAATCATTCTTCACCTCATTCATTTCCCCATTCTCCACATCACTTCTTGCAACATCATTCTTAACATCTTTTTTATCACAACGATTTCCTTCTCTATCAAGTTCACCCTGATACTAACATTGCATCCCAAATTATGGGTACAATGTCAACCACTCTTGTTCCTCCTAATACCTATGACACCTATTATTCTTCTAATATTACATATTCATAAAAATATCATACCTCTCTAGCATATCCCTTGCTCATCTTATCAGATTCTAATCTCTTTCCTAATTTGTGTGAGGGGATTGCTTCTCATTCTACTTCTTCTATCCCTTCAATAACCCTCTATCCTCCAACTCCTCCATAAGAATTTATTTTTCTAATTTTATTCCTTCTTTCTCATATTTCACTCCTCATCCTTCTCAAGTTGGTGTGCAATCTACTTCTTCTTCTATACTCCCAACTTCTTTCCCTCCTCCTCCATCTTCTCATTTTTAACAAACTTATTCTACTCTTCAACCTTCCCTCAATTTCAAGCTTCTATCAATCCTCAAAATTATCTTTATCTAAAACACCCTTCCATATCTTCTTCTCAAAAACTTATGTAGCATGATATTTTCAACCCTTTTCCCCATCCTCATCCTCATATTACGACTTTCACTTCTCCTTCTAGTCAAGCTTCTTTCCTCAATTAACCTCCTCTTCCTTCTAATCCTAATCAAACATCTTTCTTCACTTCACCTCCCTCTTGGAATTACACCCCACCTATCACTCCATAATTTTAGCCACTTGATACCTCTCCTTATGAGTGGCCTCCCTTACAATCACAAGCTCTCAATCAACCTCCCAATCCACAAGCTTTCAATCAAGCTCCCAATAAACAAGTTTTCAACCAAACTTATTATCAAGCTCCCAATCAACGTTTCAATCAGAAAGCTTCCCATAATTAAATGCCCAACCAAGTGACTAATAAAATTCCCAATCAAATACCCAATCAAAATCTAAATCAAGCTTCCTTCTTTCTAAATTAGCCTCTTGTGGCCCAATATAACCAATGGGCCACACAAAAACAATATCAATCTTCTCTATCTTCCTATCCCCTCATCCATCCTATTATCCACATTTTCAACCCCCACCTTCTTCTTCTAAAATTAATTCTATGACCTATTACCAGTAAGATCACCACCCATATTATCAACTTCCACCACCTTATGATTACCATTATCCTTAATTCTATTACCTACAACCACCCCTTATTGATGCCCATGTTTATCTTGCCTAAACAAATTAGACACCACCTGATGAAATGTAAATAATGCATGAATAACTTAAGAATTTGGAGTTGTAGACAAGTGGTTATGGGTAACAAAAACTCACTTATATCCATATCTGCAATGACATTATTAACCCTTCAACTCCCATACATCCATACTCATATCGGTTTGAGTTTCCAAGATTTTAGAATTTAAAAGGCAAGGAAGATCCTAAGGAGCATTTTTAGAAACTATAAGTTTGCTTGCTATGATATAAATAGTAGTGATCCATTAATGCTTAAGATATTTCATTTGTCCCTTGGGGGATAAGATTTACATTGGTATAACAATTTGATACAACATAGACTATTTTCATTCGATAAGTTGACAAATCCCTTTTGAGAATATTTTTCCATTAATATAAAAAAGAAGATGCCATTGCCTAACTTTTATAGTCTATAATAGTTTGATGATGATATTATTAATTACTATATTTCTAGATGGTATGATGTCATAAATTATTTGACCTTTATTAATCCCCCACTAAGTTGGTAAAGATGTTTACTAAGAGTTGCACCAAACACATCTTTGCAACTCTACATATAAAAAATCGCTCCTTCAAGGACACCATTTTCTCAGACAAATTTTATATAGGATGTCAAGATCTAAGAATGGGAGGTCAAACTTTGCAAGAAGACTAACTTTCCCAACAAGTTTAGTAAGGGTAACCCAAACCCTAACCAAATGCAGACTCCATAAAATAATCAAGTTGTATTGAGTACAACAATAGCTCCACATTAACCAAATACTCAACAAAAGTATCACAACTATCAACACCCTAGGCCCACGTTCATCCCTTCATTGCCTAATCAAATTTTTTCTCAACCCCAACATCCTCCTCATCCACCTTATAACTAGACTCCCATTTCAAATGTAATATCCTGATTCTGAAAAATTACCAAACCCTAGAAATATTGCAATATTTCTCCCAAATAAAATATCATCTATTTAAAATAAAAATTTTGATCTATAATTTAGAATTACAAAATTACTCAAGACTTTGACAGAAAACACCAAAAACACAATTTTATATTAAATTTGAGATGCAAAGACAATTACATAAACAATTTTGAGAGTAATCACATGAAACAACTCACAACACACCAAATCAGATTGCTACTGCTAAAGAAAATGCCCCAGATGGGATGTTGGGGTATAGAATCACCACAATGATGAATTTAACATCAAAAATCTGTTGATCTGCTACCAAAAAGAGGATGTTGGAGTCTAGGAATGCAATATTGTTGATTCTAATCTCTAAATTCTGAAGAACTCCCTTTAGAATGATGACGTTAGCCTCTAAAGTCTGCCAATGGGTCCTCAAACCTGACCTCAACCTTATTTCTTCCTCTAAATACTAAAATCACCTCTCAAATATGTAACGTCCACCTTGTAATGCTAAAATCAGATTCTAGGAGTGGGACGTGGATCTTGATATGTTGTCAATACTACCAATGATGCTCAAAATAGGGGCATCTACCTCCCTAGGGCAAGATATGCTCACAATGCTACCAAATTGTTAATGGGACTAACGGATTTCATCCTTAGTCTATGATCCAAGAGGGTTTCTATCCTCAAGGATTAGCTCCTATAGGTTTTTGTCCATAAGAGTTGTCTCTCGTAGGGTTTCATCCACAAGAGAAAATGGTATTAGTTTTTCAGCCAAATGCACAAAAGAGAAGAGAAATAATTAATCCAACACCCCTCAAATGAGCCCCCTACTCCTCCTTATATAGATATTATTCTAATTTGCTATTGAGGTGGCACTTTTATTATTTTATTATTTTAATAATAAAGTCACATTACCCTTATATCTCTCCTTTATTATTTTAGTATTTTCTTTTATTTTTTTATTATTCTAACTTCATATAAAACACTTCTAAACCATACCTAGGCCAAAACACCCATCAAACTCAAATATCCACACCATACTTATGTACAAAGTACATTATAAAAAATAGGGATATTACAATACATCCCCTCCCAAGATTGCTTGTCCTCAAGCAATCATATATATGTAAATCAAAGCCGTAATCAACATTGATTCCGGGATCCCAAACTAATCTCATCAAAGATTTACTATGATGACATAGTGCCAACCAAATAGTGAATATTGTGAACCAAAATTATTTTTTGTTTTGCTTATCCAACCTCGTGTATGCTACAATCCATGTAGTCCATATCACTTTTGATTTAACATAACTATCAATCACATCAAAATTTATTTTTAATTCAGTCCCCTTAATTGCAATAGTAGGAACAACTATCAACGTAGGAGTATACTCATCCCATACATCATAAAATTTTGTAACCAACACACTGTTTGCTGCTGCCACTGAATTACCCTTACCATAAGTGTCAAAAGGTGAAGAATATGGCTGTACAAATATTTAATATGCATTAGCCAACAAATCAGTCCTTAAAACTATGAAAACAATATTATTTATGTCCATATTGAGATATCTAGGAACAATAGTAAGTACATTTCCATATGCAACCCTTAAATCTTGCTTTGGACCTCCCAATATGTTTGTTACTATTCACACAATGTAAACAGTCCATAATACCTGTGTTATGTTGCTCATATTGTTGGAGTAACAACTCTTTTGATTCCTTTTCATACTGCTGACCCAATTCAAAATTATTCATGCTTTCCCCCTTGAAGTCCCCTTCATAACAAACTTGCTTACATTCCTCGAAAGGAATTAAAATTTAGAAATTAGAATTACAATTTTTTGATTCATGTGATGATAGAACTTCATCTTCTTCCCTATTAATGTTGTGACAAGTAGATGAACTGGTTTTAGTCAAATGGAAATTTGTTTCATACCTGTTTCTAACCATTTCTTATCTATCCTTACTGGTATCATTTTCATTGTCCACATGAATGGTAGCGCTAGATGAAGTTGGTACATTGCCACTATATAAGTCATAATTTACCTCCTTTGTTTCAACTTCTCCTCCAAAGCTCATCTCATTTTTGCATATCTCTTGAGATAAAGCACTTTTTCCTAAATCTAAAATTGATGAAATAGTTTTGCCATATGTAACATCACCATCCATTTGCAAAACAACATCCTCTTTACCTGTTGCATATTCAACACAAATCTTATGAACCAAATAAATGCTATGCATTACTGAGTCCTCCACACTAGTGACCCCCATGGCACCCATCACACACAAATCCTTATGTAGTGGTGCAACATTTTATGTTTTATCCTTTTTATTTGATTGCACATTTTTTTTACAAATGTTTGCAAAAAATTCAACTGCATGTGGAAAAGACAAAACATCATAATGTCTACTTCCATTATACAAAACTCTAACAATATTTTTTTGTTCATACTCTTGCCCATATTTTGCAATGGTTGAAAGTTTATCACATTTTTCATCATATAAGTAAACTGTTATGGGCATTTGAATGACATGTGTGGCCATAAGTATTTTAGGTTCTCCACCCCATACATATGGTTGTCTAATATTATGAACATACACATCAAAATCACTTTCTATAAACCATTATGTTTCTGCTCTTCTTTTTAAGAATTCATTTGCAACCTTTTCTTTCAAATCATTAGCTAGATTTATCAAGGTGCTATCATTTGGAAATGGTTCAATATTTTACAAAAAAATTCTGAAAACAATGACCCTAAACAAAAAATTCCCATTACTTACCATTTTTGTAACTATGATATCATCATAATCTTTACATTTCATACATTTTTTATAATTCCCACATACATGTTCAAGACTCCAAGGCTCTTGAATCTTTTCTCAACTAATTTTTGCTCTTGCTGGAGGATTTAGAAGTCTCCCCAACACTTGATCTAGGTGGAGACATTCTAGATTCCTAAGGATATGTAGGATGGAGTGTATGCTCAATAAAAAATGCTCTTTTAATCACTTCTTGAAGTGATGATAGTGTAAATGTTCTTACCAAACTTTTCAATGGTTCCCTCAACCCATATACAAAGAGAAATGTCACCCTCATGGGTGAAACATCTTGCACTTTTACTAAAATTTCCTCATATTCTTTGATGTATGCTGAAAAAGAACCTGTATGCTTGAGTGCAGTCAGATTTCTTAAACACTCCTCTTTATCTCTCTTTTCAATTTCTCTATGAGAAGATTCACTTTTTATGAACTAGAGGTTGAATGACCTGCTAATTGATACTGCTAATGACTGCAAATGCTGCAAAATTACTACCAATCACTATAGAAAATTTTGGCCACACTACCCTACAATTGCAAAAGCAGTCCCAACACTGTTGCACAAATTTTATTTCTAAATATAGTCACTGTAAACTAATAATCCCCATTGTTCACACCAGCTAACACTATTGATTTTCCACACACTACTTTACTGCAAACAAACATTGTTAACTACAAAATTATAAACCCAACTGAACACTTCTAGCTAACTCTATTCACTGTTATAAACATTATCCAGGTTTTTAAAATAGTTTCAATCGCTACAAAAAGGGACTGCCACAACAATATACATTAAAAACACTGATAAATCCAACCAAACATTGTAAATTCTATTCTGGTTGCAAATAGGTGTATCAGCTCTTAAACATTGATTTCAACAAAACTTTCCAAAATAATCAAACTTTTTTGGGTCTGGTCAGAATATGGCTCTAGACACCCACATAGAATAACTAAAATTGGGACGTTCAACTACTACAATATGATATAATATTGCTATTTCTATAGAAATTATTCAATTTTTTTTCTCAAATACCTAGAATTGCTAGATCTGATGAATCAACTCTGAATCAACAGTATCCAAAAATCTTAAATCCAAATCAACCAAATGGGTATTCAAATCACCAATACCTAAAAACTAAAAACCCTAGATTTGAAAATGACAACCAAACCCTAACTTCCAAGTCTTTGAAAAATACTCAATCAATCCACAGGCTGACAAGATCAAGGCTCTGATACCACTATAATGACCTAATTCTAAAAATAATGCTAAAACCTAACTCAATCCTCCATAGGATGGCATAATCAATGTTATGATACCACTGTAATATCCTAATTCTAAAAAATTACCAAACCCTAGCAATATTGCAATATTTCTCCCAAATAAAATATCATCTATTTAAAATAAAAATTCTAATCTATAATTTAGAATTACAAATTACTCAAGACTGCCAAAAAACACCAACAACACAATTTTGCATTAAATTTGAGATGCAAAGATAATTATATAAATAATTCTAAGAGTAATCACATGAAAAACTCACAACACACCAAATAAGATTGCTATTGTTGAAGAAAATACCCCAGATGGGATGTTGGGGTCTAGAATCACTACAATGATGAATTTAACATCAAAACTATGTTGATATGCTACCAAAAAGGGGACATTGGAGTCTAGGAGTGCAATATTACTGATTTTGATCTCCAAATTCTGAATAACTCCCCTTTGAATGAGGATGTCACCCTTTAAAGTCTGCCAATGGGTCCTCAAACCTGACATCAGCCTTATTTCTTCCTCTAAACACTGAAACCACCTCTCAAAGATGCAACATCCACCATGTAATGCTGAAATTAGATTCTAGGAGTGGGATGTGGATCTTGATATGCTGCCAATACTACAAATGATGCTCAAAATAGGAATGTCTGCTTCCCTAGGGCAAGATATGCTCACAATGCTACCAAATTGCTAATGATACTTAAGGGGTTTCATCCTTAGTCTCTGATCCAAGAAGGTTTCTATTCTCAGGGATTAGCTCCTGTAGGTTTTCATCCACAAGAGTTGTTCTCATAGGGTTTCATCCGCAAGAGAAAATGGTATTAGCTTTTCAGCCAAATACACAAAGTGGAAGAGAAATAATTAATCCAACACCCCTAAAATGAGCCCCCTACTCCTCCTTATATAGATATTCTTCTAATTTGCCATTGAGGTGGCACTTCTATTATTTTATTATTTTAATAATAAAGTCACATTACCCTTATATCTCTCCTTAATTATTTAAGTATTTTATTTTATTCTTTTATTAATCTAACTCCACACAAAATAGTTCTACACCACACCTAGGCCAAAACACCCATCAAACTCAAATCTCCATGCCACACTTATGTACAAAGCACATTACAAAAAATAGGGACATTACATCAAATCCACTAGCCAATTTATTTCAAAAGTTGTATGATGTAGGAATCATCAATATAATGATGTTCATCCAAATAATCCATATTAGATACACTATAAATGGTACAATGTGCATCACTCATGTGTCTACCATCGATAGCAAGGATATGAAATCAATGATTATCACACCTTTAAGCACCTAGTTCAATATCTTCTCAATTGCAACACCATTTAGTTTAACAATCCCTTGGCCCATCCTAATCAAGGTCTTAGAATTTATAGAAATCCTTTGCCTAAGCATGTGATGCAATAATCACAAGTTGGTCACTTGACATTGCAACCCCATCCCAATAGATAAATTATATCAATATCATCCCTTCCCATAAATTTTTTGTTGGTATGATCAACCTTGCTATCAATAATAAACGACATAAAGGCTAATTGTGGGTGAAATTTTATGCCTATTCACCCACTCTTTTTTTGAGAATGATGACATATTAGAGCCAGCTAATTTTGAAGCACTAATAGAAGAGGTGGAATTCTGAAACCAGGTGGACGAGCAATAGAATAAATCTTCAATATTGGGATCAAACAGAAGAATGGGTAGGAGCATGTTCAAAGGAAGATCTAAAATCCCTACCCTAACCATTGAACAAAAGAATGAGATCCCAAATCCTTGCATGGAAGAAGTGGACTATGGATCAATGGTGACAAGTCTCAATTTCCCATCCTAAAGTTGGATGGAACTTTGGGAAGGCAACATCAAAAGTTTGAGCCTAATCTTCCATCCCTGAAATATGATAAGCGAAATACCAAGAAGATGGTGCATCCATGAATGAAGTTGACATAAAGGGGGAAGGAATATTAAAGTTGGGCCATTAATAAACATAACTACTCTGGTACAAGATGAAAAGGAGTAAGTGGAAGTACGTGGAGCCTAAGGTAATCAATAAAACTTCTCAAGTGCTTGAAGGGGTGAAGTAGATAAAATTTATTTCTTGAATAGGTTTGATAAGAGTGATCAAGGGCCTAGATCTACGTAGAAAAATCTAACTTCCTCCGAACAACTATCATTCTTTTGAAGAGCAGAATATCAATTGATCTTCTGATTGTTCCAATATGATCCTCCTGCCTGATGTCATTAATGCTTAATTTTGAATCTATTATAAAATATTCTATAAGTGGTGGAATTTTTTACATTCCAAAGGATGGCTTTATGGCCTTTACAATTCATATGTAATTCTTTGTTGCTTGTAAATAATAGAGAATCATTGTTTGGTCTCTCAATTTATCTTTCATTTTGCTTTTGCCTGTGTGAATGTTTATTTCGATGATGGTCGTATGAGTTGGTTTGCTTAATTTTGCTATCTTTATTTTGTGAGCCCAGCTGGATGGTTCTAGAATTTGCATTCACCATTGGGCATCGAGGTTTATTTCTATTAAATCCAATCAGGTGGAAGCACTCTAATTCTATTACCTAGATTTCATGCATCCTTCCTCTAGTTCTAGAATTTACCCTTGCACACCAAGATGAAGGAGAAGCGAAGATAGGGTGGGCTTATCTATTAGGTGGTTCACTATTGTATGCACTGATAATGTTGGAGGAGTGTGTATTAATGCAACCATACCCCATCCTTATCATTTTTGAGTATGACATCCTTTAATTCCTTTCTTGTTCCCTTTTCCCCCTTTTCCCCCTTTGTGGTGTAGGTAGTTGGAACCTCAGGAGCCGAACTTATCTAGATATCAACCACCTCTATCTCTCCCAAGATGGGTGATTGTTCAATGTTGATCGAGAATCTTCAGACATACCTCCTACTTGTCGAGTGCTGGTTTTCACACCAATAATTTTTGGTAAATCTATTGGGGAACTCTTTGAGTTTTCATATTTGAGGAAACTAGAGTCTGGTGATACTCTAGTTTACCCATATCTTGGCAAATCACCTAATGAATCCAACTAAGTAGCATCTCCATATCATGAGATCATTTGCCTTTTTGTGCTGAGATTTTTTATTTTCCAAAGGACTCAGGGTTTGACGAGCAAACTTGGCCTTGCTAGCGGTAAAACTATGCTCATCTGGTGACTTAACCTGGTGGTATAATCTAGATGTTTAAGGGACCAATTATTTAATAACCCAACCAAGTTAACCTAGCTATAATGATAAAGGTCCCCTTTGCCTTTCCCATTTGCATGATATCCCTAAAGATGTGCTCAAATTTTAACCAAGTTATGATGGCGTAAGTGGATGTGTGAAGGTGCACCTAGAAAATATGGCTTCTTTGGCCACTGTTCACAATATCATGCATGAGGATGTGATGATCAGGATTTTGGTCGCTTCTATTTATGGTAAAGAATGACTCTAGTATAAAACCATGTAGCCTAGAAGCATCTTCACATGGGCAGATCTGGCTAAGGCCCTCTTGGATGCATTTGGTAAACTTGAGGACATCTTAAAACTACTAAATTAATTCACATTTATCAAGAGGAACCCTCTTGAGAGTGTGGTGGACTTCAACATATGATTCAGTAGAAGTTGGGAGAAAATTCCAAGCCTACTCCTCCCATCCTTAGCCCAAGCATACTTGTTCTACATCTAGGCATTCAATATTGATATGGTGCTTCTCCTATGTCAATCCAAGGAGAATAGATTTCCCTAACTATATGAGGAAGCCATTAGAGCTAAATTTACCATTATTTCCCTACACAAAAAATTCCTCTCATGAGCTCATGCTAGATCAAAAAGGGAGATATCACAAGAGAAGGAGTCATCTGCAGGATTGGAGTAGCAAGTCGGTCTCAAAAACCTATCTCCTAACAGGTCACCACCCAAAAGGTAGAATGAGGTAGCAAAATTTATTGCCATCTTAAATTTTGAGGGCCTGAGTACAAAATGGCTCAGGTAAAGTAAGAAGAATTACGAATTTGTCATAATTCTAAGCCTCTGCAAACAGTGTCCATACAAGCAAAAGCTCAAGTTCAATGTAATCTGGTCTAGCTATTACAAATTTAGAGGATGAATGGCATAGACAACCTAGACTTAGGTGTTCCTGGCATACCATATTTTTGCAATACTTAAATAAAGTTATACCCTATGAATAGCTACTTATTAGGTGTCATCATGCTCTTTGGGACTTGTAGAGATTTTGCTTAAAGAAAGGCTTTCCCAAAAGTTGTCTAGGAAATGTAATATTCCCCCCTGTCTTTGTTTTGTCTTCCTAGTTTTCTATTCTTCTATCTATATTTGTTGTTATGCCATAGCCCAATGGATAAATTCAATAATTTTCAAGGTCTCTTAACTTACCCTCGAGAGCTATAGCAAGCCTTGGAGCTCATAGATGTAAGACAAGGTGAGTATGCTATAATATTCCCTATGGTTAGATGTAAATGAGACCATAAAGTATAACCTATATCCTGGTTGAAGTGAAATGATCTCCTAGTTGATAAAAATTAGTAAAAGAGGATCATTGCTGGATTGTGTACAAAAGGTCTGGGATAGAAGAGATAAGAAATATTGTCAATTTGTCTACTCTTGGAATGTCTCAAATCCTCAGTGGGCTATGGTTAAAGGGAGTCAATCTAAGAGAATACATCTTGGAGAAGGGTTTAACCCTTATCAATTTCACTTGAAAAACTCTAGGTTGCTTTTACATTCGTATCTCCTCATTTCTCCACCTTCCCATATTTCATCTTCCCCTTCCCATTATTACCTATATTTCTTTAGGTTGATGACAAATACTTATTTATCTCAATTGTTTCCTTGTCTCCCCTTCCTTCTTTGATGTTTTTGTTTGTTGTTTCCACTACTTATATTCCTGCTACTCTTATCCACCATAGTCTTGTTTGCATTTACCATCTCCTTACTATTCCTTTAGATTTATTTTTCTTTTTCTTCTCCTTTCGCCCCGCTCCCCATGTAGTTTTCTTCCATCCTTGTTGTTCCCTTATCTTTTTATCTCTTTGTTTCAGCTGTTATATCCAATTATTTTTTGGATTCCCTTTTCAAAAGTTGAAAATCCCCTATAAGTCACCAAGAGTGTGGGTGAAAAATTATGCCTCTTCACCCACTCTATTTTTGAGAATGATGACATCTTAGAGCTAGCCAATTTTGAAGCACTAGTGGAAGAGGTGAATTTTCAAAACTAGGTGGACAAGCAACATAAAAAATCTCCAATACTAGGATTGAACAAAATAATGGGTAGGAGCATGTTCAAAGGAAGATCCCAAATAAAATCAATAACCATTATATGGAAGAATGGGATCCCAAATCCTTGGATGGAAGAAGTGGACTATGGCTCACTAGTCACAAGTATCAATTTCCTATCCCAAAGCTGGACATAAATTTGGAAAGGCAACATTGAAATTTCAAGCCTCACTTCTATCCTAAAAATATGATAAGTGAAATACCAAGAATATGGTGCATCCTTGACAAAAGTTAATGTCAAGTGGGAAGGAAGCTTCAATATGGGTCATTAATAAACACAAATTCCTTGGTATAAATTGATAAGGAGTAAGTGGAAGTATGTGAAGCCTATAATAATTAGTCAGAATTCTTAGGTGCTCTAAGGGGTGAAGTAGATAAAATTTATTGCTCGAATAGGTTCGAAAAGAGCAATAAAGGGCCCAGATATATGCAAAAAAACCTAACTTCCTTTGAAAAAATGTCATTCTTCTAAAGAGTAGAATAATAGTTGATCTTTTGACTGTTCCAATATGATCCTCTCACCTGATACCATTAATGCTTAATTTTGAATCCATTGTAAAATATTCTATAAGTAGTGGAATGCTTGACATTCCAAAGGGTGGCTCTGTGTCCTTTACAACTTATATGTAATTATTCATTACTTGGACTCATAATTGTGAGGCAACGTTTGACTTGTCTAAACAAAATATTACCATGCATTCCATATTAAAGGTACTTCATCCTTAGACAAGTTTCTCTATTTGTATAGATGCATCATTAAAATGTTTAGGAGGAGTGCTCTCTTTGGAAGAAGTAGTGGTAGCCTATGGATATGGAATGTCCCACTTCACAAAATAGAGATATGGACATTCTAATGCATAAATCAATTAAATGCACCACAATAATGAAAATCAAAATAGGAAAGATTAAATCAATTATTGCCACTTAAGGAGGGCTAAGTCCTTGCCACTCAGGAGGGCTTAGTCCTACAAATGTATGCAAATGAATAAAATGAATTGAATGATAAATTCATAAACTCTATTCTAATCCTATTTATACTAAATGATGAGCAAATAATAATATTCAAATAATATAGCCGACTAGGCTATTAGGGTTGTAACATGGCTCCCATCCTTGGAAAGCTTTGTCCTCAAAGCTAGAAATGATTGGAAAATACTTTTTGATTCCCATGTAGCATCTTATTTAGGTAGGTCCTGCCATTTGATGAGGAATTATTTGATGTGATGGGATCTCAACATACATGTTTTGCTTTGTAAAATTGTTTCAAGATGGAGATATATACGTCCTTCTTCATCGAGTACTAGTAATTCTGATTGAGAATGTACTTTATGGTTGATTAAATTTTTATGATAGAAAATATGAAATACTGGATGTATACGAGATGAGGGAGGAAGGTCTAGTTGATATACCACTTCTCCAATGCAATGCACTATTTTGTAAGTACCATAAAATCATGGAGTCAACTTCTGACTGGTCTTGATATTCAATGACATATGTTTGTAGGGTTATAAATGAAGGAACACCATATCACATGTATTAAATTATATTTCAAAATGGTGTGTGTCTTGTTACTGCTTCATACAATTTTGTGCTTGGACCAGGTTGTCTTTGAGAATGTTGAGCATTGATTGTCAGTGTTGGAATCAATTGTCTACTTGGGCCACTTTGGAAGACCCTAGAACATAATCTACCATTGTTGGTGGTTTGAATCCATACAATTATTTAAATGGAGATATCTTAATGGAATAATGGTATGAGGTGTTGTACCACCATTCTACCAAGGAAAGCCAATGACTCCATTGATACTATTTATCTTGAGAAAAACATCTTAGATAAGTATCCAAACATTTTTTAACTATCTTAGTTTGGCCATCTGTTTGAGGATGGTACGTGAAAGACATATTTAACTTGGTACCAATAAGATGAAATAATTCTTTCTAAAAATTGCTAGTAAATATAGGATCACAATCACTTACAATATTTTTTGGCATTCCATGCAATTTAAAAATTGAGTCCATAAATACCTTAGCCACTTTGCTTTCTAAAAATGGATGTTGTAGAACATTGAAATGAGCATATTATACCACAAAAATTATTGTTTTGCCTTTCGATTTAGGAAGACCTTCAATAAAATCCATTGAGATATGTTCCCATTGATGATCTGGAATAAGTAGTGATTGAAGCAATCTAGGAGATTTGACTGTTTCACCCTTACTGCATTGGCATACCCCGCATTAGACCATCCATGTTTTAATCTTGAAATTTAATCCTTTTCAATAAAAAGATTGTTTAACCCACAAATATGTCTCCAAAAATATTGAATGTCTTGCTAATGGTGAAGCATGTGATTCTTTAAGAATCCTGGATTTGATTGGAGAATCATGTGGAATGAAAATGCGATTCTTTATTCTCAATATCTTGTCTTCATAGGAGAAAAGAGGATTCTTGGATAATCCTAACATCAATTATTGAATTATTTGAGCAATTTTTGTATTGGACAACGCTTCCTCTTGGAGCTAAGATACCCATGTGGAACATGGACTAGAAATAACATTGATAACTACTTCATCTTCATATTTACGTGACAATGCATCTGCTGCCACGTTTTATTTTCTTTTCTTATATTTGATAACAAAAGTATATCCCAATAGTTTTGTTAACCATTTTTTTTTCCTGGGATAAGAAAATCGCTATTCTAAAAAATTCTTGAGACTGCTATGATCTTTTTTAATAATAAAACAACTATTTATCAAGTAGTGTCTCCATTTATCCACTACGTGTAGAATAGCCAACATTTCTTTCTCATATGTGGACCTTCCAAAAAATTTTCTTGAAATTTGTTTACTTTTGAATGCCAAAGGATGTCCCTCCTGCATTAGTACTACCCCAATACCTATTCCTAAAGCATCACATTCAATCATGAATGGTTTGTGAAAATTTGGGGTTGCCAAAACTAGAGTAGTACACATTGCTTCTTTGAGGGCATCGAATTCTTGAGTGGCTGCTTCAGACCAATGAAAAGCATGATTTTTTATGAGTTCCATGAGAGGAGCCACAATTTTTCCATAGTTATGCACAAACTTATGATAGTAGTCGATAAGACCCAAAAAACCATGAAGTTTCTTGATGGTTTTAGGTAAAGGCCAATCTTGAATTACCTTTATCTTATTAATCTATTTTAACACCTTCATGAGAAATAATATGACCCAAGTACTCAACTTCTTGAACACCAAAAGAACATTTAGAGAATTTGACAAAATTTTTTTCTTTGTGTAATAAATGAAGAACCTTCCCCACATGCATCAAATGATCCTTCCAATTTTTACTACATATGAGTATGTCATCAAAAAATACTAGGACAAATTTGCAAAGGAATGGATGAAACACATGGTTCATGAGCCTATGCAATATGGATGGGGCATTAGTGAGACCAAAAGACATCACCAAGAATTCGTAGTGACCTTCATGAGTAGGAAAGACTATTTTAGGAATGTTCTCATCCCTAACTCTAATTTGGTAAAAACTAGAGTGTAAATCTAGTTTTGTAAAAAACATTGCACCATGTAATTCATATATTAAATCATCAATGACAGGAATAAGAAATATATCCTTGATGGTGATTTTTTTAAGAGGATGAAAATCAGGACACATACACTAGGAATTATCTGTAGCACCCTAAAATTGGCGCAGTTAAAACCCTTAGTAAAAGATAAAAATTTGAATTTTAACCCAAAACCACCCGTTACCCGCTCCCCTTGTTTTTCGTACCATTTTTAGGATTTTTTTTGACCGTTGGACGATATCATCGACGATCAGACGAAATCGTCCCAGATCTAACGAATTCGTCTGGAACAGAATGTCCAGACGATTTCGTCCCAAAACTAAATTTTCATAATTAGCTTCTGTTCAATAGCTTCTCTAACTTGGGTAGAAAGCGTGTCTACGTGGTTAGAGTCTCCCCCGTTGGAGATCTCCCAAATTGGGGTGATCTCCAACCTCCTAACCTCTCCCTAATCCTATATAAACTGGGATTTTCTTAGTTTATCCCCTTGGCTGGCTGATTTCCCTGCAACCTTAGTTTCTTGTGCATCAAAACACCTTCATACCATTGTCACATTGTGTATTTCAAGTTTTTCTTGCAAGAATTTTATTGTTTTTTAGCTGGAGCAAGCTTAGATCGTCATTGACAATTCCATACGATTTTAGATGATCCTGTTGTAGATCGGTGATGATATCATATGATTGAAGGTGATCTCGACTATAGTCCAGATTGGGGGTAATCAGAGCCCAGAGTTTGCATTTTTTTATCTTCTATCTTCATTTATTTATGCATTGACTTAGTTTATTCTATTTTTGCATTCTGGAGTTCACCTCATTTAGCATAGGTGCATGATAAAGTTAAAATAAATTATCAAATTAATGCATTTCCTTTAATTGTTATCTAGATTTATCATTTAGGCAAGTTTACTGTCATTTCTATCATTTCCCCTTGCTTTTGTAGTTGCATTTTTGGTTTTTGGTATCTATTTATGTGATTGCAGGTTTCTGACGAATTCGTCTAACAAATTCATCATATCAACGATGATCTCGTCTGATCTCAGATGATCGACTGTTATCTGAGATGATTCTGTGCAATTGCAGATGATTATGTGAGATTTGAGATGATCTGGACTTCTACAAACCTCAAAATCTTCATCAAACATCCAGAATTAGGTACATTCTATTTTTAGCATACTTTCTGTGTTTAGCACTAATTCATGCTTTTTGTATTCACATAAATCAACATCGACATATAGAATAGCTTAGATTCATCTTGGCCAAACATAGGATTTGGATGATTGAATATAAAAATGAACGCATCAAACCCATTCTCAACCTAGGCATGGAAACTGCCACTCAAAGTTTCCTGGTGAACCCACCATCCATAAAAAATTCACCCTTATACCCCTCCTCTAAGAGGCACAACCTTCAAAGGGCCTCTCAGTCCGAGGTATTGTCCCATCCTTCTCGCATCCCCCTTTCGGGTGCAGATCCTATAGCCTAAAGGTAAGGATGTGAAAAATTTGGAGCGATACATTTTGGTGAACCCAATGTGAAAACTAAAACCTTTTGAAAACAATACAAATATATATATATATATATATATATATATATATATATATATATATAAATGCATTTAGAATCATCAGACAAACAATTAAAGTTGCATATCATATCTAGATGGTATATTATAATAAAAGACAAGTTGTCACCATAAATGTTGAAAATCAATTAGCAACCATAGAGATTACCTCTGTGCTTAGAGTACCTCAAAATAATAGAGTCCAACCTTTGTGGGACGAACTTGATAGGAGATTGGGTATTATTTCATCTAGGTCAACAGAATGTAGGTAAATTAAGAGGTTTGTCCTAGATAGAATCCTGGATCCTAATCAGGTAACTTTGTACCATGAACTTCAGAGAGCTTGTCATAGGTGGTTAGCTGATAAAAGAGCACTTGTGTATTCCGAGTTGTACACCTTTGAGGAATACCTTGACAATGCAATTGTAGTACATAAATTTCTATCTCATATAGAGGATCAAGAGGTCGTTCTTACATATACAAAGAGATGGAATAGAGTTCCTAGAGCTGTGTTATATCGAGAGTATTGCCATGAACTTTATTTCTACAGATCAGATTTTGAAATAAATAATATCACCATCACACACTTTGTTAAATTCTTGAAAAACCATTTCCAATTTAAAGAGGAGCATTTCATGACTCCTGATGAACTTGATCCTATTAACGATATCCATAAACTATTTATAAAAAACTAAGCCATTCTTTTATTATTATTATTTCTTGCATTTGGTATGTTGTTTGTTGTCTTTATAATATTATTATAAAAAAAAAAAAACAAAACAAAAAAATAACAAAATTAAAACATTTTCTTTTAAATATTATAGTAGGTATGTAATTAAAATATATACCTCCCAAACTTGTCGCAAATATATATATATATATATTCTAAAATCTAAGTTTAAGCATAATGACTAGACTTAGGAATGAAAAAAAGACTGAAGTAGAAGAAGATTGGTTAGGAAAACCAATAAATAAACTAGATGTCCTTCCTGAAGACCCAATTCAGGAAGAAGGAACCCTAGACCAAAAATAAGAAGATTTTTCTGAAGGAAATGAACAAAGAGAAACTGTTAGAGAGGAAGGATCCTCATCCCCTAAAATGTCTCCTGGAGGAGCTATTACTTTTGAGAACATGGAACATTTCTGGAAGTTCCTCAATACTAATATTGGCACTCTTAATAGAGCAGTACATATGGACAAGGATCAAATTAGTGACACTCAAGCAACCCTAGAAGACATATATCACACACACATTAATCCCTTGTCCTTCATTGATCAAGAAAGTGATCAAGCTGCACCATCCAATTTGGATATGGTCGCTATAATCCAGAACATGCAACAACAACAGGTTACCCAACCACCTAGAGTACCTGCTACCAAGCCTAGAGTTATTCCTGCACAAAAGAAACCTTCATTCATTGCTCTATTTCGCCAAGTTATTTATCAATATACCTAAAATTAATAAAATCCTAAAATAAAGCCAAACACCAATTTCCAACAATTTGGGATACAACATAATGCTACTACAAATATTCTTCATAATACTCTCCCTACCAACCATTTGCATAATAGCAATATAGCATATAATCCTTATGTCACGCCATCATACGCTCACAAATCCCATACTCATGTACCATCGAACCAATATGGTGGACAAACTAGTAATCTGGAAGCCATGGTAAAACAGTTAGTCTCCCGCATGGACCAGATAGATCCCTACCGTCCCTCGTACAATTATCGAGAGATGTGTAGTCAACCTTTAGATCCTATAGTTGTAGCACAACCATATCCTAAACACTTTCCTATGCATGTCCTACCTATATACAAAGGAACCAAAGATCCCATAGAGCATCTTCGTATGTTTAGGATATCATGTCATGATATATCACATGATGACTTGTTATTACTAAAAATGTTCTTGAAAAGTTTAGGAGGAATGGCATTAGAGTGGTATTATCAATTACCCACTCATTCTTTGAGGAATTTCGAAGAAACATTCGAGTCTTTTGTTCATCAATTTAGTGCCTACATCGAAAGGCATGTAACCATTAAATATTTGTACAACTTAAAACAAGACAAAGATGAATGTTTTGCTGATTTCCTAGCTCGATGGAGACAATTGATAGGAAAATTACACTTTGTGTTACCTTATCGGGAAATGTTGGATATCTTTATCAATAGTTTACAAGAACAACTATCCTATGAGTTATCAACCGCTACCTTGACCACCTTCGATCAAGCTATAGACTTAGCTCGAAGAGTGGAAGATGCTCTCATTAGGAGAGGTCAGCTTAAAAATAAAGATGATGAGAAAAAATCCAAAAATCAATATAAAAATAAACAAGTTGTGGGTGATGGAGTCACTGATAGTAGAAATATTGCTACTGTTAATGCTGCAAAAACCATGGAGAAGTTTATACTGAAACCTCCTGAAAATCCACCTCAACAATTTAGTAGGTTAAATCAACCTTTATCAACCATTCTCCCACAATTATTAGAATGAGGTTTAATTCAATTACCAAATATCTGGGAACCTGATCCAACTATACCGGGATACAGAGCTGATTTACACTATGATTTCCATAGAGGACCTGGACACACTACCAACTCTTGTAAAAGATTAAAACATAAAATACAAGACTTAATTGATAACAATGAGATGGAGGTGCAAACCTTTCAACCTAAACAAAATCCTCCTAATAATGCTCAAAAGAACATCCCCCAAAATCAGAATCAGAATGCCAATCAATCATTGGACATATTTCAACATCCTTTACCAAAGCATGGTAAAGATGTGGCTAATCAAATTGAGCATCATAATGTTCCCCCTCCTACCCGATATGTAGGGACTATTAGTGGACATTTACCTGCTCATGATCTGCAAATTTTTGACACAAATTTATCCATGGTTACGACCATACCTCTATATAATATTTAGACACCTGATCTTAGTGATACAGAATACGAGACTGAAAGTGACATGGAAATCACATCAAATCAATCGAATAGTTCTGAAGATGAATCGGATGCTATTCAACCTATCACAAATTCTATGGTTTCGAAAGAACCATTTCCAAGAAGAGTCACTACTAGACCATCATCTCACCAATTAATTTCTAATGAACAAGCCATAAACACTAGACCAAGACCCATTCATCATTCGCAAAATAATATTGTAGGTACCATCGAGATGTTACTCGACAACAAGCTCAAAATTCTCAACAAGATCAAACTCAGAATGATGGATCAGCTCCATTTGTTTTGAAAGTTCCTAATAAAGGGAATCATGCGCCTAATGTTCAACCTAAACCTCCTTATAATATTAATGAACAATTATCAAATACTACAACTAGAATTCCCCTTTTGGACCTTTTAAAATATTCTCCTACACATAGGGATGAATTAATGCTCACCTTAAGCCAAATGATGGTACTGCACAATATTCAACCTGAAGCCATGGCCAATACTATCATAACTTGAGAAGTCAATTGTATTGACTTCCGAGATAGAGATATATCACAACATAGTTTACATAAGGATAACCCCTTATATATTACTGCCCTAATTGGAGATGTAGCAGTTAAACGAGTCTTGATTGATAATGGTTCATCTTTAAACATTTTCACTTTTGACTTCTACCAAAGATTTGGGTTTAGAAGTGACGAAATGAAAAGAACTAATATGATCATAAAATCCTTCAATGAAGAAACACAAGAAACGTGTGGAGTTATCACTATCCCATTGCAAGTTGGTCCAAGAACCTTAGACACGATCGTGTTTATTGTGCATTGCCCTGCATCATACAATATACTCTTGGGTCGCCCTTGGATCAATGCGATGCGAGCTGTTCCCTCAACTTTACATCAATGTGTTAAATTTGAATTTAAGAATCAATTGGTTACCATTCATGGTGATCCTAGACCCTTTGATATGTGTGCGTTGGCAGAACCTATTGGAGTTCAATTTTTCCCTGCTCTGTCATCCACACATCCTAATTCTAATCATCCATTTAAACATGTGAAACACACATCCATAACATCATCTAATTTTTCTCCATAAACTACAACTCTACATATAGTTCAACCATATTCTGAACAAACCACATTAGGACCTCAAAAAGATCCTAAACCCACAACCAATGCTTCTTGTTTTACTCCTATAACCTCCATACCTGTAGACCCATCCATCGACATCCCCACAACATCTACACCTACCAGAGGCATGTTTTTCGCATCTGAAGATATAGGAAATGTTCCTTCTACATCTTACGCTCTTACTGATGAGCTCTTACCTGATTTATCTAAAATTTTTATATAAAAAAAAACAAACGTTGCTATGCAAGATTCCCTTATGTTAAATAATCTTCCACCCTCTCCTCGTACCTTGGGCCTCCCACAGCCTATGGGAAGTATTTACCAAGTCAGGAGCTATGATTTTATTTATAAAGGATATGACTGGGGAAGAATACCTAGAAACATCAAGACTCATTATGATGGATATGCTCGATGTTATTTTACTAATGAGTATATTAAAGCTAAGCCTATAATGCTTAAATTGGGATATAAAGGAAAAGGTTTTGGACCTTTCCAAAATGGTATGAAAGAACCTTTTGAGGTAGAACCATGGCCTGCCCGATGTGATGTGGGTCTATTTCCTAGTAAAGGTCAGCCCTTCCCATTTGAGGATGATGACCATCTCATATCTTACCAAGATTATTTGGATAAACATGATGCCTTCCATTTAATGAATGAGCCATTTACATGTAATATGCTATCCATAGCTTACCCTGAGATGATTGCTGAATCCGACAATGAGTTAGAGGGAGATATCTTCCATGATGTCTTTGTTGAGGAATTGTTACATAACGAATTTTATTTTGATGGATCTATACCTAGTATAGCCCAGCTTGAGACCATGACTCCTCAAGACAAATTATCTAAGCTAACCTTGGAAGAATTACATGAATTAGAAGTTTCACCCACCCCACCTAATTTTGAGAGAGATCTACACATGGAAGTAGAAAACATCATAAAAATTAACATTGGAACCGAAGATAACCCTCACATAATCAACATTGGATCAGAATTGAGTTAAGACAAACAAGATAAATACATTGCATTTCTTAAATAATATGAAGATGTTTTCACTTGGACTTATGAGGATATGCTAGGTTTAGACCCTTCCATAGTCATGCATCACCTAGTAGTCCATCCGGATGCTAAACCTATTAAAAAGAAACTTAGAAAAATGCATCCTAAAGTGGCCTTACTAGTCAAAGGGGAATTAGAAAAACTCTTGAAGGTTATCTTTATACAATTGATTATGCTGAATGGATCTTGAATGTAGTTCCTGTAACTAAGAAAGAAGCTACCAAAGTTAGGGTTTACACAGACTTTAGAGATATTAATGTTGCTTGCCCTAAAGACAATTTTCCTCTTCCCAACATGGATCAGATCATTGATTTTACTGCTAGGAGTGGAATGATATCCTTAATGTATGGATTTTATGGTTATAATCAAATCAGGATAGCTCCTGAAGATCAGGCTAAAACAACCTTTATTACCCCTTGGGGGACCTTTTGTTGGAAAGTGATGCCATTCGGTTTGAATAATGCAGGTGCAACATATCAACGAGCCATGACTTATATATTTCATGATATGATGCATGATATTCTACATGATTATGTAGATGATATTATAGCTTGTTCCATCAAAGAAGATGATCATTTAGCCAAATATATATTCGGAGTTAAGTTCGGTAAATTATTGGGGGTTATAGTTTCTTTACGTGGCATTTAAATTGACCCTCTCAAGATCGTGGCTATCACTGATATGCCCGCACCCACAAATATATTTGAATTACGAAGTCTACAAGGTAAGATTCAAGCTATTCGTCGCTTCATTGATAAGTTGGTGGATAAAATAGGACCCTTTCTTAAGCTTCTTAAGAAAGATGTCTCTTTTCATTGGGACGACGAATGTCAGGAAGCATTTGAACTCCTCAAACAATATCTCCTTAACCCACCTGTGCTTTCACCACCTAGACCTGATCGCCCATTTATCTTGTATATTTCTGCCTTAGATTTTGCCTTAGGAGCTATGCTAGCTCAACTTGACGATGAGAAAAGAGAGCATGCTAATTATTACATTAGCCGAACCTTAATTAGTTATGAAACCCACTACACAACATTAGAGAAACTATGTCTAGTAGTCATATTTTCTACATAGAAATTATGTCATTATATGCTCAGTAAAAAAATGTATGTCATTGCTAAATTTGATCCTTTGTGGTATCTCATGATTCGACCTTATTTATCTGGTCACACAACAAAGTTGGTTCTTGCACTAAGTGAGTTTGAACTCACATTTATAGGATAGAAGTCTATTAAAGGTCAAATCATAGTAGATCAATTAGCTGCTGCACCCTTAGAGTCTACCCATCCCCTCATCATTGAGTTTCCCGATGAATGCCTTAAATTAGAGGCAGACCATCCAGAGCAATGGTCCCTATACTTTGACGGAGCTCGATGCATGAGTGGGGCTGGTGCAAGTATTATTTTAATATCTCTGCAGAAACATATTATATCTCTGT
Source organism: Wollemia nobilis (assembly GCA_028583015.1). Taxonomy (NCBI): domain Eukaryota; kingdom Viridiplantae; phylum Streptophyta; class Pinopsida; order Araucariales; family Araucariaceae; genus Wollemia; species Wollemia nobilis. Next base: position 15,865,685 of record JAQPPZ010003356.1, on the reverse strand, counting down.
CCTTTAAATTAACATTTGCTTATACTAATAACACTACTAAATATGAGGCTTTCATCCTTGGATTACGAGCTGCCTTGGCACTAAAAATTAAAAATCTATTGGTTTTTGGTGATTCTCAACTTGTTATAAATCAAATCAATGATGTTTATCAGACCAGAGATGATAAATTACGTCCATATAAAGCATATGTCTTACAATTAATATCTTTATTTGATCAAGTTACCTTGGAATCTATTCCTCGAACTAGCAACCGTGTGGCTAATGCTATGGCTGTAGCTGCATATCTTTTGCCATTGGAGTTAGATGATGACTATGCTACCATAATTATTCGCCGACTCCAGGAACCCGCTTCAAATAAATCATGTTTAGAACCTTTGGATGTGTTTCTAATCAATGAAACTACTCTTGAATCGTGGTACACTGATATATTTAATTTTTTGCAAAATGGGACCTTCCTTGAAGGTTGTAATAGAAACCAGCATCGATTATTATGTAGACGAGCAAGTCACTTCATAATTATTGGCAATACGTTGTATAGGAGATCTTTTGAAGGCATCCTATTGAGATGTTTTAATCTAGAAGAATCTAAATCAGCTTTGAGTGAAGCCCACGATGGATCTTGTTGGGGAAATTTTAGTGGTAGTGCCATTGCTAAGAAGCTCCTTAGGATAAGATATTTTTGGCCTACCATGGAACATGATGCACATGATTATATGCACCATTGTGACAAGTTCCAGAAACACGCTGACCTTGTCCATGCACCTGCATAAGAACTGTAGGCTATTTCATCTCCTTGGCCCTTTTCAAAATGAGGCTTAGACATCATTGGAAAAATCAACCTTGTGTCATCTGATGGACACAAATTTATCCTAACTGCCACTGAGTATTTCACGATATGCCCTTAGATTCTTGCACTGGAACCCAAGCCTCCAAATTTATTTTTAATCAAATTATTTGTAGGTTCAGAATTCCTACAAATCTCATCTCAGATAATGGAACTTGTTTCAAAATAAAGATGTCAAAAAATTATGTCAAAAATATAAAATTCAACATCGTTGGTCCACTCCCTATTATCCTCAAGGTAATGGCCAAGTAGAAGCATCTAATAAAACATTAATAAAAATCTTCAAAATACTGGTCAATAAATCTGGTCGAGATTGGAACATCCAATTATATCCTGCTTTATGGGCTTATCGAACTAGCGTTCATACCCCCACGAGTGTTGGCAATTTTGGGTACATTGGGTACATTGCCTTTTGCTCAAGTGTTGATGTTGTCATTGATGTCAAGAAGCGGAAGGGTTTTTGTGAAAACTAAGGCAGACAAAATAAAAGGTTTTATTTAAAACCATGGACAACATATTTGAAATGGGTTTTTCTTAAAACCCAAGTTGGCTTTTCGTTTCGTCAAAAAAGGTGCCCCGGTGATGAAGATATTTAATTTTAATATTTAGTTTAAATTTTATTTAAAATTTAAATTAATATTTTAAAATTAAATTAAAGTATTTGCCGACGTATTTGGTTTTCGAGAAATACAATGCACCGACGTCGGTTGTAAATAATCTGTGTCAAAGGTTCTTAAGCACATGTTATATATATAAAGGAAGATAGTAAAAGACAAAGTGTGAGATATCGGAAATGCGCTCGTTCGATGAAATAGTCGAAGAAGGAAGTAAAGTCTGCAAAGATACAAAGGTGTAAGCGCTGTTATTCGTCGACCCTTGTGCGCTATTAAAAGGGTGTCTTGTTCGATGAAGATATAAAGCGAAACATTTAAACAGAACCTCCAAGAAAATAGCGAGTGCCCATCGACAAAGCTGTGCAGATGACTAAGGGTGTCTTGTTCGATGAATAAATGTCTAGACAACATAGTAGATGACTGGGTATCTCGATTTCTGCAAAACAATCGATGAGTGGCAGTCTGGAAAGGAATTTCCTTAGTCTTCATTTGTGCTTGGAGAACATGCATAAGACACACTGACTATAAGCTGATTTACATCCGATGCGGCACAGCAGTTGGTTTTCGGTCAATTACTTGACACAGAGAAATACGTGGTCTAAATCACCAATAAGAAATAGTGAAGAAAAGGTAAAGTACTCTTTGGTTCACATGGGCAGCTTAGTCCACATGGTTGAGGCCCTAGTGCTAGGGCTTGCACGACTTGAGAGGTCGTGGGTTCGAGTAGTGATGAAGGCTTAAAGTGCTACTAAGGTATGCCCCACATTTTTATTTAATGATGATGATACTTTGTTGTTTGAATTATTAGATTTTGGGAGTTATAAGGTTATGCAATAATTGATTTATTTTATTTTATGGTATAAGTGGTTTTGGGAGTTATAAGGTTATGTAATGATTTATGTTATTTTAAGGTACAAGTGGTTTTAGGAGAGATAAGGGAGTTGTGCAATTAAAGGATTTGGTGATGATTATTAAAAGGTGGAATAATGTTGATTATCTTGTGATCTACTAACCCTTGTGAAGATTGGCAAAAGAAAGTTGTGATGGTGGCAGATTTCCAAAGGGGTTCCTTCACTTCAATAAGGTATGGGCACATTCTTCTTATGAGTATGATTGGTGTATGTTTTTCTGAAATAAGTGTGGAGTGAAAAGGGATTCTACTAAGTTTCCTTTGGTTGAGAGTGAATCCTATTTTCTGGATTGTTGAAAATAACTTATGTATTGTTATCATTGAAGAGAATTTTGGTGAATGCATAATATTCTGGTTTGAGGTAGTGGAAGCATTGTGCACTAGGGTTTATGATTGTGAGTCTTGCTACTTGCTTTGAGTTGGTGAAACCTTTAGTTGGCTGTTTTGATATTGATGGATGAGGGCTTCCATAGTGGTTGTGTTGATCAAGTTAATGCTTTACTTGATACATGATATTGGGCTTACTCCATTGAGTTGATTTGAACAAGTTATTCTATGCATTTGGTGATATTGTGTGGGTGGTTGTTTTGTTCAAATATCTTTGGAGGGAAAAGGATTTCTACTTGTTTCATTTTCTAGTGATGATTGGTTGAATGCTTCAAGGTTAATGTTGAGTTGAATGATGTTGGTTAAACGTTGTCTTTGAGCATTGTTGTTGAAGCCAAATTGGTTGAGAAAAGATATTGGTTTTGGAAAGAACATGAGTATCATTGTTATATGAGATATTGCTTGGTTGGCAATTGTTGGGTTGTGTTTCATGTTCTTGAGAAAAGCATACTACATCTATCTTATTCCTTTGAGATTTGAGATTGAGATTGGGAGTTAAGTATAGAACATATTGAGTCTCTAACAATTCTCTTTACGCTTCTATGAGGTTGATGAATCATATTGAGTCTCTAACAATTCTCTTTATTCTTTTATGAGGTGGATGAAACACATTGGGTCTCTAACCATTCTCTTTGTGGATTCATGCCAAGCAAGTGTTCTTGATAAACTTGTGAGCAGGTTTTGGACAGGTTCCTATGGGGACTTGTGAGCAGATTTGGACAGGTTCCATTAAGGACTTGTGAAGCTGAGGTTGATAGTTCTATCAGAGAACTTGAGGACAGAGGTGCATTGGTTCTATGAGAAAAACTTGAGGACAGATTTGTGCCAGACAGAAGGACTGTCTTTGGTGCTGATCAAAGACAAAGGACAAGGACATTTATGCTAGACCGAAGGACTATGTTTAGTGCAAATTCGAGGACCAGCTTTGAGGTGATAGAGTTGAGGACAGAGGTCTCCAGCTAGAGCAGGGAAGACAGGTGTCTTCTATGGATAGAGTTCCATTTGCTAAGGGCAGCGGAGGCAGAGGTCTTCTAGAGGATCACCAGCCAGAGAAGAGGTAGGGGATGGTATCTCCTTTGAGCAGAGGCTCATAAATTTTTATTGGGAGAAGGTTTCTCCTTTGAGCCGAGGCTCATAAACATTGTAATTGGAAAGGTTTCCCAAAGAACTTTGAGATAACTTTTAGAGAAAAGTTTTGTGGACATAAATTGTTGTGTCACTTTGTGGATGGTTTTGTGCATTGCTTTGATATTGCTTTGGGTATATTGCTTTACTGTTTTGAAGTATAAAGGAAAAAGTAAAAAGCGGTCTTATACTGTTCACCCCCCCTTCTCAGTATAAGCTTGTGTTCTTCAATAGGTACTTCACCTTTTGTTTTGGTTTATAGTGCTAAAGCTATTTTTCCTTTTGAATTAGAAGTTCCTTATTTGGCTTTATTACTTCAAGATACTGAAGTAGGAGATGAATATCATGCTGGCAGACTTAGTCAGCTAGAACTCCTAGATGAGAAGCGCATCAATGCTTTGGATCATCTTTGTGCCTACCAAAACAAGCTCAAGCGAGCATACGTCAAGAATGTTCATCATCGATCCTTTGAGATCGATGACCTTGTCTTAAAAGAAAATCAAAGAAATACTAATGCAACTAAAGACCTTAAAGGTAAATTTGAGCCCAAATGGCTTGGACCGTATATCATCACTGCTAAATTTGGATCGGGAGCATACAAATTAGCTACTTTAGATGGTAAATATATTAAAGAACCTATGAACATTATGCATCTTAAGCACTATTATGCATAACATCTGGTCATTTCATCATTGTATATATTGTTATTTTGCATATTATTTCATTTTGTCATCCGTATAAAAAAAAAAAATTCAAAAACAATCACATTGTTTATTCTTTCAATTCATAAATTAAAATCAAAATATAAAAACTTCAAAATCATCAAAATCTTCAAAAAAACATCTTGTATTTTTGCACCTGTCAATTCTTGAAGTATTGCAGTTATATTTTCAATTATTTCGGATAAATTAGCATTTATTTGGAATCCCGCACTTTCACACTCACATGCATAAATATCTTGATTTTATTTGGTATGATTATTAATATCTCTTATATCAAAGTCCACAGTTGAATTAAATAAAGTTTTGAGCATAGAGAACTGATCTTGTTATTTACTTGAACCAAGCATATCTTTTCACATTAAAATAATTTCATTGCAAATTCGATATGATGCTACATAGTAGAAATGGTTTCTTGAGCGAAAAGTTTCCCCTGCTATCCTATCATGCACATGGTCTAGAATCTTTGAGAATTGACAAAAGGACAAGCTCACCCCTGCTCAGAATAAAAATACCTTGCTCTACAGTGAATCCAAGCAAGTATCCCTAGTATAGGAAGAAAAATAAAAGTCAAAGAAAATGAGAAAAAGAAAAATATTATTTTGTACCATTGCAGCAATATTTCAGCATTGTCTCAGTTCCAAGCAAAAATACAAAAAAAAAAAAAAGAAGCAAAAAAGAAAAGAAAAGCATAAAGCAATAAAATCCCTTTCCCTACCCCTTGAAAAAGAAAAGAAGGGTGAATGAGCTTGAATCCTTGGAATTCTCAATTATTCAAAAAATGTGAGGTAAGCCCCATAATAGGTGGTTTGTGCCCAACCCGCTTGGCCTTGGGTAATCCCTAGCGTGGTGATATGTCTATCACATTAGCGACCTTCTTTTGTACAGACCTATGTCGGCTTATGGATTAGCTAGCTCTTGATGACCCGACTTACATAGTAGTCTGGTATGGTTACATGCATATAAATCATGGTCAACGAACACTCATTTGGTTAATTCAAATTACTTGTATCAAATTATCTTGCTCAAAATTGGTGAATGAACCATACAATTGCACACACATTTGTATTTGAGATATTTTGTATCATTATGATAAATCAAGATCGGTAATGAACTCACATTTGCACATGAGGGTTCCTTATAAATCTATATTTTGTCTTTGAGATAATTTAAAATATATCTGCAATTCTTTTCGAATCATTTCATCTTCTTATTTAAGAACATTTGCTTAGCATAAAAACAATTAAATATATTTCTTTCCAAAAACCAAAATTTTCTTTCACATCTTCAAAAACCTAGTAAATAAAGTCATGTTTATATATTATTATGTTTTGTTTATCTCAAAATCAAAAATCAATCATGCAATAAAACTAAAATATCAAATTCTTTTTTGGATTTCGCGATGATGGTATAAGTCTATACCTATAATTCTACGCCTCGCAAACCATTTTTCTCATTTTATTTTCCATTCATCTTAATTTATAAAAAAACATATGGCTTACATCATTATGTTACACAATTGTGCTTTAAAAAGAACGCAAATTTTTCTATTTCATTTCATTATGTCATCATTCAAATTTGCAATGATGGTATAGTTCCTAGGGACTTATTTAGGAATTTATGCCTAGCAAAAATCATATTTTAATATTTTATGCATCATATTTTTATGAAAATATGAAAACAAATCATCACCATCATCATTTTTCATCATCACAACACAAAGTCTTAAGATAGTCTCTTAAGAACCCTTTTACTTTTAACAATATTTCTATACTGGGATTATCTTGACAACCTAGCGAGCGGAGACTCCATGAAATGGTCTATAAAAGTGACAATATCTTTGAAATTATTGTTAGAAGTCCCTTTTATTTTGCATCACATCACACCACCAAAACAACCAATTTTTTCACATCAGATTATTTCATTTAAATTTTATGACATGACATAAAATTATAATTTATTTCCAATGACATAATTGCATGAATAATCAATCAGCAAATCCAAAATTAAAGCATCATACAACATGTACACAAGTCATATAATCAAAAATACCATATATATATATCAAAAAAATTATGTACATCATATCAAAACTGGACTAATATGCCACAATCAATATCCTGGCATACTCAATCCTCTCAAAAAATAATAACAATAATATATCCAATCCAGTCTCTAGCAGCTAGTCTCGAGAAGCCCTCGAGCTCTCAGCCTCATCTCCTCTCCCACCCTAGCATGGAGGAGGTGGTCCCATAGAGGTCCGGGTTGTGTCTTGGGTCCTCACCATCGATCATGAGGATGTCCTCGATGATCCCAACCTTATCGGCTCTGTAATGCCGATTGGCAGCTGCAACCTCTGGCCCTCTGGAACTAGCTCAAAGTATACTCCCTGATAGAACACAGTCTGAGCCATAGATCATGCCAACTCCTGCATGCCTGCCCTTCCACTTCGAGCCCTGAGACATGTAGTCTCATCCTATAAAGTCTGCACCCGAGCTCGGAGGCATGCATTCTTAGCCTAGAGAGCCACCATATCGCTGCTCTCCCCTACCTTGACACCCTTACCCTTATCGGGCAATGGTGGCCTCTCTCCTTGCTAAAAAGGGAATCCCTCCTCCCTCATCCCTGTCTACTATAGCCTTTATGGAGCCTGAGCCATCCTCTGGCATCCCTCCTATGGAGACCATCACTACTCTCTCCCTCCGTGACCCCACACTGCCTCAATGGCTATCTGGCACCGCATCCCCATTTGTCACACAATGGCGTGCACCGGACCTTATGCCCTCATCATCCAAGGAGGGTGGATGCCTACGTACCAAGCATAATATCCATTAGCAACCCCAGTGTTGTCACCATCCACTGGCTGGATGGGGGCATCATCCACATCCTGGCTCTAGAATTGCTGCATATCTGGAGCCTCACTCAGTGTGGTATTATCCGAGACAGTCCAGGAGTACTCATAATACCTAAGAGAAGGGATCCCTTACTGAAGATCGAACTGTCACAAAAATTGGTTGTAGTAGTGGAGCTCTACCTCTCCCCACTCCATCCTTAGCCAGTAGACTCACCTGATGTGAGCTAGATCCTACACATCTTGTGCCCACCCAAGATGCTCTCTCCATGGCCTCTAGGTGATCTGGTCTAGGATGAGGTCATCTAGCAACCTCTGTGACATCGGTAGATCTATCTGTCGCTGTGACCATCTTTGTAGCCACTAATAGAAAACCTGAGGTCTCTCTCGATCAACCCTTGTTAGTGGGAGTCCTACTAGCCTTTGCACTGTGATGTGCTCCCAGCACCATACCTGCAGTAGTGATGTCAAAACTAGACATCGACCTCCCTTGTATACAACCCCATGCAGGATCCTATACAAGCGGCATAGTACAAAGCTTCCCCATGCAAATATGTACCCATGGTCTCTCATGTCGTAGACCACATTTGAAAGGAGCCAGGGTAACCTGAATCCACTCTGGTGGCACAATAGTGGGCCACCCACTATCCCTGCCAACACCCGAGTCAACCTAGATGCCCCAAGCATCTATATCAGTGACTCGATGTTCACTCTGCCCTTCTCTAGGGCGAAGCTCGAGTCTCCACTCAACCTCATCATAGCCTAGCCTTGATTGGCCGTAGGAGTCATCAATCATCCCTGTATGGGGATCCTCAAGATCCTCCATACGTCCTCTAGTGTGGGAGCCATCTCCCATATCGATAACCGAAAGCAGGATGACCCCAGATACCATCTTTCTGCTAGGGCTTTCAGTAGCCCCATGTCTGTCAGTACTTATGGCATCTCTGCCACATGTTGTAATCTAACCTGTGCTAGTCGATCTCACTCCACCTGGTTGAGCATGGCCACGTCATCCCTCAACCCCCCATATTTCCACTCCCGACTCTTTAGTAATCCCCTATGCAAAAAAAATAATAAAACAATAAAATTCATTAATAAAGCAATCATTAAAATCAATTAAAAACAATTCAAACAAGCTTACAAATGATGATATCATCCACCATTGGATGATATCGTCCTAAATTGGGTAAAATCATCCTTGGTAGGATGAAATCGCCTCCTATTTTGCAACTTGGGGATCACCCCTTTTTGGACGGGATCTCCCCTATTCTGTCGATTTTGCCGCTAGATGAAATCGACGATCTAGGGACGATTTTGACAAAATTGGGACGATTTCGTCCCGACGTTGTTGACGGCCTAAAAATGGCTACGATGCCCCAAAACAATCAAAATTTCAATCAAAAATTGCATAAGTCAAATTAAAACATAATGCACTAGGTTTAGATTCTTACCCATAGCCCGCATCGGACCTCTGTCGATCTGTGCGCTGTTTCAACCATTTTTGTCTACAGAGCTCTAAAATAGTAAAAATGAACAGTAAAAATGAATTAGGGTTTTACCCTATTTTTCTTAATTTTATTTAAAAACAACAACATTTTTAATTTTGCTTTTTTGCGCTTTTACCTCAAACGTTTGGTTTGGGTAAAAAAACGGAGGGGACACCATAGTTAGCAGTCATACGATTCGACCTAGAATCGTCGTCTAAACAATTGAGTAAATTTTTGATTTCTCGTAAAATGGGAAGAACTCGTATTTAATGCATTTTCTTCAAAAAATTCGCTAAAGAGAGGGCAAAATGTAGCACCCTAAAATTTGCACAGTTAAAAACCTTAGTAAAAGATAAAAATTTGAATTTTAACCCAAAACCGCCCGTTAATCGCCGTTACCTGCTCCCCTTGTTTTTCGCACCATTTTTAGGATTTGTTTTGACCATTGGATGATATCATCGATGATCAGATGAAATCATCCCAGATCTGACGAATTCATCTGGAACAGAATGTCCAGACGATTTCATCCCAAAACCAAATTTTCATAATTAGCTTCTATTCAACAACTTCTCTAACTTGGGTAGAAAGTGTGTCTGCATGGTTAGAGTCTCCCCCGTTGGAGATATCCCAAATTGGGGTGATATCCAACCTCCTAACCTCTCCCTAATCCTATATAAACTGGGATTTTCTCAGTTTATCCCCCTGGCTAGCTGATTTCCCTGCAACCTTAGTTTCTTGTGCATCAAAACACCTTCATACCATTGTTGCATTATGTATTTTAAGTTTTTCTTGCAGGTTTTTTATTTTTTTTCAGCTGGATCAAGCTCAGATCGTCGCTGACGATTCTAGATGATTCGGATGATCTTGTTGTATATCAGTGATGATATCGTACGATTGGAGGTGATCTCGATTGTAGTCCATATTAGGGGCAATCAGAGCCTGAAGTTTGCATTTCTTTATCTTCTATCTCCATTTATTTATGCATTGACTTAGTTTATTTTATTTCTACATTCTGGAGTTCACCTCATTTAGCATAGGTGCATGATAAAGTTAAAATAAATTATCAAATTAATGCATTTCCTTTAATTGTTATATGGATTTATCATTTAGGTAAGTTTACTATCATTTTTATCATTTCCCCTTGCTTTTGTAGTTGCATTTTTGGTCTGTGGTATCTGTTTATGTGATTGCAGGTTTCTAACGAATTTTTCTGATGAATTTGTCAGATCAACGATGATCTCGTCTGATCTCAGATGACCGACTGTGATTTGAGATGATTCTGTGCAATTGCAGACGATTATGTGAGATTTGAGATGATCTGGACTTCTACAAACCTCAGAATCTTCATCAAACATCCAGAATTAGGTACATTCTATTTTTAGCACACTTTCTATGTTTAGCACTTATTCATGCTTTTTGTATTCATATAAATCAACATCGACATATAGAATAGCTTAGATTCATCTTGGCCAAACCTAGGAATTGGATGATTGAATATAAAAATGAACACATCAAACCCATTCTCAACCTAGGCGTGGAAACTACCACTCAAAGTTTCCTGGTGAACCCACCATTCGTCAAAAATTCACCCTTATACCCCTCCCCCGAGAGGCGTGACCTTCAAAGGGCCTCTCAGTCCGAGGTATTTTCCCATCCTTCTTGCATCTCCCTTTCATGAATGGATCCTATAGCCTGAAGGTAAGGATGCAAAAAATTTGGAGCGATACATTATCTTTGTGACAGGAAAAAACTACTGGTAAAGAATAAGGACTAGTGCTATGACGAATGACTCCATATTTGAAAATTTCTTGGATAATTTTCTTAATTTCTATTTTTTGAGGTTGGGAGTAACGATAAGGACAAAAATTAGGAGGAAGACTTCCTAGGACAAGGTGTATGGCATGGTCATGAGATCTTTTGGGAGGTAGTCCCTTTGGTTCTTGGAAGACATCATCATAGTTAGCCATGATGTTTTGAAGATATTTTGAGTGAATTTTTGGAATATCCTATGCTTGCCTCTCCATACAATTAATTTGAACTATGAATCCATAACTAGCATTCTTTAATATTTTTTCCATGTTGTGAGAACTTACTACCCTTTATGGAGGGGATGGAATTCCTTGGAGGTGAATGGTCTTTCCATTTTCTTTCCATTCCACAAAGCGATGTCTAAAATTAAAACTGACTGTGTCCAATTGTTCTAACCATTCAACTCCCAAAATAATCTCTAAATTCCTTAAATTCATAACAAAAAAAGTGCCATGCCAAGTATAATTTCCCATTTGAAATTGGATATGTTCTACCAATACATTGAGCATTTCCTCCATGTACAACTATAACTTGAAACTTATCTTGACTGGATGAATTAATGTGTAAGTTTAATGCCCTAGCAGTTTTTATGTCGATAAAATTATGAGTACTATTTGAGTCGATCAACACATTTACCTTCTTCTATCAAATGAATCCTGATATATTGATTGTATGGTGAGTTGATAATCCCATAAGAGCATGTACTAAAATTGCCATAGTGTCTTCTTCACTTACTACTTCTCTATGTTGAACTTGTTCTTCGGCCATGGAAGAATCATGTGTATTGATATCTTCTATTTCCTCTTCATCCTCCTTGTGATAATATTCTATTTGAAATTTTTGTCTTGGTACACATGCTTGATCTTTTGGATGGCGATTGCAACATTTATAACAGTAATATCTTGATGGTTGATCATTTCTACAAAAATATTTGTTATGATATTGAGGAAGATTATAAGAATATCATCTGGATGATGACCCATATTGCACCTTTTTCTCGACCAACGTGGCAACCTTTATACAGTCATATAAAGTGTATGGATCATGCAACTCAACTTCAATCTAAATATTATATTTCAACCCATGTCTAAAATCAGGTACCACCACATCGAATGGTAAGTTTCTGACCTAAGAAATCAACCTAGTGAATTCTAAAATATACTCCCTTACTGATCCTATTTGTTTAAGTGCCAAGAATCGAACCATCTATGAAAATGAATATCCCTCATCAAATATATTGAGAAAAAGTGTGCTGAATTCATCCCATAATATGGGTCGACTATGCTCACATTTTTTCCAAGTAAACCATTGGTAAGCTTCAATATGTAGTTTGGAGGAAGCATAAGGAATTTTTTCAAATTTGGGATTCTGGTATAATCTAAAATGCCTTTCATTTTAGCTAACCATCCACATGGATAATTACCCTCAAAGGTAGGCATATCAATACATGAGAAATTAACACCTATAGGTCCTATTGTTTGGTGATAATCTTCCTCTGTATCTCTATCCTCACTAGCATGCCTTCTATGATACTTATGAGGGGAATGAGGGGCTTCTTGGTTTTATATTCATAAAAATTGGTGCAAAATTATAGTTATATCATTTATACTATTCACTAGTTGAGCCATACTAGTTTAAATATTTTGGTTATTAGCATTGGTGTTGTCTACTACCTCATTTGTGATGTTTTCATTGGATTTTTTGGAAGGAGACATAGGATTGATAGTAGGATGATTGGTATTAAAACTATCAATGCATAAACAAGAGTTGTATTGTGTACCTTTATTTATTGTAGGCCTTCTTGACAACTTTGAAAGTCCTTTATTTAGATTATCTGAGCTTTATAATTGATTGTTTGGTCCTTTAGTCCACCTACCATGCATGCACTGTATTTAATAAATTTGAATTTTCACTATAAATTTCTTTGAGAAATGCTATTTGACTTGTCTTCAAGAATAATATCTTCAATTTGTGATTGGATTTTTGCAAAAAAAATATTAATTTGGAAAAGAATTTTGGTTTTCACGTACTTAGTCACTCCAACTGTGATGCAGATTTTTTAAATTTGATAGCAATGGCTAGTGTCATTTCACTAATAGTTTCCAATGGCTAGTAGCTCCAATGACTAACTTGAATTCAAATTCCAATAGCTAGTAGCTCCAACGATTAGTTTTCTATCACTGGTGGTGGCTAAGTTTGGGTTGAACCAATGGCTAGGCAACCAGGAACACGATAAACACTACGTGAACTAGGATGATAAGGGATGGTGCAACTAGAAAAAACATGTGTCATATACGTCAAAATATCACTAGAATAGATTCTAACAATTGGTAGGACACGACTTGGGTGAACTGACCAAAGAAATGAGATGCAATCAGATGAACTAACTGTAAGACTAGCAACAAAGGGTACGAACTGAGAGATGAGATGCAATTTGGATGAATTGAATAGAGAAAAGACATGACTTGGATGAAAATACTGGAGATAAGATGCGACCCAGTAGACTGACACATAAGACCAATGACAAAGGATACAAATCAAGAGATGCAATTTGGATGAACTGATCGGAGACAAGGACACAAACCAGGAGGCATGATTTGGATGAACTGACCAGAGACAAGGACAAGATGAGACTAGGTGAATTGATATGTAAGACCAGTGATAAGGGAACCAACCTCATGGTAAGACATGACTATACAATCAACGGTTTGACTATGCATGAGAATGAACAACTATATGATCGAAGCCACGAGAGGATATATGGGTGAATTTGAATTTAAGCCTTTGATATTTTATCCCCTAAACGATATGGGATAAATACTTATTTTGAAAAATAAAAAATGGAGCCTAACATTGTCCACATGATGTTAATTTTATAATATACAAAATCTTTATATTATGTGAATAAATTAATGGTACCTAGATTTTATGATTAGCTATTGATGCATTTTTAGATTTACACAGACGGACCTTCAATTCAAATAAACTTTGGTAGCAGTTTAATAATTCCAGCAGATGCACAATAATTTATTGGTTTGTAATTCAATTTAAAATGATCTACTGGCTATCTGAGACATCTACTGGTTACCCACTTAGTCTTCTGCCTACACAAAGGAACCATTTTTACAAGGCATCATATCCGTCTGCATTGTTTGATTTTATTAACTTTTTACTGTTGATTTGTGAATGCTTTAGGGTTGCTATATTTTGAGTAAGTTTTAATGCTCCATGTAGTGACGTACGATCTAATATATTTCTACATTTGTGATTGCAACCTAATATTTCTTCACATCGTATCGTTCACTCTCTTGGAAAGAACTAAATCAGATTTGCTTTATTTCATAGTTCTGACTGCTCTAGGATTATCAGGTTCATTATTTTGTTATGCTATTTGAGGAGGTACTTTTTTGGTTTGCACCTATAGTAATAGTGCATGTAAATTAATACCACCTCTCGAATTTGGATCTTGTAGCTTTGTATTTTGATGTTTTTATTTTCCACCAAATCTAAGTGCTCGATATTATACTACTATAGTGTTGCATCCAAACCGTCAGCTCTGATACCAGTTGGAATGCCCCACTTCACAGAATATGGATATGGATGTTCTAATGCATAAATAAATTAAATGCACCACAATAATGAAAATTGAAATAGGAAATATTAAATCAATTGTTGCCACTTAAGGCCACTCAAGAGGGCTTAATATTGCAAATGTATGCAAATGAATAAATGAATTGAATGATGATTTCATAGAACCTATTATAATCCTATTTATACTAAATTATGAGATAATAATAATATTCAAATAATATAGTTGACTAGGCTATTAGGGTTGTAACAGGATCTAGGAAGCTAAAAAGATATGAGGTAAATTATGCAACCCATGATTTAGATTTGGTAGCTGTAGTGTTTTCTCTTAAGAGTTGGTGATATTACCTACTTGGGAGACCTTTTGAGCAAAGGATAGACCATTATAGTCTTTAGTATATATTCACTCAACCTTTACTCAATGCTAGATAAAGAAGGTGGATGGAATTTCTTGCAAAATATTATTTTAACATCTAGTATATGAAGGGAAAAGAAAATAAAGTTGCTGATGCATTGAGTAGAAGAAGGCATATAGCAGTGTTGTCTTGCACCCATGTAGACTTTATGGAACAAGTCAAGGAAATGCAAAATGAGGATGCATACTGCAACCAAATTTGGGAAATATGGAATGGAACCTGATGAAATAAGGACTTTGACATCAAGGATGGTTTCTTATGTTTTAGAAATAGAATAGTAATTCCTGAGACTAGAAATTTAAGAAAGATGATTATGAATGAAGCACATAGATCTCCATATTTTTCTCATCCAGGAGGAGCAAAGATGAGGGAGAATATGAAAAAGATATTTTTTTGGCCAAGAATGAAGAGAGAGATAACAAAATTTATTGATCAATACTTGGAGTATCGAAAGGTAAGATTTGAACATAGACATCCAACTGGTTTTTTGTATCCACATGATGTGCCTATGCAAAAATGACAAGATTTTTTGATGGATTCCATAGTAAGGTTGCCTAAGAATATGTTTCAACATGATGCAATTCTAGTAGAGTTCGATATACTGCCTAAGGTGATGCACTTTGTACTCAGGAAAACCAAGGATGATGCTGTGATTGTGGCTAATAGATTTACCAAGGAAATATTTCAGCTTCGTGTCTTTTCAAAGGTAATCATATCATATAGGGATCCATATATCACATATGAGTTTTGGAAAACCTTGTATCATGCCATTGGTACTAGATTGAATATTAGTTCTGCTTACCATATAGATATTTATGGGAAAACTAAAAGAATGAATCAAGTGCTAGAAGATATGCTTCACATGTATTATATGGATCAATTTTTTTTTTGGGAGGATTACTTACCTTTGGGAGAATTTGCCTACAATAATGGTCACCATTCGACCATAGGCATGGTTTTGTTCAAATATTTTTATGGCAAAAAGTGTAGGACACCATTGAAATGGGATAATCCAAAGGATAAAATTGTACTTGGACCATACATGGTCAAAGAAATGGAGTAATAGTTGAGGGTGATTTAGGTGAGGTTAAAGGAAGCTACATATTTCTATAAGAGTTATGAAAATATTAAAAGATCACCAAGAGAGTTTGTTATGGTTAATAGAGTATTTTTAAGGGTGAGACCAAGGAATAGTGCTATCAAGTCCACAAAAATTGATCAATACTTTGTAGGACCCTTTGAGATCATAGAGAAGATTAGTCTTGTGGCATACCGACTTGCCTTACCACCCCATATGTCCAAGATTCATAGTACCTTTCATATATCTTTGCTTAAAAAGTATGTTGCTAACCCTAAGCATGTGTGGGATATTTACAATTGGCAGATGTGAACCCAAAAAATATAGAGGTTCAACCAGTAAGAATCCTTGAGTTTAGATCTAAATCGATGAGGAAAGGAACTTTGAAACAGTGCAAAGTTTAGTTGGACCGATACACTAAAAGGAACGTTACTTAGGATAAAGTAGCAGAAATGAAAAACCTTTTATTTATGTTTGAAAATATTGTGTAAATTTTATTTTATGTTTATAATGATGTAAACACAGAGGACTGTGTTACATCTAAGGGGGGGATGATGTCATGACCCACCTTTAGCAGAATTTTCAGCTTGATGGACATATTTTGTAATATTGCTTAAGGATGAAATGATTGACTATTTCAGTTTTATTATGCAAAATATTTGTTCCTTACTGCAAGTGAGATGGAAATTAAAAAAAAAAAGGAAATATAAGATAATTTCATGTTCATATTGTGAAAAAAACTTGCATTTTATATATGAATATGATGTTGCTAATGGAAATACATTTTGCAGGAATATATCTCTTCATGGTGGATGAAAGAGTTAACCATCGAGAAAAGATTACCTTGGGGAAATGATGTGATGAGTTATTTTTCAAAAATACTTAAGGAGACAACATGGATAAATACCCCTTTCATGAAGATGCATAACATGATTTGCATATATATATATATATATGTGTATATATATAAGATTAATTTGATTTTGAGTTTATTTGCATAATAAATTGCTTATATAGGAATTTTGGTTAAAATGAAAGGAATGGATGCTTGTTTCCTTATATAGAAACAATAAGTTGTTTTGTTTAAAAAATAAAGAAAAAATAAAAATAATGAAATGGATGCTATTTTATTATTGAAAATGGATGTCTTGTTTATAGACCAGTTAGTTGCAATGAACTTGGAGTTATTTTGTTAAACCACGTTTATAGTGGAGCATTGATGAAAGCTTACCATAACATAGGAGAGAATCTCTTTCCTTCATGTGGAAGTGGTAGAGTAATTTTTTTACCGTGAGATGAGCTGAAGAGGGAGGAATGGGAGTCATAGAGAAGAACATTTGACAATAAGAGGAACGGTGGTGGTAAGTGATTTTTTTTTGTTTTGAGAGAAAAATAAGAGGACACTAGAAAAATACAAGACAAAATAATTATTTGGAAGGTAACGAGTATATAAGGGATGCGAGAGAACCAGGTAATTCGATGATTATTATTTTCTAGGTTGTATTATGTATGTGAATACAAATAATTATTGAAATGATGGTTTGCTTTGGGTAACAACGATTGAAGATTTGGTTGAATTCTTGTGTGTGAAAGAATAGGCTATGTTATTATCCAAATGATAGAGATAAATCTTGGCCAAGCTATGTCAGGAAACATAGAGTTCACCTATAAAAGCTAACAATGGTTGACATTTCTATTTGTTTACATTTTGTCATTTTTAATGTACATGTTGTAACAACCATAGTGAGATTAATTTTGAGATAGAAACTATTGCTCATGCTTTTGGTATTCCCTAGTAGAATTATAGGAATAAAATGGTAGCATGTGGGTTAAATCCTTGCATGGGTGATGCTGATATGCCTTGCATGTGTTTTGGGAGTCGATCCATGTTTTTGATGCATGTATGGCTAGAAATAACCTATGTTGTGTGAACATTGGCATATTGATCTTTAGAATGGAGATAATCGAGTAGCTTCTGGTTAAGTTAATCTAGATATTGGTTAAGGAATTTTTCATAGTGTTTTTTCTTTAAAGTCTAGAATTTTCACCAGATGTGTACTTTGTACTCTCTATTTTGTGATGAAGTGAATTGTCCTTGAAAGATATTTTTTCTTGCAAAAAGAATTGATAGGAAATGGGTGTAAATTAAAAATGAATGATATATGTGTATATATGAATATACAATATTTTATGCTACCTTTGAATTCATTGAATGAATTATTGTAATGTCAATATGGAATTGTGATATAGAAATTTGGGTAGTATTACATGTAAAATAAGAAGAAAAATGTTCTTTATTTCTTGTGTTTTGCATTTTGAAACTGCTATGCTTGTTGGAATTGCTTCTACTATTTTCATTACACATATACTTGTCTTAAAACCATGTAGTAAGAATTAAGATATGCAAAACTATTATAAAAGGAGTTGTATCTGATCCCATCGCAAGACAATATTCTTCTTGATAGTTAAAGAGATCTCTAGAGTTGAAGAGCGATGATTAGGGTCTTATTGGTAAGGAGAAGCAACTGACGAATCCATTTGTAGTACCTGATAGAGTGGAGGTACACTCGAGTTTTGAATGGCGAACTTCCTATTATACTTGTAGTGGATATTGTAATAATTGCTAAAAAAAACCATTTAAGCTTGGTTGAGCATTGTGTCATTTTGAAGGCATAACAAGTGATACTTGTTACAAATATTTAATTAATTTATCAATTTTAGTGAAGAGAAAGAATGGATTATTATTATAGGATGTTATATATTGATAAATTTAGATAATTAGTGTTACATGATGGATGTTGAATTTGGTGCAATGTGAGATATGTATTCATTGTATGAAATATTGAAGGATTCCTCTAGAGCATGTATACACACCGTTGTATTCAAGATGACTAATATGTTAAATAGATGTTCATTTTATTTAGTCTCAGATCTGTGTGATTATATTGTAGATAAATATTTTGTTTTTTGGAAACCAGTTGTTCTTATGTCTGAGTGTTGTACCTTAGAGGGTTTTGGTGCATTTTTGATATGACCTCACTCAATGGGTTGTTGTTTAGATTCATAGGGATTTTATTTCTAGAGACAATTATAGGCTTGGAGAAATGGTTTTCCAATGCAAATTTTTTGAATGTCATAGATATTAGAGCTCAAGTTTAGTTAATTCAAGTTGCAGTCTTGGTCGAGCTAGAGATCGATTGGATTTGGACATAGTCACAAATAGATAGTTTAGATATGCTAAGTATTATCATTGGTAGTGATGAATAGTGCTCTTAATGGAATAAGAGATAGATGAAGTGACAACACCCACATAAAAAGGGATTTATGTGGAGTGTAGTGGATGTCATGATATTTTCGATTGATTGGAAATATTTGGGTCAAAACCTAGTATACTTCCTTGATGGATGAAGGTAAGTATAGGGATGGGTGTACCCTCACCCCTAAAATACTGGCACTAATAGACAAGTGTAAGTATAATAAGGGGGAGTTAATTTGCACCTAGTATATTTGTATTGATAGACAAATACAAGTATAGGGATGGGTGAACCTTTTTAAATTAGTGTACTCACTTTGATAGACTAATGTGAGTATAGATGTGGTAGAAATTTGGAATGTTGGAAAGGGGTACATATTCTTAGTAACCTTATATCAATTAGTTAGATAAAAAAACAAATGTGCTCTAGTTTTGAGGATTGAGAATTTGGGGTTTTGACAATTTATATCATTATTATCCATGTTGCTATCTAAATCAACATAAATATTTATAATGTTTGAATCAATTCTAGTAAAATCACTCATAATATGTTTTTGATTGTGATCACTAGAAACTATTTTGGTCTCATAAATACTACTCAAATCATTACTATATATACAAATATCTCCATATGCATTCGTGGCCCTTAAATCACTTGTGTCACAACTTACATCTATAATTTTAGTTTTCAAAACATACTGACTATCAGTCCTTTGATAAATATCATAGGAGTCTTTCTTTTATAGTATATTAATGGACAAATTTTTCAATTTCTTTACCATCTTGTCAAGTAGAGTATTATTTTTGATATATTGTCTTGTTCTTTTTCCATGAGAATTTTTTGTTCAATTAAATATATTTTCTAATGTTGTTATTTTGGTAGAAGTTGATCTAAATTTTTTTGAGAGAGTGCTATCATACCTAGAGTAAATATACCATTTTTGTAAGACCCAAGGGCTTCAATATTGTTTTATCTTTTGATAAAAAAATCTTACTACCATTGATGACTTTGAATTCTATTATTCTTCCTTTATCCAACAATTGTTATACTAAATTAAGGTATTTGTTATTCCTGGAACATAAATAACTTTCTCTAGTGTGCATTCTAAGAAAGGTAGACTAAGTGTAACATTACCTATTCCTTGGACTTGGTAAATTTTGTCATCTATAATATTAATTGGTATACTTTGTTTCACTTGAATAGAATCAAACCAATATAGGTTTCCAATCATGTGATTGTTGGCTCCTAAATCAATATACCAAAATTTATCTTCATACTCAAATTTTGGTTCTATTTGATTTGCTTGTGGTGATTCACTATATCTCAAAACATGTTTGTGACAATATTTTCTATGCTTTCTTAATGAAGCTTTCTTCTTTAATCAAATGTGACTTTGTAAATGAACCTTTTGATGGTATCATACTTGGTTTTCCAATACTTCAAATAAATATCAATTTTGAAAAAGTAGAAGACCTTTTATCACCCTAATTAATTCCTAATATTTCTTATCATATTATTTTTCCTTCAATTAATTTTTCTATTCTTTTTAATAATTATTTCTTATTTAATAATAATTATTTTATTACTTTTAAATTTTCTTCAATATTTTATTTCATATAATATTTCTTCCTGTTAACTTTATTCACTTTAAATTTCTTTTCAAATATTTATTTACCTTTTTCCTTTTAAATTTCTTCTTTTTCACTTTATTTTTTTTTTCAAATTAAAATTTTCAAATATTTCACTTCTAACTTATTATTTCCAGTAAATTTTCTTTCTCAGTTCTTCTTTAATTTATTTTCCTTTTTGAATGTAAGTTTATTTCAATTTAATTTTGCAAACTTGCTTACTCTTATAATCAACCCTTCTCCCTTTTATATTTAATTTTTCCAAATTTCAACTTGAGTATCCCATTTCCTAATATCAAAATCATATTTAATCTTCCTTTAACCTTTGAAATTGGGAAAAAGAAATAAATAATTCAAATACCTTTGCTTTGAACTAATGTTGCTCTTCTTGCATGTCTATGGGTGTTTCCCTACTAGTTACTGTAACAACTCTTCTGCTAAGAGATTCAATGCTATTTATTTTTCCTTACAATATTTCCAACATCTCTTAGCTTGTTAACATATATAAATATAGCTTGGCTTGATTAACACAATTTGGGATCCAAGGACTATCAAATAGTCATTATTTCTTTCTAGGCACTCTCTATATTACTAGAATATTGCTGCTCTTCAAGTGCTTTTCAACTCACCAGACAATTGCTTCTTTCTAGGTACTCTCCAACTCACGAGACCATTGCTAGAGGCTCACTTTTGCTTGTTTCTCCTTCACACAAGGAATGCCATACTATTTCAACACACAAAATATTCCTTCAATACTCTTTTTTCTGACCTTTAGATTGCATGTGATTCTTCTTTCCTATCATTAATGCTTGTTCCATTGTCTACTATTGTTTCTCTTGTATCACATGTTTCTTTCTATCTAGTCATATCCTTCAATGCTTATCAATTTTAGCTTATTTTGCTCTCAATATCTTCTCCAGTATTCTTCTATGCTTTAGCAAAAACTCTCCAACTTCTTGAACACCATCACAAATTCAACTAACATGGCTTATATTTCTCTCAATTCATGGGTGCACTTTTCAACCATGATTTCTCTCCACCTTACCTCTTCTCAATGTGAGTTTCTTTAAAAACTCTCTTCTACAAGATGCTTAATGTAGCTCTAATACCACTATTAGCATATAGACACTTTTTAACAATATTACAAGATTACACTCTTACACAAATGATATGCACAAGTATTCACACAAATGGATAAACTCATTGTATTTCATGGATTACATACTTAGTATTCTAGTACCAATGAAGTACTAAAATTTTCTTACATATCTCTTATATGCTTCCTCTACATATAGCCTTTACAAAGACTCTTGATATTCAACTTCAACAAACTATTCATCTTCTTCAATATTTTGAGAGACATGACTCTTCATATTTCTCATATGAGAAATATATTTTATTGACTCCTAATAATGATAAACCTCTAATGATTACTAAATGATAAACTCTAAATGACTCATATTTACAAGACTCTTTTCACACCACATATTTACAAACTATTTACAAATATTTACAAGTACCAAATAATGTAATAAACTCCAAAAAAAGGTAGGGAACAAATCCAAAGAATAAAAAGAAAATAATAATATGTAGGCTATGATCCCAAACTATAGAAAAACATACAAAAATTACAAATAAATTGGAGATCAAATATTTTATCTTCCCAACTAATTAAGAAATAATATATATATATTTTGAATTTACATGGTGGAATCGATAGCCACCACGAATGCAGGCAGGCTATCCAAATTTTTATGTCCGCCACAGTATTCTGTGCTGTCCACCCCAGAAGCCGCCACACAAATCTTCATGTAGTCTGCCCTTATAACCACCATGCCACAATAATTTAAAACCTTTTACACCACTGAAAGCACTAGGAAAGGGACAAGCGTTCAGTCCGATGAGGCCCAAGATTTGAACCTTGGACCTCCACCCCCCTTATAGGGTTTGGATGAACCAATTGGTCTACACCTCGGACCTAATTAAGAAATAATGTTAAAGTTAGTTATACAACTATTTGTTCTAATTCTTATGCAATTGAATTTATTTTGTGAAATACCAAGTGATTTGTACTCAATAATGATCATCCAATATCATTTATTTTACATGGATTTATAACCCTAATCTATTCCAAATGGTTATGTTATAGTTGTATGAAGAAATTTTTGAAGAATCATCCATGTACAAGTTAGTTCAATAGATAAAATAACTACATAAAAAAAATGTCAAATATTTTGGTAACATATTTAAAACAAAAGAGAAAATAAAATTTGAGATAACAATTATAAGGGTAGAAATCTATGGAATGGACCAAGATACTTATGTGCAAAAATAAATAATAAATTTTTATTATCATAATGTATTGAAAAATAAAGAGTCATAGTGGTCCCAAATATCTAAGAGGAGATGGTTTGTGGAATGGGATAAAAATACCAGATTTTTCATGTTACATCCAAAAATAATTTGTGTTTTTATTGAGTAAAAAATATTTTAACTCCACATGAAAGAAATATTAAGGAAGAAGAAGATATTAGGAAGGAAACAATCAATTATTTCAAATATATTTTTTTAAACATTGGAAAAGATAAGGAGTTTTAATTTTACAAAAAAAGTCATTAATCATTACATGAGACTAAAATGAAAGCTTGATGAGGAAATTTTATAAAGGATCTATAAGAGGTAATTTTCTCATTTCTCCCCAACAAGGCAATTATCCTTAGTGATTTATCTACATTTTTCTTTCAAATTTTGGGATTTGTTGAAGAGTGACATGTTGGCTATGATTGAGAGGCCAAGAAAAATAAGGCTATAATTAGTGATATTATTATCACCTTTGTTTCATTTTTTTCAATAATTAGCCCCATAAACCTTCAAAATATTGTTTATAAAATTATTTAAATAATTATAAAAATAGATTGAAACACATCCTAGAATATATCTCAAAGCAACAATGTGGTTTGCTTGTGATTAGACAAATTCTTGATAGAGTAATCATTGCACAAGAGGTCATACATTCTATTTATTTAATAGAAAATTAGGCATACTTATAATATTAGATGTGAACAAAGGATATGATAGATTTTATTGGAGTTTTATACATGATATTCTCAAAAAAATAATTTTTGTCAAGGTTAGTGTGAATGGATTAGATATATATTTTTTTGGTAAGTAGTGTTTGTATTTACAGTGGGTTTTAACAAGGATCCCAAAACCTGATTACATAAGCAATGGGCCTAGGGCATCAATCCCTTGAAACTGAACACCAAAATAGAAATCCCGCCCAGTGGTAACAGTAAGCATGAAACAATCCCTCTCAGCGGGAAACAAACAAATAAGAAAGAAAGTAGTTTTAGAGATCCCGCCCAGCGGGGAGTAGCCAAAAACCACCATCGAGAAGATCATGCCCAGTAGGAAGCAAAGAAAAACCGTTACAATAAAATCCTACCTCGCGGGAAGCAGTCAAAACCACCACAAACAGTCCCGCCTAGCCGGAAGCAACAGGGAAATCCCACCATCCGGGAAACCAGCAGAAAAGAAAGGATCCCGCCTCACGGGAAAACTAGCGGATTTGGCGGATCCCGCCTTGTGGAGAAACCATCCCGCCCACCGGGAAAACATTCCGTTCAGCGAGAGCCATCCTGCAAGAAGCCGACAGCTAGCACAGAGAGGATCCAACCCATCAGGAAGTGACCAAAGAGTTGCACCACAAGGAACCCGCCCCGAGAAAACAAAAGAGGATCCCAGCAGCAGGGACCAAGAATCTTGTCCAAGCACAGAGCCCGCCGAGGATTCATAAGAAAAAGGGGGAAAGAGGCCCCCCTAGACCACCCCCAAAGCTATGAGGACCTCAAGGGAGACCCCAAAAAGTTGTCCAAACCCTAAACCGTCACCTCCACCGCACCGAGAAACGTAGGGGACCAGATCCACGTGAATAACCTGCAAAAAACCCCAGGGGGAAGCCTGAGGGAAAAAGGGAAGGGATCCCCAACCAAACAGGGATCCCTGGGAAGCACCAGTCCAAAAAAACAACCAAGGAAACCCTAGCCGGCCGAGAGGGGCGCAGATAGTGGAGAAGGATCTCCCCCTAGGAGATCATCTGCAAAAAACCACTCCCCGGGAGGGATGACCTGGGTTGAGCCAGGGACTGGGCAGGAACCAGGAGCCATGGGAGGGGGAGCAGGGGAGGGACCAGAGCCCTCCCCTCTCTACTTTCTTCCCTCCGTGAATGGATTAGATATTATAACAGTAAAAAATATTTTATTTTGATCAATGAATCGTATGTTAAATACTTTGAATTATCCTATTAATTTTTCTAAGATGATCCACTATCTTCTTATATATTTATTATTCTTGTTGAGACATTAGAGTTTTAGAGGTAAAAAAGGTAGGATAAAATCATATTTATTTAGATTTTACGTTACAAAAAATGGCTTTTTTCACTATCCTCTAAATTTTGTTGATGATAATTTTATTTTGGGCCATCCTTCAATTAATGAAATCATGGATTTTAAATCAATATTGTCATATTCTACAAGGCTACTAGATAGTTGGTTAATACTATCGTTAACATTGCCTTAGATTTATAATGTATCATTATGAAGGGTTTAAAATTAAGAAATTTCCATCATCATATTTGTATATTTCTTTATTTGATAAAAAAAAAAGAATAAGCTCTCAGACTCAATTTTGGATAGAATGAAATCTTATTTTGTATGTTGGAAAGATAAGTTCCTAAATTTTCTTCAAAGATTGCATCTCACAAAGACTACATTGCAATATATGTTTATATATATGATATCACTTTTTGAGATTATCAATATTTATAGCATCAAAAGTTAAATTTCAAAGAGATTTTCTTTGGAAAGGATGTGAGAAAAAATTTAGGTTTTCTCTTTGTAAGTGAGATAGGGTTTGCAAAGGAAAGAATGTTAGATAAGTAGGTTTGCTAAAACGTAGACTTATAAGTTTGGAATTACAAAAAAAAAACTTGAATAGGGATTATTCAAAGATCAAGTAAAATTTTGGACAACAATGTTACTTTGAAAATATAGTAGATTCTTTTAACACAATAAAATCGTTCAGGAAATGAACCCTTTCTTGAGGTTGAAAAACATGGAGCTTTCCATTAAATAGATTGTAATTGATTAAGAAATATATTATATGGTAATTCAATGAGGGAAATTCTATAAAATTTTGATCTAATACTTGGTTGTAGCCTTATCCTCTTATTTTTATTCAAAAATGTAATTGTTAGCTCAAACATGTTTAGCCTGTAAAGGTTCAAAGGTAAAAATTATATTAATATAAAAAACTCCATATCATGGATTTCTATTAGCAACATAATTAAAGGAGAAGACCTTTAAAAATAGTAGATGAGCTTCAAATATGACTCAAGAGCTTCTTTTTACCTATTTTTATATAAAAGGTTGAATTTGTTTTTAGTCTATGAAAATATGTGGATACTTGGTCAAACTAAGACACCATAAATTAGATAAATTAAAATTTTCTACTTTAAAAGATTTACCTTAGAAGAATATTTGGTCACATGAGGCCCTTCCTAAGGCCTCAATATTACTTTTTAGCAGTACAAAACAAGATTCTCATAGGTGATACTCTACAAAGAAGAGGATATCATGGACTTTTAGGTGTGCCTTATGTGAGAAAGGACTAGAAACATCAAATTATTTACTTTTTTATCCTTTGTTACAAATTTTGGGGCTGCTTTTTGAGAAGGGACTAGAAACATCAAATTATTTACTTTTTTATCCTTTGTTACAAATTTTGGGGTTGCTTTTTGAAAAGATGAGTTTATATTGAATAACTCTATTAACATTGAAAGAGTTGATGCAATATTTGATTAAATGATCCAAAACTAAAGCATTATGCATTTTATGGAGGATACGTCTTGCCATTATTTATTGGAATTTATGGCTGGAAAGGAATAATAGAATTTTGAATAGTAAATCTTAAAACTATGCCCAAGTTTGGAATTACATTATTTCCTCTCGTAGTAGAATGACTACAACATGGTGTCAATCCTGAAAAATTCTAAAGTGTGAAAAAAAGTGGTAACATTTTGCTTATAGGATTTGAATATACATGAAATGATAATCTATAATAATAGATTTAGCACAAAATGTCATCTATAATAATATATTTAACACAAAATATATGTTTCAATCTAGGGTAAAATAAAAAGTATAAAAGTTGGGTTTATTAATATAAATTTTGATGATCTTTAGAAAAAAAGTTGGTGGAGGTGGTGTTTCCAAAATAATGAAGGCTAAAATTCTCCTCACTTACTCAAAATCATATGAAACTATAACTAACAACCATATAGAGGCTAGGGCATATTTTATAGTGATCAAAATTACCATTTAAAAAGGATGGAAATATATTTCAATTGAGAGAGGTTAAAAAATTATCATTAAAACTATCAAGAAAAGTGTGTGGGAAATGGATAAAAAATAACATTATTTATGATTTCCATCAATTATTGTTATAGACAATATCTTGAAAATGTTAGTGTATCTATAGAGAATAAAATTAAATTTCAAATAATTTAGCCAATCATGTTGTTTATCTTCATATTGGTAAAATTTAAATTTTAGAGAGCACTAAACTAATTTATATATAACTCTTATGAAAATGATTTCGTGGGGCTAACTATAAAAGCATAACAATTCAAATAAGATGAAGAATATCTATGATAAAAAGACAACCTAGATATGATTTAATTGACTTGACAACAATTTAATTTTTTTTCTTATTTTCCTAGGAGTGGCCCCCACTAGAAGTCACACAGAGCTTAATAAATTTGTTTGTATTAAGTACTTACATTGTATATTTTCAAAAGATAAAACATATGATTTTCATAAGATATTTTTAAAAAATATATGAAACATGTGTTTACTTTTGTTAGATTTTGAAGCTATAAAATTAAGATAACTTAACCATAATATATCAAAATAAAGTAGGTCCGAGGTGTAGACCAATTGGTTCATCCAAACCCCATAAGGGGGTGGAGGTCCAAGGTTCAAATCTCGGGCCTCGTCGGACTGAACGCTTGTCCCTTTCCTAGTGCTTTCAATGGCGTAAAAGGTTTAAAATTATTGTGGCATGGTGGTTATAGGGGCGGACTGCACAAAGATCTGTGTGGTGGCTTCTAGGGCGGACATCGCAGAATACTGTGGTGGCCATAAAAGCTGGACAACCTGCTCGGATTCATGGCGGTTACCGATTCCACCATGTAAATTAAATATATATATCAAATAAAGTAATCAACTATTGTATATGATAATGACAATATTATGAATATATAAAACACAAAAATAACTCTAATATCTACTCCTAAATATGGCATAACCAAATGCTCATGGAAATGGTGCCATAGCACTAAAAGAACCAAATAATGTTATTATAAGTCATGTCCACTTACATCTTCACATTACTATGCATATATAATGTATTGTGACTCTTCATATGGAACACTCTTGGCCTTATTCTTCTAGACTCTTTAACTCCCTATTCTATGGACTCATGTACACATGGACTAATGTGCATATTTACATTATTGAATATTATGCACACTTGTGCATTTATTACATTACATAAAGTAAATACCTAATCTAAGACATGTACCAAATAATGTAATATACTCCAACACCCCCCGTATTACATTATTTGGTTATTGAAGACTTTAGTCTTCAATATGGGTCTTCATTCTTTAACTCACTTTCCACTGTATGTCTTCTTGATCAGACTCTTTCTCCTCGAGCTTGTATTCATCATTAGTATCACTTTGTAAGCATTTATATGAGGTCATATTATTAGTTGATTCTTGCAAAACAACCTTAAATTTGCCTTTTGTCCTTGAAGTCTTTCAAGTATCTTTGATGAACTATATATCTCATAATCTTGAAATTCATGAGTGGATTGGAATTGGTTCATTCCCTTTCCTTTTATTCTTTGAACAATTTGTCTCCCTAACCTTCAAAAATATCCAACTTGAATTCATCATTAGTAGATGCTTCAAAAACAAGTACTTGAAATAAATAATCTAATATGAATATCAATTTCTCTTCAAATATTTTATAGAACTTGTCTTTATAGTAACAAGCGAAAGGTGGATGAGTTTTTCCTCCACAATATTTGCATGGATGATTCCAACAATTTGCTTTTTCATGACCAAAATTATTGCAGTAAGTACATTTTAGGATTGTTCCCCCTATTTATCAATTGATTTAGAAGAATCAAGCTTATCCATTTCTTTGATGATATAGTCAAACCAATTTTGTATGACTGAAGCAATTCTATCTCTGATTTTTTTGCGATTCTGTAAAATATCTTCATTAATATAGATGTTATCAATTACTTTTATTGAATCTTTAGAATATAACTTAACCAAACCATTAGTATGAGTTTTTTCAAAATATCTCTAGGCCATAGTGATTCTTCTCTATGCTCCTTGTCATTTTTAGAATTAAGAATTTTTGAACCATCTTGAATATCTGGATCCTATATACTTAATAAATGTTTCCATAGTTTCCTTTAAAGCAGTGTTTCTTTTGAATCTTGATCAACAAGAATATAAATTTGAGATTTATTGTCTTTCAACTTTCTAATATAAATTCCTCTATATTTCTAAATTCTAAGTTGATGTTGAATATATTATATCTTCAAACTTAGAAATTTAGATAAACTATATTTGCAATTTTGTAAGTCTAGTTTGATGTAGAAATCCTTTTTACTCCAATCTAAATTGAATTGCAAATATCCTTAAAATGTTTTGTAACTTCAATAATTAAATTACAAAACTTTGTTTGTCTCCTTAATTCCTCCAAATAAATTATCAAATAGATTTTCAACTCCTTCAATATTATATCTAAGGTTTTATGTTTTTCCTTTTCCAAAATACTTCCACTTTATACCTTAGATAATAATAGTTTCCACTTAACCTTATTTCTCCTAACTTAGGGTTATAAATATATGTGCAAAAATTATATTACCTCAACCTTGAACCATCAATAATTTCATGGTCAATCTATGCACATATTTGAATTATATGCTCTTATAACTTTGGTGCTCTTTTTGCTCTTTCAACGTTGGCTCACTTTCACTGTTGACGTCCTTTATAATTATGGTGCTATTTCCATGTCCTTAAACTTGGAAGTTTTAAGCTTTGATGATATTCCAACGTACATTATCACCTTTGCATTCAAACTCCACATATGGGGTTACACAACACTTAGTCCTCCTAGTTCGACTTCCATGACATACTACTATTGCAATCTTCGATGCTTGATTGGTCCACACCTTGGACACGCTGCCAAATATACCTTCTTTGCCAAATATATCTCCTCTTCACTATCAACTATAATACACTATCCACACCTTGAATATTCTACCTTTAGATTACTCTATTGTGCATTCAATGATCAATTGCATATGCAAATTCTCTATGTATGCATTCTTTGAACTAGGTGTTTGAGATTATAGTCTGTTCACCTTTCACTTGATAGATGGTGCTCCGATATATGTCATGATAATTACATGGATGCTGGTATGTGCTCTTACATGATGGATATTACACAATGGATATTATATGAACATTGCAACCTACGTTATAACATCTCTTGCAAATACTTGTCACTTGCATATGATACTCTCTATCAACACTTAACGCTCGATATCTACCCCATGAGTTTCACTTATTTTATCTTCTCTTTGAATGTTCTTTCACTTTATTTTACAAGGACAAATTTGCTTTGACCCCTCGATTGAAATGAGAAGTGGACTAAATGGACTATCTTGATGGTGGCTTCTCTTGGGCTTGCTTTATGTAGCACTCGGGTGTGGCTTCTCTTGCACACCATTAGATTTTTTCTTTAACAATAATGGTGCTCTCTCAATGCACCCTCGTACACACTCTCTTAAGTAATAGTATCTTTGATGGTGGCTTGTTCCTTTTGAGTAATAGCCTTCTTATTCCATGATGGATATCCATTTATCCTCCTATATACATTGAATGCTTAGTGTCTTTAGACACTGGAAAACCCAGATTTGCTTTAATAATTTTCATTTTGATTAACAACATATATTGGTATAGTTCTTTTGCTATCAACTTACCTGTAACTTTACATTTAACTAATAATAACAAATTATACTTATCTCTCCTATTAAAATGATTTGGATAATGCTAGAAGAGCTCTTGAGGTGGATTCTTTTAATGTTCAACTTTAGGAAAGAGTTGCTAGTTGGAAGTATGAGATTCATTGTTATGAAGATTATATTAACAAAGGGGCATGAATTAGGAGTAGAATTCATTGGTTGCAACAAGGGGATGCTCCCTATCAATAATTTTTTAGTCATATTAAGAATAAAATTGCTTCTGAAAGAATTACTGCTCTTCACACTACTAATGATAGGTTTGTGGAAGATGATGATGGGATTAGGGTTGCTATTGAGGAGCATTTTCAAAATATTTTATCTACTTATCCTATGTCTCTAGAGATTATTGCTGCTAGGGAGGAAATTAAGAGGAGTGTTCCAATAAAAGTGTTCAGTTTTGAGAGTGATTGTGTTGCGACTGCATTTTACAAGGAGGAATTGTTTGAAGCCCTTTTAAAAATGAAATATGGTAAGTCTTCGGGTCCATATGGTATCCTAGTGGAATTTTACAAAAAGTTAGGGGATGTTGTTGGTGATGATTATACTCAAATGGTTCAATAAATTTTTGATAGAGGTTCTCTTTCACCTATTCTTAATCAGGGGATGATTAAGCTTATTTCGAAGGGTAATAGGAAGGATACTATGGGGGGTTGGAGGCCCATCACCCTGTTGATTTTTTTGTACAAGATTGTTATCAAGTATTTGGATTTTCATTTCAAGGATATTGCTACTTGGATTGTGATACATGAAAAAATTGGTTTTGTGAAGGGGAGATTCATTTTAGACATAGTTATCATGGCTTGGGAGACTTTGGAGTGGGCTCAAGAAAGCGGGAAAAAGGAAATTATACTCAAGATTGATTTTGATAAAGCATATGATCGAGTGGATTGGTCCTTTATATTTAGTATGTTGGAATGGCTTGGTTTTACCAGGCAAGTTGTTGATAAAATTTAGGTTCTTTTCACTTTTTATTCTACTAAAGTTGTTGTTAATGGTAAGCTCACTAATAATATTAGCCTCTTCAAGTCCATAAAATAGGGCTGCCCCATTGCTCTACTTCTTTTTGTGATTTTAGTTGATGCCTTGGGTTATATGTTGGAGGAGAGAAGTTGTGCTGGTTTGATTAAGGGAATTGATACTCCTCGAGGTTCTATTATGAATAATAATTTTGTGGATAATTCTCTATTTTCCTTTCAGCTGGATGCTTTGTCCCTTGCTAATGTTAAAATATGTTTGGATTAGTTTTGCAAAGTTTCAAGAGCTATCATTAGTGAGGAAAAATTGGATTATTGGTTTATTTGTAGTGAATCTCTTCCTACTAATTTTACCCCTAGTTGGCGATGGGTGAAGGATGGTGAAATTGTTAGGTACATGGGAATTCATTTTGGTAAGGCTCTTTATTTGAAAAACATGTGGGATTGGTGTCTTACTAGATTTAAAAAAAAATATTCAACATTGGAAAAACAAACTTATTTATTTTTTTGGAAAAGTGGTCATTGTTAGGAAGGTTATTCAAGCTTGTCACCTCTACTATTCCTCTTGTTGGCTTCCTAATGCTTTGCAATTTGGAAATATTGAAAGACTTATTCGTGGGTTTTTATGGTCTAATTTTGATGGATTAAAGAAAATTCCCTCTATTTATTGAATTTTTTGCATTATTCCCAAGGATGAAGGAGGTTTGGGTTTGTTAAATATCCAGATGCAGGGTAAGGTTTTGGCTGTGAAATGGGTGGTTAGGGCTCTAGAAGGGAATGATGCTTGGCAACATATTTTACGGTTTAGAATTTAGAACGCTCAGCATGTTGAAGGTTTAAAAGGGGCTTTTCATATCGAGGACATTGTGGGTCATCCCAACAAGTTTAAAATCAGAGGTTGTATTCTTGTTAAGAGGATTTGGGAGGCTTGGAATACTATTTTTTTAGCTGTTTACTAGGCTTATATGGAAGAATGTAGGGGTTGGGTTCTTCCATATAGATCTATTTGGGTTTGGAAGAATAATGGGGTATATGCTTTAGAACTCCCTCACCTCAAATGTAAGAGGCTGATTAATAAAGGAATTATGAAATGGTCGGATATTTGGGATTCAGGGGTTCGAAGTTGGGTCAAGTGGACTAATTTATGTAGTAATTTTATGCTAAAATATTTTGATAGAGATGCTATTATGTAAATTCATTCTCTTCTTTCGTTCGAGCAACATTTTAAATTAAATGGTGGGTTGTCGGGTCCCATATGGCATGACTGGCATTGGAGTTTTCATGGTATTATTACTTCTTATAAATCTGGAAATATTTATAGAGCTCTTCTACCTAAGGTTTCCTTACATATTGTGTTGAATAATCATTTGGGGATTGTTTGCCTTGAAAAGAAATGGAAAACAATACTTGCCTAGATATGGAAGTTCAAGATAGCTCCTCAAATTTTTCTTATGGTTATTAGTTTTTTAGGGTATTCACTGTAAGGCTAGATTGACAAAATGGATGAGGATTTCAAATAAATGCAGTTCTATGGAAGGAAGGAAACTATCAAATATATATTTTAGGACTAAAAAAATTCAAAGAAAGTTTGGAATAACCTCGAGTGGACATATTTCCCTATTTTTACGGATCGGTTTAGCTGGAAAATAGTTTTGTTTGGTGATGATTTTGGTTGTCCTCAAATTTTTTTGGGTGTGTGGACTACCATTAGAGCAAAAACTATGTATGATATATGGAGGGCCAAGTGCAGTTTGGTCTTCAAGTATGAAGCACTCAATGCTTTGGGGATTGCTTCTAGGGTTGTTATTGATATCCAGGATCAATATAGAGCGTTTAAGAGGATGATGATGAAAGACATTAAAGATTGTTCTTCTCAGGACAAATATGATTGTTGGATGTCCTTGAGTAGGTTTTTATAATATTTGTATCTATGATGTCTTATGAATTCCTTTTAGTAATATAAGTAGTATTTTTCAAAAACATAATGTATTCTAATTATATATTCTTTTCAAATACATGTAAATACTAATTGTTGTAGTCTTATGAATAGTTAGAATGTAAGGTGCTATAGATTTCTTTTGAAGATTAATTTATTCAACTCTCATTTTTTCAAATTAATGAAAGTAATATGGTGCTCTTAAATACTTTATGTAATGATGATTTCAATGTTCAAATAATAACTTTATATTGCATCAATTTTGCATACCTTTCTAATCTCTATTTTCTAATTTCATTGGTGATTATATTCACCCAATATCAAACTTGCACCTCTACTCTCCTTCACTCTTCTACTCAAAGCTTACCAAATTTGTAGCCCTACTTGTTGATCAACTTTATTTTTTCTTGATACCTAATAAAAATTCTCAAAAATGCCCCAAAAATCTTCAAATCTATAGTTCTCTATTATCCTCCAATTTTGTTCACAAATTTTGATTTAGTGGATTCAAAAATTCTTTGAATCTATTATCTTGAACTCCGTAACCAATAGCTATTAATTCTTCCCCAAATGCTATCAAGATCTTTGCAACTTATGCAGTCAATACCTTCCTCATTTTGTTGTTCAAAACTTGCAATGAAAGCCTTAAAATGCTACCTTCTATATTAATCCAAACTTCAATTTCCTATCCATGGGCACTCCCAACTGTAGCTCTAGGATTTATTTAATATTCTCACCTGCAAACCTTCAATATTTGAAACTTTTCCTATCAAATCAGCCTTCAAAACTTTGTGGCTATCCTTAGATTCCCAACACCTTGGACTCTTCAAACTTCTCTTCTCCTTCAATATCTTGGTCAAATTATGATTTAAAAAATGATCTCCTACATTGTCTACTTTCTCAAGAATCTAATCTTCTTGAGATCTTCAAATCCCTTCTCCATAATTTAGCAAACTTCTTGACAAACACTTCTTCCTTTTGGGCTTGTTGTCGAATGGTGACAATTGTCCCAAATATCCTTTATTAAAAAATTCTCCTTGCTTCTAATATCCTATCACGAACCTTATTCAAATATCCTCCAATGATTACCTCTTCAACTCTATAGATTTACTTCACCTTGCTTGCACTTTCCTGCTTCTAGATTTCTTCAAAAATACCTTCAATGGCCACTTCTCCAAATCTGCAATAAGGCTTTCTCTAGTCTTCTTCCTCTTCTTCAAATTATCCTTGAGACCCCTTCTCTCAAGTATTTTAATTATCCAACTCTTAAAATCCTTTTTGCAAATCTTTAGCATCTCTTCTCGAAGCTTCAATGGGACCTATTTTTGGTCTTCTCAATCTCCCAACTATGGAATTATTTTAACAAGATATCTTTGCTGGATATCCAAAAATTGCTACTCTCAATATCCTAAATATCTGAAATCTTATATTTCTCTTCAAATTTGCAATAGGACCTATTATTAGGTCTTCTCTATCTCCAATATCTAATTTATAATGAGAATATTTTGCATGGGTATCTTCAATATCCAATCTATAGTCTTCTATCGGCAATATTCTATCTCTAATCTTCTATCTTCCAAAATTGGAAGTTCTTCAATATGAGCTCTTTTAGGTCTCTTAAACTTCTCCAATCTATAATATTCTATATGTAATCTTCTATGGGTATTTTATTCTTGAATCTATTCAATATTAAATCTCCAATGGGGTCTTTGCCTTAGATCTCCTCCCTATTCAATCTCTAACTTTTTAAACAAAGAATTAACTTTTGCATGAGAAAAGCACATAGACTTTCAAGAAACAAAGGTAAAATTATTTCCTATATGTTTTAGGAAGCTTTTCAACTTTTGGGTGTTAATTTTCTACAATTAGAAACTTAGATAATAGTACCAAATGTATTAGAATTTCTAGAATTCTAAAATAAATAAACTTCACTAGTTATCCTCAAAACCAGTGGAACAAATTTTGTGTTGAGTCCTAGTCTTCACAATCCTATGGAAAGACTCTAGCCAATCTACAATTTACATTTTCCTTCAATCTACCAACTTTCTCCAATAGGACCTCCTTCTTGGGTCTCTTAATCTCCTCAATCTCCACAATATCAAGGTTTGACTTCAAGACCTGAAATCTCCTCCTATTCCAAATTTTTTCTTGGAATAGAAACTCTCCAATCTTCCTTGGTTTCTATTTTTAGAGATAGTCTCTTCACCTTCACTGGTTTATCCTTCACAACTTCAAAATATATACAATTCCAATCCTTGCAATAGCTCTCTCTATCTCCTATCAAACTCCCTTGTGGTTTTGATACCACTGTTAGCTTTTGAACCTATAAACTTAAGATAACTCAAAAAACGTATCAAATAAAATAATAAACTATTGTATATAATAATGGTAATTTTTTGAATAAAAAACATAGAAAAAACTCTAATATATACTTCTAAATATGGCATAACCAAATGCTCACATATATTTTGCCATAACACTAAAATAACCAAGTAATGTTAGTACAAGTCATGCTCGCTTACATCTTCACATTACTCTACATATATAATGTAATGTGATTATTCATATGGAGCACTCTTGAAATTCACTCTTTTAGACTCTTCAAATCACTATTCTATGGACTCATGTACACATGGAATAATGTGCACATTTATATTATTGAATATTATGCACACTTGCGCATTTATTATATTGCATAAAGTAAATATCTAATCTAAGATATGTACCAAATAATGTAATATACTCCAACAAATTTATATTTTATTATTAGATTAAAAATGTTTAAATGTAAGAAGCATATATAAAAATATATAATTAAAGTTATGAACTATGTAGGATATAATTTGTAGTTAAAAATATAAAAAGTATATAGCAATATTCACTAATTTAATTTTTTTATTAAAACATATAAAAACATATTCTATTCAATGGTTATTTAAAATATATTATTAATATAAAAATGATTATTACTCAAATAGATGTTGTTACAAAGTTATGATTAAATAGCGTTGTTCCTAAAGCTGCAAGTTACATTTCTAGTAATAAATAATAAGAAAATAAAGAGAGTAAAAACACAACATAGTAGTAAAATAAACTTCAATAGATGATCTTTGTTGTTTATGGTAGGATTTCATGAGATAAATTAATAGACTTGACTTTTGTTTAGGCCATTTAGTGTCATTCAAAACAAATTACATCATCATATATTTTTACATCTATCTATATTGGTCACTGTATACCAAATCCTACTAAAACATGCTATTGATATTTATCCTATGGATAGTAGATGATAAAATTCTCTATACTTTTATTCTTATTTATACTGAGTAGGGCTTTGGAGATATTACCCATCAAACTATTAACCCTTGTATGCTTAACACTATTAGATCCCAATTGCTATATAGTGCCTTTAGAGTATTGTTCCATATAACCAAGGTTATCATAAAGGCCATCGTTTAATAATTTATTCTCTACAAGATTTAACCTCGTTGTATGTTTTCTTTGGGATACGAACCCAATAGCCAAAAGACTATATTTAAACATGGAATCAATAGGACATATTGGGAAGCATTCTAGGCAGTGTTTATATTAAGAAAAATATTTTTCCAATAATATATAGATTATCCTCATGCTAGGAGGCATGCATGTCTTTGAGCTAAAGGGTTTCCATCACTCTAAACCCATGAAAAATACTAGAAACAAGTGACAAGAAGCATATATACACTTAATAATGTATAAATAAAAGACTAATTCATTGTAGACTTTGGAAGAAGAGAACATGTATTGCATCCCATTATTATTTTAAAATTGAACAAAAGAGGAATACTAAATGTATTTAGCTTAAAAATATAATAGCCTTACACGACTACTTTAAGACAAAAACAGAAAAAATAAAATAAATAATTAAATAGCATTCTAGCCATTTGCTATTTATAAATAAAATCCATCCAATTCGATCACAATTTTGATAAATAAGTACTAAATCATAAATATAAAAAATTCCTAATGGGAAGTGTCCACATTCATGTCGATAAAGGGCTGGTAAAAAACTAAGACGGATCTTAAAGTAGTGAGGGTTGGTAAAAGGATTGAAATTTAGGAATGGGAGAAGACAATGTAGGGAAGGCTAAGATGATGAGTTTTA
This sequence comes from Wollemia nobilis, assembly GCA_028583015.1. NCBI lineage: Eukaryota > Viridiplantae > Streptophyta > Pinopsida > Araucariales > Araucariaceae > Wollemia > Wollemia nobilis. The sequence goes on along the minus strand of JAQPPZ010003356.1, from coordinate 15,827,751 downwards.
AAGAGGCTCTATAAGGAGGGAAAGGGGAATTTAATATGAACAATAATGTCAAAACTATGATGCTATGATTAGATGCTAGGAAGATGGAACTAGGGTGCATCAAAATAGTTAAAGGATGCTATGATTAGATGCTAGGAAGATGGAACTAGGGTGCATCAAAATAGTTAAAGGTTCCTTGATAATTAAAATTCAAATGGAAGATATTGAATACAAAATTGATACCATGGATAAAAGGGGGTTGATTTGCATATTTATGAGAGTCCATCCCATCCTCGTATTTAAAGCTTGGGCATCACATACATGGAAATATAATGGTGAGTTTACTATTTCAAATTATTCTAATGGTTATTTTTTGGTTCTATTTGCAAATGAAGAGGATCACAGATAGATTTTCCAAGGTGGCCCTTGGTTCTATGGAAGGGTGATACTTTTAATGAAACCATAGCATATAATATTTTGGGCGAAGGAGGAGATGTCTATTGGATTGGTATGGGTTAGATTGTTTGGAATCCTAGCAAAATTATAGAATCAAACAATATTTATGGAAATAGGGAACACCCTAGGGACATACATGATGATGGAATATAGTTCTCTAAAACTCAAATAAAATTCTATGTCCAAATTTGTGTCTTGATAGAATTTAATAAGCCCTTGCCCAAAAAGTTACACTACAATTTGGAGAAGACAATAGGATCAATAATTTGACTATGAGAATGTCCCATTCAAATGCCATATTTACCATGAGTATGAAAATCTAGCGAGATATTGTAGTAATTGGATCCCAAAACAAAATAAGGGAAACATAGTCTAAAGGGTTTTGAAGTATTTAAGAAAAAGAATACATAGAGGAAACCCGTGAGTAAAAAAATGATCTTGTCTCAACTAATAAGTTTGCACATCTATAAATGGATGATTTATTAGATGAAGAAATGAAGACAATGGATACATAGGTGGAAGAAACCCAATTTACAAACAAAGCTAAAGAAGTAAATGCACTAGACCAATAGGACCTAGCTTTAACTATATCCAACCCAAAAGATCAGACTCAACAAACTAGAGTTTTTAAAAGGAATGATACTACCATAGAGATGAATCATAACACAAAACATCCATACTAAAGAGAAAAATATCTTAAGAAGCAATAGAAAGGATGATGATCCCTTATTCTCAAGTCTCGGATCTAGAAGGTATCTCTAAGCCAATCAGGGTGCACCAAGAAACTAAAAATGGATCCAAATCAGAGTAGGTAGGAAAACTAATCAATATTAATTAGCCAAAGAAGAAGAAAAGTTGTTAGTAGATGGGAAGTGATGAGGCCAGGAATTGCCTCATCCATGAACACTTTTTTATACATTATAACTATTTGACTTACCCTTTTTACTATGTTTTTATGTTAATTATGGTAAAAATGCATTATATAATGATGTTTGCATATTCTGAAATGACAAAGTGCATATACTCTGTTTTACTATTTTTACAGTAATTTCACTTGTTTTTAGTTAATTAATCAGTAGTATTATAGCAATTCAGACCTTGTTGAATATCTAGTGCTTAGTAATATTGTGTTCCTCTATTTAAACTAATTCAAATGGAAAAATGTGCCAAGAAATTTTCCATTGTAGCTGATTGTGCAAGAAAATAGGCTGTAACTGTGACAGTTCCAACTAGCTGTACATATACAATAGGGCTTGGAATCAATCACTCCAAAACGTGCCATGAATACAGAAGGGTGTAAAAGATAAGGAAAATTCATCAAGTTACTCCCTATGCATTTGGAGTGCAGATAAGCAATGAATGGTCACCTGTCTGTTATTTCAGAGCAGTGCAAGAATAAGCGGCGCAGGAATAGGGAGTAGCGTAGGAACAACAAAAAATGGTCAAAATGCACCAAAAACATGGAAATCATGATTGAAAATTGACCAAGCAGTCAGTCCACCCTATTTGGACTCCGTTCCTTCACCATAGACGGACTAGCTGGGATAAAGGGATAAAGGTTGACAAATTATAACCTTGCATTCCAGGAAACTATTTTATAAACAGTTGGAAATCCCTAAAACTCAACAAACAGATGTATCAACTTTGTCTTATAAATAAATCTCCCAGCATGGTTGAACATAATAGATAATAGATATATAATTAGAGATAGTCATTAGCAGAAGTGAGTAGAAGGAAAAGTCTTTGTAGCATTACAGTAAATTGCAGATTTTTCCTACATTACTGTAATGCAGTTGCAGATGGAATAAAAGGTGTATTTTTCAAATTTTATTAACATTTGATGGTTTATAGTGCACATTTAATTTACTTGGTATAATTTTTCACCCTCTTCTAGTTCTGGAAGCAAGGGCCCACTTACAGGATCAGAGGAAGGGTAGCTCAGTGATAGGAAATTCTTTCTAATTTCTTGCTGCAGCAGATCAGCAAAACTCTGTCAACATTTATTTGCAGCATTAAGTTTTATTTTAGAATTGCACCATAACATCTAGAATAGGATTAATTATGTGTTAGAATAGTATTTAGCATTTGACCTGTAATGGCATCATTCACAACATTTTCTGCAATTTCTAGAATTACATCATTTTTAGCATTTTTTGTAATTTACAAAATTATGTCATCTTCGGTTTTACTACAATAAAAATTAATTTGGTTCCACTTACATTCATATCATCATGAGTTTTATCATTGGTTAATTTATGCAAGTGTGTGTGTGAATTTCCATTCTGTAGTTTACTTTTATGCAATTTTTTGTGGTCAATTTAGCAGTATTTTATTTCTTGTCAATTTTAGATTTTGCAGTTTCATTTTCTTGTAGTTTAAATTTAGTTTCAGCTTCTGCAATTTGATTTCCTTATTTAGAAATTAGAAAGATACACCAAACCCCCCAAAACACTAACTGATCCATCAATAAAAACCTGTTATTGGATAAACTAAACCTGCAACTGTGACACCTCCTATTGTATACAACCTTTGGACACCGCCCTGGACTGACATATAATTACTAAATGATGAATGATCAACGACCCTCATCATTTTTGGCATCGCTATCAAGAAACAAATGGTGTTGTTAGGAAAAGTGAAACAGGTCAAGAATTGTGTTATAATTTTTGAAATACTGCATTTCATTTTATTTAGTGAATAGGCATGAATGCACAGGCCAAGAGACGAAAGAGGGAGGTTTATCAGAACTAGTTCTGAACAACCAAGGCATTCTTCATGATCAGATGAAGAATTTCCTAAGCAAGAAATACCTTCTTCACCAACTGAAGCTTTGGAAAGATTAGAACAAGAGCTGTTTGTAGCACTTTCTGCTAAACATTCCCTTAAGCCTAAACCATCCTCATCAAACTCAAGAAAGAAAACAACTATGGCAGCAGCACCACCACCACTAGGTGGGTATGCTGATGATCCTCCTAAGAATTTTGAATACCCCATACGGTTGGATCCAGATCTAGATGCTCCCATGAAAACTATTTCTCCATCAATATTGCCAATTTTTAGGGGAACTATTTCAGAAGATCTAGTTCAATTTATGTTTGAATTCAAAGTGTTATGTCAGACTTATGACTACATAAATGATAATAAAAAATTGAAATTGTTTCCTTCCACGCTTAAGGATGCTGCTCTTTGATGGTTTATGAGTAATCTTGAACCTAATTCAATCCATACTTGGGATGACATGGATACTGCATTCTTACATAAATATCGAGATTACTATAGAGTACGAAACAGGAAAGATGAGTTGTTTCGGATCAAGCAAGAAGAAGATGAGAGTTTAGAGGATTATCTTGATCACTTTGCCTTTTTACAAAAGAGATGTGGTCCTGTAGAACCTAATTTCTTAAAGCCTATATTCTTAAGAGGATTATAGGATGAATCTAGGGAAGTGTTAGATTTAATGGGAAAAGGAGACATAGATCAACTTGACCTTGAAGATATTATGGAGTTATGTAGAAATTATTCCTGCACTCACAAAAAAAGAAAGAAATGAAATTTTGGCAATAATGACATAAAGGAGTTTATGGAGGAAATGGCTAATTTAAAAACTGATATCCTTGTTCAACTTAATTCTGCATTAGGTGAGAGAAACACAAAACCCAATTCTACACCACCTTTGGCAATTTATTGCCCGAGATGCAGAAATAAGCATGCCTTGCAGGATTGCCCTTTAAACAAAACTTCTATTTGTGGAATTTGTTCCAAGGAACATTCAACAAATAGATTTCCTTTTTTGCCTCATCTAAAATCTGTTTTGGGCACCCAAACAAAAGAACTTAATGCTATTGGTCAGAGATCTGGTGGTGGCTATACACAATATCCCAATGCTTCTCGATTTCCAAATTGGGGACATCCTCCTTGGAATATGAATATGCCATGGGGACATGCAGAAGTCTCTGCACAACCTTGGAACCAACCTTGGAAAGCTCCTCCAGATTGGTCACATTCTAGGTGGATGAACCCACCTTGGCATACAATTTATCCACAATGGACACAACAAGGAAAAATATGGGGACATCAATATCAACCATATCAAGGATAGAAAAGGTATCAAGGGCAAGCTCAAAACTTGCTACCTGCTCCTAATCCAAATTTTCAAGGAAGAACACAACATCAACAAACACAACCAGTGAAACAACCTCCACTCCCAGCTCAGCCTATGACTAACCCAAATAATACCAGACAAACAACCCCTATTTATGAGGCTGAGTCTGAAGACTCTATTGCAGTTCATGTATTTGATTGTAGTAACATCCAGCTGCATTCAAGGAAGGTTTTACCTGAACCTATTCCACCCATAATTAAAGAAATTAGTAAGAAAAAAGAACCTCCAAATCAAAATATAGTGCAACAAAAATAAAAAGAAGTAACAAAAAAAATACAGGAATCTTCTCTAGTAGCATTACCATACCCTGAAAGGTTTGATCATATTGATACTGCCCCTGAATCAGAATTAGTGACAGAACTTAAAAAGATGTCAATTTCTCTCCATTTTTTGCAAGCAATAAGGGATGTGCCTTTAATAAAAAAGACTATTTAGGAGTTATGTATCAAGAAACCTGGTAAAAATAAGGCCTTTCCTAAAACTGTTTAGGTAGAAGGAAAATTAGCTGATTTATTGTCCGAGAAACTAGTTCCTCCCAAATATAGTGACCCAGGTAGTCCAATAGTTACAATTACTATTGGATTAATGCAAATTCCTAATGTGCTAATTGATCTTGGAGCTACAATTAATGTCATGACTAAGGACACAATGCAAAAACTACAACTCAAAAATCTCAGTCCTACCACCACAATTTTGGAAATGGTAGATAGGTCAGTTGCTAAACCAGAAGGTATCCTAGAAGATATAGCCATTGAAGTCTCTTCTTGGGAATATCCTGTAGAATTCTTAGTGTTGCAACCTATAAATTCAGTCAATGGATACTTGTTGGTTTGAATTTTATACACACCCTATGAAGAATGAGCATGAAAACCCGATAACACTTATAAGGGATAAATCCCACTCACTTTAGGATCTTTCTGGATATCCAAGGTGTGAGTTACAGAGTTGGGTCAAATGTTTATTCACTCTTTTCCGCTTCTGGAATAGTTTCAAGTGGACTGTCTGTTACCTTACAACGGGCTCTGGACTTGTTCAGTAATGTTTTTGGAGTTGGTTATCTTTGTGGACAATCAGATTTACAATCAGTCCTTTGATCTAGCTCTTTTATGCTTTAGCAGATTTTAATAAAAGACAAATTTAAAGAAAATAAAAATGGATCATTCAATCAGTGGAACAAAGAGAGTAGGGTAGGGCAGAAAGAGAAGTTTACCTAACTTAGCTGCAAAACCAAAACTACCAATTTTAGTTATACCGATTAGCTTCACAAATAGAACAAATCAAAGAGAAAAGTGTCCAACTTTCTAAGATCACTTTCTTCTAAGAGCATAAGACATAGATGAACATATTTGATAGAAAATCATAAACAGAAGGGAAGTCGGTTAAAATTGGTATCTCTTGCCAGTATCCTAGCTCGCATAGTGAGGACAGAGCAATTAGAATAGGCTTGAACCTTAAATCTATAATTTTCCCTAACATACAATAAAGAAAATGAAGCCTAGCAGCATATCCAATCCTGGTAACACAGATCTACAACATAAATTAAATAAACCTTAATGAAATGAAAACAAAAGAAGATGAAATTATCGCAGTCTGAAAGAGATTAGGCTCCTGGGCATGCTATCATAGAAAATGAAATTACACCAACTCTAGGTCCAGAAAAAAGCATTCAAACAAGATTTGCAAGAAATTGCTCCAATAGCTTTTATTTCTAAGTTTTTGCCTCTTTAATTTACATTCAGAAGAAGTATTTATAGACTTAGGACAGACCTTGATATTTTTAGAAATATCTTCTTCTCAAACCCTAAATCTTATCCTCTAAACCTTACTACTCGGGTTTTACAATATAAGGCCCTTTAAAAATAGAGTTTTTTTATAAACCCTAACCACTCTACAAATATTAGTGCAGTTACTTGCCATAAATGGAGAAGGCATGATCTGATATTATTCTCATCCATCTGTAACTGCAAGTAAATATCTTCATTTATTGGCCGACTGGTGCACCTGTCGGGAACGTCTCATTAATTCCTCATAGAAATTCGGATGAGTCACTGGTTTATTTGACATTTTATCTTTGCAAATCCGCCTCTGAGTTGAAATTATTTGCATGCCATTACTTTCATCATAAATTCTCTTGTTAAATGCGTCCATCGGCAAATTTCGATAACTGTGTGTAGATATTTTCATTTTCTGGTTAATTTTTGACATATTCCATTAAATGAGGCAGTTGCTTAGTCATCGTATAGTCTATTTGCAGCCAGATCTATAAAATCTAGATGGACCAAAAATTCTTGGCATCCCCCATTTCTATCTAACGGCATTCAATTGATCCACGCTTATCTTTATCTTTTTTGCCATTACTTTTGCTAGTATGCAACTGCCAGCTCGCTTTCTGCAAAAGACAAACAAGGATTAGTATTTTAATATTATTAATTTAAAACCCTAATGTTCATTATACGTCAAATTTATTTATTTTGACACGTGTCATGAAATCATGATGTTTTCCTTCACCTTGCCTCCGTCTCAACTTCCTTGTCATGAAATCACGACGAAATCGCGACGCCTCTGGCCTTCAGATTCCCTTTTTCAACTGTGTCACGATTTTGCTGTCACAATTTCACGACGTCGCGATTTCGCGATGCCTCTGGCCTTAAGCTTCCTTTTTTCAACTGTGTCACAATTTTGTGACGTCGTGATTTCACGATGCCTCTGGCCTTAGGCTTCCTTTTTTCAACTGTGTCATGATTTCACGATGTCACGATTTTGCGATGCCTTCTGGCCTTCAGCTTCCTGACTCAAACCCGTTGTGAAATCACGACGTTCTCCTGACTTGCTTCCATATTTGGTTTCTCTGTCACGAAACCGTGACATGTCGCAATTTTGTGACATGTCATGAAATCGTGACGTTCTCCTGACTTGCTTCCATCTTTGGTTCCTTTGTCGCGAAACCGCGACATGTCGCGATTTTGTGACATGTCATGAAATCGTGATGTTTTCTCTACTTAGCTTCCTTTTCAAACTTTTGTCGTGAAACCACGATGTTCTCTGCCCTTAGCTTTCTTTTTGGCTTTTTGCCGCAAAACCGTGACATGTCACGATTTCATGACATGTCACAAAATCGCGATGCCTTCTGCACTTTGCTTTTGAAAACACGTCGCGATATCATGACATTTTCAACACTTGCACCTTCTTTCGAAAACACGTCACGATATCACGACGTTTTCAACACTTGCACCTTCTTTCGAAAACACGTCGCGATATCATGACGTTTTCAACACTCGACACTTCTTAGTCCAAAACACGTCACGATATCATGACATTTTCTACAAGCTTTGCTTTCAACCAAAATATGTCGCGACATCGCGACGTTTCCAAAAACAAAAATGTCGTGAAATCGCGACGTTTCCAAAAATAGAAATGTCACGAAATCGCGACGTTTTCATTACTTAGCAAATTTTTCAAAAATTGTAGGTTGACTCCAATGGATTCATTCATCTGTATTCTGCATTTTTACATATTTAGTGAAAGATTTTCTTTACTCAAAAATGATTCTAACATTTGAAAAATGAATTCTAAAATAAAACAAAGCCAGATGCAAGCCTACTTGGATATTTTTATGTAAGCAAAACTTTGAAAAGGAGGCAAGCAGAAAATGGAATTAAAACCAGGAAAACATCAAGAGGGTCCCTATGACAAAATGAAAACTAAATATTTTCAAAGGATGGAATTTTATTTTTTTAGTGGGGGTGTGTTGCTTCTCAACAAATGGAGATATCTGCAGGGAAAATTTTAGCACTATTTTAGAATCCAGGACTCTAGTTTCAAAAAAATATAAACCATGTACCATGCTTTGCCACAAATATTCTTCAAAATAATTTAACTACTACCTGATAGTTGTTAAAATTTCCCAAGGACATACTAGGTTGAATCACTTAAGAAATATTTTTGATGTGCAATTATAAGCATATAAAACTTTCTTCAAGAATGTCTGGGCCTTCGAATGTTGTACTATGGATTGATCAGCTTTTCTAGATTGTGAAAGGGGAAACCGAGTAGGGCTCTGTTTACTAGTTTAGCCTTTTACAGCCCCGACAGAGTTACTCTTTAGGTTTTCACGACCCTGATCCACAACTGTGAGGTGGTATCTACAACTTGGTAAAAGAAAACATCTTCTAAAGCCTTGGCTATCTCTTTCATCACATAACTTTTTCTCCTATTTTTTTTTTTATGTGGAAAATAAAAGAGTGTCAGTTTTATGTTGCCCTACTCAATTTTCACCTTCTCTCTCTCTCTCTCTCTCTCTCTCTCTTTTGAAATATACCGAAATCTGGAAAGCCCTACTAAAAACAAAATTTTTATTCTTCATCGATCTGGAAATTGCTTCAGCCTGGGTACTGATAGCCTCTATGGACACTTAAATAATTTCACGAGTTAGAGTCCCCTCTTACGATCAACTTTTCTTGGATTCCCTAGGAGTTTCTTCAGCCCAACAATATAGTAGTTTCTTTATAATTAAAATAACTGTGGCAAGAAAGACACAAAATCCAATTATATTTCTACTGTTGTTCTGAATAACAAAATAGTTCCACTGTTCAGTTTAAGCAGACTATCTCTTATTTAGAATAAAACAAAATGAACACAGGATTTTGAACTCAGAATAAAACAAATTTTTTTTTAAAGGCTGATTCTTTCTTTTTTGCCCAGGCAAAACCTTAAAAAAACAAAGCTTTAAAATCTAAAAGAAATTTGTACAGACCCCAAAGGATAAAACACAGAACTTTAAAAACAAACAAAAATAAAATAAAATAAAACTACTTTTTACAGACCTCAAAGGATAAAACACAGAACTTTAAAATCAAACAAAAATAAAATAAAATAAAACTACTTTGTACAGACCTCAAAGGATAAAACACAGAACTTAAAAAAAAAAAAAAACTACTTCAAATCTTATTTACAATATATACACATATTACAACATCTTTGTGATTTATTCAATCGATGTATTAGATGGAACAGCTGAGAAATAATGCTTTAGATATTGACCATTAATAGGAAGGTTCAAAAAATTACCCTTTAGGTCCTGTAGAAGAAATGCATTATTACCTAGGGTTTCGGCAATCTGGTATGGCCCTGTCCATAAAGGTTGCAGCTTGGTGTTTTTACGCTTCTTTTCATGGGCTTTGTCCCACATAAACACCAGGTCTGCAAGTTTGAAGGCCTTCGAATTGGCCCTCTCATCAAGCCAGCGCTTGACTGACTCTTGATGTCGACTAAAATGCTCTACGACTTGAAGTCGTCCACCCTACAAATCAACCAAGTCCAACACATGAGCTTTCGTATCTGCATGATCAAAGTAATGTAAAGCAAATTTTAATTCTGGTACTAATGCTTCATATTCTGCCAAGTTATTAGTGCAAGGAAACTGCAAGCGATAAGACATAAAATCGATTTGATTTTTTGGTCCTTTAAGAACAACCTCTGTACCAGAACCTTGCTTAGATTTAGTTCCATCAATATGAAGCATTCCAACTTCATTATCATGATCTTGGTGAACTTTAACTGGTTTCTCCCTTTGAGTAGTTGTCAAATTATAAACCCCGATATAACAGCCCTTAGCAAGATTAGCAGTCTCATTCTTGACATTATGCTCTATGATCATGAGTTTATATCTTGGTTCTCTGTTGATTCTTAATTGATTTGCAAAACCATTCCAGGGTAACCACATATGCAAAAAATCAGTAGCCAAATACCCATTCAAGGATTTTGACCAATCCTTGCTCAGAAGCATTTCATATCCTACAGGAATATCCACCACCTGAATATCAATTCTGTGTTGTGCTCTCAGCTCAGATTCTAGCTAGATGTGTATATTCTGAAGTTCACCTACCACTTTAACCTCAGACTTATCCAATTGGACAACTCTCATCTTGGAGTTCGTGGGGGTCAAACCCAACTGCTGATAGATGGCTAGAGGCATGACATTGGCTAAAGCACCTGAATCTACTAGACAGTTGTGTAAATTTTTCCCAAATATTTAGATAGTCAGTAGAAAAGATAGAACTTTAGTCTTCTCTTTATACATGGCCACATTTGCATTTGCCATCTTCTTTCCCTTTTCCAAAGGTTTGGTAGTAGGTTCAAAATATGTTTTGATCAGGTTATCTTTTTGTTCAAAAATTTGGGCTAACTCATGGAGAGTGATATTAGCTTTGATCTTCTTCATTTCCTCCACTATATTATATCCCTTATTGAGTGGAGGGACAAAAACATCTGGTCCTCTCGGATTTCCTCCCTTGGGTGGGGATGGGTTATTACTTGAAGATGGATCTGGAGGAACACTGTGGAAGTTGTCCGGAGGGGTATATGTAGTGTTGGGCTCCAGATTTCTATTTTTGAGGTTGTAGTTGTCCCTGCTATACTATTGAAAGGCTTGCACTTCATCCATGGGTAGCTCCACAAAATTCTCTGATTCTTCTGAGAAAGTAAAAGAATCTAACACCATAGCTGCACTATGTTTAGATGAACTTGGAGCATCCATAGTTCTTTGATGTTCAGGAGAAACCAACTCACCAGATAGAGCTTCAAAGGCATTACTGAACTCCAAGCAATCCAATTCCTGTCTTTGAGAAGTGGCATGTATCCTACACCAGTTAGGCAAAGCCAAGTCACAAATATTTACATCATGCCCTTTACCTTTATAATCTTTATTGGGTTCGTATGGGGGCCGAGTGAATTTGTTTTGTTGATAAGGAAATCTGTTTGGGTTTTCGTCGATGGACACTTGCTTTTTGAAAGTCAAAAAGTCATTTGCCAACTTTTGGACCACCCTTGAAACTTCCTCAACTCTTGTGTTATCAGCTTCTTTATCCAGATTCTGTACATTTTCAGTAGGTGTTACAGCCAATGGATTTCCTGATAGTGGAGTTTGATGTACTGGCAACATCATCTGATGTGGTATGGGATTGAAGACAGGGGTACCTTGTGTGACCAAAGAAATTTGATGAGCATTTAGAGGTTGAGGTCCCAACTGTATTTCCAGAAACAAAGCTTCTTTGTAAGCATCTGTTAGATTGGTAATAGAGGCATCTCTTTTCAAGAAAATAGAAGTCATTGGATCTAGAGAATTCCTAAAAATTTCTAATGCCAGATCTACATTTGGCACATAATAACCAGTCAGTCTACCATAAGCCTTCTGAAATCTAACATTGTAAGATCTGACAAATTCATTTATTTCTCTTTTAATACCATAAAATTATTGATATAATACACTGGGATCTATCACTTCATCAAAATGTGATACAAAAACCTTTTCCAAGTCGTTCCAACTGGTAATAGAATTGTTAATGAGATTCAAAAACCAGTCGTATGCTCCCTCCTGGAGAGTGAAAAGGAACAATCTGCAAGCCACATATTCATGCTGTACATTTAACAGTTTTAGAGCATTCTTGAATGCTACTAGGTGTTCTTCTGCTATCCTAGTTCCATCATGCTTGTATCTGGGAAGATATCTCTCAGGATTTCGGGCGAGGTCATGGGCTGCACCCAAGATATTTAAGGCGAGTGGAACCCAACCAGTTTATCATTACTACTTGATTGACGATGATACTTTCAGTTGTAGTTGGACTAACTACAAGTGGTGACAAAACTATTTCAGACAAGGACTTGGCCCTTCTAAGGCTGCTTCTTCTGGGAGTTTCTAACTCAGGCACAAGGAGCTCTCTAGCTCTGGAATGGGTCCTTGTTACTCTATAAGTGGAATCCAACTTTTCACAAGCAACTTATAATCTTACAATCCTTAACAAACTACTGAACTTTAGGCCCTCCTTCTAGCACCAATTTTAAATGTTGGTGTTGAGTTCCGCTATTTAGGCAAAAACTCAAACAAACAAGTTTGAGTTTCTGTTTTTTGGAAACTCAAAATGGAAATGTCGCGAAATCATGATGTTTCCAAAAATAGAAATGTCGCGAAATTGTGACGTTTCCAAAAATGGAAATGTCGCGAAATCGTGACGTTTTCAAAAATGGAAATGTCGCGAAATCGTGACGTTTCCAAAAATGGAAATGTCGCGAAATTGCAACGTTTTCATTACTTAGCAATTTTTTCAGAAATTGTAGGTTGACTCCAATGGATTCATTCATCTGTATTCTGCATTTTTACATATTTAGTGAAAGATTTTCTTTACTCAGAAATGATTCTAACATTTGAAAAATGAATTCTAAAATAAAACAAAGCTAGATGCAAGCCTACTTGGATATTTTGATGTAAGCAAAACTTTGAAAAGGAGGCAAGAAAAAAATGGAATTAAAACCAAGAAAACATCAAGAGGGTCCCTACGGCAAAATGAAAACTAAATATTTTCAAAGGATGGAATTTCATTTTTTTAGTGGGGGTGTGTTGCTTCTCAACAGATACCCTATCATTCTAGGATGACCTTGGCTGGCTATTGTAGCTACTTTTATAGACTGCAGGTAAGGGGAAATGACCATTTCTAATGGTTTTGACCTAAAGAAAATTTATTTGTATCCACTAGATCAACCATCAACTAAATTTTCTAGACAAATTTGGTATCCTGAATCTGATGAAGAACAAGAAACCATTGCCACCTTGGCTATAGTTGTAGTAAAGAAACAAATTGAGGAAATCACTACATCAGAAAGAGAAATATTCGAGAATGAAACTGTCCTAATTGAAACATTACAATCAGAAGGACTAACTGATGATCAAATTCTTGTTCATCGGTTGTTGTGGCAAGATGAGGAACAAAATTCAAAACTTCTGTCATCCATGCCTAGTCAGGAAAGATCATTCATACTACCACATGGATGGCATCCTCATCTCCTTAACACCTTCAAATGTCCTCTGATTCCATCAGGTATCATCTTTGAGACATTTTCTAGAGTATTTCATACTCTACAACCACATCATTGTCCATTAAATGCATTAATCAGTAACTATGAAGCAGCTAGTTCTATATATCCAGGGATCAAATAAATTGAAATACAGCCAGGTAAATTTTTGAACATTAATAGTTGGCTAACTAAGGACCAAGAAACCAAATTGTTTGTAGTCTTACAAAAACATGTTCAAGATTTTGCATGGAACTATAAGGATATGACATGCATTCATCCTGAGGTATGTACACATAGGATATACATAGAAGATGTAAAACCAGCAAGGGAACCTCAGAGATGCTTGAATCTTGCTTTAAAGGAGATTGTGAAAGAGGAAATTAAAGAACTCTTAGATGTTGGATTCATTTATCCAATTTCAGACAGTAAGTGGGTTTCACCATTGGTCATTGTTCCAAAGAAAAATGGTAAAATGAGAGTATGTGTGGACTATAGGGAGTTAAATAATGTCACACATAAGGATCATTTCCCATTACCATTCATAGACCAAGTATTAGATACCCTTGCTAGAAATAATTTTTTTTGTTTTCTTGATGGTTTCAGCGAGTATAACCAGATACAAGTTGTGCCAGAAGATCAAGAAAAGACTACCTTTACATGTCCTTGGGGAACCTTTGCTTATAGGGTTTTACCCTTTGGGTTATGTAATGCTCCAACAACATTTCAGAGAGCTGTTTTAGCAATTTTTTTTTATTTAACAAATGAAAGTGTTGATATTTATATGGATGACTTCACAGTATTTGGAGATAGTTTTGAATATGAATTAGAACAGCTTGAAAAAGTGATGATTCGTTGTGAAACATACCACATTTATATTAATCCTGAGAAATGCTTCTTAATGATGGAGGAAGCAATTGTTCTTGGACATCATATCTCTTCTTATGGAATCAAGTTTGATCCTAAGAAGGTTGAAGTCATCAAAAACCTCCCTCCTCCATAAACTCAAACTGATGTACGCAGTTTCTTAGGACACATTGGTTTTTATCACATATTCATTTCTAATTTTAGTACCATAGCAAATCCTATGTTTGCCTTACTCATGAAATATTTTGAATTTGTTTAGTCTTCTGAATGTCAAAATTCCTTTGAAGACTTAAAGGAGAAATTAACCACTCCACCTGTGCTAAGAGGTCCTAATTGGGAGTTACCTTTTCATATTCAAACTGATGCTTCCAATACTGCTATTGGAGCTGTGTTAGGACAGATTGAAAATGGGGAACATTATGCTATTTATTATATCAGTAAAAACTTGACAGGAGCTGAGAAAAACTACACTATCACTAAAAAAGAATTCTTGGTTGTAATCTATGCTATTAAAAAATTTTGACACTATATCATAGGGTACCAAGTATTTATCCATACGGATCATGTTGCCATCAAATATTTGATGAATAAACCATTGGTTAGTGTAAGAATTATTTGTTGGTTGATTCTGTTGTAGGAATTTGATGTTACCATAGTGAACAAACCTGGGAAATCTAATGTAGTCACAGATTTCTTGTCAAGAATACTAAATGCAGATACAGGAGAAGTGGTGGAAGTACCTTTTTAGATGAAAATTTGTTTGTTGTCTCTGTACAATCTCCATGGTTTGCAGACATAGCTAATTACTTAGCTACAGGGAAGATTCCTTTTCACTTTACCCCTAAACAAAAGAAACAGTTAATCAAGCAAAGCTCTAATTTTTTTATGGATAGAAGGATTACTATTTAAATGCAGTCTTGATCATGTTTTACACAGGTGCATCCACCAGGATGAAGTCTATGATATCCTACGAGCATGCCATGATGAACCATCAAGAGGGCATTATTCAGTCAAAAGCACTTTTCACAAAATTTTGGGAACCGGATACTATTGGCCATCTTTGCAAAAGATGTAAAAAGGTACATTAGACATTGTGATGCCTGCCAACGAATGGGAAAACCCACCTTTACTAATGAAATGCCATTACAACATCAAATAGGAACAGAACCATTTGAAATATGGGGTTTAGATTTCATAGGACCTATTAATCCTCCTTCCCAAGGCAAAGTACATATCTTGGTATGTACTGATTATGTTACCAAATGGGTAGAAGCTCATGCATTTAAGCATGCTAGAGAATAAAAAGTTTCTAATTTTTTGTATTCATAGATTTTTCTACGTTTTGGAGCCCCACAATCCATCACTACAGATCAAGGACCCCAATTTACTTCAAAATTTATTGAAGCCTTCACTCAACTCTATCAAGTCAAACACAGAAAGTCCTCACCTTATCATCCACAAGCCAATGGCCAAGTTGAAGTAACTAATAGAGAATTAGAACGAATTTCAACCAAAACCATAGTAGTCCATAGAAGAAATTGGTTGGATAAGTTACCAGAAGCTATTTGGGCTTATAATACCACTTGGAAAACTACCACTGGATTTATGCCATATGAATTAGTGTATGGAAAAAAACCTCTTTTGCCTATTGAGTTTGAATTATTAACTCTTCAAACTGCTTTGGAAGTTGGTATTGATCTATCATAGGCACAAGAAGATCACATTCTGCAACTTGATGCATTGGATGAACTACGCATGGATGCACTACATCAGATAGAGGTAATCCAAGCACAACGAAAGATGTGGCATGATAGTCACATAAAGCAGCAAAAATTTTAGCAAGGTGATTGGGCCTTGTTGTTTGATTCACAATACAAGGATTTCCCTAGAAATTTGTAGACCAGATGGCTTGGACCATACCAAATTGAGGAAGTGTTTGACAATGGAGCTGTTCACCTTACCCCTATTGATGAATCACAACTTAAGTTGTTGGTGAATGGATATCGTATTCGTATATACCACAAACCACACAAGGAAGAATTTCTCAAACAAGTGAAAAATTTGGTTGTACACATTTGAGAAGAAAACACTTCTTCCATACCAAATTTAGAAGATTGACACAATGTTATTAAAAAAAAAAACAACAAAATAAAAATTCAAGAAGTGAAAACCTCTTTGAGGCGCTCCTGAGTTGGGTTTACATGAAAACCGGTGTTCCGACATGTTTACCTAGTTGGTTTCACCATCACTATTCGGTCTTGTCTCATGACCGTTGTTTCATCTGTTTTTAGATTACACCTACCTTAGTTCAAAGATTTATTAGCTAGAAATCTCAGCAGGAGCACCCCGAAATGTAGATAAAATGGTTATAACAGGTATGTGTCTTTTTCATTTTCTGAATAATGTAAATCATTAGTATATAGTGTATATATCCTTGATTAGTATAAAAGAATATAAAAAGGGGAATCCAAAATGGAAAGTTCTTGTCAGTGTTTCAAAAATGCCTCTGCCTAGTTCTGCCCTAGAACAAAAAAACAAAAGTGCATTGGAATAAAAAAATGCAAGTGCAGGAATAAACTGTTTATATTCCAAAGCGCAGGAATGATCCATCAAGCGCAGGAATAAACTATTTATATTCCAGAGCACAATAATGATTCACCAAGCATAGGAATAAGTTGTTTTGCTTTAGGCACAAGAACGAGCTATGTATAAATGCTAGAATAACTTATTAAGTGTAGGAATTAATCACTAAGCACAGGAATGAAGTTTTGTGCAATAAAGTCTACGACACGTGGCCTACGTGATTTAATTGGTTTTGAAAAGGGACAAGTCTCAAGATAGCATGTGATAGCTGGCACCCATAACAAGAATGAGCAAAATTTAGGATTGACAACTTCATGTACGCTGCCACGTCACCTACCCTGATTACTTTGCAAGTTTCGAAGCAGTTCCTGTGCTGCTATAATTATTCCTGCTATGATGATTAAAACCCTAAAATCAGATGTAAGCTTGTACTGTCCAATAATTTACAGACACCACAGAATAGAAGGTAGAAGGATACACCATGGGGGGAAATAAAATCAGAGCTGAACTTGAAAATATTAGCTACCTAGAGAGCGATCCTGCATCTTTGTAAATATTTACTAATGGAGGATTTCTGTCATTCCTACAAAAATTTGATGGCTATTTCGAGGGCTTCGCGGTAGAGTTCACACGCACCTTCCACAACAACCGAGTGCACATTAACAGGATGGCCATCCAGGTAAATCCTAAAATACTTAGCCAAATCACTGAATTACCCCTTCAAGGTTTGTAGATTGTGAAAACTAGGAGAAATATTTTAGTTGACCTAGTGAATCAGTTTAAGGAAGAAAGGGATGGACAAATTGAATTCTTGATGCATAGGAATGTTTGTAAGGGGGTAAAAAGACCTAGTTTACTGTCCCCTTGGGACAAAGTTGCAATGTGGGTTATGAGATACATCACTTGTGATGGCCAATTTCCTATTTTATCTGGCCCACACCTTCGTATTCTCAACCATCTGCATCATGGATCAGTAAAACCAGAATATAGGGTCAATATTCCCTTATATATTTATCAGGAGCTAAAAGCTATGAACCTAAAATACAAAGCAGGTAAGGGAATCCCTAAACACCATGGGCTCATCAAACTCATTTGCAAGTATCACTTTAGGAGAAACCCTAGGAATTTTGACCACTTCTTCTCTCCATGGGCAGAAACAAATGATTCTAACTCTACACCAGAGGAAGAGGAAACAAAGGAAGAATCTGAAGAAAACCCTAATCCAGAGCCCTCTGAGATCAAAATTTCTCCTTCTCCAAATGGTCCCCCATCTTCATGAACTAGAAAATAGCAAGCATCCATATCTGGTTCCCAGTTAAAAAGAAAAAGGGTAACATTTGCAAAAACTGTACAACCCAGCAGAGAAATTGGGAGTTCAAGTGAACATACATCTACTCTAAAATCAATAGAAGAACCTGTATCTTCTCCTGAATCAATAGCAACATCTACAGTTGCTCCAGAACACCCAAAAATTACAACTTCTAAGAAATATCTAGGTTCTACAGGGTTAAGAAGGTCTGCTAGACTTCAAAAAATTAAAACCCTACCAGAAACACCAATAAATATCATGGACCCAATCTGTCTATCAAGTGAAGGAGAAGTTAGAACAGAAGATGCACAGGAAAAATACATTGAAACAAAAATGACAAACATAGGGATACAGACAATGGAACTGGACACAACCATAGAAGAAACTCCAATAAGCCCTATACGTCCACTAGTTGATTATACTGACTCTGATTCTGAGGAGCATTTGAATTTTGATTCTGAACCAGCTAGGATTGATGTGCACACTCTAGTGCATTCTAAGTCTAAGAAATATTCTGAGTCTGAGTCTGAAGAAGAAATTGATATCCACACTCAATTGCATGCTGCAAAGAGTGTTATTAAAACCCAGACCCATTGGATTGAACAGGCTGAAGAAATCATAAAACACAAAGATCAACAAATTTTCCTACTTCAGCAGCAAATTCAAGATCTACAGAACAAATTGTCTCAACTGGAACATCAATCTACAAAGATAGCAGAGGCATCACCTGATGAATGGGCATAGATCCTATTGGATTTAGCTGAACAATCAGAGGATAACACAACACCTGCACAAAGATTACCTATTGGAGAAGAAGCACAAATAGAAATATCTGAAGAAGCTAAAAATGACACTGCCCTTTAGCAGGAAACACAAACACTTTCTATGGAGGAACAAGAGGTTGCAGCTCAAGACCAGGTATCCACACTCTCTCCTCTTGTTTCTACTAATCCAATTATTATAGTTACAATAGAACAAGGAACACAAACAGATTTGCCAGTTGTAACACCAACTATGGAAGTTGGTGTACAAGTAAATATAGTGGCACAAATGCAACCCATTGTAAGGCCCCCAGACATTGTGCCTTTAAATAGGTACAATGAAGACCTAGCATATTGGATGACCCAGTGTCATCAGTTAGAGGGAAAGTTTGACACTTTGACCTCTACAACAGTCAAATTAGCAGATAAGGAAACACAAATTAATAGGGTAAAATCACAGGTGTAGGATGTATGCCAGATTGTAGATTATGCAATACAATGCAGAAGACCACCTAGGTTTTATAGCCTCCTACTCAAGGAGAGATACCTTCGCTGGAAAATCATGAGACTTACTTTTGAGCTGCCTCATCAGTTGAAAACTCCTGGAGAGTTTGTGGAGGCATTTTTGTAGAGTCTAGCAGAGCAACAAAACCTGTTATGTGAGTTATTTTTGCATAATTTCTTTTTGCCAACAAAAAGTATGTTTTTGCCTCATATTTATACGGGTGACTTACAGCTAAGAGCCTTCATGTCCACTCTGCAAAATCATATCTATTGGGACATAGAAAAGAAATTAACTAAAGAATTGGAATCATAAGCTATTTTACTTATCAGGCCTACTCCCCTTAATCACAAGGATTGTACAAATGTTCATTATACCTTCATGCGGGATATCAGAATGAAACAACTCTATCTAGGGAACCTTCACAGATGTATAACTCAGTTTCAGAGTTTTTGTGCAGACTTCTTTGATGATGCTTTAGTAGCCTGTAAAAATAGATGGGGTGAGTTATCTATCTCTCTACAGAAAAGGGAGCCAATTTCTCCCACTAATTTGTTGTGGTCAATGAGAAGGGTAGAAGGCATTGTCCAAATTATCTTATAAATCAAGGATATTTGGATAGGTCTGAGATACAGGATGCCCATAATTATCACTCCTATCCCCTACTTCTTTGATACTGACCCACAACCTGATATGCACTTCCAACAATGGTTTCAGTCCATCAAAGAAATCAATGGATTCTATAAAATTGGTGGTGCATTGCTAAAATTTCAGGAGAGATATCTAGACTTGGATCTGTGTGCCTCTGTAGCTACATAGAATGCATGAGGGCATGCATTACCATAAGTTGGGGGGAAAATGATGAGGCCAAGAATTGCCTCATCCATGAACACTTTTTGATACATTATAACTATTTGAATCACCCTTTTTACTATGTTTTTATGTTAATTATGAGAAAAATGCATTATATAATGATATTTGCATATTCTAAAATGACAAAGTGCATATACTTTGTTTTACTGTTTTTACTGCAATTTCACCTATTTTTAGTTAATTAATCAGTAGTATTATAGCAATTCAGAACTTGTTGAATATATGGTGCTTAGTAATATTGTGTTCCTCTGTTTAAACTAATTCAAATGGAAAAAGGTACCAAGAACTTGTCCACTGTAGCTGACTGTGCAAGAAAACAGGCTGTAACTATGATAGTTCTAGCCAGCTGTACATATACAGCAGGGCTTGGAATCAGTCACTCTAGAACGTGCCACCAATATAGAAGGGTGTACAAGATAAGGAAAAGTCAAGTTACTCCCTATGCATTTTTAGCACAGATAAGCAACGAATGGTCACCTGCCTGTTATTTCAAAGCAGTGTAGGAATAAGCGGTGCAGGAATAGAGAGTAGCGCAGGAACAACAAAAAATGGTCAAAATGCACAAAAAACATGGAAATCATGATTGGAAATTGACCAAGCAGTTAGTCCATATTATTTGGACTCTGTTACTTCACCATAGGTGGACCAGCTGGGATAAAGGGATAAAGGTTGACAAATTATAACCTTGCATTCCAGGAAACTATTTTATAAACAGTTGGAAATCCCTAAAACTCAGCAAATAGATGTATCAAATTTGTCTTATAAATAAAGCTCCCAACACGGTTGAGCATAATAGATAATAAATATATAATTAGAGATAGTCATTAGCAGAAGTGAGTAGAAGGAAAAGTCTTTGTAGCATTACAATAAATTGCAGATTTTTCTTGCATTACTGTAATGCAGTTGCATATGGAATAAAATATGCATTTTTTAGATTTTATTAGTATTTTATGGTTTATAGTGCACATTTAATTTACTTGGTATAAGTATTCACAATATTCTGGTTCTGAAAGCAAGGGTCCACTTACAGGATCAGAGGAAGGGCAGCTCAGTGACAAGAAATTCTTGCTGATTTCTTGCTACAACAGATCAGCAGAACTTTGTCAGCATTTATTTGTAGCATTAAGTTTCATTTTAGAATTGCACCATAACATCTAGAATAGGATTAATTATGTGTTAGAAAATTATTTAGCATTTGACCTGTAATGGCATCATTCACAACATTTTTTGTAATTTCTAGAATTACATCATTTTCAACATTTTTTGCAATTTCTAGAATTATGTCATCTTCAGTTTTACTGCAATAAACATTAATTTGGTTCCACTTACGTTCAGATCATCATGAGTTTTATCATTGGTTAATTTTTGCAAGTGTGTGTGTGAATTTCCATTCTGTAGTTTACTTTTCTGCAATTTGCTTTGTGGTCAATTTAGCAGCATTTTATTTCTTGTCAATTTTAGATTTTGCAGTTTCATTTTCTTGCAGTTTAAATTTAGTTTCAGCTTTTGCAATTTGATTTCCTTTGTTATACATTAGGAAGATACACCAAATACACCAAAACACTAACTTATCCATCAATAAAAACCTATTCTTGGATAAATTAAACCTGCAACTATGACACCTCCTATCATATACAACCTTTGGACACCGCCCTAGACTGACATATAATTACTAAATGATGAATGATCAATGATCCTCATCAGGAAGTTTAAAGACCTCACCCAAATTTTCATCCTTATGTAAATCAATGAATATCATCACATGGAATATGAGAGGGTTGAAAAGAAGCCTATCTAAATAGAATGAGGTCAAAAATATGATACAGGTGAACAAATGACATTTGGAGTTCCTTGAAGAGATAAAATTTATAGTGGAAGATATTAAGGGTCTAGCCCAAAAAAATTGTCCCACTGAGAGGATGGAAGTATTGGGATCCATAGGAGCATAAAGAGGTGTAGTCCACTTTTGGCACCCCTAAAAAATCATCATTCATTCCTCAATAGGAAGTTGGAGGATATTAGAATTGATAATATAGAGTAGACAATCAGATCATAAGATGTTATGTATATATCTCTACTCACCCATGACCCTAAGGGAAAAAGAAGTACCAATGGTAAGGAATTTATTTCTTCTTAGAGAATCACCCTAATACAATACCCATAGTAGGGAGGACTTCAACACTATTACCTCTTTGGTAGAGAAGATATGGGGAAACTAAATCTTGAATGGTAGTTCAGATGTTATGATCAAGTATATCTCTCATCTTTTCCTAGTGGACATTATTCTAGAGAATAGAACGATGACTTGGTACAATGGAAGGAAAAGGGAAGATTGTATCCTAGAGAAATTGGATAGGTTATTGTTGTCAAAAGACTTTATTATCAAAGGAGATATACCAAGAACTAGAACTATGGATAATCTAGGATTGAATCATTGGTCAGTGCTAGTGGAAATATGGAGGTCCATAAGATGTCATGCACCCTTTAGATTCTAGATTATGTGGTTAAGAGATAGCAGGCTATAAGATAACATCCTTTAGTGGTGGCAAGAAGGAAATCCTAGATATGGTACCCACATGTTCATATTTTTCAAAATATTACAATATATCAAAACTCAACTCAAGAAGTGGAATTGGGAGGAGTTTTGTGATGTTTGACAAAAGAAAATTGAAATCACTATACAACTGGAGCAACTAAATACAAATATTAGGAATCAAGGTCTAACAAAGGAGTGGAGTAGGGAGGAGCTTAGACTTACACCACTTGTGGAAGAATGAGATAAAAGATAAGAGCTCCTATGGAAATAGAGATCAAGAGTCCAATGGTTGAAAGAAGGGGATCAAAATATGGGATTCTTCCACAAATCACTTTTATCAAGATAGACCCACAAATCCATAACATCATTAAGGGACCATAATGAGGAACAAGTGTATATAAAATAGGGGATAAAAGAAGTTTTAGTCGATTACTTCTCTACACTATTCTAGGCCATGGAGTTGGATTCAAATCCTAGGAGGAGATCCTCAAGAATATCCCCAACACTATAAAACAATCTTAGAATCAAGTCATTATTGCATCAGTAAAAAGTGAGGAATTGAAACAAGTGGTGTTTAAAACAAAAAGGTAAGACCCTAGGGCTATATA
This sequence comes from Wollemia nobilis, assembly GCA_028583015.1. Taxonomy (NCBI): domain Eukaryota; kingdom Viridiplantae; phylum Streptophyta; class Pinopsida; order Araucariales; family Araucariaceae; genus Wollemia; species Wollemia nobilis. The sequence goes on along the minus strand of JAQPPZ010003356.1, from coordinate 15,804,271 downwards.
GATTCCTAATTGAGTTCTACCATTAATTTTGGGATATCATTCAAGAAAACTTATTAGAGGTGGTGGAAGAACTTAGAATTATAATGATGGTGCTAAAGGAAGTTAATAAAACTTATATAGCACTAATATCAAAAGCTCATAAGATAAACACAATATCCAACTTCATACCAATACCCTTAAGCAATGTCCTATATAAGATTATCATGAAAATAATGATAGAAATATTGAAGCCCTTACTCCATGAAAATATCTCCAAATTAGGGGGCTTTGTAGAAGGTCGGTAGAGAATTGATGAAATTGTATTGGCTTAGGAGGTGCTTAATTCCACACATATGTAAAATAAGTCCTTCATGTTTATTAGATTAGAATTTTATAAAGAATATGTTAATGGAATGAAAATTTCTCCAAAAGTATTAATACATTTTGGGTTTTCCTAGAATTGGGTTCAATGGACTATAGGGTACATATCATCAATTTCATATTCAATGATGATAAATGGTTGCACCTCTCACCTTTTAGGGATTTAAGAGTAATTGGACAAGGAAATCCTCTATCCCCATATATGTTCATCATATTATAAAAAGTGCTAGGGAGAAAATTAGCCAACAAAAAACACAAAGGGATTTGGAAGGAATAAGACTGTCAATATGGGATGACTCTATTAAAAATTTATAATTTGTTGAGGATTCTACATTTCTCAATAAGGTAACAATAAAAGAGGTATCCAGATTTAAAATGATATCCAGAGCCTTCACAACAACATCAAGTCAACGGATCAATGAAGATAAATCTAAGGTCTTATTTTTTCATTGCTCTCCTAGATAGGAGGCTATGTTATTAGATAAGCTCAAATTCTAGTGAACTTCTCTTTAAATACCCTATTTGGGATTTCCATTCAATTTGGGTAGGTAAAAAAAGAGAGCTAGGTATGGCTAATAAATAGGTTGAAGAACAAATTAGGCAAGTGGAAAAATAAATGGATCTCACCAAGAGGAAGAATAAACTAGTTAAATTTGTTTTCCAATCCACACCCATCTATGTTTCATTAATTTTGAGTGTAACACAACTATATTGAGAGAATTTGATAAGATTTACCATTACTTTGTCTAGTGAGGTACAAAGGAAACTAAAAAGTGGGTCCTTCTCAACTGGTAGAAACTATATTGGTATAAGAAATAAGCGAAACTATGTCTTAGAACTATAGTTAAAAATAATAAAGCACTATTAGCAAAACTATATTGGAGGCTGCAAAAGAACCTAAATGAGCTCTAGGAAAAATATCAAAGAAAAATATGTAGAAAACAAAGGACCAAAGGATATAATTCAATCAAAACTATTGTTCAAAGGTCCCCTATCCTATTAGTACTAAATATAAGAAAAGGGATGATAAAAAATAAACTCTTATGGATTATATAGAATGGGAAAAATCTAAATTTTGGTTGGACTCCTAGGGTGGTTCACCCCCATTGATAACATAATTTCTATAATGGGGATCTATTATAGAACAATTACTAGTTGGAAATAGCATATTATAGTAGATTGACTAATAGAAGATGGGAACTGGGAAAGTAATGGATTCCTACCCTATAATGGCCTATATAACTATATGACCCCACAAGAGTGGAAATTTGGAGTATTTTAAGCAGAATATCTTGTTATTATTCTTAAGAAGATGACTCTTTGAGATGGGTTAGATCTAACCAAGGGGAATAGATAGTCGCTTGATTATAAAACACTTCCTCAAACCCACAATCACCTCAAGGATATTTTTAAGTAGATTTAGATACACAACTTGTGGCCTAAGGTGTGATTATTTGTTTGGTTGTTATTACACAAAAGGATCCTTATGGGAGAACAACTCATGAAGAGAGGTATACATGGACCATTTTAATGTGAGATGTGCTAGAAATTTTTGGAAATCATAGGTCACCTCTTTATAGATTTCCCTATAGTGGTAAAACTTTGAAAAATGATGGTGTTACTCTTAGGAATTAGATGGCAGTGATTGAGGTCTCTTGAATAGATATGGAGAGAATGGAAAAATCAAGTAGGAGGGCTAGACTATAGATAGTTGGTGTGGGTAAGAACTTCTCTTCTAGTTTAGAACCTCTAGAAAGAGAGAAACAACATAATTTTTAATCAAAACTATTAAGACAACTACCTTATTTGGAACAAAATAATAACTAATCTAGTAGATTTCATATAGATCACACTCAAGAATCCTCAATTCCCAAGTGACAACTACAACCAAATCCTTACTAGATTAAAGATAGATCCAACTAAATGTAATTAGCAATGATTAACAATCCCTGCCTCAAAAAATGATAAAACTAGAAAGTGGGTCCTGCCACCAAAAGGAATGGGTGAGGTTAATTCTAATGGAGCATTAATAGGTATTCCAAGTAAATATATTACAAGCGGATAGAAAGATTATCTGATGGTACCCCTACCTTTAATTTTATAGAAAATTTAGGAATCCTTCATAATAACCTAGTTGAAGGACTTGATTTGATTAAAGGAATCCATGAAACCCTCAAAGTAGGCTAGACTAGAGTACAAATAAAATCAAAGTCATAAATTTTGATCAACAAATCGAATAATATAGAGACTAAGAAAGGGAAGTATTGGAGAATTAAAAGAGTGATATATTCCATTAGATCATAATTGACCAAATTTTAGATAGTGTAATTGACACACATCTCCCAAGAATAGAACAGGGTAATGGATGAATTGGCTAATTAATCTCTAGATAAGAAAAAATATCATATGTTTTGATTTCCCACCAGGTGGTGGTTGCAATAAACCAAGAAATTGATTTTTACCATTATCCATTTGGATGCTTTTCTCTGATTTGTTATTTAGTATTTTTAGGTTTTATATAGCAATCATAGTCTTGTATGCATAGGAGTCTCATAGTGGAAGGAAATATCACCTTTGTGTTGTTAGAAACTGGCTCAAAAGTGTATCTACCAGGAAAGGGAAAATATGTAAAATTTGTTGATTTGAATAAATAGAATCTTTTTTAATAAAAAATTGATTAGTTCCTAATGATATATAACCTTTGTATAACATACTCCATAATATGCATTTCATTTCCAAAGATAATTTAAAAATATTCCACCACCATACATTTATCAATGACATCAAAAATTTTAAATAGAATATAATATAAAACAACAATATCAACCAAAATTTAATAAACATGACTACCACAATAGCAAAACTAGGAATAATAATAAATTTATATCCCAATGCAAGGCCAAATATGACATTTTTTATAGCTCTTATTTTGTGTGATTAGGCCACTTCTTGAACAAGGTTGCACTTCAAACACAAATAATTCTCATTAAAACAAATTAATATTAGTGATAAGAAAATTTTTAGATTAATAAAGAACCATTAGAATCACTTGCAAGAATCATAAGTACAGTAATAATTTCATGTACCCAAGCACAATTCCAAACCACAATCCAACAACAACATAGAAAAAAAATTGCTTATATATTGTAAATAATAAAAATATAAACCAAACTAAGATACATACTTCTACTAAAAAACCCATTTATAAACCTAAAATGCAATGTATTAAAGTGAATTTACATATTTATTCTTAACTCCTTTAGCAAAACAAAAATCATAGATGGTGAAGGTTTTTGGAAATCTAATCAAGCTTACAATATCAACGCCAATGGTCATTAGGAAAGTATAAATAATGAGTTTGTGTTTATATATAATGTTTCCTCAACTAACTTGATCTCAAAGATATTAGTTGCAAATAATACCATGATTACACATACTAGAATACCCATGGAGTTGATTAGTAAGGGATAGAATATGGAAAAGTCATTGTTGTTGCCAAAATATGAAATAGATGCAATGAAAAGAAGAATGCAAGAGGTTTTAACATAGGACCCAAATAAATATATTTCCAACAAGAATGTATCTAATGTTATTGTCAATATTATCAACAATAGCCTTGAAGGATGCTTAGAAAAATATCAATAGAGTTTAGTGATTCAATTCAATTGAACCTATAGCATTGTAAGTGCATACTAAACAAATTTTCCATTGTAAAATTATATATATAATACCAATAAAAATCAAGATAATCTCAATTGATGCATCACAAAGACATCATGTACTTCCATATAACCAAAAGTTAGAATAATGGCTACAATGGAAGAACAAGTTAAATTAGATGAAATAGTCCCATGTAAAATCTAAGATATGAAAGTAATGTAAATCCAAATTTGAATGGGGATACACAAATAAGTTAATATACTCACACTTGGATTCTAATGATTATATTTAGGAATAAAGAACCAAAAACCCCTTGGTAGAAAGCAAAAATCCCATCAAAACTTTAGACCTAAATGTAGTAATGAAACACTTCCCACCATATTTTCTTATCTCCAATGTTTTTCTTGCATTTACATAAGTTGTAATACTTAATTCCTAGGAAACCAAATAAGACTAAATTCAAAGCACCAAGTAGAAATCAAAAATAGGTTTGTACACCTTTTCCTTATGATAAGTACATGATTGAGATTTGGTACTAAATATATCCATTAAAACAAAGAACAAAAATATAATAGCCCTAGAACACATTGTGAATGCCGCCACATAGTTTTACTCTATAAAAAAAATAAAGTAGCCTCTAAACAAACCAATAATAAAAACTGAAAATTATTCATTTCTTATCCAACATCATTCATATTATTATTTTTTCCATATTTCTTTTTAAAAATGTTGATTTCACAACTATATAAACCTATCCTACTTTTTTTTTGAATTTACATGGCGGAATCGATAGTCACCACGAATCTAGGCAAGCTATTTGGATTTTATGGCCACCATAGTATTCTATGTTGTCCACCTCAAAATTTGTCACATAATTCTTCACGCAGTCCTCCTCTATAATCACCATGCCACAATCATTTTAAAAATTTTATGCCATTGAAAGCACCAGGAAAGGGACAAGTGTTTAGTCTGACGAGGTCCGATATTTGAACCTTGGAACTCCACCCCCTTATAGGGTTTTGTCAAATCAATTGGTCTATACCTCAGACATTGTTTTTGAATTTAGTGAAAAACCCCTTGTTGGGATGCCTTAGTATGAGAAACCACAACCAAGGGGTTCTACACCATCAAAATCACCCAAGATTTGCACCTGGCCCTGATCGCACCAGCATTATCAACTAGATTTTGGGTACCTGATGTGCGTTTGGTAGGGTGGAGATTCGAACCAAAGACGTCCCTTGGAGGATTAGCCTACCCTCTCCAAATCACATACAACACATGGGTAACCTATCCTACATTGTTAAAAATAAAAAAATAAGAAAATATAGGCACACAACAAAGTGGAGTGCCTTGTTAAAGAGATGTAAATTAGAAATCAATGTTACCACTTCCCTACTTACCCAATACAAAATGCAAACAATTTTCTTGGCATAATGTCAAATTATTTAAAAAATGGATAAATCATAAAATATACCTTTCATTTAAAAATTTTAGCATACATTTGGGGTTTTAACACATAGAATAGTGCTAAAACCAAAATATGGGCTAGAGAAGACAAAAAGAACAACCATGCTTTATTTGAAATTTTATTTTAAATTTGAAATATAGTGAAAAGTTTAGTTGCATAAAACAAATACCGAAAAATTGGTGTTGAACCATTTTAGATAACACAGATAGAACATAAAAGCTAATTCAAGTCATCTAGGTAAGAAGCTATATAATATTCATGCCAATAGAAAATTAGGGATGTAAAAGGAATAACACAAGTTCCATGTAGAAGAAACATGAATGGAAAGTAAGAGAGATTGTTGATCAAGCAGACAGAAAATATAATAACCCATCTCCCATAAAATTCGATAAACAATGTAAGAGAGAGGAGAAGCAACCTATGGCACCAAAAATAGAACTTGTGAGGAGTTCTAAAATAATGACAACACCCAAGCAAAAAAAATGCTTAACCAACAACCTCATGTACTATTATAAATGTTATGCCTTTCAAAAATCCTAAAAAGAGCACTCATAACACATCACTCAATATTGTAGCCAACACTTAGGTTGAGTTGAACACCACAAAAATGATGATATTATCTTTACAATTTTTTAGGTGTAAAAGAAGTTGGCCTATAAGTTATACCTCCTTGCCCAATCAAATATGGACAATTGGGGTGACCCAATTGCTTTTGTCATTGTACATAGAGTTTGGGTATCACATGCATGAGATTCATAAATTGGATAGTAGGATCCAATATTATAATTTGAAATAGATTGACAATCCAATGCCTTGAGGGACCCTAAAATGCTTCCATAGTAAATAATTATGACATCCCATTCAATAACCCATGGTCAGACGATGAGTTTGGTAGCAAACGCGACCACATGGGAAACCAAGAAAATAATTGGATTAAGGATCTAGGAGCTTCCATAATAGAAAGTTGTGTGTAGCTTAAGGAAAATTAGTAATGAGCCAAGAGGGTTCTAAAGATGAGGTTGTTCCTTATCTTCCTCTTCAATGTTTGTACTTGTAATTTTTGAGCTTGGTTCCTTTTAGTCTCCTAATATTATGGTCATTGTGGCCCTCTATGATACTATATCAAAAGTTGTCAATCTCTTTGTACTTTTAGTGATTCATAATCCAATTTTGTTGATTATGGAGGGGGCTTTATTTGTGGTGGTAGAATTGCTCATGGCTTAGATTTTGTTGGAAGAAAAGGGTTGTCATTACTTTCATGGTCACTTATCCCAATGTCAAGCTCCATAGTGCTAACAATGACTAGTATATCATGGTCACAAGGATTATAGGACATCATATAATGAACAAGTTGGGCAATGAGACATCATTGTTAAAAGAGAGCATGAAGTTCAAATTCCTCATGTTGCAAACACCATGTCACCATGTTCAATCCAACCTTGTCCAAATGATGTTATTGATTGAAGAATATATATTAAAATAATAATAATAAGATACTCTTTTTAGATCCATCTACCATCTTATGTGTTAAATTTTACTTGACCTTTTTTTTTTTCTATTTTGGTTGTGTGTTAATTGTAGATATATAACATAGAAAAATACTTATATTAAAAAAAATTATACCCAACAATTGTGTTTGATATTCACACTTCAAATATTTACAATACTTTGGCCTTTAAAATATTTTATTATAAAATAAATTATAAATAATAAAATACAAAAAATAATTAACATCATATATTTTTTAATTTTCAAATTGATTAGCCAATAGGACCATGGTTTAATGATTGAGACATTTGGGTGACTTAGATGCTATAAGGGTTCAAATTCGAGTGGAACCAAATGGGCTATATAGTTTGATTAAAAGAGAAAGGATAACCCTTTGAAAACACTACTTTAAATAAATAAATTAATTAAGGGCCTAACCCATTATATACCAAGGCTATGTTACTAAAATATTTCAAGAATAATATAAGGCTATGTTTTTAAAATATTTCAATTTCAAGAACAATATAGTAGTATTTGAAAGTTATATAAATATAAATATAATATTTAACAAAATTTTAACATAAATTTTCACTTTAAAAATCTTACATTTTAACTATTTGAACTCACTCTTTAAAATATTAAAACATAAACAATGTTGTAATATATATATTTATATATAATGATTATAATTGGTAAGAATATTATTTAAAAAGATATAATGTTCATAAAAAGTATTAAATGTTCCAACATGCATCATGTGGTATTGTGCCAAGCTGGAGAATATAAAAAAATTGTTATCATAATTGAGACTATTTAATTCAGTTCGAAAGGTAAAGGTAAAATTAAAGTTTAAAGTTATTGAAATTATAGGTTATAAAAGAATATCTTTGTAAAGGATGTTCATTACCTATTATATAGAAAGGATTGAGAAGTAAGTTTTTAATATTGATATGATCTACAATTTAATTTATTACTCATTTTGAATCTCCATAAATCTGCAAAGTTGTAATTTTTTGTTCCATTTTTATTATTAAAAAGATGTTATTATAATTGGTAAGAATATTATTTAAAAAGATATAATATGCATAAAAAGTATTAAATGTTCCAACATGCATCATGTGGCATTGTGCCAAGCTAAAGAATATAAAAAAATTATTATCATAATTGAGACTATTTAATTTAGTTTGAAAGGTAAAGGTAAAATTAAAGTTTAAAGTTATTGAAATTATAGGTTATATAAGAATATCTTTGTAAAGGATGTTAGTTACCTACTATATAGAAAGGATTGAGAAGTAAGTTTTTCATCTCAACATGATCTACAACCCAACTTATCACTAATTTTGAATCTCCATAAATCTGTAAAGTTGTAATTCCTTGCTCCATTGCTATTCTCATCAAGAGGATCAATGCTTTCCATTCTGCCATATTATTTGTTCCTTCACCTAAACCTGCCTTGAAAGTGATCTTATGATTTTTATTTAAATAAAGTGCTCCCCCTGCCCCACACCTACTTGGGTTGCCCTAGCAAGCTCCATCAAAGAAGGCCCATGGCTTCATAGGATCCACTATTAGTGTTCCTATATGCCTACTCAATTTTGGTTTTGGGGAGATTTTTAGACTTTCAAAAATAGATTTAATCTGCATTTGTACCTGAATCACTGGAATTTCCTTACCTTCAAACAACCTAGCATTTCTAGCCAACCATAAGCCCCATCCCACTATCAAAGGGACACATCTATACTCCTTTAATCCTCTTTCTTTGAACCACTATTGCATGTTATCCAAAATATTCCTAGCAGGCCACTATCCTTTCCCTTGAGTCAAAGGTAAAATTGAATTCCACACTTCTCTTGTGAAAGGGCAATGAACCAGAAGATGGTCCATTGTTTCTTCTTCCTTTCTACACATGACACACTGACTTGGTCCTTTCCAAGACCTCCTTTGAAGAACATCCCATGTTAGTGCTTTTTTGGCTAGAGCTAACCAGGCAAAGATTCTAGTTTTTAGAGGAGCTTTTACCTTCCATATTCTACTCCACCACCAAATCTTTTCCTCATTGTTGTTATCAAAGCTTGCCTTATACCCTTCTCTAACTATGTACTACCCACTTGCTGGATTCTTGGACCATATTAGATAGTCTCTTTGCTGATTTAGTCTTATATTTGCTCTTTCCAATTCCTTTGTATAGTCATGCCAAATATGTGCATCATTTCCTCCCAATGTTAGTTCTTCTATTGTGAGCCATCCTTGTTTCCATAAATTAGTACTCTTTGTTGATACCACCTATGCCAATACCATATTTCCTTGTCTATGGAGATGATCTATTATGTTTTGAGTAAGTTAATAGTCTCCTTTGCTTCCTAGCCAAGGATCTTTGCCTATCCTTACTTCCTTTCCATTCCCTATTTTCCAAGCCAAGAAATTCCCAACTAATGGAAAAGCTCTCACTAGTGCTTTCCAAGTAATTGTGGCTTTTGAAACTGATTTATTTTGTAGTCTAATCCAATCTACAAAGGACAAGGTGCCTAAATATTTCTCTTGAATTACTTCCTACCATAATCCTTTGTTGATTATCAATCTCCATAAACTTTTTGTTGCTAAAGCTTTTCTAAAATTATGTATATTCTTGAGGCCCCATCCTCCATCTGATTTTGGTTTAGCTATTATGTTCCATTTAACTAGTGTCATTGCATCCTTCTATTTGTTCCTTGACCAAAGAAATTGGAAACACTTCTTCCTTATTTTCTCTACTATTGTGATGGGAATGTAAGCCAGGGAGTGCTAGTAGACTGGGGTGGCTTCCAAAATTGATTTCACCAATGTAAGGTGACCCCCCAATGATAGCCACCTAGTGCACCAAGTGTTGATCCTCTTCTCTATTTTGGTGTATAACCAAATCCAATCCTGGTACCCATAGTCATTAGGTTTCAGATGGAAGCCTAAATATTTTATCCCTTTATCAAAGTCTACTTGCTTGAAACCAAAAATTCTCATTATTGCTTCTATTTGCCCTAGCTGAAACCTATTGAAGGCTATTTCTATTTTTTGTAGATTTATTTCCATTCCTATAGCCATACAATATAGGTCCAACACTTCTTTATACTTTAAGGCTTCCTTCAATGTCCCATTTCCAAAAAGTAAAACATCATCTACAAAGAGCAAATGGGTTACCTTCAAAGAGTTACCAATTTTGATACCCTTGATCATTTCCTATCTTTTTTGTTCCCTGATCAGTCTACTCAAACCTTCTGCTACCAAAATAAAAAGGAGAGGAGAAAGAGGACACCCTTGTCGTAGACCTCTAGAAGCCTTGAAAAAACTGGAAGTTGAACCATTGATAAGCACAACAAAAGAGGCTAAATTGATACATCCCATCACCCAATTCACAAAGGGAATGCTACATCCAATTTGAATTAGGCTCAACCTGATATATAACCAATTTACTTTATCAAAAGATTTTGCTAGATCTAATTTTATTACCATTGCTTGTTGCTTCCTTGTCTTTATTGAATGTAGTCCTTCTTGGGCTACCCCTATTGCTTCATGAATCTACCTTTTACTTAAAAACCTAAATTATTCTTCTAAAAAATTGTCTGAGAAGATCCCTTTAATTCTATTAGCTATAATATTTGAGATGATTTTGTAGAGGGTATTACATAAAGAGATAGGTCTATAATCCCCAAAAGATTTTGGATTTTATTTTTTGGAATCAAAGCCAAGAAGGTGGAGTTTATGGATCCTAGCAATTGTCCCTTAATCCTTGATTCTTCTACCACTTTTAAAAGATCCTCCTCCAAAAGTTCATAAAAATCCAAATAAAAATCAATTGTCCATCCATCTAGACTTGGAATTTTCTCTTTTTGGAATGATTTGACTATTGATTGTAACTCCTCCTTGGTGATTTCTAAGAACAAAGCTTCTTTTTGTTCCTCATTGACCATCTTGGGAAAATTTAGAACTAGTTTGATTGTCTCTACTATATTTGCTTTATTTGGATCTTTATACAAGTCTTTGAAGTAATTTACTACTAATGGTGCCAATTCTTGGAATCTTCTCAAAGTGTTTCCATTCTCCTCTTTCATTTCCCAAATTGTGTTTGTATATTTCCTTTGTTTTGCATAATTTTGAAAAAAAATATTATTTTCATCCCCATGTTCTAGCCATAAAATCCTACTTTTCCTCCTCCCATTCTAACAATTCTCTCTTCTTTTTTTTAGTTCTTTGACTTGCATGATTTCAATTTTTGAAAAAACTTCGTTACCTCTAGTATTGTAAATCTGATTTAGAGCAGATTCAATTTCAGTAAGTCTTGCCTTCTCTCCTCCAAGTATTTTTCTTTGGCCCAACCTAATGTGACTAATTTTATTCTCCTAAGATTACTAGTAAATTGAAACATGGTTGTCTCTTCTGAGGTTGGGTCATAATGCCTCCATTATGTTCTTACTATATTTTAAAATTCTTCATCCCTCAGCCAAATGGGATTGAATTTGAAAGGTCTTGGTGGTTTATCCTCTTCCTTTTCTAGCTATAAAAGGATTGGAGAATGATTTGATCCTCCCCCTTGATCTATCCAAGTTCTCATCTTATCAGAGAAAGTTAAGAGATTTTTTGAAACTAGAAATCTATCCAATATTTTAGATATCCCATGACTTCCAAATCGATTGTTCCTCCATGTAGGAGTAATATTTGTTGGTTCTATATCACATAGTCTAGCACTCTAAATTTTGTGAAGGAAAAAATTAGCTAGTGGGTCCATTTTGGCCTATTCTCCCCATATTTCACTTTTTTTTGTAACAAAGTTTAAATCCCCTCCCACCACTAAATTCTCCTTTTTTAGAAGATCTTGGCCAAAAAATTCCTCCTAAAAAACCTGCCTATCTCTATATGGACCATACATATTTACTATAGTTATAGTTTTCCCTAACTCCTTGGAGTGGAATTCAGATACTACTCCTACTTCTATAAAGAAGTTATCAATCAATTGGCAAGAATATTTCCATCCTAAGATAATTCCCCCTGATTTTCCATTTGAGTCTATCCCAATAAACTTCCAACTTGGTAGGAGTGAATTAAGAATAGATGTTGCCTTTCCTACCTCTAACATGGTTTCCTAGATCAAGATAATATCAAGCTTCTGAAGTTTAATAAGTCTTTTTAGGGCTATATTTTTGTGAGGAGCCCCCAATCCTCTAATATTCAAAGATATTATTATCATGGATTACCTAACTCAAGGGGGTTGTCCTACTCTAAGTACCCCATAAATAGACCTTTGTTTACTAGAGATAATTTCTTTCTCAGCTCTTTTTTGGGCTATTTTTAGATAGGAAATCCTACCTACTGAGGAACCTTGAGTTTGACTAGCTTCAAAGCTTAGCCCCTTTTGAATTTTCCCAAAGCTCTTATTTGCTTTACCTTTTTTTGAGATCTTAAAGCATATTTTTCCATAAGAGGCAAAATTTTACATTGAGATGAGGGACTAGAGGGAGAGGAAATCTTGTTGATGGGGGATTTCCTTAGTTTACTTCTTTTTCCTCTTTTTATTTTCTCCATGATCTTAGAGAGAGTCTACCCTCTTCCATCCCAAACTAAATCCTTACTTGATCCCTCTACTTGTCTATCCTCCATTATCTTCTTACTTTCCCCTAAATCTAGTCCTCCAGGCTCTTTGTCAAAAAATTGCAAAGCCTCCCTCTTCTCTTCTGTAGCACCCATGAATATTTGTCTAGTTACCTAGTCCTTTTCCTTTTGTTGATTGAGTGATGCCTATGATTGTTCTTCTAGAGCTCTTGGGATTGTTGCTTGTCCCTTATCTACTTGAACTTTTGTTACTATTATCTTCTCTCTATTACTTGTACCAATGGGAGTTTCAACTTCTATCTGCTCCTTTCTATGTCTACTACTTCTTCTTGCTCTACATTCTACTTTGAGATATCCATATTGATGGTAAAAACTGCATCAAAATGGGACTCCAATGTAATCTAACTTATGTGTGTAATACCAACTTCCTATTACTAATTCCATATTCTCAGGTAATCCTAGACTTAGGTCCATCTCCACTAAGATTTGAGCAACCGATTTTCCAATTAAATTTAATTTTGAGTCCACTTCAAGAAAAACTCCCAAAGAGTTCCCTATCTCCCTCAACATCTTCTCATTCCAATATTCTAGTGGTAGTGTAGGTAACTTGACCCAAATAGGTTGGGTGGTTATCCTCTCTAAGCAAGGATCAAACCCAGGTGTCCAATTTTTTAGAGTAAGGATACTATGACCCCATCTCCATCTTCCCTTTTTTTTATAGTTTTGGCATATTCTACTTTCTGGAATACAAAAGCTATCCAACCTTTTGTCATTACATGGTATGTTGGGAGATATCCCAACAACTCGAACCATGTTGACTTTATCCAATCACGAAGAGTTTTTTGTTTTCATTGAGCATCCCATGAACCTTCCCACCAGAGCTTTATCTTTCAATGGTAAAACTTGTTCGAGCATCAAATCTTCCCCCACCACCATTTTAACTATCTCCTTTCATTTTTTGATACAATATTTTCTCTTACCTCTTCCCTTATTTAGACAAGAGGTGTTTTGATTTAGAAGCTCTTGGTCTTGGGTCAGTGTTGAGTTTGGGATATTTGTTTTTATCTCTGCTTCTATTATACTTCCATTTGCTTCTTTGGGGGTTTGGTTTGTGGAATCCTTTGTCCTTTTATTCCAAAGTTCCATAAGATCCTCTTGGGAATAAAATATTGGTTCCTTTGAATGTTCATCTGGTCCCTTTGTATAATCCACTACTTCTACTTCTTCATTCCATATTATTCCATACAACATGTCTTTATCCAATATTTCCTCTGCTCTACCCTTGTTTAGGAGTTCTACTATGGAATTTTTTGAAAAATTTGAAATTATTAGAACATTCTATAATAGAACTTTCATACAAGAACATCTATGGGGAACTAAATGTAGAAGCATATGATCTTTCAAAAGATGGTTTGAATATTCCAACAAGCACTTGGTAGAGGGAAGAAGTGGTTAGAGGACTTAATATTTTCTCACAGTACTCCTCTTATTAAGGATCTTATCAGAGATTTGTTATTAATAACAAGAAGAAAAAAAATGGTTTTGAAAAGGACCATTGCTTTTATATTTTAGAAATACAAGTTTCAAAATAGCATTTGTTTTCAGAATTGAAACCTAAGTCATCCTCAGTTTTAGTACTCAAGTAAGAGTCATTCAAGAACTCAGTTTTAGTACTCAGGTAAGATTCATTCAAGAACTTAGTTTTAGTACTCAGGTAAGAGTCATTCAAGAACTGTGATTTGATCAGAAAGTTATTACTACATGTCAGTATTTTTATTAGGGCCCAATTATTCTTTAACTTAAAAAAATTGAAATTCAAATCTTATCAAATAATACATATTTAAAAACCTAATTCAATATCATTTAAAAATATATATATTAAAAATAAATTAAAGGCCATCTTAACATGGAAGAGAGGAAAATAGAGGAAGAGTAGGGTATATTTTTACACAGGGCCTTTATGAGGGATCCCACAAGGCTTTTATGAGATGTCTCAGTCTCCTTGTACAGAGGTTTGAGCTTGGGTATCCTAAATGAAAACCTAGAAACATACGTAATGTTAAGATAGTATTTATAATCGAGGTGTATGCAATGTACTAAAATTTGCAAAATAAATATATACAAATGAAAAGCAAGTATTACATTCCAAAGTATGTATTTCAAAGAGATACAACTTAAGTTGTAAAAATTGTGAAAGGTCCTTGTTAGGATTGCAATGGTAAAGGTATTAGGCTTTCCTAGTGGAGACCCAAGTTAGATTCATAAGTAATATGGTCTCCAATGTGATTAAGTTTGTATATTTTAGTTGTTATTATATTTATTTTAGTTGTTATTCTTAAATAATGTATTTAAGAATAGGGTAGAAGTAAAATTCAAAAATAATATATTTAAGATTAAGGTATAATTAAACAAATAAAAAAGAGGTTTTTATTTTTCAATTCCACTTGTATGCTTCATTGTTACTATATGTTTTCAAAAAAAATTCAAGAGTAATTTTTTTTTTCTATTGAAAGTGATTTTATTTGATTAAAAATAGATAAAAGTACATAATTAAAAAAATGGTGATTGGTAGCACCTACATTTTATCCTAAAATTTTAAATTGAAAGGGATAGGTCGATTGGTAACCAAGTGCTTGTCAATGAGAAAATAGACTCATTAGATTCATAACCATAAGAAATTACAATGCTTTTATAGAACTCCAATAGGTTTGAAATCTCTACTATTATGGAGATCTTACTTGCTCCTACTATGTTTAGAAACACTCTAAACAATTCCCTATATGCTCTCACAATAAAACTGTTTTCCTCTCAAATAGTAAAGCTGGTGCAACTATATTTAAATGAATGCTAAATATTTAGAACCTGGATACTTTAGGGAAGATACTCTAAAGTATGCTCTAGAGTCCAACATTCTCCCCCTTAAAGTTGAGAGGACTAAATAGACAGTCTCTCAACTTTATATACTGATATTTCACAAATCCTTTGGTAAAGATGTCCACTATGTTGTTAAAAGTGCTGCAATGTCATAGCTCAACCAACTTTTTCTCCACCATGTCTCGAATGAAGTGATACTTTGTATCAAATTTTTTTGACTTGTTGTGCTAGATAGGATTATGTGCCAATTGGATGGCACTCATATTGTCATAGTACAATCTGGTAGGAACACTTTTTCTTTCTCCTATTTCTTCAAGAATATTTATCAACCATAAAGCTTGGGTGCTAGCATTTGTGATTGCTATGTACTTAGCTTCAGTAGATGATAATGCTACAAAAGTCTAATTTTTGGAACTCCATGTAATTAGTCCTGACCCAAGACTAAAACAATTCCCTAAAGTAGATTTGCTATCATCTATGTTGTTGCATCAATCACTGTCACTAAAGCCAAATAATTTTATAGAATTACATTTGTGGTAATGGATCCCATAATCCAATGTACCTTTTACATATCTCAAAATTCTTTTAGTTTCTTGTAGATGAAGTTTAGATGGATCAGACATATACCTTGAAACTAGAGAAATAACATATTGAATATTCGACCTTGTATTGGTGAGGAAAATTAGACTCCCAACCATCCTCCTATAAGTGGTCATGTCAAATTTTTGTGCTCCATTTTCTTTGCTTAATTGGATCCGATGACCCATTGGAGTTGCAACAGACTTGCATTGCTCCATAGAAAATTTCTTTATCATATCTTGAGAATATTTGTGTTGACATATGAATATCCCTTTACCTATTTTATGTACTTCCATGCCTATGAAGTAATGCATCAAGCCTAGATATTTTATTTCAAATTATTTCATCATGGAGTTTTTGAACTCCTTATTCATCTTAGAACTACTACCTATGAATATTAGATTATCCACATATAAGCATACAATGAGAATATCTTTACCTTGTTTCATGTAGTAGATAGTAGGTTCACTTTTGATCCTAGTGAATCCATAATTTTGAAAGTAGCCATCAATGTGTGAATACCATGCCCTTGGTGCTTGCTTGAGGCCATGCAATTCTTTATTCAGTTTGTATACAAGGTTCTCCTTATCTTGTTCTTCAAAGCCTTGAGGTTGTTGCACAAAAACCTCTTCATTCAAGTACCCATTAAGGAAGACACTCTTAACATCCATGTGCTAAATTTTCCACCATTTGTGAGCAGCCAAGAAAAGTACTAGTCTAATTGTCTCTTGTCTAGCAATAGGAGCAAATATATCCTCATAGACAATCTCATACTTCTAAGTAAACCCTTTTGCTACTAGCCTTACCTTGTGTCTTTCAATGCTCCCATCAACATTAATATTGGTCTTGTAGACCCATTTACATCCAACACATTTCTTGCCTTTATGAAGCTCCACTAGCTCCTAAGTATCATTCTTTTTTATAGAGGTCATTTCCTCTTTCATGGTCTGTTGCCATACATCATGAGTACATACTTTTCATAAATATATGGCTAGATCTACACTAGTCATTAAAGCATAGTTTACAACATCTCCCTTAGGCTCTTGAGAGTCATCATCACCATACATGTGCAAATTTTCAAGTCTATTCAAAACTTCATTCATTTCACTAGCTTGACTTCTAGTGTATCCTTTTTAAAAATTCTCATCCAACATTTTATAGGAGGGATGGTATTGAAGTTTTCTCTTACCTCTTGATGATGAATCTATTTCCATTGGAATTGGAGAAGAACTTGCTGATATTTGTGGAGAAAACTTGGAGTAGCACTTGTTGCACTTGTCGGAGTAGAAATCTTCTTTGGAGGAGGATTTCCAGTGCTAATTTTATTAATGGGCTATACTTTAGAGGAGCTTGCATCTTGAGATCCATCATCAACACAAAGTTTTTGATGACCCCATACTCCCCCTTCATCAAAAATCACATCTATGGAAATTACAACTTTGTGTTTTTGGATTGTAGAGCCTATATGCTTTTGAAGAATCACAATACCCAATGAAAATATATGCTTGAATTTTGGGGTCAAGTTTCTTTCTTATCTCATAAGGAATGTGTGCATATGCAAGACAACCAAATTTTTTGAAGTGTTTTACATTTGGATTTTTTTCATACCATCCCTCATAGGGAGTCATCCCATCTAAACTAGAAGTAGGACTTTGATTCAAAATGTAAACACTTGTTCTAACAACATCAACCCAATACATGTTACTGAGTTTATTTATTTGAAGCATTGATCTAGCCATTTCTACAATAGTGTGGTTCTTACTTTAAGCCACACCATTTTGTTGTGGGGTGTAAGCAATAGTTAATTGCATTTTGATCCCAAAATATTTACAAAATTTGAGAAATGAATTTGAAAAAACTCCCCTCCTCTATTAGTCCTTAATATATTTACAAAATAATCACTTTGATTCTCTACTTAAAATATTTGAAACATTTAAAAGCTTCATATTTAGTTTTCAAAAAATAAATCCAACACATCCTAGAGAAATCATCAATGAAAGTGAGAAAGTAAGAAATTTTACCCAAGATTTTGGTATTCATTGGACCACAAATGTTCAAATGTACCAACTGTAGTGTATGGCTTGCTCTCCATGCTTGGCCTCTTGGAAAATTTGTTCTTGAGTGTTTTCCCAAAACACATCCTTCACACACCTACTTGTTCTCTTCAAATTTTGGCAATCCACATACCATAGCTTGTGAAGTCAACAACTTCAAGCTTGCATAGTTAATATGACCATATATCAAGTGCCAAATCACACTTGGATTTTTTATGGATACATTAGCAAGTTGAGTACCTCATTGTTCCCAAAACTTAAGAGGAAATAACCTATTATTTGTCATAGGAAATTGTGTAACAACTCTATTACAATTATTTTTGTCAAAAATTACACATTTTCCATCTTCAAAAACAAGCCTATAGTTCTTTTCCATGATTTGTCCAACACTAAGAAAATTATGTTGGAGTTTGGGTGTGTAAGAGATTTTTACCTTCTTTGTGCCTTCTTTGGTTGGAACCTCCATGGCTCCCATGCCTTAAAATTATAGTGCCTTGTCATCTCCTAATTTGATCTTTTATTTGTAGGTGGAATCAATTGTAGCAAATAGCTCTTCTTTGCCACTCATATGATTTGAGCAACCAGTATCCAAAATTCAAGTTTCATTGAGAGTTTGATCTAATTTTCCATATATGATAAATAGATTTGAATAAGTTCCTTCCTCTTCTCCATAGTTTCCATAGTTATTACCTTGACCTTCTTGAGAAGGCTTGGACCAACAATCTCTAGCAAAGTGACCAACCTTACCATAATTGTAACAAGATTTATTTGATTTGTTACCTCCTCTTCCTCTTCCTTGGTTGCCATCTCTTGATATACCTCTGTCTCTTGCTTTTCCTCTTCCTTGTCCTCTTCCTTGGCCTCTTCCTTGGCCTCTTCCTTGTCCTCTTACTTGAGTCTCATAATTCTTGGATGAGAAGTCTTTGTCATCACCTCCATAGCTTGTTTATATAGAAACTTGTAGTCTCTCTTCATGATACATCAAAGAAACTTAACCCCAAAATTCAAGCATGTATTTTCATTGGGTATTGTGAGTATTCAAAGGCATATAGGCTCTACAATCCAAAAACACATAAAGTTGTAATTTCCAGAGATGTGATTTTTGTTGAAGGGTGAGTATGGGGTCATAAAAAACTTTTTATTGATGATGGATATCAAGATGCAAGCTCCTCTCAAGTGCAGCCAATTAATAAAATCAGCACTAGAAATCCTCCTCCAAAGAAGAGTTCTACTCCAACAAGTGCAACAAGTGCTACTCCAATTTTTTCTCCACAAAGATCAGCAAGTGCTACTCCAAGTTTTTCTCCACAAAGATCAGCAAATTCCTCTCGGTCTCCTTGTACAGAGGTTTGAACTTGGGTCTCCTAAATG
Organism: Wollemia nobilis; assembly: GCA_028583015.1. Classification (NCBI taxonomy): domain Eukaryota; kingdom Viridiplantae; phylum Streptophyta; class Pinopsida; order Araucariales; family Araucariaceae; genus Wollemia; species Wollemia nobilis. The sequence goes on along the minus strand of JAQPPZ010003356.1, from coordinate 15,784,840 downwards.
AAAACCTAGAAACATACGTAATGTTAAGATAGTATTTATAATCGAGGTGTATGCAATGTACTAAATTTTGTAAAAAAAATATATACAAATGAAAAGCAAGTCTTACATTACAAAGTATGTATTTCAAAGAGATACAACTTAAGTTGTAAAAATTGTGAAAGGTCCTTGTCGGGATTGCAATGGTAAAGGTATTAGGCTTTCCTAGTGGAGACCCAAGTTAGATTCATAAGGAAGGTGGTTTCCAATGTGCTTAAGTTTGTATATTTTAGTTGTTATTATATGTATTTTAGTTGTTATTATTAAATAATGTATTTAATAATAATGTAGAAGTAAAATTCAAAAATAATATATTTAAGATTAAGGTATAAAGAAAACAAATAAAAAAGAGGTTTTTATTTTCCAATTCCACTTGTATACTTCATTGTTACTATATGTCTAAAAAAAAAATCAAGAGCAACTTTATTTTTTTGTTGAAAGTGGTTTGATAAGATTAAAAATAGATAAAAGTACATAATTATAAAAAATGGTGATTGGTAGCACCTGCATTTTACCCTAAAATTATAACTTGAAAGGGAGAGGTCGATTGGTAACCAAGTGCTTGTCAATGGGCTATCCCAATTTGATTTCTTAGATGGTTTGGATCCTGTCAGCTTTGTATTTACCCAGTGAGTTAGGGTTTATAGAAGTTCTTGCAACAAAAATTACTATGTAATATTATTATATATGGAATAGATTGTTAACTATTCTAAATAATTTTATTTATCATAAGTATAATAAAAAATATTTTTATTTAGGATGTTTTAAAAATATAATTAAAGTATTATAAATTAATAGTTGAGATGAGACTCCTCCTATCCTTAGACGACAAGAAAAAATGTTTACAATAGTAAAAAAAGATCTACATTGAAGTCAAATATTCTAAACCATATTTCTACAATAGTTGTTCAAATTAGAGAAACATTGGATTTGCTCACCAACCTACCTAATCCTCTTATCTTCAATAGTCATGTCATTGTAACACCGAACCCCTACCTCCTTCTCAATACCCATCTTAGCCAAGAAGTCATTCACTTTATTTAGATCTCTACTCACATAAAATGGAATCACATCATATTATTCCCTCTATAATATCTTAATTTGGGTGATAAGAATCCTCAACCTCCATGTCTTCAAAGTAAATTTTCTCATGCAATCCAGAGCTCCTACCAATATTTGAGAATATGATTCTAGGATCCTCATGTAACCTTGTCTTACCACCCAAATAGAAGCAAATTTGATAGCTAAGGCTTTTGCTTTATTGTTCATGGACCTTATTAGGCCTTGAAATTCCCAATAGAGCATTGTTCCAACATGATTCCTGCACACCACTCCAATTCTAGCTCTACTCGGATTACCTTTTACAACTCCATCAGTATTAATTTTAATCCAACATTTTGGGGGTGGTTTCCACCTAGTTCTATCTTACCCCTCTTGCACTTCAATTTCATTCTCCATTATCCCTATATCATCATGAGTTTCCTCTTTAGCATACACTGCTACTATTTCTATGACTTTTCTCTAAATTACTTGTCAAACGTCATCTAAGGATGAAAATGTTTCTCTAAATTTTTTGTCATTTATCTCCAACCACACTTACCACCAAATTAATTTTAATCCAATATTCCAACCGATACAAAGAGCTTTAGATTTAAATCTACTCCTCTTCCATATTTCCCAAATATTAGTTCGATTCAAATTATCATTGGATTGAATTTTACAAGATGTTTTCTAGCTCTTGTAGCATAAATGGGCACTCAAACATCAAGCATTCAGATGTTTCCTCACTCTTCTAGCATAAAACACATTGATATGGACTAGCAATTCCCCTATGTCTTTGATTACTAAAGTAAGAATTCCATTGTGCATGAACTTCTAAGCAAAGAAGTTTACTTTTGGCCAACCCTTGGACTGCCAAATATTTCTCCAATCCTCAACTTGATAAGCATGAGGAGGAGGTTCTAGAAGGATCTTATCATATCCATCCTCCTCTTTGTATACTCTAAGGTTCCTATAGCCCCAAGATAATTCATTCTCCTCATCTGTACATGTAAAAAATATTTCTACCAAGATTTTAGTCTTGATGGGTGTCAATTCTGGAGTGATTCGAAATGGCCACTCATCTAACTTCTTAAGCTACTTAAACTTATAATCTTCTAGCTGACTAGTGTTGAAGTAACTTTCAATATGGATCCAACCCTTGATTTCCATGGATGTTTTTACTGGTTACAGTTCTAGGAATTCAATAATGATAGATGGGTATTCACCCCATGAATCTATCTAAAATCATGCCTTCTCCCTTATCCCACTTTTCAAAATAATCCATCTTTCACTACTTGAGATCCTATATTTAGATCCTACCATACCAAGGATCCATTACCATCCAAAGGAACACGTCTCACCTTGTTTGGATTCACATGTTCTAAATATTTACTAGTCAAAACTCTATTGAATAAAGAAGTTTATTGGGAAATCCACCTCCAATAAAACTTTCCAAATATTTATTATTCTTTTTGTCTTTCAATTAAATTTGGTTATCATAAGTTTACCTTTGTGTTGAGATAATGCATGTGAAGCAAATGACAAGGGGCTCATTTTTTACTAGCTATCTCTTGGAAGTTTTGTATTACCCCTAAGGCCCAAGATAAGCTTGGTAATATTAATCTTATCACTCAAGGTAAATGTCTTGTGATAAGGTGAGTAACTAGAGTCTTAATGGGAGGTTAAACTTATAAGGTTCTCATTAGATCCAGATTCTCTATAGCTACTTATAAACACAAATAGATCTAATTTCTTTGGTAGGACAAGGTTCTCATATCACCTTTTTTCCATAAATGGTTTACTACCATTCCATAGAAATTGGACAACATGACAAGCCTATAGCTCCTTGATTCAATGGAAAGGTTGACTCCTTGTGAGCTGATATATCCATAGTCACTCACAATATTTGGTGGAACCTTATTATCCAAATATATGCTATCCCCTTAGCCCTTTCCAAGGAATGCAATTCTATGTTCTTATAAATCAAGGATCATTTACTACTCTTGAATATTTGGGATGAGTCTTCACAGAAGTGGTTATCTTGGTAGCAAGCATAGTTTTAGTACCTCATTTCTCCCTATTGTAGAGTGATATTTGAGGAGGATATCAAATCTATTCTTAGCTTGGTTACTATCAAAATGAACCACTCTATTTTTTCCTCCTTGTTTAATTAGAGATGGTGAAAAAATCATCCCTAATAAGTCATATACTATAAAAATTCGTATTCTCACCTAGTGTCTTCATTTCACTTCTCTCTTCAATTTAACGAGGAGCGAAATCTTCATATTTCCAAAAAACAATGACTTTTTCTCATCGCCAAATTAACTTTTTCTCATATCTAGACTCTAGAAAGTACCACTTGCTACCAAAAGTCCTTTACTGTAAAATATATTTTCTTCAACACCTAGCAAAGTTCAACCTAACCTAACCTTCTATGTGATCTATGGAGAAGTAGAATTTATCATACTCATTTTGGTTTTTTCCTTTTGTTACAAGATATCAAGAAGTTTTTATTGATCTTCTCTCACATTTTTTTACTTGTTTCAATTGGAATACTTGCCTCCTTGGTCTCTTGGCTGATTTTGATCCTTATAGTATGAGCTATTCCTTTTTGAGAGGAGTTGTTATTAGATTTATTTGGAAAGAAAGATGTAGATTTTTGTTTACTAGGGTTTATGCCCCCTTAGGGTAGGCACAAATCCCTTATGCATGGAATCCTATAATAGGTGAACAAGGTTTACAATCAGAACCATGTCCTTGGTGTTGGCAATTTTGACATATGCCACATTGGGATTTTTGATGAATTTTGTTGAAGGATTTTTGTTTGTAAAATCGACATTTATAATAAAATTGTGTTACAATGTTTGTTGCAATATTTGTGTGTGTAATTATTTCTTGTATTTCATACTTCGAAATAATAAGGACCGTAAGACAAAATTAGAAAAATGCAGTTATTGAAGGAGAAAATCACATTCGCCTCAAAAAATGGATAAAGGGCCCATTTGCCTCACCTAGGGTGAACATAAAAATTTGAATGGGAAAATGCTTTCTCCCCAAGTAAGGGGTGAAATTCCCTTTCACATATTATTGGGGTAAAAGAAAATTAAAGTGCTTTAAAATTAGGGTGGAACCAAAGAAAATTCGACAACTTTAAAAAGGGTGTGTTTGCCTCACTTTGGGGTGAACGTCATTCGAAGAAAAGCATTGAAAAGTCAACAACACGTTCATCCTGGTTGAGGGGTGAAAGTTCCATGTGCCCCTTTCGAGGGTAAAAAAACAATGAATGGTTGATTTCGAAAAAAACCAAAATAAGTAAAAGCACTTTGGTTGTGACAAAAATTCAACACTAGGTTCGTCCAGGGTGAAGGACGACAACATATTTCACCCATTCTGAGGGTGAATGTATATGTATAAGATAAAGTGTGGGTACCAATTCTCCACATGAAGGGAATATAGAAGTTGAAAGAACTTTATCCCCAGATGAGGGGTGAACGTCTCATTCTTCCCTCACTGGGGCAAAGCTACAGAAAAATAGCCCAATGATGTATAAAAAGGTTTTATGTTGCTCTAAGATGATTATGGAGATATTAAGCGTTGAAAATTCAATGCAATGTTCACCCGAAGTGTGGGGTGACAATTCATTTTACCCACTCTAGGGGTGAATATATATTTTAAGGAAAAAATGACGTCTTAAGAGAAGCTCTTTTGCTTTGAAAGATATATAACGCAAAGGATAACTCAGAGTATTATAATGAGTTATTTTCACCTATGGGTTGTTACTGTAGTAATAAAATAAATATGAGGGGTGCCTTCTCTACCAAAGAGTGCAATTGAGGAAAATTTTTGAGAATCAAAGAAAGCATGTTCGCCCTTGGCTCAGTTTCAGGTAGGTTTTACTCTTAAGCATCAACACAAGTTTTCAAAGGCACCCAAGATAGGTGAATGAAAGGCATTTAATGATTGGGGTGAGAAGTAGCCAAAGTTGTGAGTTTCAAGGTAAAGGAGCTATGGTTTTTAAATCACTAGATGATTTTTATGAGTTCCAAAACATTCCGAATGAAAGTGAATTTCCAAGGAATAATGAAGGTTCCAAGTCAACGACCAGGTTTGCAGTTTTCTGTGCATCGACACTTGGATATGCTGATTTCCTAGGGATTTTCCCCTTAAAAATTGGATCGCTGCCTCAAGAGAAATATTTTCAAGGACTTCAAGGAGGAATTTTTTCACCAAGGTTCCTGATCTGTAAACATTTTGTCTTCATGTGCATTAAATGAAAGAGGTGAAATCCTCTATAAATACTAATCAATTTCCATTGTAAAAAGGAGGATAGACATTCTACAGAAAAACTATTCAAGTTTTCTACGTAAATAGAAGAAGTTGTGGCTTCTGATTTTGCAAGTAGTCTCTTTATGTGATTTATTTTTCTTTCTATTTAATATTCATGTTTATTATCTGTTGTTAAGTTTAAATTCTGCACCTGGATTTGGGCATTGTTGGTGTAAGTGTGAATACTGGAATGCAATTCTAGAAGTTGTCTCTGGGATATTGTAAGTAGATTCTCTTGCTCTCCTTTCTATTTTATGTTGCTATAACACTTGGTTGGAATTCCTACTGCTAGTCTATCCCCAATCCTACACCTTCGGCCTATGGCCATATTTCCCATTTCTTTCGGTTATTTCTAATTTCTTTCTTGCCAACTCTAGTCTTAAACTAGTGTAGGATTTAGTAAGGGAGCCAACCCTCTCTAGATATTGGCACGAAGGACATTCCTTTCCTCTAGCCTTTCAATGTTGGCCATGTCTAGGGCACACAAATGCATGTTTGTATAATTAGGTAGATATTTGACCAACAATTTTTGGCACGCCCGATGGGACCTCAAAAGTTCCACTTTCAATAGTATTGAGGTTTGATGTTCACCTTCATGCTGTATAGTTAGAACATCTGGTGACTCAATTATACCCAGAAGCCTCCAAATGTGAAGGCAGCGAAAGTTGTGCTTCATGATCACAAGATCGAAGGCCAAAAATCCTGAAGATCCCATCGAGTTCTATGAACTTGATACTCAAAGGTTTAGGGAACATCCCCAATTAGTTACTTTTCTTGGTACATCACCATTACCCCATACATCATCTGCAACATCCTCACAAATAGCTGGTGTATTCTCCATTCCTTCAAGTCCAGCTAGTACTACTACTAGCATCCCACCTCCACAACCTCATACACCAGTTCAAATGGCTCAGAACCCACCACCACAGTAGCCACAACCACCAAGGCAGTTCCCAGCATGGAATAGCTCAGGAGCCTTGAATTTACAAGCACAAAATCCAGTTCCCCAAGCAGCTTTGAAGGCTTTGCCTACCTATGATGGTACTGGTAAGACCGCTTATGAGCATATTCAGGATGTGGCTTCTTTGGCTACAATCCATGACATTGCAGATGAAGATATTATGGTAAGGTTGTTGGTGTTATCACTTAGAGGAAAGTTGTTATATTGGTACCGATCTTTACCACCCACCACTATCGCCACATGGGATCAGTTGGTAGAATTGCTAATCAAGAATTTTCATGAGCAAGCTGATCCATTCTCCTTGTTGCATCAATTTACAATGATTCAAAGGCATCCGTAGGAGGAGATAGTGGACTTCAATGTCAGGTTCACCCGAAGTTGGCAAAGGGTTCTTGATGGTCTTCGGCCCACGCATGAGCAAGCTACATTTTACTATCTTAGAGCCTTTAACTCTGACATTGGCATGGCTGTTCGATAGGCTAATGTAAATACGTTTCCAGAGTTGTACACACAGGCACAAAAGGCTGAATCAGACTTGATCACCATAGGCAAGCTTCCCCCAAAAGTGACCATGCCCATCCTTCCCGATCTTCCACAATATTTGTATTCAAGTGCATTCTCATAGCCTATGCCTTCTATGTACCTAGTTCCCTCATGGAGCTTGGGTTCACCTCAAATCTCTATCCCTAGTTCCACAACTCCCCGCTCCAACTATTCTACAATTACCCTCACCAGTTGCATCATAGTTGCCAGCACTTATTCCTTTCCCAATGCTACCAGCATCACCTGTTCCACTATTATTGCCTACTCCATCAATACCTCTACCTTTACCAACACCTCCTATGCCCTCAAATTTTGATCCTTACATGAAGCTATTACAAGAAGTGCAATCTATTAATTCATCCGTAAGGACAATGTCGAACGAAATCACCGTAGTAAGGAAGAAATAAGCTGAAGCTAATTTTTGATCAAGGAGGTTTCAAACACCACCAATTACTAAGGAGCAACCGACCACTAGCAAGGGCCCTAAGAGGAGCACAACTGTGTTAGCAAATGAAGAAACTAGTACATCGGAGAGAGCATATTGGTGCTCAACTTGCAATGATCCTCATGGAGAAGACACATGCATGGTTCATCTGAACTATGTATAGACACTAGCAAAAAGTTCTATCGATGGACAAGTTAATATGATAATGGAAGCTGATCATAACTTTATGGTCCCATATTTGGAGCAAGTTTCAGTTCTCACAAGAGCTGGAAAGAAGTCGATGATTGTTGATCTAGCTAAATTGGAGCCTTTGAAAGTTCCTATTGAATAGAAGGTACAAAATGAAAAAGTGCAACCACAAGTGAAAGTATCTAGTGTGATAGCAAAGTAGTAAGATTCTATCTTGTTGAAGGATCTACTACCCAAGCAAGCTCAAGAGAAGTTGCAGATAAAGGCATCAACTTCATAGCCTACAGCTGCTCAAGTGCAAATGGAGGTGAAAGAACAAGCCAAGGAGTGCCTTAGGTACCCATCATTGACTAAGAGATAAAGGGTGGAAGCTACTCAATAGTATCAAAACAAGTATGAGTAGGTGGTAGAAGAAAAGGTTCCTGGTATTTCTGATTATAATATTATGGAGGAGATGAAGAAGATTCCTATGAAAGTAAGTTTATATGATGCATTGCAGTTACCTAGGCAAGTTGACCTATTGCAAGAGTCTCTCAAGTCTACAAAAGACCAGAAGAAAAGTCATTCCCAAATAGTGTTAGCATAGACATTGCCTACTTCTACCACTAGATAAGAATAGACCACCTCCATTCTATCTGTCTCTTAGGATGGAAGGGTGGGTAGTGCATAATTGTATGATTGACTCTGGTGTTGCAACTATTGTCATGCCAAAGGTAGTATGCGAAGTCATGGGGATGGAATACACAAGAAGTAGTCTAGGAGTATTGCAGTTGGATGGGACCCCAGTCAAGATAGTGGGAGTAATCAAAGATATTCCTATTGTTCTACATAGCATGCCACAAATCACTGTTATTCAAGAAGTAGTGGTGGTTGACTTGGAACCATACTTTAGCATGTGTCTCTCAAGGGAGTTCATAGTGAAATTAGGAGGATACCTTTCCTTGGATTATTCACATTTGGATATTCCATTCAAAGGAAGGAGAATCCACATTTATAATGAAAAGCCATCCACTTTTCATATAGAAAAATTGGAAGAGGAAGAATAATCCACTAGTGTAGTCAACATGATGATTGAAGAATTACAAGAAGTGGACTTGATGGAAGAAGCTCTTGGTGAGCTTCACCTTGAAGATGAGTTCTCACTCATGGATTTCAATGCGATGGTGGAAACTAACATCGGTTGTTATACTATAACCAAACTTGAGTAGATTGAAGAAGTTTCTGATTCCTTAGACCCTATTTTGAGATCAGTTATGGAAGTTGTATTTTGATGGTGCAAGGTGCAAGAATGGTGTAGGGGCTGGTATTATTCTTGTTTCTCCTATAGGGTTGTAGAAGACCTATTCATATAGATTAACTTGGAGTTGCATGAATAATGCCATTGAATATGAAGCATTGTGCCTTGGTTTGAAAAAAGCTAAAAAGTTGGGCATAAAATAGCTGCAAATATTTGGAGATTCTGAGCTCATCGTCAACCAGACTACAAACAAGTGTGTGTCAAAGCAGCACTACTTGAAGGCCTATCATAACAAGGTATGGGATTTGTTTGAGTCCTTTATAGCCTTGAACATTCAGGCGATTTCATGAGAGCAGAACAAACATGCAGATATTTTAGCTTCTCTTGGTGCTAATTACTCTCCCATGGAGCAAGTAGTCAGGAAACCCAAGACTGTGAGGGTAATTTATAGACCCTCAGTTCCTGATAAGAATCTCTATTGGCAAGTGTTCGACAATGATGAACAAATAGTCAATTTTTTGATTAAGGAAGTTGCTAGTGCAGATGATAGAACATTGTCGAGGAGGAAATGGAAGGAATGATTCAATTGAAGAATAATCACATTCCTAGGGGACTAATTTCACTTGAAAGTCTGTTTGATCAAAATGATAGGGTGGAGAAGCATAAAATCAAGGTTGATGCGAAGGAATACAAGGAAATGCAGCTTGAATCTGAGAAGGTGATCAAAGTCGGAACAGACTGCACTTCAGAAGAACTGGAGGATATCAAGAACCTGTGTTATGAGTATCCCGATATTGTTGCTTGGAGCTATCATGATTTGAAGGGATATGATAAAAATGTAATCCAACATACCATTGAACTGTAGGAGGGAGTAAAACCTTTTTAGCAAAAACAATGGCTTGTCAATCCCAAAATTGAAGTGCTCATGAAGGTAGAGCTGTTAAAGATGTTGGAAGCAAAAATAATTTATCCGATTAAGCACTCAACATGGGTGGCAAACTTGGTGCCAGTTCGAAAGAAGAATGGAGATATCCATTTATGCATGGATTTTCAGAATCTGAACCAGGCATCATTAAAATATCACTATCCCCTACCATAGATTGATCAAATCCTCCATGTAGTTGTTGGAGCACAGAGATTTTCATTGCTAGATGGTTTCTCCGGTTATAACCAGATCTGGGTGAAGGATGAGGACCAACACAAGATGGCGTTCACTACCAAGTGGGGCACTTTCACCTATCAAAGAATGTCGTTTGGTCTTTCAAATGCTGGCGCTACTTTTCAGAGAGCTATGGATGTCGCTTTCGGTGAGTTGTTAAATAGAGTTATTGTGATTTACCTTGATGACATGACTATTTTCTCACATCGTAGAGAAGAGCACATCTCTCATCTGAGACAAGTGTTCAAAAAATATCGAGAGTTTGGAATTTCCATTAACCCGAAGAAGTCCATATTCACTGTCAAAGAAGGAAAACTTTTAGGACATGTGATTTCACAAGAAGGGCTAGCGATTGATCCTACAAGGGCTGAGGCACTCTTGAAATTACCACTACTAGTTAACAAGAAGGATCTACAGTCATTCTTTGGCCAGATAAATTTCATTCGAAAGTTCATTGCCAATTTTGCTCAGGTAGTGAAACCCATGATCGAGCTCCTGAAAAAGAATGCAGATTTCAAATGGAAAGAAGCATGAAGATAGGCTTTTCAGGAGATCAAGGATAGAATCACTCAAGCGCCAGTATTAATTAACCTAGATTATTCAAAAGACTTCATTCTCTATGCAGTAGGTGAACAAGAGAGTTATGTCATCGTTCTCACATAGAAGCAAGAAGATGGAGATGAAAAGTCGATTGCCTTCTTGAGCCAAGTTATTGCGCCACACCAGGAGAAGTATAATTTCATTGAAAAATAGGTGTATGTAGTTATGAAATCCTTAAAGAAATTTTGGCACTTTGTCTCATAGAGTAAAATAGTCATCTATGTTATACATCCAGATGTCAAAAACTTTATTCTTCAAGGAGAATTAGGTGACAAGAGAGCAGGTTGGGTCTCAAAGATTCAAGAATATGATGTGGAGATCTGACCAACTAAGTTGGTTCATGGAAGAGCTCTCTACCAAGAACTAGCTAAAAGCACATCTTCTAGAGCATTGGCTCTAGTACAGTATGAAGAGTAGCAAAAGCATTTATGCAAATCATGCTACAGTTGATCATGATTGGACAGAGGACCTTGTCAAATTCTTTACCTCTAGGAAATATCCATCACATCTTGATGCTTCATAGCATCAGAGGTTCAGACTGCAAGCACTCAAGTATGTCCTGTTGCCAAGCGGGTTGTTTCACAAGAATATAGATGGAGTACTCCTCAGATGTGTAAAGGATTCAGAAAAGGAGAAAATATTGGAGGAATTCCATTCTAGCTTATCTAGTGGACATTATGTAGGAAGGCCTATGGCCTTGAAGATCATTCGAGCTAGGTACTTCTGGCCTACTCTTTTCGTAGATGCACATAAAGTGAGTCAAATTGTGATAATTATCAATGGTATGTTGGTAGGAATAAGAAAGGATCATTGCCCTACACCCGATTCAAGTGGAAGCACCATTTCAATAGTGGGGCTTGGACTTCATTGGAGTCATAGACCCTCATTTGTTCATCGAGCATAAATACATCTTAACTATGATAGATTATTTCACTAGGTGGGTAGAGGCCATCCCAACCAAAAAGTAGATCAAGCTATGGTCATCTCTTTCCTTGAGGGATTGATTACCCATTTCGGTGTTCCAGATGCTATTGTAATGGATAATGGGACTCCATTTATTGGGGCTAAGATCATCGAATTTACAAGTAATACGGGATTTATCTCAAGACATCTTCTAACTATTATCCACAAGGAAATGGTTTGCCGAAATCCACAAATAAGAACTTATTATGGATCTTGAAGAGAACACTGGAAAACAATAAGAGAAGTTGGCACCTATTATTGAACCAAGCTCTATGGGTAGATCGAATATCCATGAAAAATTCTATTAAAGCTTCCCCTTATTCTTTGGTGTATGGAAAGGAAGCAGTCCTACCCACTCACATCGAGCTACCCATCCTCCAAACATTGCAGTTGTTCAAAGATGAAGATGATGAGTTTGATCCAATGAGTGCAAGGCTTGCTCAATTATTGCAACTAGAGGAGGAGAGAGAAAAGGTATATCAAGCTTTCATCGAACACACTAAAGTGACATAGAAGTGGTTTGGTAAGAAGACAATAGAACGCAAGTTTTAGGTGGGAGATTTGGTCCTCAAATGGAATGAGAACAAAGCCAAGCTGGGAAAGCATCACAAGTTTGATGTGATTTGGGAAGGTCCATTTCAGGTTTCTGTAGTGAATTTGGTAAATGCATATCATCTTCGGGATATGGATGGTTGGGATCTTCCAATTCTAGTAAATGGTCTTCATCTGAAGGCCTATTTTCAATGATGATCTCAAGAGGTACCAATTTGTAAATATGTACAGAATTATTTTTATTGCTTGATATATATATATATATATATAAAAAGATATGTAAAAAGAAAAAAAAAAAGTTAAAAGGTTATAAAGTTTTAATAGGTGCTTTCAATTTTTAAGTTTAAATGTTTCAAGGAAGCAAAACATCAATGTTTGGGAGCACAAGTAAAATGCTTAGTCAAAGAATCAAGTATAGGGCCCAACTTTAGAAGTATGGAACACAACAAATTGAAAGCATTTCACCTCAAAGAAAGGGTGAAAGTCCCGTTCACCTTCCACTAGGGTGAATGCATCCTAAAGCTAATAGAATGCTAAAGCTTATGATTAATTGAAAGGTTTTTCATTGCAATTAAACGGCGAAAGCCAAATTCGAAGATGGTCAATAGTTTTAACAGAAAGGGGTGAAAGCCCCATTCATCTACAAGGGGAGGCGAACGTATATTAAAAAAAAAATAAAAAAAAGTAAAAAAAAAGAATTAAAAGGGCTTTCACCCCAAATGAGAGGTGAAACTTCCATTTTTCCCCTCATTGGGATGAAGAAGTTGATGAAGTTTATGATCCATGCTATATTTAAAATGCACGCCAAAGGTGTTTCACCTTGTGTATGGAATGAAAAGTGCTTTAAAATCATGAGAGGCACGTGCACCGGTCCTTTTGGGTGAACGCATTAAAATTTTAATGAAAGGTGAAAATTTACTATAAAAAGAAAAGAAAAAAAATGAGGGATGCAAAAGCAAGAGTTGTATAAGATTTTTGGGCATGTAGGCGAATAAAAAAAGAGATAAAAATCAAAAAGAAAAAAGCCCTAAAATCAATGAAGTTTTTTAAGAAAATCCATGCTTTTTCTAAACTTGGGAAAAAGGAGAAGCAAGAGGTGGTTTTAAAAGGAAGAGTGTTCACCATCAATTCCATCAAGTAGGAAAGACATCTTCGGGGAAGAGAATATAGTTTTCAATCGTGCATCACCAGAGTGATTTCACCCTAGAACATGATGATTTTTGAGAGAGAATCACGCACATTAATGATGCATTTTCGAGGTATTTAATTTAAAAATGTGCATCCAGGTTGTATTGGGAGACGTTTTTGCCTTCTTGGAAGTCAGAATCTCACCACGTCGAAAGCAAAGGTGCTCATTGGTCCGCAGTTGGTGGATTTATGTTTTCAAGGTAATTTTAAAAATCAAGGCATGTTTTTCAAAGGCATAATATGACAAGGAAGGGACATAGTTTTCAAAGTTGATCTTCTAGTAAATTTTATTCAATTGTAGTTGGAGCTTGGGATTAGTGCCCATTGAGAGAAACAAGGCATGCACCCTCCCAAATTTTCCAAGGGAATTTACTGCATTTACTTTGATAGTTGATGAACATTCTATAAATAGAGCATAGGTAAATTCGCTCAAGGAGTTTAAAATTTTTCAAATTTTTCTGTCGATGCATTTTCAAGCTTTTTTGTAGAAGATACAAGACGTCTTCAGGAGTGTCAAATTAACGAAATTAATAGAATGGGTAAGAAAAGCAAAGAGGTGAAAGAGACTATGGAGCCTAAGCAGTCAAAGAAGAAAGTAGAAGGTGGGTCAAAATCCAAGAAGGCCTAAAGAAATGAGAATGTGGACTTGGATCCGTACTCTAACACTATGGCAGAGGTTGGAGACTATGTGATCACCAACAAGGGCATGGTGAAACTTTGGCAAGATGTAGAATTTGTAGTAAGTCAAGGATTGATGGTAGAAAGCCCTCTGATAGTGCCATTTCATGCATAGTTAGTTTGGTATTTGTGTACACCTGTACACCCTTGCCTAGAGCTGGTAAAATTAATTGCTAGATTTTATAATCCACTTACCAGGTCAGTTCGAAAGGCCAATGGGGAGGTGCTTTTCTCTATCTCCACTATTGAAGTGAGGGAAGCATTTGCTTGTGGGTTAAAGCCCTCATATGATATGATTTTTAAGAAACTACACATCAATGAGCAAGAAGAAAGATATGTTTCTATGGTGATGATGCACCAGTTTATGGAAACATAGTTAATCAAGGAGCCACAGCTAGGGCAACTTTCAAATCTACCAAAATATTTGTCAGAGTTCAAGAGCCTTGATTTGTATTCCATGTTAGCATGGGTCGCTAGTCTTTCGATGGATTCTATAGTGCACAAGTGGCAAGCGGTGCTAGTGCAATGTATATCTCAAAGGGAGTTTTATGCTCCAAGGGCCATGAGAAGGGACATAAATCCAATTTTTTTGATTGGGACAATTTTATTTATCGAAAGATGCACGTCCAGTTGGAGAAACTATGCATGGGAGAAGAGACTTCATTCAAGCACACGTCCTTCCTCGTTTGGTATTTCTTTTTTCATTTGCACCAACATTTTTTATTTATTGCAATAAAATAGGTTGATGAAAGAGATGAACTGTTGCCTATTTATATGTGGACTCTCACTTTGTCGAGGAGGGAGTCATATTATAGTTTTAACCATTTATTTTTGGGACCTACAATTGAGTTGATTTATGGCCAAAGTGAAAGAGTGCCATGGGCAATGAAGGAGGTGGTTGCTATGGCAGAAAAGGGTGACATATTTTTGTTGACTCAAGGCGTGGTCGTAAGAATCTATGGCTTCACGGGTAAGCCATTCTTGCTCCCATACTTCACCATCGAACATGTTTTTGCCATGGAGGTGGTGCACCAAATAGATTATGCTAATGATGTGTATGGAGTAGGGTATGACAAGAGAATGACTTGCAATATGCCTTTCAAGTTCGATAGTATAGAAGTGAACCAGGTCGGGTAGAACAGGCTACTCACGGTGGCACTTCAAGACCTGGGGTTGATAGAACTACCACAATGGTGGAGATATGACCCATTGGGTAAATTTTTAGAAATAATCAAGGCCAAGACCTTCCATTGTTGTCCATGACCTGACATTCAGGAGAGGTGCAATAATTTTTATGGGCACGACTTAGAGTGGCACATTGAAAATATGATGTCACTCCCACCCTGGCATGACTTCTACGAACAGGAGGCTGAGTACAATTCGATGGTATACAAAAATTAGATTCCTCCACCTAGACTATTTAGTCAGGTGAAAGAAATTCAGCCCCTATGGATCGAGGAAAAAATCATGAACTGGTGGATAATGCGGGTCCATAGAGGAAAAATTGCATCACCCTATGGGTTGAATATGGATGAGGCATTTTTGAAAGCCTATGATGAGTATGTCAATGCCTATCAACCCATCACTTTCACCAAGATCTTACCTCAAAGTTTTCAACATTCTAATAGTGGTGAAAGCATGGCAAAAGAAGAGCACCCAATAGTTGAGGAAGAGACACCTGAGGAAGAAGAACAATAGTATGTGTTTCAACGAAGATTGCATAGAGGTAAAGCGAAAAGTTGATGAGGCACCTTTGTTGGAGAAGTAAACTATCCGAGAGGTGCTCCCATTCTTGAAAGCTATGAAGAATCCAAGGACCGATGCTACTTCCTCATCTACTACTATAGTTTTAGTTGTTGTAGTTCCCATAGTTGTAGTTGTTTTAGCGATTGCTAATTCCCCTCCGTTGGTGTCAGATGCTCCGATGAGCATCACTCAAATATTCCCATTGATTCATGAATAGTCGAAGGACCAATAGGTGGAGGAACAATATGTGGAGGTTGTTAACCTTGAGGAGGAAGTAGAGGAGCAATAGGAAGAAATTATTATGCAGTCACTTCCATCACTAGAACACACGATGCCCACACTCGAAGGTACATCTTCCTTTCCCTCTTCTTCTACTTTGGAGCATGTAGTGGTTGTTAGTTTATTTCCATCAGTTTCTACATCAATCTCTCCCCCTTTTGGTATGCCCTCCATGTCCATTTTTCTCCCCTCTTCTTCCCCTTTGCAAGTCACTACTGCTCCTTCTATTCCCCTTTCTTTGACCTCCCTTTCTTTTAGTTCATTTGCATAAGGTCCAAACCCATTTTTATGCCCTTCCCCTTCCATTGCTACTACCACTTTCACTGAGGTTGTAAGTATGCAAGCTCCTCCAAGAGTGAGCGTAACTACAGTTGAACCTGGTTCCTCCATCCACTCCATTATTTTGGTCCCTCCTCTCCTAGCCATCTCCTCTGCTTCCTTTGAGCTCGACCGTTCATAGATTTTGATACCTTTCACACCATTTTTGGAGTTGCAAGTACTTCCAAAGTTGAGGTGGCACCTAAGTAGCCTAACGTAGAGAAAATCAATCGAGCGCACCTCAGTTCATCGTAGTGGTTGAAGAATCCATAGAAGAAAAGAAGCACTTGCCCTAGCCCGACCTCTCAAGAAGGTCACTTTTGATCCGGTTGCCATGGAGGTTCACACAACCAAGATCACTCCCCTGGTCTAGAAGTCGCAAGGAGAAATGATATCGAGCGATTACGCTTGTGAGACTATGATAGAGGACCTGACCAGGATTGACCCCACTAGAGAAAATGGGGAATATACAGGTTGATATGAGCTCAGTCTATTTGCATGATGAGTATTATAAGCAGATATTTTATGATGCCAAAATAAATATTATCGAACTTGAAGATGCTTTGGTAGCAAGTAGAGCACAGCAGGAGAAGACAACCATGGAGAATGAATACTTGCGTCAATAGGTGGGAGTGCATCAAAAATAAAGGGATGCAATGAGGTTGGAGATGCAAGCACTCAGGGTGCAACTGGAGGCCATACAGAATCAACTAGTGGAAAAGGCCACACAGGCTGCAGGCTTCTCTCTAAAAATAATCAAAGAGGCTCACCTTCGCTCGGCCCAGAGTTGTAAAAAGTTAGCAGCAAAGGCAGTTCAAGTTTTGCATTATCTCTGGATAGCTCGGATACATATTCAGTTGGGCCAATAGTTAATAGACACTATAGAGGAGATGTTGGAACCCCATATGGAAATGGCTATAAAAATCCAAGCTCTGGCTCAGTCCAACATGCACATTCACCCCCTAAGTGAAATGGATCATGCTTGGTCTACTGCCAAGGTCACGCTGCGTAGCTACTTTCAGAGAATGGACCTGGTGAGAGAGGGTAGGAAGATCCTTAATGCCATAGAGTGGGAGCATACTATTTCCATGATTCATTTTGATGCTCTCATCGATATGGGCTTTCCAAGTTTTACTGATGAATGGGGTGAACCTCTACCAAAGGAACAATTGGAAGTGGCCTGGAAGAATTTTGTGGAAGATACCTCAGAGATTGATAAATGGGAGGAGCCCATCACAGAGGAACAAGTGCTACCACTTATGAAGAAGTTTACCCGCATGGAGCTATCATTGTTTGAGCTAGCCCAACGAGCGAAGCGCCTTAGCCTAGAGGATGTCCAGAACCTATGGTATGTGTATGAGTCACTGAGTGTTCCTTGCCTATTCACTACACATGCTTGGGAGGAGGTAGTTGCAGTCTATGAGGTTACCTATGAAAGCTTGAAAGAGTAGGAAGAGTGGGATGTAGCAGAGAAATCCACAACAAAAAAAGCAATAGAAGTAGAGTGAGCAAAAGTTCTACGGGTAGCTAGCAGAAGCAGAGGTGGTTGAGAAGGCAAAGAAGCGAGTGCATAAAAAGGCATCCACATCAGGAGTGCCCAAAGCCATCGAGTAAGAAGACTCAATAAGAAGCCCAATGGATAAAGGCCTGGGATCACTTGCATCCATGCGAGCTGGATACCCCATGAGCCACCAAAAATATTGGCAATTTTGACATCATGCCACATTGAAGTTTTGATGAAATTTTGTTGAAGGATTTTTGATTGTAAAATTAGTATTTATAATAAAATTGTGTTACAATGTTTGTTGCAATATTTATGTGTGTAATTATTTCTTGTATTTTGTACTTCGAAATAGTAAAGATCATAAGACAAAATCAAAAAACTACACTTACCGAAGGAGAAAATCACATTCGCCTCAAAAAATGGGTAAAGGGCCTATTTGCCTCACCCTAGGGCTGAACATAAAAATTTGAATGGGAAAATGCTTTCACCCTAAGTGAGGGGTGAAATTCCCTTTCATCCTTTATTTGGATGAAATAACAATAAAGTGCTTTGAAATTATGGTGGAACCAAAGGAAATTTGACAACTTTAAAAAAGGGTGCATTCGTCCCAAATATGGGGTGAAAGCTTTGTTCGCCCCACTTTGGGGTGAACATCATTTGAAGCAAAGCATTGAAAACTCAACAATGCGTTCACCCTAGTTGAGGGGTGAAATTTCCATGCACCCCTACCAAGGATGAAAACACAATGAATGGTTGATTTTTGGGAAAATAAAATAAATAAAAGTGCTTTGGTTTTGATGAAAAGTCAACACTAGGTTCACCTAGGGCAAAGGGCAACAACATATTTCACCCATTATAAGGGCGAATGTATATGTATAAGATAGAGTGTGAGCCCAAATTCGCCACACAAAGGGAATATGCAAGTTGAAAGCACTTTCTCCCTATATGAGGGGCGAACATCTCATTCTCCCCTCACTGGGGCGAAGCTCCAAAAAAATATCTTGACGATGTATCAAAAGGTTTTATGTTGCTCTAAGGTTATTATGAAGAGATTAAGCATTGAAAATTCAATGCAACGTTTTATCTAAGTGTGGGGTGACAACTCCTTTTTCCCACTCTAGGGGTGAATGTATATTTTAAGGAAAAAAGGACATATTATGAGAGGCTCTTTCACTCTGAAATAAAGATAACATAAAGGATAACTCAGAGAATTGTAACGAGTTATTTTTGCCTATGGATTGTTATTATAATAAGAAAATAAATATGAGGGGTACCTTCCCTACCAAAGAGTGCAAGTGAGGAACAAATTTTAGGAATCGAAGAAAGCACGTTCGCCCCTGGCTCAATTTAGGGCAGGTTTTACTCTCATGAATCAACATAGTTTTTCAAAGGTGCCCAAGACAGGTGAATGAAAGGCATTTAATGATTGGGGTGAGAAGTAGCTAAAATTGTGAGTTTCAAGTTAAAGGAGTTGTGGTATTTAAATCACCAGATGATTTTTATGAGTTCCAAAAAAAAATGAACGAAAGAAAATAATGAAGCCTCCAAGTCAACGACTAGGTTTGCAGTTTTCTGTGTACCAAAACTTGAATATGTTGATTTCCTAGGGATTTTCCCCTTAAAAATTGGATCGCTGCCTCAATTTATGGATTTATAAGGACTTCAAGCAGGAATTTTTACATGCATGTTCCTGATCTGTAAAACTTTTGTCTTCATGTGCATTTAATGAAAGAGGTGAAATCCTCTATAAATACTAATCAATTTCCATTGTAAAAGGGGTATGGACATTCTGTAGAAAATCTACTCAAGTTTTCTACGTAAATAGAAGTTTTGGCTTCTGATTTTGCAAATAGTCTCTTTATGTGATTTTATATTTAATATTCATGTTTATGATCTGCTGTTAAGTTCAAATTCTGCACCTAGATTTGGGTACTACTGGTTTAAGTGTGAATACTAGAATGTAATTCTAGAAGTTGTCTCCGAGAGACTATAAGTAGATTCTCTCGCTCTCCTTTCTATTTTATGCTGCTATAACACTTGGCTAGAATCCCTACTGCTAGTCTGTCTCCAATCCTAAACCTTCGATCTTTGGCCATATTTCCATTTATTTTGATTAATTTTTATTTATTTCTCGAAACTCTAGTCTTAAACCAGTGTAGGATTAGTAAGGGAGCCAACCCTCTCTGGATATTGGCACGGAGGACATTCCTTTCCTCCAGAATTTCAATGTTGGCCATGTCTAGGGTGCAAAAACACATTTTTGTATGATTAAACATATATTTGAGCAACTCTTGGACATCTCATCAAAAATATTTATGGCAAGCTTAAAATTGTGGAGTTGAACCAAGAACACATAATGAATATGATAACCCAAAATCTAAAGCCACCATGATTCTTATCATACTACTGTATGGAGAGTTAATAGTAATACATTGGTTATTATTTTATCTGAATGTTCTTATGTGTTTATGTATTTTCATGCATTAGTAGTTCAATTAAGCTATACCCTATATTGGTCCCTTTTATATTTAGACTTAAATAATATATTTTTTTATTATTCAAGGTAGATTAACAAAAAAAATATGGTAAGTTAATTGATATTATATTATGCCGGGAAATATGAAGGCTCCCAAATACCTTTTACATCAACAAGGAACAACAAGCATCAACCTAAGCCCAAGAGGAAGTATACAAAACCCTCAAAAAAGCAGGTAAATCTTCACCTATTACATCGGTAGAAAACACTACAACAAACACAGAGAAAAGGATCCATCCTTCAAGACTACAAGATGAAAGCCGAACCCAAGAAAAACAAAGAAGCCCCTTGGGCACTACCCAAACCAAACAGCAGGAACATCCGAGCAACAATCTACTGATCAGGACTACCCATGGCCTCCTTCTGTTCATCCACATTTTTGCTAGAAGCTTCTGGATTCTTCTCAGCTCCTCCCAAAGTCTGAGAATTCTGGGAAGAAGCGAGTAATTTTCTGAATTGCTTTCGATGCAACAAATTTTTCCCACCCTATCACATTCGGTGATGGTTCCAAGACTTCTGGATTTTTCAAAAATGATGATTCCCAACATTGTCAGATTTCCTATCTCGGTCCTGGAGCAAATCTTGTCAATCTTCAAATAAACATCTCTAAAAATATTTTGGTGCCAATGATCTTTCCACATGCGGTAGGGATCACTCGAATTGGAAAGAGTGAGATCTCCATTTGTGTTGTTGATGTCCCCACTATATCTACAAAAAACATCCTTTGATTTATTCCCAAAATTTCTGTTTGAGATGTTAGTAGGCTTTGGGAATGAACTATTACTCCTGGCTATTGAAAAATCATAATTTTTTTGGAGAAATGGATAGATCATGTGGCAATGGACATAGATACCAGACATGCTAGGGGTTATATGACAAGACACCCACCTATTATGGAAATGATGTAGATTAAGATTCATGAGATGAATGGGTTCAAAACAAGTCCAGATGATCATGAGACAACCATCCAACTGACAGTTCCACAGAGAGAAGGGGTCATTAAATTGATGGAATTTGTTATTCAAAAGGATGGGCCATAAAACCAAGACCTTAAAGACTTTTTGAAATTTGGTACCTATTGTCCTACTAGGACCTTTTGAAACTTCAACACTCTTACACATAATGAGGAAACTTATAAAAAATATGGTAACCCAACTAATCATTGTCAATTTTTTCAATAGTGGCTAATGCATGTACCTCCTGTGGTAGTGTGTCTATCCAAGTCAACAAACCTGGACCATCAACCCCAATGTTTTCCAGTTTATCTGCTACCTTATTTGCTTCTCTGAAAGCATGTTGGAAGATAACTTCCTGCTGGTGAGTAGCAAGTTTCCTGGCCTCTTCAATGCAACTTCTAACTTTCCAAGATGGTCTTTTGGAGCTTTTCATGTAATTAATAATATTGAGAGAATCCCCTTCAATGATGATTCTACCTGGGATATGTTTGATTAATGCAAGACCTCTCCATAATGCCTTTGCTTCAGCCATATGATTGGACTGTTCACCAAGGTATTCAACAAATGCTAAAATCGAGTTTCCTTTATGATCTCTGATTATGCCTCCTGCTCCTGCTTTGCCTGGATTGTCTTTTGTTGCTCCATAAAAATTCAATTTGACCCATCCCTGGGGTGGGGGACACCATTTAATGTTGCTTCTAGGATTGGGTTGAGATACAATCGTGTCCTGGGAAATGTTCAGAGAATGAAGAATGACAGTTTCAAACCTGGAACAAGGCCTTGGATCATACGGAATAATGGAAGCGTTCTCTTTGGAAAAGGAAATAATTCTACTAGTTAGAGATGAAATATCCTTGGAAAAATTAGAGAACACTCTTTGGTTCCTTTCTAACCATATTTGCCAAAGAAAATGATATAGATAGAACCTCCAAATTGTGCTCAGCTTGGGATGGTGGAAAGGTTGAGGCCACTGAATGAACAACTCCACAATAGAAGGAGGTTTTACCCAACTGATTTGGAACCTTTGGAAGAGGTTTTCAAGAATGGAAATGGAATAGGGACAATTGAGAAAGATGTGGTGGGAGGATTCCCAGTTAGATAAGCATAAAAAACATCTATTTGGGATAATGATCCCTCTTTTAATGAGGTTATCAACTATCAAAATTTTATTTTGAATGGCAAGCCAAGCAAAGAAAGCAATTTTGGGGGTAAGGTGTTTGATCCATACCAAATTGAAAGGAATTTGGGTTTCTTCTTGGGGAATGAGGAGCTGATAAGCAGATTTGACTATAAAATTCCCATCTTCTATTGGGGCCCAAATAATGTTATCTTTAACTTCTCCTATGGGGATGATTATGGAATTGAGCAGTATTTCTAAGGCCCTTGATTCTTCAGGGTGATGGATGTTGTGAATGCTTTTCCACCTGCAGATGTTATTTGTTTTGTGAAGGAAATCAACCACTTTGTATCCAAAGGTTGCATCTGTAAAGTCTTTGAGAATCCTGATGTTTTGAGCCTGAATGAGTGGTTGATTTCCTATCCACCTATCCAACCAAAATTTTATTGATCTACCATCCCCCATTTCCCACCTGAGTCCTTTCCTCAATAGACTCTTTGTTTGGATTATTCCTTTCCAGAAATTTGAGCCATTTGTGGGTGTTGTCTCATTTAGAAACTTTGTGCCCTACAAATACTTCCTCTTGACTATAGTGATCCACTCCACTTGCTCTTTCGATAATAATCTCCATGCCTATTTAGCCATTAATGCCATATTTAAGTTTTTAAGTCTTCTCAATCCAATTCCTCCTTGGTCTTTAGATCTGCAAACTTTGTCCCAGGCTACCAGATGGAAACGACTTTTGTTTTCAGCCCTAGTCCATAAGAATTGTTTTTGAGTTTGTTCAATCTTATCATACACTTTTGAGGGAGCTTTAAACACTGAAAGGAAATAGATTGGGATACTTTGGAGGTATGCCATGGTTAAAATAGCTTTCCCTGCTTGGGATAGAAGGTTCCCTTTCCATCCAGTTAACTTTTTTTGAACTCTCTCAATCATTGGGTTCCACATCCCCTCAACTGGTGTACCCACAAAAAGAGGAAGACCTAAGTAAACAATAGGGAATGATGCAATTGAGCATCCCAAGATCCTGGCTATTTTGATCTATCTCTGGTGAGGAGTGTTCAAGAAATAAATTTTGCTCTTTTGGAAATTTATTTTCTGGCCTGTTGCTTCTTCATATAGCAAAAGAATGTATTTGATTACTTTAGCTTCAAGTATGGAGGCAAAAGTGGATAGGATCATGTCATCCACAAATTGTTGGTGAGTAACAGGATCAATTTGAGTTGCTGCTTTAATTCTAGAGATGAGACCTGATCTTCTGGCAGCATGAATTGTCCTCCCCAAAGCTTTCGCAACTATGATGAAAAGTAGGGGAGATAAAGGGTCTCCTTGTCGAAGACCTCTACTACTTTGGAAGTAACCAGTTGGGGAACCATTTACAATAACTGAAAACCATGCAGTTGAGATGCAACCTTTAATCAGTTCCACCCATTCTGGATGAAACCCAAACTTGAGTAAAATAGCAAAGAGGAAATCCCAGTTAACCCTATCAAAGGCCTTGTTCATATCCAGTTTGAGGAAAAAAACAACTTTTTTATTCTGAGACGATGAATGGAGAGCCTCATGCATTGTTATGATTCCATCTAAAATTGACCTTCCTTGGATGGAGCTTCCTTGAAAGTGGTCTATAAACATAGGAAGCACATCCCTCATCTTGTTCACCATGCATTTAGTGAGGATTTTGTAGATAACATTGCAAAGGTTGACTGGTCTGAACTCATTTAAACTCCTTGCAGCTGGGATTTTGGGAATTAGTGCTATGAAGGTGGAATTGAAGCTACGAGGGACCACTTTGGAAGATTGGAGTTCTCTGACTATTGCACAAACATCACCACCCACAATATCCTAAAAAGTCTAGAAAAATCTTGGAGGGAATCCATCTGGTCCAGGGGCCTTGTCAGGGTTCATGGAAAATAGGGCTTCTTTGATTTCATCCTCTAAAAATGTAGTAAGTAACTTTTGATTGACCCCATTAGGAATGACCTATGGAATATGGGATAGTAATGATTCTTTGGCCAAAGATGAACCTGGAAGAGGAGCTTCAAGAAGGGATTCAAAATGGGAAACTACTTCATTTCTGATTTCTCTGATGTCTGTTGTGATGGTCCCATCATTTTTGAGCAGTTATTTTATTCTATTATTACTTCTATTCCTCATTGTGGAGATATGAAAAATTTTTGTATTTGCATCTCCCTCTTTTAACCATGTGATTCTAGACTTTTACCTCCAAAAGGTCTCTTCACAGGCCAAAACATTATGGTATTCTGATAAAGCAATTTTTTCTTCCAATATGATCTCTTCATCATTTAATCCATTTTGGATTTTATGCTCAATAATGGTTAATCTCTCCTTAATGGCTTGCTTGTTGTCAAAAATATTCCCAAAAATCTCTTTGTTCCAGACTTTAAGGTTTTCTTTGACTAATTTCAGTTTTTGCCCTAGTCTGTAAGAAGGTGACCCTTGGACCAAGGTTGGCCACCACTGCAACATTCTTTCCCTAATATCTGGATGATGAACCCACATTGCTTCAAAATGAAAGGGGGTTTTGAAATTTTTTGGATTATCCATTTCTAATAGAAGAGGGCTATGATCAGACCCAATTTTAAGGAGAGATTGGAGACTAGCATCTCCCCAAATATTTACAGCTTCTTTGGACAATAATGTTCTATCCAATATCACCTGAATAAATTGGCTTCCACTTCATCTGTTGCTCCAAGTAAATTGGTTCCCTTTGAGGTTAACATCCATGAGATCATTGGTATTGATAAATTCTCTAAATTCTTCCATGCTTCTGGTTGGGTTACCTGAACCTCCCCTCTTATCATATGGATACAATGGTGTGTTGAAGTCCCCTACCAGGATCTAGGGAATAGAAGAAAAACTTTCTCTTAGCTTGGTAAGGGCTGCCCATAGCATAGCTCTGCCAGTGGGTGTGTTAGGAGCATAAACATTTGTAAGAATCCACTAAAATTTTTGTCTTTGTCAAAAAACAAAATGCTAGTAGTTCTATCACATGAATGTATTAATCTGCCTTCTATCTTTAATGGGTCCCAAAGACACATTAAACCTCCTGAGGCTCCTCTTGCATGGCTAAAAATGGCTTCACAATTTTTCCAAACTTTTTTGGTTGTTTGAATAGACCAACTTTCATCTATCTTGGTTTCTTGCATGATAAATATGGTAGGTTTGACTTCTCTCCTAATGGATCTGGCTATCCTTTGTTTAGCCAACCCATTTAACCCCCTCACATTCTAGGAGAGGATTTTCATTTTGATGGTTTGGTTTTTCTGCCCCCCTTACCTTGTGTTTGGGGGGTTTGGTGCATTTATTCTCATCAGTGGATTGGGAAATAATATTTGGAAATAGGGTTAGTTGTATCCCATTAGCAATATCATTCTGAATATCCTTTTTCCATTGCTCACTAGCTGATATCCTGCCTCTTCTCTTTTCACCTCCACAATCAATAGGAGATTTTTTTGAACTTCTAGTCTATTTTGGACTAGGTTTTGGGGGGATAATTTGTTGTAGGATGGGACTACCCTTTTCCTTAATCTTATGAATTGCACTATGGTATTCCATCTGTGCATGTTTTGACTTTCCTTCAGAATAAATAAGCTCTTTTAGAGGGATCAGATCCTCCTCTTCAAGAAAATTATCTAGGTTATTAACATTTTCAATAGGAGTGTGAGATGGCCCAGATTTCGTAGGAGAGTCTAAGTTATTGGGAAGTTCAATCTCCTTGCCCTTGATGTATTCACGCTCTTCGCATTCTTCTAATATATCTTTAGAAAGAACATCAAATTTATTTGGAGAGGTAAAATATGGGCATACCTTTTCTTGGTTTGGAGTTTTAGCAAAACTAGCCTGTTGGTCTTCATTGTCAGGATCAGGTTGTTGGGGATTTGAAGTCTCTCCACCTGAAAGCCCACTTCCACTCTATTTCTATCGATAAACCTTTCCATGTAGGTTTTGACCTGACCTTTGCTTCCAGAATTGTCCTTTTTGCCCTTGGTTCCTCCTCCCTTGGAACCTATTGAACTGCACATCCTTTTTTGGTAATTCCTCCATTTCTTTTAAATAAGGGCATTGGTTCCTTAAATGGCCCTGTGTGCGGCATTCAACATAGTAAGCTAGATTATTTTCATATTCCAAAGCCTATTTGCGATAATATATCCCGTATTCCAGCTCTATGTAGGTTGGCAATTCAGAAGCCAGGTTAGCGTTAACACAAATTCTTGCAACTGTCATTCTTGACCTAGCCAAGGTGGCTCGGTCAATAGCTACCAGGTCTCCAATGGATTTAGCGATTCCTCGAAGGAAAACCTCATGCCACCACTGCATTGGGAGATTGGGAAGGTGGACCCATATTGGAGCATAATTTATATCCTACATTTTTGGGTCAAAATATTCAGCCCATTTTCGTAGAAATAGACTTCATCTCCCAAGGAACCAAGGGCCCCCTGTTAAAATTCTACTTGCATCATCATGGTTACTCAGGTGAATGGCGAAGAAACCTCTTGATAGGGCAACAATATCCATCCTTCCCATGGTCTTCCATTTTGACACTACCCATTTTTTTATTGTTTCGAGGTTAGGCCTACCTCCAATAAACTTTCCCACCAAAGAAAAGGCCTCCATCGAGAGAAAACTTGACATGAAGGTTTCAGAAACCTTTAAATTTCTCCCTTCTGGGTTAAGTGAGATAGATGAGTTGGTAGAGGAGTTGCCTATCTCTTTAAGAATATCAACATAGGACTTTCCTACATTGGTATCCTCACCATATCTATGGGGAGGGGGCCCATTGTCGGGCCCCTTGTCAGGAGGTTTATCCCCCCAAATTTTTTCCACTTTTTTAGTCGATAGCTCTTGTCTGGCCTGATCCTCATCTGCATCCTCTGATGTGACTCCAGATCCGTGTTCCCCATGACCAGATTCCTGCACTCCAGAGGCTTGATTTTGTTTGTTCTCACCTTTGCTGATTTGAAAATCTTGGTTCCCGCTCAGACCATTTTTGAGGACTCTGCTCTCCATCGCTGCTCTAGTAACCCTATTTATTGTAGACTATATTTAAAACCCTTTGCCCTGCGGCTACCATCCTTCATCAAATAAACCAAAAAATAATGAACACAGATGCGGCTCTCTGCCCTCCCTGCCTTTCCCTTCGGCTACACTATTGTAGACTATATTTAAAACCCTTTGCCCTATAGCTACCATCCTTCGTCAAAAAAACCAAAAAAAATGAACACAGATGTGGATCTTTGGCCTCCCTGCCTTTCCCCTATGGCTGCACTACCCTACCTACCTTTGCCTCCCTGCCTTTGCCCTACGGTTGTGCTGCCCTTTCTACCTTTTCCCTGCAGCTACCATCCTTCATCAAATAAACCAAAAAATAATGAACATAGATGCAGCTCTTTGCCCTCCCTACCTTTCCCCTCAGTAGATTAACAATTTTATTTTCAAGGCTTAAGACCCCATAATTATATACATTAAATGGTTTTTTGTTAATGACATTCACATTTTGATCAAAATTTATTTTTACCAATTTAGAAAATATGTGTAATCTTAGTTTTCATTTTAGCTACTTTAATTTAGTGTTGTTATTCCCTAGAGTTTGACCCTAATTGTACCACCCATTATATTTTGTATTACTAAAAAATATTATTGATAAAAAATAATTAGTAAATGTGAAATTGAAACCATTGCTGTCCAACTTCATTTACGGGGAGACTCACAGGTGGTAATAAATTGGATGCTTGGTGTTTTTAGGATGGAAAACATAATTTTACAACCCATATTATCTTAAATACAAGAAGTTGTAGATTAGAGTGAAACTTTTACTTTTTGGTATATTTATAAAGAACTAAATACGAAGGCAGTTAAACTATCGAAGGAGGCACTTCAAATTAAACTAAGTATGTGCTTAGTATAGGAATTCAATGAGGAGGCACTTCAAATTAAACTAAGTATGTGCTTAGTATAGGAATTCAATAAGGACAATGCACTGTAGTTGGTCCATATCTCTATCTCGAGGGATTAATTCACTCCAATTAAAGCAAGCATAGTTAAAACAACTTTTAAAAAAAACTCAAAAGTCAATGAATTAAACGATTCAAGTTGACAAATTAAAAAGGTATCTAAGAATAGCTATTTATGATGTTTAAACTATATTTATAAGTAAATTAATTAAAATTAAAAATATATATATCTAAAAAATATAATTTCCTATTTACTAAATATAAAATTATGATTTTTTTAATAAAAAGAAAAAACATTTTAAACTTGTAATGATCCGCAGGCACATACCGTACCTGTTATTCCTACAAGAAGTCTGACCACATGCAAATGTATAGAATGATTGTTTCAGAACTACAATTTTTCTTTCATTTTTGTCAAGCAAAGGAAAACATACACACATTAATCATTTAGGAAGGGAAGTTAGAATTTTAATGTTGTAATGATTTATTATATGATTTTTAAGAACACATGTCATTTAATTATTTTGAGATATTTTTTTGCTTGATAGTAAGGGGTTGTACTTGGGTTCCCCACCATTGATAAATTACATCTCTTCTTTAGAGCTTGGGAGTTTACAAATAGATACACTTCTCATCTCAATTAATATACTATAGCTAAAAATCTACATCATTTTACATAAAATGTTTAAATTCTTAATTTTCATTTTTTGGATCTTTTCAAATTTTTGTATAAATACAATTACTCCAAAATTTAGTATCTTTCTTGAAATTTTCCTATGGCAGCCTTCACAATGCTAAAAATTCACCTTTACTATCTATGCCTTGCATCTTATTAGAGTAATATTTCCAAAACATCGTACTATCATAGTCCGCTTTACCAAATCTAAATTTCTAGTTTTCTTCCTTGTTGAAGTCATAGCCCTTCATTGCTCTTCCCATCATTCGAACCCTAGTTGGAAAATGTTTGCAATTTCATTTTTCATGACTTGAAAAATCATCATTGCCTTTGTTTCGAATGGTTGACTTAACATGGTCATATCTCCCTTAATATTGTTCAGATTTTTGCATATGACCACTCATTTTAAAGCTATTCAAATGCTGCACAAGTTGGTCCTAGAATCACTTAAACAGGATAACTCTTTGCAAAGATATGGCTTTTAAAGTATGAGATATTTTTTAATAAAAAACCCTAATCCTTTGCACTTTGCAATTTCATTTTTCATGACTTGAAAAATCATCACTGCCCTTATTTCGAATGGTTGATTTCACAAGATTGTATCTCCCTCAATATTGCTCGAGATGTTTGCATATGACCACTCATTTTAAATCTATTCAAATTTTGCACAAGTTGGTCTAAGAATTAGCTATATCAAATAATTCTTCACAAAGATATGGATCCTAAAATATGATATATTTTTCAAGAAAAAACCCTAATACTTTGCACTTTAAAATTTTGTTTTTCTCATTGTAAGTAGCCTTCCACACTCCTTCAGCCTTCTTAGCCTTCCACACTCCTTCAGCCTTCTCAGCCTTCCACTCAACATCCCAGCCTTTCGTTGTAGCTCCTTCAACTAGCCTAGCCTTCCACACTCCTTCAACCTTATCAGCCTTCCACGTTCCTTCAACCATCCCAACCTTCCACCCAACATCCCAACCTTTCATTGTAGCTCCTTCAGCCAGTCTAGCCTTCCATGCTCCTTCAACCAACCCAACCTTCCATGCTCCTTTAGCCTTGACACTCCAAAGATCAAATCATAATTTAGCC
Source organism: Wollemia nobilis (assembly GCA_028583015.1). NCBI lineage: Eukaryota > Viridiplantae > Streptophyta > Pinopsida > Araucariales > Araucariaceae > Wollemia > Wollemia nobilis. The sequence continues at coordinate 15,754,723 of JAQPPZ010003356.1, read as the reverse complement.
TTCTACGCTCCTTTAGCTTTGATACTCCAAATATCAACTCATCATTTAGCCTTCCACACTCCTTTAGCCTTCAGCCTTCCACGTTCCTTCAACCTCTAACCTTCCATGCTCCTTCAGCCTCCAACCTTCCATGCTCCTTCATCCTTCAGATTTGTTGATCGTTAAAGCACCAGACCATTTTATAGGCTCCTTAAGAGGCCATTGTTTTGAGATATTATAAGTATGTTAAAATGGTTTAATAAAAATAATATCATTTAGTTGTTTATTTTGTTGATTGTTAATTAAAAATTTAATTGAACGAATATATATATGGATCGATAATTGAATGTACTAGTCTATTGCATGGGATAGGGACTAATAGAAAAATATCAAGAATATATATATATATATATATATATATATATATATATATATATATATATATATATATATATATATATATATATATATATATATATATATATATATATATATTAGTTATTTAACACCCGAGTGTTGTAGGTGAGTTGGAGAGGAGAGGGAAATCCTCCAAGAGAGGTCCCAAGTTCAAATATCCATCCTACCAAAAAGCTGAATTGGGTATCCAAAATCCAATTGATAATGTTGGTGCGGGTAGGGTCGGGTGCGACTCCCGGGTGAATTTGACAGTGTAGAACCCCATGTTCGTGGTCTCTCAGACCAAGGCGGCCCCGCAAGGAATTTTTCGCTTAAAATATATATATATATATATATATATATATATATATATATATATATATATATTAGTTATTTAATAATATTTTTAAATATTTACTTTAATATTTTGTAATTTAAATAAATTAAATAATAAAAATATTTTATTAGTAAAATGTAAATTTTTAAATAATTGAATTTAATAATAATATAATTAATAAATTTATATTTTTCATTTTTCTTACGTATGAGACTCAAGTGGTATTATTATATCTAAAGTGAGATCTTCACTATTATTTTTTTGATAAAAGGTAGAAGGGGTTTTGAAAGGATCCCCGAACCTTTTACAATACAATCCAAGACCAAAAAGAGATTGGTCGAGGGTAAAAAATCCAACACAACCAAACTGGCAAACACACAAACAAGAAACCAACAGATCTTCCAAGCCCTAGCTCCACAAACACCATGGGAGAATAGAGAGAAATACCAAAATCAGATTAAATAAAATTGAAAAGGACTTCCACATAGGGAAGTAGGATGATTGAGTAGTAAAAAAAAAACACCAATTAACCATGCTCTAATTCTCTACAAGGGAAACGTATTGTCTCTAGAGAGCACAAACCCTCAGGGAAGTCCTCCCACCAAATACGGAGTCTAGGGTGGTCCACACCTAGGTTTACCATGAAGTTTTTAGACTTATTACCTTCCTGAAAAGTATGCTAAAATGTGACATCCTCGAAAAGTAAGGTGACTCTTTTAGCTTCAAGAATCATATTTTTCGTTGATAGATTTCTTGGGGGTTGTCCTTTCATGTAATTTATGGTAGTAAGGGAGTCCCCTTCTATGACAATTTTATGGAGTCCCAATGAGCTAGCCACCTGGATGCCTTGGTAAAGGGCCCTTACTTCTGTAAACTGACTAGAGTTTACTGGAGTTCACTATTATTAATATTGAGTGGTATTATTATATTTAAAGTGAGATATTCACTATTATTAATATTGAGTTGTAATATAATGAATTTAATTATTTGATTCTATTAAATTTTAGTTTGGGTCTATGTGATGCATATAATACCTTGTTAGCAAGTCCTTTGGAACTTCAAATAGAAAGTCCAAGGTTCAAATCTAATGGGGTGAAGTTATTTTTAACTAAAAATTTGTTTGGCTGGATAAATAATTATTAGGTAAACGACATCCTCTATGAGGATCATTTCATATGACCCATGTTGATGGGGAGCCAATTTTAATAACAAAGAAAAGACGCAATTTTATTTCAAAAGACGCAATTTATTTCGAAGCATGGAAAGCTTTACAATTCGTAACCATGAAAAATTACACAGTAAGAAAATGCCAAAAGAAGCCACAGCCTTCATCTCTCCAGCCTGCCCAATCCTTCAAAAAAATCCCTTTTTATCATCAAAGATTCTTGTTGTAAACGCCGTTCGCAACCGTCCCTGTAACCGCTGCAACGGTTTCCTGGAACTGCCTTAACGGCTTCTAGAACCGCCAACTGTCGTTCTATAACAGTCCATGAAAACCCGCCTTCTCTTTCTTAGCCAGGTCACGAAAACGCGACATGTCACGATTTCACGACACTTTTCTGCCTTTGGCTCTCTTTCGCCAATGCGTCGCGATATCGCGACACTTTTTTGCCCTTCGACCTTCTTTGTCGAGGTGTCGCGATATCGCGACATCTGCATGTTAACTCTTGCTTTGTTCTAAGTCCGTCACGATATCGCGACAGCCTTTATGTCGCGATATCGTGACACTTGAGTTTTGCTTCCGCCCTTGATCGGAGGTGTCGCGATATCGCGACAACCTTTGTGTCGCGATATCGCGACACTTGGTTTTGCGCCCGTCGTTGTGCTGATGGTGTCGCGATATCGCGACAACTATTATGTCGCGATATCATGACCATTAAGTTTGCGCCCGTCGATGTGCTATTGATGTCGCGATATCGCGACAACTGTTATGTCGCGATATCACGACAACTTATTTTGCGCCCGTCGTTCTACTGTTGGTGTCGCGATATCGTGACAACTTTTATGTCGCGATATCGCGACAATTTATTTTGCGCCCGCCGTTCTACTGTTGGTGTCGCGATATCGCGACAACTTTTATGTCGCGATATCGCGACACCTTTGAACCTTAGAGTATTTGTTTTCAAACTTAGAACTTTTTTTGTTTTCTTTGCTTGTTTCTTTTGTTTGTCTTTTTCGGTGATGCAAGATTGTTGTGCTGCCCTGGATGCTCCTGCATCAGACACCCGGGGTAGATTTTTAGAAGTGATCCTCACTTCTGGACGGTCAGAGGAAAACCCAGACGATCAACCTCTGATTTGGACAACCATGTGGCATCTTCGACAGGTCGGTTCTTCCACTTGACCAAATACTCTGAATATTGCCTATTTCGGGTACTTCTGCCTTCGTGAGTGTCGAGTATGTCTTCAATTTCTTCTTTGTCTGGAGTGGATGCTGGAATGTTCCACAGATCCGGACTGGGTGGTTCGCTACAACTTCCTGCATGATATTCAACCAAGTCGAAAATATTGAAGATGGGTGAAATATTCATCTCACTCGGTAGATCTACTTCATAGGCATTGCCTGAATCTCGTTTACCTATGATCCGACATGGTCCAAACTTCTTCATTTTTAGCTTATTGTAGGTTTTGGTAGGAAAACGTTCCTTGCGCAAATGAACCATGACTTCATCTCCTATCTGGAATTCCTTGAAACGTCGCTTCTGATCTGCTCTGGCTTTGTACGTAGCATTCATTTGACTGATATGCTGTTGTACCTCTTCATGTAAATTCTTCATGTGTGCTGCAAAGTCTTCAGCTTCAGCACTACGCTTGTCACCCTTATCCATCGGCCTCAACTCAAAAGCGTTTCTCGGGCTGTTCCCATGTACTATCTGGAATGGGGATTTACCAGTACTGCGATTGACAGAATTATTGTAAGCAAACTCTGCCTGTGGTAAAATCAGATCCCATCCCTTGGGTTTATCTCCTACCAGACATCGTAGAAGGTTACCCAAACTTCTGTTGACTACTTCGGTCTGTCCATCAGTCTGCAGGTGGTACGCAGAACTGAATTTCAATTCTGTTTTTAGCTTCTTCCACAGGGTCCTCCAAAAATAACCCACAAATTTGGTATCTCTGTCCGAGACAATGCTTTGGGGTAGACCATGAAGGCGCACAACCTCCCTGAAAAACAAGCCTGCAATATGAACAACATCACTTGTCTTCTGACATGGAATAAAATGAGCCATCTTCGAAAACCTGTCAACAACAACAAAAATGGCATCATTTCCACGTTGTGTCCTTGGCAAACCAAGAACAAAATCCATACTGATGTCCTCCCATGGTCTCTCTGGTACAGGCAATGGCTGGTACATTCCTGTATTCTGGCTGACTCCTTTTGCCATCTGGCACACTCTGCAACCCTGCACAAATTTGGTCACATCCGGCTGCAACTACGGCCAATGGTAATTCTCACTAATGAGAGCAATGGTCTTATCTCGACCAAAATGCCCTGCTAGTCCTCCGCTATGTTTCTCTTTGATCAAATTTTCCCTCATGGAACTGCGTGGAATGCACAACTGGTTCTGCCGAAATAGCATCCCATCTTGGATCATAAAATCCAACCACTTAGTACGATCCATAGTAGTAGGAGACACACATGCCGTCCATGCCTCTGCAAAATCTGGATCTGCTGGGTATAAACTCTTGAGTTCATCAAACCCAACAACTTGCACTCTCATTTCCATCAACAAATTATGCCTTCTACTCAAGGCATCTACAACTCTATTAGATTTGCCACTTCTATGCTTCAGTACAAAGGTATAACTCTGCAGGAATTCAACCCACTTCAAATGCCACTGGTTAAGTTTACCTTGACTATTTATATACTGCAAAGCTTGATGGTCAATATATAAAACAAACTCTTTGGTTAGCAAATAATGTCTCCATTTCTTAAGAGCCTGAATTATAGCATAGAACTCTTGATCATAAACAGAATATTTCTTGCGAGCATCATTCAATTTTTCACTAAAATATGCAACAGGTTTACCTTCTTGGCTCAATACGGCTCCAATGGCGCTGCCACTAGCATCACAGTCAACCTGAAACACTTTATTAAAATCTGGAAGTGCCAGAATGGGCTGTTCTATCACTTTCTTTTTCAATATGTCCATATCGGTACCTGCCTTGGCAGTCCACTTAAATTCTCTCTTATCCCCTCTCATAGTTTCGTTAGGGGCGCACAAATACTGCTAAAGTCTCTAATAAATTTTTGATAGAAACTTGCAAGACCATGAAATGATCTTACCTCTGTTACATTTCGTGGGGCAGGCCATTCAATGATAGCCTTCACTTTTTCAGGATCCATTTTCAGACCCTCCTCTGAGATGACAAATCCCAGGTAAATCAACTCTTTCTGTACAAAACTGCACTTCTATATATTAATCAATAACTGCTCCTCACGCAGTTTTTCAAAAACTGTTCGAACATGCATCAAATGCTCTTCTAATGTTTTACTAAAAATTAAAATATCATCCAAATAAACTATCACGAACTTTTCCAGGAAGTCACGCAATACCTCATTCATCAGCCTCATAAACGTACTGGGTGCATTAGTCAATCCAAATGGCATAACTAACCACTCATACAAACCCTCTCTGGTTTTAAAGGTTGTCTTCCATTCGTCACCCTCTCTAACACGTATCTGGTGATATCCGCTCTTCAAATCAATCTTAGTGAAGTATTTAGCTCCACTCAAGCAATCCATTATATCATCCATTCTGGGTAATGGAAAGCGATATTTAATGGTAATTTTATTAATGGCTCGGGAATCAGTGCACATTCGCCATTCGCCATTCTTCTTTGGTGCAAGTACTGCTGGCACTGCACAAGGGCTCAAACTTGCTCGAATCAAACCCTTCCTCAACAATTCCTGAACCTGGCGGTTCAACTCTTCATTCTCTACAGGAGACATTCTATGGGCAGCCTTATTGGGTAAGCTAGATCCTGGCATTAAGTCAATCTGATGACTAATCTTCCTCATTGGTGGCAAACCCTCAGGCACATTGTCTGATATAATATCAAGAAATTCTGCTAACAACTGGGTAACTTCTGCTGGAATGTCAGTAGTTTCTTTTCTCTTTACAGCAGGAATTAATGCATAACACATTGAATCCCTCTTTAGACCATCCAAATTTTTTTTGCCATCTACTAAACAAATTCTAGCATTATTGCATACCTTTTCCTCAACCTCCTTCAATGGCTTCAGTTTGTGGCATACTCCGTATTTTGTCAGGGAATAGGTATTTGCATGCCCATCATGCGTTGCACGTCTATCAAATTGCCATGGTCTGCCCAGCAACAAATGGCAAGCATCCATCGACAAAATATCACACAGGACCTCATCCTGGTATCTTCCAATTTGAAACTTGACCAAGCATTGTTCACTGACCAATGCTCTATGATCCTTCTGCAACCACGCAATCCGGTATGGATGCGGGTGCTATCTTCTTTCTAGCTTTAACTTAGCTACCATTTCCTCAGAAACCAAATTATCTGTACTACCATTATCAATAATAATATTACAGATTTTACCTGAACATTTGCACCTCGTGCGGAACAAGATTTTTCGTTGATCTGGTTCCTTCTCTTCGTTCAACAAGGTTCTCCTTGTGACCATCACTTCTCCATGCTCTACTTCTTCAGAGTGCTCAGATTCAACACCATCCTCAACAACTGCAGCTCTGGCATTACCTTCAGGCCTTCTGTTTGGTGTTTCTTGGTGTTTGGGACACTCATATGATCGATGCCCCTCTTCTCCGCAATTGAAACAGGTTCCACGAAATCTGCCTCTGCCATATCCGCGTCCACCTCTACCTCGTCCCCTTTGATAATCATTGTTCTGATTACGGGGTCGGTAAGCATTCTCCTCCTTCTGTTCCTGGTGATTGCTGGTTTCACCAATCTGCTTTTGGTCATCATATTTACCTCCACTGGTTCTTCCACCAGTTCTTCCACCATGACCTCTTCCTCTTTGCTTACTGTCAAATCTATGGTTCAGTTTCTCTTCCACTTTTAGAGCAAACTGGTAAGCATCTTCAATGGTGCTCATTCGGACATTTGGACCAAACTTAATTCTTCTTGCATGTTGGTTCTCAACCCATTAATGTAATGGGCTACTCTCTCTTTATTTGCTTCTGTATGGCCGGTTCTGATAGAAATTTTAAAAAATTCCTCTGTATATTCTTTAACAGACTTGCTGGACTAGCGCAAACTCTGCATTTTTCTCAGCAGATCTAATTCGTAGTCTACCGAAATAAACTACCGTTTCAGTTTTTCAACCATTCGATCCCACCTGGTGATCTTTTCTTTTCCTCTACGGTTTCTTTCCAGTTGCACTCCTTTCCACCATATGCCAGCATGGCCTTTCAACTTTGTTCTAGCAAATTTAATTCGATTTGGATCTTCAACTTCCTCATATTTGAAATATTCCTCCATGTCATTAATCCAGTCAATTAATTCTTCTGGATTTAAATTTCTAGAATATGTGGATACATCAATCTTCGGCCTTTTCCCAATTTGAGAAATGGCTTTAATCATTCGAGCTTCTGCAGAACTCATCGCTTCTTCTTCTTCTTTAGACGGATCATCAACTCCGCAAGCTTCATCATCGCTTTGGTCTTCTCCTCTTGGCTCTACTCCTCTACGCAATTCTTCCTGCAGGGCCTGCACTTGCCTCTGCAATGCTCGAAAGTCTCCTTCAGGAACCACGTTCCTTCCAGCACCATGATTTCTTCGCGGTGGCATTCTGCTTCACTGTTTCTCAGAACCCGTAACCCTAGATCCTGGTGCAAGCTGCCTCACGTTCGGCGCTCTGCTCACACACTCAGAATCTTACTGCTCTGATACCACTTGATGGGGAGCCAATTTTAATAACAAAGAAAAGATGCAATTTTATTTCAAAAGATGCAATTTATTTCGAAGCATGGAAAGCTTTACAATTTGTAACCATGAAAAATTACACAGTAAGAAAATGCCAAAAGAAGTCGTAGCCTTCGTCTCTCTAGCCTGCCCAATCCTTCAAAAAAATCCCTTTTTATCATCAAAGATTCTTGCTGTAAACGCCGTTCGCAACCGTCCCTGTAACCGCTGCAACGGTTTCCTGGAACTGCCTTAACGGCTTCTGGAACCGCCAACTGTCGTTCTGTAACAGTCCGCGAAAACCCGCCTTCTCTTTCTTAGCCAGGTCGCGAAAACGTGACATGTCACGATTTTGTGACACTTTTCTGCCTTTGGCTCTCTTTCGCCAATGCGTCGCGATATCGCGACACTTTTTTGCCCTTCGACCTTCTTTGTCGAGGTGTCGCGATATCGCGACATCTGCATGTTAGCTCTTGCTTTGTTCTAAGTCCGTCGCGATATCGCGACAACCTTTATGTCATGATATCGCGACACTTGAGTTTTGCTTCCGCCCTTGATCGGAGGTGTCGCGATATCGCGACAACCTTTGTGTCGCGATATCGCGACACTTGGGTTTGCGCCCGTCGTTGTGCTGATGGTGTCGCGATATCGCGACAACTGTTATGTCGCGATATCGCGACCATTAAGTTTGCGCCCGTCGTTGTGCTATTGGTGTCGCGATATCGCGACAACTTTTATGTCGCGATATCGCGACAACTTATTTTGCGCCCGCCGTTCTGCTGTTGGTGTCGCGATATCGCGACAACTTTTATGTCGCGATATCGCGACAATTTATTTTGCGCCCGTCGTTTTGTTGTTGGTGTCGCGATATCGCGACACCTTTGAACCTTAGAGTATTTTTTTCAAACTTAGAACTTTTTTGTTTTCTTTGCTTGTTTCTTTTGTTTGTCTTTTTCGGTGATGCAAGATTGTTGTGCTGCCCTGGATGCTCCTGCATCACATGTTCTTATGGATATTGAGAATTAAAATTCTTTTTAAAAATGTTTAGCTAATCCTCTTCACTTGTAGTTAAGGTCTATGTGATATATGCAAGGTCTCAATAACAATTAAATTTACTTATATATCTAAAATTAAAATTATTTAAAATTATTTATGCAAATGTTTGCATATTTACAATATTATATAAAACTTCAATGGAGTTAAAAAGGTCAATCCTAACATAGTAGGCAATGGAGGGTTCTTTTATAATCATGTTGGCTAGGCCCTTATCACTTGTACAAAATCCTATTATGAAACTATAATAACAATATAAATATAACATTTATGAAAAATCAAGATTATGATTGAAAAGGAAACTATCATATCATTGTTAACAATATTAAATAAAAATTGATGGGGGGATTAGATTAATAATATTTTTATCCACAACATTTGAAAATTTTCATTTACACTTTTCTCATAAAACTACAAATATCATTGTTAACAATATTAAACAAACATTGATGAAGAATTAGAATAATAATATTTTTATCCGCAACAATTGAACCTTTCATTTACACTTTTCTCATAAACCTACAAACACGATTACAAGGAAGCAAATTTTTTAGAAGATATTCTTGATATACATGTGTATCTTTTCCTCTGGATCAGTATTAAGTTCTTAACAATCATTGGTAAAGGAATATTCTATCTTTAGGGTATAATTCATTAAGATAAGATCACAAACAATAGCTTTGTCCTAAGGATAAGGTTAGTCTACTCATTGAGTTCATTGTCTTTCCATAGGGCCTACCCATAATTAGAAGATATTTTTCTTTTTTTGAATTGATATTGTTTCTCTTTTAATTCCTTCCATGTTTTATGTTGTGCTACTCAATTAAGAATAATAACAATATGCATTAGAAGTAAAGAATCTCAATTACAAAGGATATGAATCCCACGTCTCTTGCCTTCATTGCAATTGGTATACATGGAATCTAATTTGAGAGGGTTATCAAATTAGACTTTCTTTTCAAACACCATATAGTTTCCCTCACTGTTTACCTAGGATTATTATTCTATTGCAACAACTTATTATATACACCATACTAAGGAAAATTTTTCCCTTTCAATTAAGAAGTGTATGGAAATGTAAAGAGAAATTGAGGACGTGAAGGTCAAAACTAAATAGGAGAGAGACACTATGTGTTTCTAGACTTGACTTAGATATAAGGTTTGGTAGGTCTATTGATTCAAAAGTATTGAAGAAATACAATAAATGATGGTGAATGAAGACAATGAGATTAAGACTTATACGAGGAAAAGGAGTCTACGAGATCAAGGAAAAATATATAGATAAAAAAAACAATTCTATAGAGAAAACAACTATTAGGACCATTTGAAAGTGTTGATAGAGGAATTAAAGAAGGAATTATTGTGAATCCCTAGGATAATGAATAATATTGGAGAAGGATAATGTAGAGGTATTGCAAGAATTTGGTGTGATAAAGATCAAACACAATGTACATAAAGCTACTATCTCAAAGATATTATTTGGGGTTGGCATAACTATCATTTACATATTTTCTTTAAAAATATGTTATGATTTTAAAGAAGATTTGGTTTGCATAGTACCACCATAAAACATAGAAAGAGAACCAAAGATAAGAGGAATGAGTGGATGCCTAAATATTTTGTGTTAAAAACAATATTATCATTTTTTTTCCAAATATAGAAAGTTAAATATGGTATAAAAGGTGTAGAAGATTTTATTTATATTTTATCTGTAATAATTCTATTTGGAATTGATATTTGTTTTTCTTTTTGTTAGTTTAGTATTGTTTGTCAATCCAAAGGATATCTTCTTCATCTCAACCCTATTATGCTTGAAATAATATGACAAAATTTTTGTTTAGCATGGGCATGATTTAATCACATGGTGTTGTGAAACATAGTGGTTTAGTCTTCAAAGGTTTGACTATAGTAAATTAATGGTTTCATGAATTCATATTTAATTTATAAAACATAGGAAGAGGTGTCCTTGTTAGGACACCCTAGTTGGTATGCCTTTGGACTCTCATCGAGGAGATCCATGTTCAAATCATGGGGAGGGTGGCCCTCGTTGTGCCCCTACTTGTAATTTGCATCTTACTTCAACAAAGAATCATAGAAATAGGTACAAGAATACAAAGAATTAATGGATGCTTAAAGAGTACACTTTTTAAAACATGATTGTGGTTCTTGTCCATGTATACAAAGTTAAGAATAATTTAAAAGAGGATGTAGAAGATTCTATGCATACCTCATCTTTAACAAGTCTATTTAGAATCAATATTTGTTATTCTTTATTTTTATTTCGGTCTTGTTTGTTAATGTAAAATGATGTTTTATTCTTCTCAACCTGCTTGAAATAATATGATGGAGTCTTGGTTTAAAATGGGCATGGTTTATTCACATGGTGTTGCGAAGTATACTGGTTTTATCTTCAATGATTTGACTATAGTGGATTCTTGGTTTCATGAGTCCATGTTTGATTTATAATAATATAAGAAAAGGTCTAAGTAAGAGGAAATAGTGGATGCTTTAAGAGATGGTTTTTAAAAATAAGATCACGAGTCTTGTCCAATTATAAGAAGTTAAGAATAATTTAGAAGCGAATGTAGAAGATTTGGAACAAAATATGTGTTCTTTTGTTTAATATTGGAAACACTGCACCCTTTACCTTTTTAATTAAAGTTTAAACATTAAAGTTTTTTAATATTTTAAATAATTTCATTTAAAATAAACATACTTTAAAAATAATATAAATATTAAATACTTTAAATAAATTATTTTTAAATTAGTTAGATAAGATTGAACTGGTCTTACCATTATTAGATAATGTTCACATTATTGTATTATACATGGATTGCTAGGTAAAATTTGGACCTTTACAGTAATATACATGGATTGTTGGGTAAGATTTAGAACTGCATCTTTTCTTAAGAGAGAAAATTTAACCCAATGAACTCATACCATTTAATATTTCAGTCAACTAATTTTTCTAATATATCTTAAGATATAGCTCATCATGATAGTTTAAAGCTAAAGTTTGATATGATAAACCAAAGTTCTAGTTTTATAAGTAAAATTAACATTCTGTAAACCTAAAAATCATATAATTGATAGATAGGTATTAATGTGGAACGAAATTCGAATTATGGAATATGCCACTAGACTTGCATCATCACATTAACCGGTTAGAAAGCAAGAGGGACAGCCCCCCACACATGCCCAAACTCGATGTTAATAGGGGTGAGGAATACCACAAAGTGGGACCAAGGACTTGCACCTTTAATCCTGCTACCCCATTGGCAAAGAGTATGGCAAGTGTTGGGGTTTATAAACCACTCAAGTCCCACAACATAGTTAATGTGGGATTATTCACACACACACAAAATACACTAACAAGATAGATAGGTATTAACGTGAACGAAATTCCAATCATGGAATATGCCACTAGACTTACATCATCACATTAACCAATTAGAAAGCAAGAGGGCCACTCCCCCACACATGCTCAAACTCGATGTTAATAGGGGTGAGGAATCCCACAAAGTGGGACCAAGGACTTGCACATTTAAGCCTGTTACCCCATTGGCAAAGAGTATGGCAAGTGTTGGGGTTTATAAACCACTCAAGTCCCACAACACAGTTAATGTGGGATTATTCACAAACACACACACACAAACTACACTAACAAGATAGATAGGTATTAACGTGGACTGAAATTCCAATCATGGAATATGCCACTAGACTTGCATCATCACATTAACCGGTTAGAAAGCAAGAGGGTTAGCCCCCCACACATGCCCAAACTCGATGTTAATAGGGGTGAGGAATCCCACAAAGTGGGACCAAGGACTTGCACCTTTAAGCCTACTACCCCATTGGTAAAGATTATGGCAAGTGTTGGGGTTTATAAACCACTCAAGTCCCATAACACAATTAATGTGGGATTATTCACAAACGCACACACAAACTACACTAACAAGATAGGTAGGTATTAACATGGAATGAATTTCCAATCATGGAATATATTATATCTTACAAAAAAAAAAGTGGAACCAAATTTCAATATAGAAACATGCAAAAGAAAATACACAGCTTGTATGGAGGTATTAAAGTGGAACAAAAATTCTAACATAAAAACATGCAACTGAAAATAAACTTGTATGGAAACAACATCACATACAGGAAGAAAATAAAAAAATAAAAAAAATAAAAACAAAAACAAAAAAAATAAAATAAATAAAAACAAAAATAGAATTTAAAATGGTCTTCTAAAATTTGCACTTGCTTGATTTTACGTTCAGTTCTTCCCTTCTCTCTTGGATTTATTTGGGGCTTGCAAAAGGCTTGGCTGTAAAAATATATTTGAGGTATTGTAAAAGGCTTGGATGTAAAAATATATTTGAGGTATTGTAAAAGGCCTGGTTGTAAAAATATATTCACACCACAGGACCAATGTATAGTCCCTCTTTGATATATATGGTAGCTTTGTTAACTTGCAACAGCAAGAGTCAGGAGTTCTTCATTATGTAGAGCCCCATGCATAACACAACACTATTTCCTTTCACTTTTCCAAAAATGTTTCCTTATCATGATTGTGAGCACAGGGTTTGCATTTTTAATATAACAGTTAAATCCTTTCGCCAAAATATTTCTCTTCCCAATAAGAACTCAAACAAGTCAAAGATTGATCACTCCTGCTCTAGAAGTGATTCTCATCCTCATTGATTTTGATTTATTTATTTTGACCACAATATCACAAATTAGGTTAGATGTTTTCTTAAGCAAGTCAATTTCTAAATGTGTCTCAAAGACTATACGTAGGGTCAAAAAACAAATAGTAAAAAGGAAAAGTTTCTATTGCAATAAACTCGAACATTTTGGCTTTTTTTTTAAGATGCCAATACCTAAAAATGTGAAGGAACTGGAATAATAGAAGGCAACACTGGACCAAAAGGCTAACACCACCCCTCTCATTGTACAAATGCTTTAAAAATATCTATGATGTAATAGCTATTTGATTTAGGCTTCTTTCTTCTTATGCTTAAGATTATTATTATTCTTGTCTATGTAAAAGGTGAGGCTTCAAAACAAATTTCTTAATGTAATATTTAAGAAATTCAATAAATTATGGTGAAGGAACATAACAAAAGAGTCTAAGAGATTAAGGGAAAAATAAATAGGTAGAAAAGGTATTTGGAATTAAAGAATAAGGTATTAATGTGAAACAAAATTTTATCTAAAGAATAGAGAAAAATATTGGAGAAGGGTAATGTAGAGACCTTCCATGACTTTGGTGTGATAGAGACCAAAGACAATATACACAAGGCTACTAACTTAAAGACACTACTTAGGATTGGCATACCTGTCATACATATATTTCCTTAAAAAAAATATTGTATGGTTTTAAAGAATATTTGGTTAGCACAATACCACCGTAAAACATAAAAAGAGACTAAAGATAGAATGAATGAGTGGACACTCAAACAATTGGAATATAAAAATAAAATTACCATTCTTATCTATTTATAGAAAGTTAAGAATAGTTTAAAAGAAAGTGTAGATGATTTTATGCATCCCTCATTTATGATAAAAATTTATAGAATATTTTTTCCTTGTTTTTAGTTTGGTATTTTTTTGTCTATGCAAAGGATGTCTTTTTCATATTAGCCCTATTATGCTCGAAACAATATAATAAAATGTTGTTTTAGCATGGGCATGACTTGATCACATGGTGTTGTGGAATACCATGTTTTTAAATATAGTGGTTTTGTTTTCAATGGTTTGACTTTAGTAAATTATTGGTTTCATGAATTCATAACTAATTTATAAAACATAGGAAGAGTTATCCCTATCTGGATACATGAGTTGGTATGTTTTTAGTGTAACAACCCAAGCCTGCTCACCTGGTTGTACCACTTAATTTAATTAGCCAAATTCACAAGGTCAAAATTTTTGTTTGGTTTAACTAACTAGACTCATCCTAAGGGAAGTTTTTGAGGTAAATGCTTTGATAATTACCCAATGTTTTATTAGTATGAGTTATAACATGCCACTTTTAAGAATTAATACCGTTGAGTAGATAGTCTTCTAAGTGGATGAGATTGGCCACATCTTGTAGAAAGTGTCATTTTGTAGGTCTACCTTCTCATTTATCTTCCTCTTATTTCGACATGAGTGTAGATCCACAATTGGGGTTATCCTCTAAGGCCCATAACACCTAGAGGGTGGACGCATACTCTTCCCATTCCTTAGCATGTAGAATGCTTGAGTTTATTTATACTTATCTGTTCTATGTAATATATAATAACATGCAAGGGGTTAGTGTATATGCCTAGTGCCTAGTTGATGATCCACTTCGTTGGAGTCAACTAGGGCCATACCACTTTTTCTAGCTTTGGACCTAGTCTCACTTGCCATGTTGTGAATAACGACAAGTTATCCCATACCAACTATCGTGGAATGGTCTAGCTCCTTTTATTTGCTAGATTATTCTATTCACAAAATGTACAAGTAGCCATCACCATACTACTTGTACAATGACCTAGAGGTGACGCCTGGTTTTGATAAAGACACTTGTTTCAACCTATGTTGCTAGAAAATAGTTGTTCTCAAATCACATTGCATGCTTACCCGCATCTCAATGGTATTGGATGTATTTAGATCATTCATTCTTCATGATGATTAAGGGAAACATGTTTAAATATCATCTTTCATGATGAATAAGTTTAAGGTTTTACTAGAAGAGTTCACAACTTGATTTAACTAATCACCTATGAAAGGTTTACTTGGAGAGTTCTCATATTTCTACCCACACTATTTTAATCACAACTTCTAAAGTAATCCCTCACATAAGTTGGAGTTTTTATTTCACAATAACTTTTAAATTTAAAACTATCCAACTTATTAATTTTCAAAAAAAACTTTAAAATAAGCAATCAAATTAAAAACCCCACACGTCTATTCTAAGTTAAAACATGGTATCCATATCTTAATCTAACTTGAAAGGATGCAATAACTCACAATAAATATTTACTTTTATCAAGAGCAGTAAATCAAATACATTCTCATTTTGCTTAAAATGAAATATTTGCTGATTATTTTTATACCTTAGTTAACACGAAGGTTAGTTTACCCTTACCATACTTAACTTGAACAAAATTTCACTTAACTTTTCTGAAAATGCATAAGGGTTTGACCTGAATTTCATTCATTTGAATAAAGAATGTATTCCATAATCCAATTTGCTATTTGTTTAATTATTAGCATCGAAAAGGGACACAACTACTTATGCATGAGTTCGGTAAGTCTAACCTAACCATTGGAAGAGATTGAATAATAGTTCTACCACTATCTCCTAATAATTTAATGATTACAGGAAAAATATTATTCTAATATTTATTCGAAGGAAATAATATCTCTGTTTAGATAGACTACGACTCTCCTAAACCTAGTTTTACTATTTAGGATAAAAGTTACGGTAAATAATTAATCCCTCCTTTTAACGGAGTGAGTATTTCTCCTAAAAGGCACCTGTTATGATATCGGAGAGGTAAATCATTTTCATAATCTCCAAACATAAAGTTTTGTTCACCTAATTATTCCATTGGTATTCCAAAGGCGTGTGGGCCATTACACACAACTTGTTTCTTTTATTTTAGAATAATAACACACCAAATAATAATTTTTATCTAAACTAACGTGAGAGATGTCATTATCACTTAAATCATGAGACGAACTAAACAACAATTTTTGACTTCAATCCCTTTACTTTACCGAGCTAAAGATACAATAGTTTCCAACATTATATAGTTTCACATATTTCCAGATTCAATCTAACTTACAACAAAATAAATGGAACCCAAGAAAGTTATACTGAAATGAATCTCTTGCACATACATGGTCTTTGAGCCATTAAGAAGTTTAATTAGTGATAAATTAAGCAGCCATAAATTGCTTCATTGAAGGATCTTTCTTCCCATTTGCACACTATAAAAAAGTTCTAATAGTATTAACAATTGCATGGTATTTCATTTCAATTTAATGAAACTATTTTTTATCTCCTACGTTCATTACTGATTACAAAAGAGTGTCATTTCCTTAATTATAATCAATCCAACATTTAAAATAATTTAAATATTCACAACAACGATTCACTAGCATCACCATTAACTCAGAATTTGTATTCATCTAAAAAATTTCTAAAATTATATACTTTAAATATATCGAAAACTTATTATGACAACATAGTTGTAATCTCTAAAATAATATGGCTATACTAGACAATGAGATTTCATGCTAAAAATACATAATCAATGCATCGGTCCCATACATTGTTTCATATATTGATAATAATAAGTGAATGATGCTTCCAGACCCGGACATTCACAAATAAATAACCACAACTCTCATACAATATCGCAAATCTAGAGGTAAATGATTCAACTACAAAACATTTAATTACTCAAAGATAGATTATATTCCAGAAACTAGCATCGTTCTTGGCCCAAAACCATTCATTTGATGGTATTACACAATCACAACAGTTCTTTAAATATTACAGACGACCTGTCCCATGGTGTAAGAAATAAAAAGGATCGGGTATCTTTATTACTACCACATGCAAACAAATTTTTATAAAAGAGGTCCACCATGCACTTCACTTCTAGCTACTACATGCAATGCATGCTATCATGAATGCAAGTTTAATGTAAATGCTAAATTGAACAGAAGGTTCCATTCTACACTCTTCTTTTCCTTATGCATACCTTTTGCTAAATTAAGAGATTTCCAGTTGCAATAGTCATTAATAATTTTACTAGCACAGATGACAATCCTCACCCGTTCATAACATACAGTCCACACTCAAAATGTTTTAACAACCACCAGATTTCAAAAACAAAATAGATCTATTATGCACACAGTCTAAACCAAAGGCATAGAGCAGCACCATCCACTCAAGACTCGCCCAATTTTTATAGTTTTACATAATTTTGGCAATCTATTTTTAGTAATCATTCTATCATAAAATTAAGATTGATTGAGACGCTACTTGTATTTAGCACAGAGTTGTTCTTATTGGGATTTGATTGGAAAAATAAGTATAACATAGTACATTTGAACAACTTTCTCTCAACCAAGTAGAGCACAAAAAATTCAATAGCATTTCAACACAAAACTATATTCGTTTGTCATATTTAAAAGAGAAAAGAGAAAGTAACAGAGCAACCAATTATTATCACAACTAGACACAGAGAAATATTCCACTACATCTATAATGTAAAACTAGCGTCAATCATTTCATTTTAAAAAATACAAAGCATTTCAGTTTTCAACTTACAACACAGTTCACACATCAAAGAAAATAAAACGTTTTTTAACCAAAGCAACATAGAGTCTAACCTAGAAATTTTGGGTTTTCTATCTATTACTTTTCTTTCCAATCCAATCGTCTTTCAAACGTGCATAGACAAGATGCCAATTTTTTCCATTTAGATCATTCAAAAGCTTGATAAAAGATTACCTACCCATGCAAACTGTAAAAACAGACGAAGTGGTAAAAATGCACCATATCTCCTTTGTTTTCGTTCTTGAGAACATGGAGGAATTTAAAAAATTATTATGAGAATTTCACGTCGTTATCCCCAAATCACAGCATTTGCCTCATTTAATTATATATATTATATAATAAAGTAACAAAGATTGTCTTATTTATTATTATTTTTAGATGTTATATTACATTTATATAATTTTTATAATTTTTATTCATTTAATCCCATTTTAGTTTACAATTCAATATTAAACACACAAATAATTTTCAATCACCAATAATTTAATAAGGAATGGCTCCCATGCCCTTGGCACTTTCATTACCATTAAAATTCACATATTTGGCTATTCAAAGGCAAAGAACATATATCACACAATTCAAGACATTCACACAATGCAAGTCAAACATTCTATATGCTCCTATATGAGATGCAATTGTGTGAGCTTCCATGTACTCATGAGCCATGGTGATATTTCACACCACCATCATATCCCACTTACCATTTTCCATCGATCTTTCTCTGTTCGTCGAAGAAATGCACTTGATCCTACATGCACAACCATCAGTAGCGTCTAGAAATAAAACTAGTATAGTTCACCAATTCATCTATAATTAGGGTTGTTACATTTGGGCTCTTATCAAAGAGACCCATGTTTGAATCATGGGGAGGATGGCCCTTTTTGTGCACCCAATTATACTTTGCATCCTACTTCAACAAACAAAACTTAAGAAGAGATCCAAAGATAAGAAGAATTAGTGGATACTTAAAGAATTGCCTTTTGAAAATAAGATTATGGTTCTTATCTATTTATAAATAGTTAAGAATAATTTAAAAGAGGATGTAGAAGGTTTTATGCATGCCTCATCTTTAAAAGTCTATTTGGAATCAATATATGTTATTCTTTGTTTTTAGTATGGTCTTGTTTGTTAATATAAAGGATGTTTTCTTTGTGTCAGCTCAATTATGCTTGAAATAATATGATGAAGTGTTGGTTTAGCATGGGTATGGTGTTGAGAAGTATAATGGTTATATCTTTAATGGTTTGACTATAATAGATTGTTGGTTTCATGAATTCATGTTTGATTTATAATATATAGGAAGAGGTCTAAGGATAAGAGGAAATAGTGAATGCTTGAAGAGTTGGCCTTTTAAAACAAGATTATGGACCTCGTTCATTCATAGAAAGTTAAAAATAATTTAAAAGAGGATGTAGAAGATTTTATGCATATGCTCTAAAAGTCTATTTGGATTCAAATATTTGTTCTTTTGTTTAATATTTCTTATTAATTCAAAGGATGCCTTCTTCCTCTCAACCCTAATCCTATTATGCTTAAATTTTTTTGATGAACTTTTGGTTTAGCATGGGTATGGTTTGATAACATGGTGCTGAGAAGCATAGTGGTTTAGATTGTGAGTTTCACAAATTCATGTTTAATTTTGTTGATGTCAAGTTTAATATTGTATTATAGATGTATTTTGATGCATTTATCTTTGGTGGTCTAAATTATCATTATCTTGGATCTGAAAATATGGAATCCTAAATTATTTAATGATATAAAAATGCCTACTTTAATAAGAAATGTAATTTTATTTTGTTATAACATTTTAGGTGTGATTGTACCAACATTAGTGCATAGAAGCCCATTAAAAATCTACACTTAATCATGCTTGGATGAGACCAGTACTAAGATGGATGACTTAGGAAGTCCTCTAAGATAGATGACTTAGAAAGTCCTCATGTTGTTCCTTTTTTAAAAGTACAACATGAGTAACCTAATGATAAAAATTTTGGAACTCTAAATAAAAGTTCAAAGCTATATCCTTTACTTTTTAAGTAAAATTTAAAAATTAAAAATTTCAACATCTAAATAATTTAATTTTAAACAAACTTTAAAAACATAACATAAATTAATATTAAATACTTAAATTAATAGGGTGTGTATATACAAACCTAAAAAAAACTTAAATCAACTTATTTTATAATCTAGTTAGATAAGACTGAACTTGTCTTATCTTTATTACAAGATGTTCACATAGTTATATTAAATATGAATTGTTTGGTAAAATTTGGATTTGATTTTTTTTTTAATTGACAATTTTAATAAATTTAAATCATGATTTTCTTTCTGTTAACTATTATAATATATCTTATAGCTTAAGATGATTGGAAGCTAAAATTTTGGTATAATAAACCAAAGTCTCGTTTTATAAACCTAAAAATCATAATATTGGTGGTTAAAATATCACTTAAAAAGTCTCGTTTTATATACCTAAAAATCATAATATTGGTGGTTAAAATATCACTTAAAAATTATATTTATAGTAGAAAAAATAAAATGAAAGAGGTCTTTTAAAAGTTGCAGTTGCGTGATTTTACGTTCAGTTCTTCTTTTCTCTCTCGGATTTATTTGGAAGCAAAAGGCCTGACTGTAAAAATACATTCACACCACCTCTGGAATGGGGCCAATGTATATAAAAAAAATATAATCCCCTAGATAACAGCGGGAGTTCTTCATTGTGTAGAGCCCCATGCATAACACAACATTATTTTCTTTTCACTTTAACAAAAATGTTTCCTTAATTGTTAGCACATAAAAAAAACCATAGTCTTAATAACCACTTAATCTTGTGACCAAATTTTTTGCTTTCCAAGAAGAACTCAAACATGTAAAAGTTTGATCACTCCTGCTTTAGAAGTGATTCTCATCCTCACTGATTGATTTATTTATTTTAGAGTTGTTGACCGCGACATCACAAATTTTGTTAGATGTTTTATCAAGCATGTCAAATCTTTACTCATGACATATGCTTTAAAAGCTCTGAATGTGTCCCAAAGGCTATAAGCAGGGTCAAAAAATAGTTAAAAATAAAAGTTTCTGCTATAAACTTCAACATTCTGGCTGTTCTTAAGACTCCAAGGCCTGAAAAGATGGAGAAACCGGAATAATAGAAGGCACCACTGGACATAAAGGCTACTGCCACCCCTCAGACCCCTCTCATTGAACAGACGCTTTCACAACTAATTTTGAACAACCAACCCTCGAGAAAAAGATGGTCTGGGAATTGGGAGCCAAGCTATGCTATGGTTTGCACAGAATGCAGAAGTTTCAATAAGGTGGAATGGATGCGGTTTATAGGGTTTAGGTTTGGTTTTGTTTGTATCAAAACTATTCAAAAAATGTAGTTAAACATTTTTTTTTTATGTTTTATTATATAAACATCATATATTCAACCTATTCATGGTTGTTAGTGAGGGCTCTTCTTGGGCCTTCCTTTTGTTCCCTTTTTTTCAAGTGGTCCTTTGTAGACACAATGAGGGAGAGACAAGAAGTTGAGGATGAATCTTTGAGCAATGATGCCTTAAAATCCATCTTCTCTATTGTTGCAGCCAAAAGCCAAAAGCCAATGGATAAAGACTTCTAGTCTAGAGTTAATGGTTGTCTTTCCCAAGATACACACCATCCCAAACTTGTTATTGAACAAAGTCTGGTGACTGAAAACATTTTGTACAGGAATAACCATGATATAATATGTAATTTTATTGGCATGAGACCGTCTTTAGGATTTTTGACCTCATGGATTTGAAAGATTTGGGAGACTTTAGGGAATATTTCAATATTTATCATTAGTAATGGATATTATAGATTGAGTTTCTCTTCTTGAGCAGATAGGGACATAAATTTTTAATCAAGGAAGAGAAGCTATGGAGTAGCAATTTTTTTTGTGCAGCCCAGGAAGATAGGATTTGATATGGAACCTAATGCAATGGTTGTTTGGGTTCAATTATATGCTCTACCAATGGAATATTGGTGCAAACTAGTTTTTGAGAGATTGGGTAATTTCTAGGACTCTATTTGGGAGTAGCTAGAGAAACAATGATGGGAGCTTCAGTCATTTATGCTCGGATCTGTGTTGAGATGGATCTTAATCACCTATTGCCAACTAAAATAGAAATAGATATGGGGGATTTAACCTGGGTCTAGCAAATAGACTATGAAGCGATTCTCTTTCGGTGTAGGATTTTTCATAAGCATGTACATCTTGCCCTATTGTGCCCTACGACTATCTAAAAGGATCCCATCACATCAAAGGCTACTGGTAATGACGACAAGATGCCTGAGAAGAAGGCAAAAGCTCAAACACACAACCTCAAGCCTAAATATACTAGAAGAGGGTTTTAAAGAATCTAAGAGAGAAAAAGTAAAATAAGAAAGTAGCATGATCAAACCAAACAGAAGAGAGAAACCTAAACAAGTATGAAATTATTAATACCCTAATGGACATGGAGAATGAGATAATTGTAATGGGGGAACCACAAGGGAAACATTTTTCCTCTGAAAATGTAGTAATATAACAAAGGATAACTCAAGCAATGTTAGAGACCAATATCCAACCCACCCCAAACCATATTGTTGTAACAACTTCAAAGAACCTCAACCTTGCCATGGTCTTGGTTGATAGAGATCTCTCAATGAAATATAGAGATAAAGATAGAGGTAAGCCTACTCTTGGAATTCAACAAGTAGAGAAATAATTAAAATACTCTCAAGCCAAGAGTGTGGGACAAAAATCAAATTGAGAGCAATTGAAAATGAAGGATGACCAACTAGTAAATCAGGGAAGAGTAAAGCAGATGGATACTTATAAGGTTTAAAATTTCCAAAGATTGTACAATCATGAAATATTAGAGGCTTAAACAACAGGTCTCATAAAATTGTTGTTCATAGTTTAATTGAAAGTCATAATTCAATTTTTTTTCTCCTTCAAGAGATAAAATCTTCAATTGAGGTGATGGATAGAATAGCCAAGAAAATATGAAGATAGGTAGAGCATATGGTTGTTGTGTCCCAGGGTGCTTTAGGGGGTATAGTGACTTTGTGGAATTCTCTAAACTTGACAACTTTGTTGATTTCAAATTTCTACGGTTCAAAAATGTTTGGGGAGAAATGCCTCCAATGGGTAGTTTTACAAGCAAGTAGGATAGGAAAGGAAGAGGTGAATTGGATAGTGGTTGACAATTTCAATTTTAAGATTTTAGCTAGGGATCAAGAAGGGAGCATCTCATCTTTGGATTAGGGGAACAAATTTATGATCTCTAAAGTAAATCAACTCAGTTTTATTGATGTTGAGTGTGTGTGGCTTTCTCATAGTTAAACAAACAAACAAGCAGGTTTGGTAAATAGGAAGGTAAATTTGGATAGATTATTGGTGTTTGAAGAGGTTTTTATGTGGTCATCACTCAATCTAGAGATTCTCAATTGTATAGAACCAAACCACTTTCCAATTCTCTTGGAATGGGATATGGATCATAAATATTTATCTAGACCATTTTGGTTTAAAATTTTCTAGTTGGAAAAGAATATTAGGGATAAAATCCCAGTTTCGTTGGAGGAGGGGCACCCTACCCATGGGACATCATTGTTTGGAGTCTTTAAAAAACTCCAACATGTTAAACCTCAACTCAAAATTTAGAAAAAGAAACAATAAATCAAACTTTTAGCTTCAAAGAGTTCCACTGGTTGCAAATATGGAGGAGCTAGTCACACTCTTCTAGATTGAAACAAACATAAAATACTTAAACAGGAAGATGATCTAGTCAAAAAAGAGAGAGTATAGAAAAACAAAAGGAAATCTATTGGCAACAAAGAGCTAGAACTTCTTAGCTATTAAGGGGGACCAAAATACTAAGTTCTTCCAATTCGGCCTCAGCAAGAAGACACTCCAACACATTACCCAATCTAAAAGACCTTCATGGTAATATGATGGACACTATCCTAGGTATGCAACAAGCTAAAAATTTCTACTTTGAAAACATTTTCTCTACTTCTACCCATCTTAATTTTGCAATGCAAAAGAGATACTTAATTGTATCCCACATATTATAATAGTTGAACAAAACTAGACCATCTTCAGAACTATGGATCTTGAGGAAGTGAGACACATAGTTTTCAACATGAGAACTAGAAAATTCCTAGGCCTTGATGGGTTCCTAATTAAATTTTTCTAGGCTTTTTAGGACGATATATGAGAGGATGTAACTAGGGTAGTGGAAGAATCTCATGCAAATAAAAGCATGTTATAGGCTATGAACCACACTTTCCTTGCTTTGATTCCTAAAGTGGGAGAAGCTTTCAACCTTGAAAATTTTCATCCAATTGCACTTTGCATTGATCACTGAGAAGCTGAAGGTGATAAAATAGAAAATACTGGTGGACATAATTGATGGGAAGGTAAATCATTGGATGCATTGCTAGCTTTATTTTGGAGGAAGAGTGAATCTTCTTCAATTACTGATTCAAGCAATGTTAGTTTACAAGTTCTCTATCCTTGCAGTTCCAATTGGAATCCTAAGGGATCTGGACTTGCTCATACAAATTTTTTTTTGGTATGGGCCAAGGATGGGTAATCAATGGGCTCTAGTACATTGGGATAAAAATTTTCAACCTAAAGCAAGCGAAGGATTAGGAATTCGAAAAGCAACACTAAATAACCAATCTCTAGCAGATAAGATTTATTGGAGATGGATCTCTAATTAGGAAGTGTTGTTTAGCAAAGTTATTACTAGTAAGTATTTGGGTAACATTCCCCATGAGGAAGCAAGTTGCATCCCTATGAGTGGCCAACGTTATGTTGTTTGGAAAGTGTTGAAATTAGAAAAGTGGTAAAACCAATACTATTTTGGAAAGTGGGTAGAGGGGATAAAACAAATTATTAGACCAATGCTTGGGACCAATACCCTCCCTTAATTTCAAAATTTCTAGAGTTGTAGCCTCTTTAGCAATTCCTTTAGGCTAGAGGTTGGATAAAGATAACATGCTATCTACATACAAGGAAAATTGGGACCTCTCTTATATAACTAAAATAGTGGAAAATGTGGCCAATATCGATCTCTTAGAATGTGTTGGAAATAGTGGGACTTTTAGAGGGGATACTTATGCAATGCCACCTTACAAGAAATGAACAAAAGGATAAGATAGCTTTGGATCATGGGAATTTAAGCATCTATATGGTCTGAGATGGTTATAATGAGTTGCTACCTCCCCCTCCAGTACGACTGGATGTTCCATGGGAAAGAGTATGGTTGGCAAAGGGTTGACCAAAACTCAATTTCTTTGCTTGGAAGGTTATGCATCGAAGCTTCCTCACCTATGATAACTTACAAAAGAGGGGTTTTCATGGCCCCTCTAAATGTATCATGTGCAATACCGAAGAGGGGACAATAGATCATTTGCTCTTCTAGTGTGACTTTGACCTAAAGTTGTGGATTCGATGGGTTGATATCTTCAAGGCTCGTCTTCACCAGTAGTTAACTCATACTAATATATGGGAGGTCTGGAAATGAAGAATGTTAAAAAATAAATTAGTTCAATTGGGTTGGTCTCTAGGTCCAAGATTTATCTAGTGGTACATATGACTAGAAAGAAATACTATAATTTTTATAGAGGAATACAATCCAATAGAGCTAGTTTGGAAAAAAATATTAAACAATGTTAGAGAAATAGTATAAGCTCATGTGGGAGAACAAAAAAAATAGTAGGGAGATAATATTACCATGAGGCAGACTCATGGGGCTTGGTAGCCCCCACTTTCAGGCTAGGAAAAAATTAACATGGATGGAGCAACAAAAAATAACCCGAGGCCAATAGATATTGGTTTCCTTAGAAGAGACTACAAGGGGATGGTTCTTCATTGGTAATTAGAAGGCCTAAGAGTAAAAACAAATAATTAAGTAGGTGCTTTAGCAATAAGATAAGGTTATTTTAATTCTTGGGAGAATGGAATTTGGAAGATCATAGTGGAATATGACTCTCAAATTTTAGTGGGATTACTAGATGAGATTAGGAATTTTTGACTGAATGTGTGGTAGATCAAGAACATAGTGAGTCAGACTAAAGTCATTTGGTAGAAGTTTGAGGATGCCATTTTAGTTTATGTAGGCAGAGAGAAGAATGCAATGACTAAATTTTTGGCTAAAAAGAAAAGTGAGCATCTTGTTGGGTACTAGTTGAAATCTGATCATAGGGATACTGTAGATTGGATGGAGGTGAACAAACAAGTTTTATTGGTAGCCAACAATGATTTAGGCAATCAAGTGCGTAGGACCATGGTAGATGTTTATGATGATTAGCCTTTGGTTTGGCATCATGTTGTTGCTTGTAGCATTCTTAGTCCTAATTTGGGATAGCCCCCAAAGTCATGGAAAGAGAGTGAAGCAAATCTAAGTTCTCTAGAATAGTATTAATGAAAATTGTAATCATGATAGGAGTTTTTGCTCTTTGGGTCACACTAATAAAATTGTGGTCCAAGGAGATGCTAGAGTTAGTTTTATTAGGATTCTTGGACTAGCTAAAAGTGATAGGCCAATTATTGTAACTTTGAATTTGTTTTCTTAATATAATTTTCATCTTTTTCAAAAATATAGTAAATATAAGTTAATGACCATTTGATCTTGCATTGTATTGATGGGATGTATTTTAGATTCAAGTTTTTTTAGTCATGAATCGATATTATAACACAAAATATACTATAGGGAAGTTCCATGGGAGGCCCCACCAATATACTAATTAGTTTGTAGGACTCAACTGCTGCTCTTATCATCAAATTTAAGAGTGGATTACACTAACCTTTGTTTAGGATTTGAATTATACTCTTCTTTCAACCTTGAATATAGATTTTAACTAGGCTTAACTTGTGGAGGAGAGGTTTTTTGTGTAATCAAGGGAATGATAATAGTTCTACTTCGTAGGAGTTTCTAAGTCTCCAAATCAAGAGCACATGGAAAAAAGACCTCCTTTATATTTCCCTACCTCCTCCTCTTCTTCTCTTACTTTTCATGTTAGAAATTCTAACAAATTTTGTAACTATTGTAAAATAAAGGACATGAAAAGTTTAAATGCCTTAGGTTGAAGATGAAAATTTTGGTTGTATAAGCAAGTTTCCATCAAGAATTTTGGAGAAGACGTGACATATGATGAGTTTAAAAGTCAACTTAATCAAGTCACCTTAATGAACCATCATTCTTTTGTAAGGGAACATAACAATTTGTTTGTTACATGACTTTCCTATAGATTGAATCATCAACAATGATTAAAAAAATGTGATTGCAAGGTACATTGTTGATAAATTATAGCTATTGATGGACCTACATCCTCATCCATATTCACTTGGATGGAAGGATAGTACCACTACCTCAAAAATCACACACACCTACACCATGGAATTTGCTTTTGGCCCTAAGTTTGTGGATAAGATCACCTTTGATGTGACTCCTATGGATTATTGTGGATTATTGCTTGTAAAACCTTATTAACATGATAGGAAGGATCAATGTGATTTATTCACCACCACATACACCTTGTAGTTAGATAACAACTTATACCTAATTAAATGCACTAAATGCACCATAAAATTCAAACTTA
The DNA here is from genome assembly GCA_028583015.1 of Wollemia nobilis. Lineage (NCBI taxonomy): Eukaryota > Viridiplantae > Streptophyta > Pinopsida > Araucariales > Araucariaceae > Wollemia > Wollemia nobilis. Next base: position 15,727,113 of record JAQPPZ010003356.1, on the reverse strand, counting down.
GTTTCCTCTAAGAACCTATAACTATTCCTTAAGAACAACTCCCTATGTATACCCCTCTTGAAAATTTATTGCAATCCCCCCTACATCTATTTTAGTTGCTTAAGCTACTTTCCCTGGTTCAAGTGCTTCCTTATAATATGAACCTTCTTCCTAATTCCACTCTTCATAATGCTCCACTATTGCATAAACTTTGTGTTCCTAGTGCATCTTGGCAACATCTTCATTTCAAGTAATTTTTGAGGGCTCGATAACTACAAACATAGTCTTGCATCCTCGTTATGTTCCTCATCACTTTCAAGTTAGGGATAGTGAAAAATATAATTTTTTTGAGAAGGCACATAGTAAAATCCAACCTAATCACTATATGTCTTCCACTATTTCTTAGCAAGCATTAATGCATGACTTTTGATTTGATATTTTAGCATAGCTCAATCTCCTCAAGCATCCATACAAGGTGGGATTAGCACCTACCATAATCCATCCTATTGATATGGTACCTAATTTTTTGCCTAAGTTGGGTTCTAATTGAGTGTTTGACACAACAATTTACTAGTCCACCAAGGTTCTTTCACATCCAGCCAATATTCCTTCTCTTCTAAAAGCATTGGATTCCAATGCTTCTATTGTGGGTAGGAATGATGAGGAATAATATATGATGTAATAGCTAGTTGTCTTAGGCTTATTTATTGTTAGGCTTAGGATTATTATTATTATTGTTCTCATCTATGTAAAATGTGAGACTTCAAAACAAATCTCATGTTGAATTTAGGTTGTTAGCTAATATTATATACTTAGCTTATGTTTATAATAGTTTATTTGTTAGTATCTATTTATAATTAGTTGTTTGTTATATTGCATATAAAATATCTTCCAAAAATAATGCTTTCATTGTATATTCAATAGATATGTTGTTATGCACTCAAGTTCTTAATGTAGTACTCAACTTGGTTCCTATCCACATTATCAATTATGCCATGCATCATATGCATTTATCAAACATTTTAAGAATTCATTGCCATAGTTCCCAGACTAATGAATACGATCCCAAGATATGGTCTATACTATCCTCCTTTTTACATAGAACACATTATAAGGGTCCATGTGATGTAGTAGCAACACACAATCTTCCTATTATTTACCCTTTGAACAATTACAACCTTGTCTACATGTACAAAAATTCCACTTGTATGATACTTCCTCTCATACTTCACTTTATTTCCTATAATATTTTCTCTCATATGACTCTTCCACTTTCTTACAACACTTCTTCTCGTACAAGCTTATTCTAGTACATCCTCTTCTCATACAATTGTCTTTTTGTATGAGTATATTATCGTATGATTGTCTTCTTGTATGACATATTCTTGTATGATAGTATTCTCCTATGACTATCTTATCATACAACTATATTTTTGTATGACAATATTCTTGTACAATTGTCTTATCATACAACTATATTCTCATATGATAATCTTATCGTATGACAATATTCTCTTCTTGAATTGAACAATTGATCTTTTGAATAGTCAATGCAACCCTTCCAATATTTGCTCATCGATGATGATTTAGCGATTTGCATGGTTATTCATAAAACTATCTATCCATTACATCATGATTAACTGATCTATTTATTCTCCATCCTTAGCAAAGTGACAGTCACTCCATACTCCTAAAAATTATTTTCTTTTGAACAATCCTTCAATCATGCATGTATGCATCCACATCAAACGAACAACCTTGAACGGATTCAAACTATGTCTCATACAACTTGCATTTCCCTTTGGCCATATTTTAATACACTCTTTTGTGCATGTAATATTTTGCAACTTTGAAACTCTAGTGGTATTCCAATATGTTAGCAATATCCTTAATGTGCCTACAAATTCCACTCATGTGAACCTTATGTGTCTCAGTTTTCTTTGGTTGCTCTTTTGTGCTCATTGTGTTATCCTACAACCTACACACATATTTAACAACACTATAGATGGTCTCTAGAAATGACTTATTCAACATTCAACAAGGGAGACTCATATTTTAATTGGAAAACTTATTTATTTATTAATTCTCTATTAGGATACAAGGAAGAATTGACCTTTCTCTTCTTTATTCTAATTCCTATGTTAACAGTCCCAATATTGTTTATTTAGCAAATATTTATAGATTTTATGAACAATTACATAATAGGTGAATGATTGGCCTTCTTGCTTCTCAACAAAAAATTGGATTTTTGGATGCTCCTGCATCATACTCACTTCGTAAAAGAAATGGTTCATGAACATTTTGTAAATATTTAATTTGAGATCCAAATCTGGTAATCTTGGGTGCATTCATCCATGTTGTTTCCTCAATTTTTTGACTCTTCCATTTGACCAAATATTCATGATATTCCTTGTCTCTTGTTTTCTTGGATACTCAAGAACCTATGACTGTCTCAATTTTATCTTGTTCCTTCTCTGGAAACTGTTATACCCAATCTACCTATGAAAGTTCTAAAATAACATCATCTTGTTCACTAGTTGATCCCTCATAATAAGGTTATAGATCTGTTACATTAAATATGGAAGATATATCCACTCCTTCAAGTAGTTATATTTCATAAGCTTTGACTACAAACTTCCTCAAGACTCTACAGGGTCCAATCTTCTTCCAATCTAACTTATTTTAAGTACCTTTTGGGAAACCTCTTCTTTCACAAATGTACTAAAACCAAATATCCAACCTAAAATTCTAGCACTCTTTTCTTGTGATCAACATGTTTTTTATATGTCATGGCACTCTTTTCTAAATCACTTCTCACCTCCTGATGCAAATCATGAATATAGTTAGCAAAATATTCCACAATAGCACTTGGTCTTTGTAAATAATTTGTCTTCCACAATTCATCTACTCCTCTTGGATGTACTCCATGTACAATATGAAATGGAATTTTACTTGTACTTCAATTCACTAAATTTTTGGATGGAAATTTTACTTATGCAAAAATAGTATCCCAAAGCTTCATCTTCTTATCTACTAAGCATATCGACAAATTACCAATACATCTATCATAACCTCGGTTTTTCCATCAATTTGTGGATGATAAGTTGAACTGAATGCTAGCTTAGTACCCAATTTCTTCCATAACGTTCTCCAAAAATAGCCCATAATTTTGCTATCTCTATATAAAATAATACTCTTTGGTAGCCCATGTAATCTCATCACTTTCTTAAATAATAAGGTAATAATATGAGTTACATCATTTTTTTTCTTGCAAGGAATTAAATATATCATCTTCGAGAATCTATCAACCACAAAAAAATAAAGTTATTCCTCTTTTGTGTCCTTGGTAATCCAAGAATGAAATCCATGCTTATATCCTCCCATGATCCCTTTGGAGTTGGCAATAGTTTATATGATCTAGTGTTTTGAATATTCCTTTTGCATGCTGACATACTTGATAACCTTGCACATATTTTATTACATTCACATTCATCCTAGGCCAATAGTAACTTTCTTCAAGTTTCCTTAGGGTTTTATCTATCCCAAAATATTCTACAAGTCCTCCACTATGTTTTTCCCTTATAAAATTTTCTCTCATTGAACTTCATGGTATACACAGTCGATGTTCCTTGAATAACATTTCTTCTTGAATGAAATATTAAAGCTATGATATCCTAACACTTGTAGTAGGATTATTGCATACTACCAAATATTTCTTGAAATATTCGTCATCCTTATAAAGCTCCTTCATGGATCAAAATCCACAACTTCTATTCACCAACAATTTTTTCTTGCTTAAGGCATCAACCTCTCAATTTTATCTATTACTTTTGTGCTTCAAGATAAATGAATATCCTTGCAAAAAATCTACCCACTTCATATGCCTTTGATTCAACATACTCTAGTTATTAAAATCTACAAAGCATGATTGTCTAAGAACAAGATAAACTCTTTCGGTAGCAAATAATGCTTCCACTTCTTCAGGGCTTGAATTAGCATAAAACTCTTGGTCATAGACCAAGTATTTTCTCTTTACCTCATTTAACTTCTCATTGAGATAGGCAATGGGTTTTCCTCCTAGATCAAAACCACCTCTATTGTTGTCCCACTTGCATCACAAATCCACCTAAAAGACCTTTTTGAAATCCAACAAGGCTAGAATAAGTTGTTATGTTATATTTTATTTTAGGATTTGAAAACTCCTTTCTGCTACACTTATCCACTTAAATTCATGTCTTCCCCCTTTTAAGGTCTTTGTAATCGATGTACAAATCTCATTGGAATTTCTAATAAACTTCCTATATAAAATTTTCTAGATGAAGAACACAAGCTTATACTGAGAGGGGGGGGTGAGCAGTATAAGACCTCTTTTTACTTTTTCCTTTATATTTCAAAACAGTAAAGCAATATACCCAAAGCAATATCAAAGCAATGCACAAAATAATCCACAAAGTGACATCAATTTTAACGTGGTTCACCCAGAATGGCTGGGCTACGTCCACAAAACTTTTATCTAAAAGTTATCTCGAAGTTCTTTGGGAATCCTTCCTAATTACAATGTTTATGAGCCTTGGTTCAAAGGAGATACCTTCCCCCAATTAGAATTTATGAGCCTTTGCTTAAAGGAGATATCTTCCTCCAATCAAAATTTATGAGCCTCTGCTCAAAGGAGATACCTTCCCCTCTCTGCTCTGGAAATGATCCCTCAGAAGATCAACTGCCTCTACCTCTTGCCAGCACGTGGAACTCCTTTCCACCGAAGACCTGTCCTCAATGCTTAGCCTAAGAGACCTCTACCTTCTATGATCACGTCCACAGCAGCTCAGCAACCAAATCTATTCTCAGGTTCTTCTCAAAGAACCAATGCACCTCTGTCCTCAAGCAGCAGCGCTCTGCATTCATCTTTGCCCTTTGTGCTCTCTACACCCTCTGTTCTCTTTGTGTAATCATAGCCACACTTGATTAAACTTCAACATTTGCACCTATGTGCAATCACAACGACACTGTCTTCGCACACTCTGATTCCTTTGTGATCTTTCACACTTGGAATGATTCGACGAAATGTACTCTGCACACTACGATTGAATTTTGCACTCTGCTCTCGACGATCGAACTTCTTGCTCTGTGCACTATCTACGAACGTCGCACATCAACAACACATTCATCGTCCCATAAAATCTCCAAACAACCCTCCTTTTATAACAAAATTTTCATGATGAAAACTTTAATCTTAGTTGGCTATTATAACAAATGCAAACCCTAATCTTCGTCGGCTACAAGCCCTAATCTTCGTCGACTAAAATTTGACTTTGTCGGCTTCACTGTCTCTGTAACTCTTCTATAGATTTTGCCACGAAAATACATGTCATGATATCATGACACCTTTGCATCCGTACACTTTCTTTTGGCTTTTTTTGCGATATCGCAACACTTCTACCTTTGGCAGCATCAACTTTGCTTTTGTCGTGATATCGCGACACTTCTCCCTACGTCGACCTCCTTTCTGCTTTTATTGTGAAATCGTGACACTTCTGCCTCAACATACTTTGTCTTCACTTCTGTCATGATATCATGACTCTTCTGTCTTCATAGTTCACAACTTGGCTTCTGTCGCAAAATCGTGACACTTCTCCTGTTGAAGACCTGCTTTCTGTTTCTGTCGTGAAATCGTGACACTTTCTCCAACCGAACACTGCCATCTCAATCTGTCATGAAATCATGACACTTTCTACATCTATTTGCTTTCTCTTCAACCTATCACAAAATCATGACGCTATCAACTTTTCGTATGCTTCCTTTGCAACCTGTTGTGAAATCGTGATGCTTTTAGCTTCCGTACATCTTCTTTGCAACCTATCGTGAAATCGTGATGCTTTCAGCTTTCGTATGTTTTCTCTTCAACATGTCACGAAATCGTGACATTTCTTACTTCAAAACCTTTCCTTTGCTGCATGTCATGAAATTGTGACAGTTCTTACTTGGAACATTTTCATCTGCAGCATGTCGTGAAATCATGACGGTTCTCACTTTAAACTCTGCAGCATGTTGCGAAATCGCGACAATTCTCACTTCGAACTCTGCAGTATGTCATGAAATCGTGACACTTTTTTTTTTGAACTCTCTCTCCTGTAATATGTCATGAAATCACAACACTTTTTCGTCCGTACAACCTTCCTTGCAATATGTCACAAAATCGCGACACTTTTCCTTCTCTGCCTTCTTGCTCTTTTCAAGTCACGAAAATGTGACATGTCACGAAATCGTGACACTTTCCACCTTGCTCTCTTTCTCTGCCAACAAGTCGTGAAATCGCTATAGCTTTTCCTGATTCTTCTCTCTCTTCCAACATGTTGCGAAATCATGACAGTTTTCCCTGCTCTTTCTCTCTCCTCTAACATGTCACGAAATTGCGACTATTTTTCTTGCCTACTGTATATGTCGCGATATCGCGACACTTTTCTTACTTGTCATTTTCTTTGATCTTTTGCAAAAGGGCTACTATGGTCTTCTTGGAAACTCACTGTCCATGCTTTGAATAACCTTTGAACTTGTCATGTCGTAACCTTCATCAAAACAAATTATTTGATATTAAATCAAATTCCTTCAAGAGCTTCTTGACATCAATGACAACTTATACATTTGAGCAAAGGCAATGTACCCAAAGTACCCAAAATTGCCAACACTAGACCATGAAAAATCTTGGCCTCAAACTTACTTCTTTGATAGGGTCAATTCGGAATGGCTATAACTTTCTTGAGGTCCATCCATAATCCTTCTAGTGAAATCACAAAACCCAAGTACACCAATTCCTTTTTCATGAAACTAGATTTCTTCAAGTTGAGTAGAAACTCTTCTTCCTTCAATCTCTATAATACTAGTGTCAAATACTCTTCCTTGCTCTTACTAAATATAAAAATGCCATCCAAATAGACAACCACAAACTTGCCAAGAAATGGTTTCAACACTTTTTTCATCAATCACATAAAGATACTAGGTGCATATATGCAAAGTCCGAGTGAGAATTAAATCCACTTAAATATTAAAATTGAATTTATTTGTGCAATTTTTTGCAAATTTATCATATTAAATAAAATTTCAATGGAGTCACAAAGAACAATCCTAAAAAAGTAGGCAATGGAGGGGTCTTTTGTAAACATGTTGGCTAGGCCCTTATCACTTGTAAAAAATCCTATGGTGAAACCACTAATAATAATATAAAAGTGAGATCACTTTTATGGTAAATCAATATTATGATTAAGGATGAAATTGAATTAAAATTGAAGGCAACTATCATATCATTGGTAATGACATTAACAAAAATTGATGTGGGGATTATATTAATAATTTAGCTATCCACAACAAAGAAATTTTTTCATTTACAATGTCCTCTTAGACCTACAAACATGTTTACAAAGAAGGAAATTGTTTGGAAGATAAACTAGAAATACACATGTATATCTTCCCTTTGGATCAGTCTCACGTTCTTGAATTTGGTCAAGGAAGATTATATATTTAGGGTTTAATGACATTAAGTTAAGATCACAACAATAGATTTGGTCTAATTATAAGGTTAAATATGTAATTGGTCATCTGGTCATAGGGCCTACCCAAATTAGAAGATATATTTTTTTAATCAATATTGTTTTCCTTTTAATTCATTCCATGTTCTTAGTGGTGCTACTCAATTATAAATGTTAAAATTATGCATTAGAGGTAAAATATTTCAATTGCAAAGTATATAACTCTCACTCCTCTTTCCTTCATTACAATGGCTATACATGGGATCTAAAGTTTAGAGGGTTCACAAATTAGACTTGCTTTTTAAACACCATATCATTCCCCTAACCACTTCTCGAGGATTATAATTCTATTGCAACAACCTATTATATCCACCATACTAAAAAATTTCCTTTTCAATTAGCAAGTACATGGAAAAGGTAAGAAAAAAGTTGAGGAGGAGAAGGTCAAAACTAAATAGGAGAGAAACACTATATGTTTATATAATTGAATTTGATCTATGGTTTCAAAAAGTGGTAGATTCTATTTATTTTAAATTATAAAATAAATTCAACAAATAATAGTGAAGGAAGACGAGACTAAAAGTTGTATAGGGCAAAGAGTCTATGGGGTCAAGGAAAAAAATAGATAGAAAAGTAATTATATAGAGGAAGCAATTATTGGGACCATTTTAAAGTGAAGTTGACAAAGCAATTAAATAAGGAAATAGTGCAAACCCTTCATATAGTAAAAATATTGGAGAAGGGTAATGTAAAGGACATCCTAGTGGTAAGTTAGATTGTTTTTGGCTATTATTTCACAATAGATTGGATGCACAACTCTCATTCCAGAAAGCATAACACAGAGTATCTTTTTTCTCAAAGAGAAAAAAAATGTGCACATACTCAATCATCCAATTCTAGAGAGAAATAAGCAAAATATTTTTCTACCTACCACATTCAACAACATCAAAGTTCAAGCTGCAACATTGCATAACCAAGACTAGCTTCTATTTTTGCATGCGCTTCACATAGTCAATGCAATTTGTAATTTTTGCACACATTGCAATAATGAATTTCATCTACAAGATAAACTAATGAATCTTAGAAAAACAAAGAATTACCTGTGCTAATTGTGATTTCCAATGTCACTTATAGGTTGCCTCTCTCATCTAATAGCCTACTTGTCCAAATGCAGACTTTCACTTTGCAATTCCCCTAACTCAGCAAGAACAAAATAGAAAAATATATAACAACCCAAGTCTACTCACTTGGTTGTACCACTAAACATTTACATATGTATACACATGTATTTTTTTATTTTAGTTTATAGTTTTAATTCATAAAAATTCTTTCATAGGTCATAGCAAATATGTTACATCTAATAAAATATTAACGTAATATTAAACTAGTACAACTATATTACACCACTTGGATGACTACTACAGATAGCCATCCAAGTGGACGAGATTGGAAAAATCCTATAAGGGTGCCATTAGTGGAGTCAACTTGTCTCATTTAATGTCCTTGTGGTCTAGTATGATGGTCAATCCACAATAGGGGTTATCCTTTAGGGCCCATAACACCTAGAGGGGAACACTTTATTTTACCATTCCTTAGCATTTGAATCCATGACCTAATTGGTCAACTTATTTAGCATTTTATATGCAAGAGAACAATGTACATATACCTTGTGTCTAATTTATTGTCCCTTACTCGGAGTCAACTAGAGCCATGTCAATACCCTAACCTTAGACTTGATCACTCATGTTCAATATGACTCACGAATGTTTATCCCATACCAAACGTTGTGGTTGAACTATCTAAGTCACATAAAAATGAGACTTATCATAGTACTTTCGAGTAGCAATCTAGAGAAGGTGTCCCATACCACCTCTCATTATAATATTTGACCAAGTCTAATTCAAACCAATTCTGTCAACATACAATTGCGTTTGAATCATGCTTTGTGCATTTTTGCACCTTAGCAGCATTGAGTGTTTTAAAACTCATCCTTCTTTATGTTTTAACAACCATATATCGATATGCATCCAAAATATACATCAAATCAAAAAAAAAGTTACTCAAAGTAGTATTTGTAAGCATACACAAGCCTACTCTACTTAGTATCCAATTTCATACCAATTGCATATACACATATCATAGAATATTATGAAATATTTTTGAAAAAGTTTAATTCTACTCAAACATATAAGAAAAATTTTGCTGCATATCTACCACGTTCTTCCATGTAGTATTTTTTTCTGAGTAGTGGTCCCATTGGACCTGACATTGCTCAATGCTTCTCTTCCTCAAATTATTGGTTCTAAAACCAAGTATGCGAACAAGTTGAACTTAAATTTTGAGTGGGTCAGTCATCTACAAATTGAAAATATCCAAAACATGAGTGGAATTAGGAATATACCTAGTAAGGAGGGACACATGGAAGACATTGTGAATTTTGGACAAGGTTGGTGGTAGAGCAAGTCTATAAGCAATAGGGATTATTTTGGCCACAATATCAAATTGACCTGCGTATCTGAAATCAAATTTGGGAGATCTTATGGAACTTTTAGTTGGTTTCACCCTTAATAATACCCTATCTCCATAGAATATTCCCTCTGTATCCTTTTTAGATCCGTGTAGCTTTTATAATGATCTACAACCTCTTTCAGCTTCTGCTAAATTCTCTTCAATTGATATTCCATTTTTTTTACATTTTTTGGTTTGATCACTACCCAATATTTCAGATTATCTACATATTCTCCCATATAAGGCTTAAAAATGTGCCATACTATAATTATTTTAGAGAAATTTTTGTATGCATGACAAGGTTCTACATGCATAAAACATTATTTCCAACAATAAAGTTTCACTGTTATCCACTTCTTCCAGATATTTCCATCTCATAGATAAGAAAATATTTTATTTTTCTAATCTATTAACAAATAATTGAACCAATACGTAATCTAATATGTTTTTTAGAAAGTAAACATAAAATATAAAACTAGATTATATTGAAGCTATTTTCGGCTATTGTTTCACAATAGATTGGGCACATGAATCTCATTCCCAAAAGCATAACATAGAGAATATTTAAAAAAAAAAAAAAAACAAAATGTACACATAACCATCCAATTCCAGAGAGCAATAAGTAAAACATTTCTCTTATTAACACATTCAAAAACATCAAATTTCAAGCTACACCATTGCATAACCAAGGCTAGCTTCTATTTTTTCAAGTGCTTTACATAGTAAATGCAAATTTTAATTTTTGCACACATTCCAATAATTATTTCCATATTCAAGATAATATAATGAATCTTAGAAATATAAATAATGACATGTACTTATTATGTTTTCCAACATTGCTTACATATTGCCTCTCTTGTCCAATAGCCTACTCATCCAAGTGCACAATTTCGCTTCACAATTCCCTCAAATCAGCAAGAACAAAAAAAGAGGAGAGAGATTTTTCTTTCTAACGTGTGTTCGATAATATTTTTCTTTCCCCCCACATTAACTCTAAAAACTCAAAGATTATAGCTATCAGATAACATGCAACATGCCATATAGGAAAGGAGGTTTTAAATCATTATTTTGAACATGTTTTCAGCCATCATGATGAAGCAGGCCAAAGCTCCCTTTTTATTCTCTTAAATTTAAATTTCACAAACAACGTTAGCAATCCAAACAAGCAAGCATGCCAATTGACCAAAAAATATTTTTGAGGCATAAACCATCAAGAAGAATATTTAAATTTCACAATTGTTATTATTATAATTTTTTTCCTAATTTTAATTTTCTAAACTAAATATATGGTTATATTTTTTTTCAATTCACTACTAAGCTCGCAAAAGGGTATCTCCCATGTTCAAGACATATTCATTGCTTCCAAAACAAACATCAATCATAAATTATGAAATAAAACACACATACATAATGCTCACATACACCTAAATGATATGCATTCACGTGAATTTCCATGTGCTCATAAACCGAATCATGACTTTCCCCCTTCTTTAGCCTTTTTACATTGACCTCTACTATCCATCCATGGAATACCCCTAAACCTGTGTATATATAAATATTAGCATTACCGTATTCCAAGGAAAAAGGTAATTTTGAATCACCAAGTATTTTATTATCAAATGTCGTGCAAGGGGAGTCATTACAAAAAAAATCTTGGGTATTTAGCACAATGGTATTAGTGCCTTGTAACAGTAGAACTAAAATTTTATAGGCTCTTGTACACGTTCTCAAATGTTTCATGTGGAATTCTAATTCTCCATGGATATGAGAGTGTAATTTCTATTAGCGATTATTTCCATAAACCAAATGACCAATGCATTTGCAAACTATGGAAGTCAAAATATTTGGAAACAAAATTCTTAAAACCACTTAAGAATACATTTTTTATACCAAGCTTATACAATTATGTGTAAATGCTAGCATGGCATGATTCTATCCTGATGCTAATTGGTTATCCACGATAGTTAACATGTTATGGATGACTTTATCTCTCTTCTGCACAACCAAATTATAGACTATGATATCTCAGTACTTGTACTCCAATGTCACAATTAATTCTTCTATATTTCACTTTTCAATTTTCTAAAATCCCTTTATGAAAGAATATCTCCTTAAAATCTATGGACTTTCTTACTAGCTTGCCAATGTTGAGATATATTATGTTAGGGTAATTTTTATTGGACCCCATGATACCTACATGGTATATTTGTAAATAATAGATTGTTAATGGATCCCATGATACCTACATGGTATATTTGTAAATAATATATTAGGTTTGAGTCATAGTTTAGATTGCGATTTATATTTTCTCTTTATGTAAGTGTGAAAGTGGAAGAAATGCACAAGTGTCATGTGAAATAATATGCACAAGTATCTTGTATATAAAAATGTAAATATGTAATGTAATTATGTGCACAAGTGTCCTAGAATAGTCCAAGAGTATTATAAGTATTGTAGAGTCAATTGTTCATTAAGTTACAAGTGGCAATATGATAAGATAAGAGTCGTAGGAAAGTAATAGTAAAGTAGCCAAAGAGTCACACTACTATGACTATATTATGGATACAATGCTCCATAGAAAGAAATCATACAAGTATATCAAAGTATATTTAATCTTGTAAAAGAAAGAGGAGTAATAAATCTTGTATACATTTTAAGCAATTAATATTGTAAGTTGTTCTTCATGCATAGTACATGAATGATTTAGGCTATTTAAATTCATATTTATGCATAAATGAATATTATTTGATTTATTATAAGCCTTGATATACATATTAATTTGCTCATATTATTCTACTCATCATATTATTATTTGACCTTTATTGTGGCTATTTTATATTTGCAATCTTGTGTGATTAATTTGAGATAACTTGTGATATATTATGGTAGTATAAAGGCTTAAAAATCCAAACTGGTGTCAGAGCTACCAAGAGACTCTGTCTAGATTGATAGAGTTTATTGAAGCCACCATTATTATTAATTATTTTTAACCATTTTGATAAGGTTAATTTAGAGTCTATCTACTTTGAAGATAGTGAGACTTGAACTCTATTTCAAAGGTCATATTAAGTAGAAAAGGTTAAGGTCATTCCACTAGGTTGAAGGAAAACTAATGAAGAATAGGACTCAACTATATTGAATATAAGGTCCAGCTTAGAAGAGAAGTTGAACATTGATTGATAGGTAGAACCAACCTAGAGGGAAGTTGGTCATTCAAGGAAAATTCATTCTGATATTAATTTTAAGAGTTTGAAGAATTGTAAATTAAATTTTGAGGTAAAATAAAGTCCAAAGATAGTTGATAATTCAAGGATATTTAGTGTCACCCTAAAATTGTAATTGTAAATCAACTCAAAATAAAGTTAGATATTAAGCTTTTAGCTTTTGATGAATGAACCTTGGGAGATAATAATCACAATATGTATAATAACAAGAAAGAAAGTAAATTTGCAAGATGAATGAAGTATTCTGAAAATACAAATCATATAAAATATTACAATGTAGCTATGGAGGAAGTGAGCACTCCATTAAAAAATCTACTAATCTACATTGTATCCATCACCAATGAATGGTGAGGCACAAATAACTACACTATCCACTAAGCTACACTATCTGAATATGTCCCCCGAATCTCTTATCTATCTATCTAAGACCCTAAGAGGCCATCCTTATATAGGTAAAATAGGATGCTTGGATAACACTCTATCTAGCTATGCAAGGGACAACTTGCACATTGATACTTGTGCATTTATTACATTTCATGAAGTAACTAGATAACTTGCACAAGAAGTAAACTAGATATATATCTTGGAGGATACATTTAAATAACCCAAAGGATGGAATAGATTCTATTTCCAACACTTCCATGTATTACATTATTTGGTGTTGAAGACTTTAGTCTTCAATATGGATTTTCTTCATCTTCAGCTTGATTTGGTTCTTTTTCTACTGCCACAGTCTTCATGTCAAGGCTTCTTGTGTTTTTCAATTCTTTGCTTTTTGGTGTCAAGCATCTTTGGTGATTCATTGCTCTCCTGATGGTGCAATTCTTGAGTGGATCTGAATTGATCCTTCTTCTTTCTTTTGTACCTTGGTAAGACCTAGTTCTCTATCCTTCATAAGTATCAACCTTAAGCTCAATGTTAGTAGATCTATCTGAAATATGATTTTGAAGATAACAATTTGAACTTTTAATCAATCTTCTTTCATAGTCTATATAATATCTATATTTGAAGTGATAGGATAAAGATGAGTGATTTGTGCCATCACAATATTTGCATGGATGTAATTTTCAACAATTCATTTTTTCATGACCATATTGATTGCAATGGATGAAAAATAGAGATTATTTGGCAATTTTGTGGTCAATTTTAGGAATATCACATTTTTATATCTTCTTAATAAGGTCTACAAGCCATATGTGCACAATTGAAGTTATTCCATTTTGCATAAAGTCTTGTTGATCAATATTTCCCTATTTTTGTTCATTTGATTCATTAGATGAATCTTCCTTTGCATAGTTGTTTACTTCAAAAATTATATCATATTGTAGAGGTTATTCCTTTTCTTTCCTCTTTTCCTCAATATAGTCTATCAGGTTCTTGATCCATATTGGCATTTTCTTCATTCCACTTCTAAAATCATTGCCAAGTATACATGTAGACATTTGTATGACCTGAATTCTTATAGCTTCCTAATTAAAATATATAAGCTCGATTTAAAAAAAAAACCTTTATAGATTCTTAGGTTTTTGAACTACCTTATGTCTCCCTAGTCATGAACACCTAATTTTGGATTTTTGAAGAAAGCTTATATCTTCCTAACTTTATAATATTAGATAAATATTAATGTTATCAAGTTTTCTAGAATGCCTTATGACTTCTTAATGTTTTAAAGTATGATATAGTGCTTTTTGTACAAATATAGTTCAATTTTAGTTGATTTTGTACAAGTTTTGTAAGAATAAAAAATCAACTTCTTAACACCTTATTACTCCTAATTGAACTAAGCACTTTTTCAAATTTTAAGAGGTTTTAATGTTGGAATTCTTTTGTACCTTTTTGAAAATTTGAGACAAGAAAAAATATGTAAATATCCAACCTTAATAGAAACCCTTAATAACCTCTTTTATATCCCTTGGATTATTTCTAATTTCTAATAAAATAAATTTGATGGAGTAATCCTTGTGGCTCCCAAGTTTGGAAAATTAGATAAATGATAATAATATTTACAAAATAATTTAATCCAAGTTGAATTCCTTATTCCTCCTAAGTAAGATTGCAAATATTAATTTAATAAGATAAGTCACCCCTTTTGCTTTCAAAATCTAATTTTTAACCTTAGTTTATAACCCTTATATCTCCAACTTATGAAAGCAATAATAAATGGGATTTAGAACTTACCTTTTTAGATGAAATATCTCCTTGATATTTGACGCTTTATGTGGCTGAGTATAACAGCGTATAAGTGGTACCTTAGGTGCTTGATTTAATGGAGATTCCTTGGAGTAGCTAGTCTTAAATTTTGGTATGTATGGTGCTAAAATTTAACATTCAAAAATGGAGGAGCCTTTAATTATCCTTCTACTTATCTTCCACACTACACTTATGAATGTTTATTTTGTGCTTCACTAACACCTTAACTGTGCTTCACTCCCTCTTTGGATGTATTTAACTATGCTTCACTCACCCATGTTGAACTTGGACTTTGAATTCCTTTTAAGGAATTTTGATCATAGACGTTGTAAAATGTGTCACATACGTTACAAGTGAGCGCTCCCTTCTTTTCATAATGCTTCAAGTCCTATGTTAAACGCTATTGAAGAAATATAAAAATGCATGGGAACTCATATGAAGTTGGTGGAGAATAAAAAGTGTCACTACCTTGCTTGTAACTCCTGCATAGGAGTTTCTAAAATATTGAGAGATGAATGTTGACCAAAATTTCAAGTGCTATTTTTGCATGGAGTACATTCTTGTAATGTCTTCAAAGATGGAGATTATAACTCCACAATTTCTTTGCTTTACTACATTGCTTGGGTAGAAAGCAAGCTATTTTATTGCAGGTGGATAGATGATGTGCTATAGATCTTGGATGATGATTTTGGAGTTTCCTTCGGTGGATGGTCTTCTCTAAGTTAGAGACCATGAATGTAACACCTTTGCCTCTTTCTTTTATGCCTCCAATCATGTTGAATCCCTTGTATATTTCTTTGATATCTTTTAGGAATCGATATGCACTCACTTGTTTACATAAATGTAGATCTTGAATATTCTGAAATGAGCTTTGATTCTGAAGGTAGGTACATCCAATATGAACCCTTGAGTGGCTCCTTCTAGATTGGAAAAAAGAGTGCTAAAATTCAATATTTTTTGGCTATTTTTCCTTGTAGTAAATGTGCCCTTTTGTGGCAGTTCTAAATCTAATACTATGCTATAAAAAACTAGATTAGAGCAGTGCATACAATGTATTATAATGTTGTATAATAAGGCTTTTATTATACATTTGCTTGCACTCTATTTCCAGATCTAAAATTCTGGTTTTGTGGCAGATTTTTCCTGCAATACAAGGGTTTGAGGTTGTCTTTAAAGAGTAGACATACCTTTCCCTTTTTTCTTGGATACTTTTGATAATAAATCCAAGCTTCAATAAAAGTAGATAGAAGCTTTTTAATTGATGTAATTTTGTGCACTTTATTTCCTTGCATTCAACTTGTAATGCTTTTGATTTTGAGACTCGCCAAGTATCACTTTCATAAGATTCTATTTTTATTTTTGGTTAGTTAAGTTCTCAAAATTCTAGAGGATTCTAACCCTTTTGGTGGCTTGTATTGGCCACTTTAAGTTGTATATTTTTGTGCTTTAATAATGTCTTTAGACACTTGATACAAATCAAACTTTGTGCCTTTCAAGAAACACAAAACTAATTTTATTTTAAAGAGTGGTATAGTAGTACATGTTATTCACTTTGAATGCACTAATATTACACCTTATCACTCATATCAACTCTCAAAGTCATGCACTAATAATTTACTGCAACTAATCAAGAATAATATAAAATGAATCTTCAAAAGTTATTCTACAATTTCACTACAATCAATATTGTAGGACTTAGTATTATTTTTCAAAATTAGATAATAGGTAGTTGATAGAAGCTAATTTGAAATATGATCAGCTCCTAATAAATGTGAAAATAAATCCTTAAAATATTTTGTTTCCTTTTGCACCTTTATAAGATTGTAGTCTAATAACCTTCTTGTAACTTTAATAAAAATTCAGGTGCTTTAATAAATCTGATAACTAATCCAATTAATGAATATTTTTGCATCATAAGTTGCATACCTTTTTTCTATAGCTCTTCTCCTGCCTTTGTATAGGATGTAGACCTTGGTGTTTAAAAACACCAAGTTGTTGCTTCAAGTAGGATATCCTGAACAACTTCTTATTCAACAAATGATGGTCTCAAAATTTCTTTTATGATCCTAGGATTTGGTGGCTTGTTCTCCTCTTGTGTTCTCCTCCTTCTGCTATAGATTTTTAGAAGTTTATGTCTCTAAAGTTGTGCCCTCTTGCTATGAGGGATAATCTTCAAATATCTAAAATTTGGTGAGCTTCTTTTGTCTTTAATTCCTCTTGTCGAATTTTAACTTTAAGTAGGATCTTCTTCTAGGGTTTGGCACTTCTTGCCAAATTATTCTTCATATATTTGGAACTCCTTGCCAAATTATTCTTCATGGATTTGGCACTCCTTGCAAAATTATCCTCTTGGGCTTGTTGGATGGCAAAAATTATCCCAAGTCCTTCACTATTAGGGACTTCACCTAGATAGTGGATTTCTCCAATGAGTTCTCAAAGAAATCTCTTGATATTTAGCAAGGCTCTCCTAGCCTTTCTTGGATGCTTAATGAGACCTTCAAAAGATCTTTGATCTGGTAGCTTTTGATGGTCTTGCTTGAGGCCTTTTCTTCTACCTTCTACTATTGGAAGTGTTTTTGGTAAGATCTTCTCCTAGATATTCTAATTATTCTACTTCTAGCTTTGAGCAGGACTCTCCTAGTCCTTCTTCTTCTTCCAAGATTGGAATTTCTTCAATGAGATCTTCTCCTAATATCTTCACTTTTGCTTTAGGATTGAGCTGATTCTGAATAAGATACTCTTCCTAAATTTCTTGTAGGAAGTCTCCCAACTCACTGAATCTTCTATTCCTACAACAAAGATATTAGTACTAAAATATTTAGTCTACTTTTGAATAAAATATTCTTCTCAAATTATTCTTCAGTATCAAGGCTTCTGTGGCTTATTTCAATATCAAGGCTCCTGTGGCCTTTTTTAGTACCAAGGCTTCTATGGCCTTTTCAATATCAAGGCTTCTATGGCTTCTTCTTCATCATGACTTATATGGACTTTTCAATATCAAGGATTCTATGGTATTTTAGTATCAAGACTTCTATGGCTTCTTCAAGGATTCTATGCCCTGTATCAAGGCTCCTATGGTCTATTCTTCAACTATGGAATTTTACAATACAACAATGGAGATCTTTAGTCTTCTATATTCACCATGATCCTTCACTAGAAGTATTCTTCCACAATATTCTTTTCTTGCACAATGAACTAACCTCTGCACTATGAGGGTACACCAACCTTCGAGCAACAAAGTTGGAGTCTCCTAGCTTTCTATCATAGGAGGAGTCCCAATCCTCTGAGAATTAATTTCCTAAAACAAAAGAAACTTTAGGCACTTGTTAGAAAATTCCAGATAACCTAGATGATCTTCACTAGATGATTTGTCAATCTAGTGGATTGAGTCTTGAGTCCTAGTCTTCACAAGTTTTCATAACAAATCTGTGGAAAAGACTCTAGATGAAAATGATTTCAGTATTTTTTGAAATTGAGATTCCTTTTAGTCCTATCTTTGTGACTCTCCCAAAATCTACCACCTAGATTCTTCTGAGATCTTTTGTCAGTGGTTGGTCCAATGGTGTGTTAGTTTGATAAAACTCTTAGGCTAACCAACAATGGTGGTTTCCCTATTGACCTACACAAATTAGATCTAATGTGGTTTTGATACCACTATTCAGGGTTATGCACAAGGGAGAATTTCACAATTTATAGCGAATTTTAGGTTTTTAACATTTCTTATTTTGCTATTTTTGGGACCCTAGAGGTCGGCCCATTCACCAAAAAATTACGGGAATTATTTTTTTCTAGGTTAAAATCGCCCCTCTCAATATGTATTATCGCCTAATATTCACCCTAAAATTATTTAAAAAAAATTATCTTGCCCAAATTGCCTCTTGTACCCCCACTATATATAGGTAACCCGAAAGGCTGAGATCAACACTCATAGTCTCAACTTGACAAGGCGACCACAAAAAGTGACTGGTAGAAGTGAGTGACAAAGGCTATCGACATAAGGCGACTGACACATTGCAACTGTCACAACATGACTAGCATGCCATGATTGTCATATCGTGACTGACATGCCGTGATAGTCACAGCTTGACTAACACACTATGACTGACATGCCATGACTGTCACAACACGACTGACATGCTACAACTATCACATTGCGACTGACATGATGTGACTATCATAGCACAACTGACATGCAACAACTATCACTCGCCATATGAAATTCTCCATGTGATAGTCGCCATGTGACAGTCGCATGTGGCGACTATCACATGGCGACTGTCACATGGTGACTAACAATAATTTCATAGTTTTAGGCATCAATATATATCCAAACATAGGCATATTTATACTCGTTGGAAATATATTTTCAAGACTGATCTAATGGTGGTGTTTTTATGAAGTTTTAAGATGATTTAATAGGTCAAAAGTAGCCCCAAATATGGTGGTAAGGAAGTAATATCATTTTGGAATATATTTTTACCTATTAAATCATCTTGAAACTTCATAAAAACACTTCCATTAGATTAGGCTTGAAAAGAGCTTTCCAAAAAGTACAAATATACCTATGTTTGGATATTTATTAATGCCTAAAATGATGAAATTATTGTCAGTCACCATGTGATAGTTGCATGTGGTGACTTGTCACATGGTGATTGACAATAATTTCATAGTTTTAGGCATTAATATATATCCAAACATAGGCATATTTGTACTTGTTGGAAAGCTCTTTTCAATCCCGATCTAATGGTGGTGTTTTTATGAAGGTTTAATATTATTTAATAGGTCAAAAGTGGCCCCAAATATGGTGGTAAGGAAGTAATATCATTTTGGGATAGATTTTGACCTATTAAATCATCTTGAAACTTCATAAAAACACTTCCATTAGATCAAGATTGAAAAGAGATTTTCAAAGAGTACAAATATGCCTATGTTTGGATATATATTGATGCCTAAAACTATGAAAATATTGTCAGTCACCATGTTGCGACTGTCACATGACAATTGACAATAATTTCATAGTTTTAGGCATCAATATATATCCAAACATAGGCATGTTTGTACTCGTTGGAAAGATCTTTTAGAGCCTGATCTATTGGTGGTATTTTTATAAATTTTTAGGATTATTTAACAGGTCAAAAGTGACCCTAAGTTTTTTTTATAATTTGAGTATAATTTTTTTAAAAAATCACCATATTTTGATAAATTTATATAAAATTTTGAAAAATTTGCCTCGATGTATATACACCTTAGGACTAGATTTTCCCTAATTTTATATATACACTTTGGGGCCGACCCCTTATGCATAACCCTACCACTATTAGCTTTTGATGAATGAACCTTGGGAGATAATAATCACAAGATGTAAAATAACATAAAAGAAAGTAAATATGTTAGATGACTAAAGTATGCTGAAAATATAAATCATATAAAATATTACAATGTAGCTATGGTGGAAGTGAGAACTCCATTAAAAAATCTACTTATCTACATTGTATCCATCACCAATGAATGGTGAGACACACAAAACTACACTATCCACTAAGCTATGCTATTTGACTATGTACCTCAACTCTCTTATCTATCTATCTAAAAGGCCATCCTTATATAGGAAAAATAGGATACTTGGCCAACACTCTATCTAGCTATGTAAGGGACAACTTGCACATTGATACTTGTACATTTATTACATTGCATGAAGTAACTAGACAACTTGCACATGAATTAATCTAGATATGTATCTTGTAGGATACATTTACAAAACCAAATGATGAAATAGATTATATTTCCAACATAAGGGACATTCAAAATCATCTTGATGATATTTTTTTGTTTCTATTGTAAGGAGTATAATCATATTATGTTCTTAGGTGCAATATAAGACATTGAAGATTCAAACTAGCAGAAGAGATTCAACTACAAAAGTTTGAGAAGCTTCCTACAAAGATAGAGAAGAATTTTAGCTTCTTAAAGCAACAAAAAGATTTGAGAAAGTAGCAGTATATTGAGAAGCATTCAAAGCTTCCTAAGATTAGAAAATTAAAGCTAGCATACATAAGAAGAATCGAGTTATAAAGCAAAATGACCTTGACATATTATAGAGTAGAATAGAGGAAGTATCTTCCAAGGATACATTGAAGAATTCGTTTGATTGAATATATCTATATATAATTTTAGGCTTGGCCACAAATTATTTTTTGAAGCAAATTCCTCAAGATAAACACATACAATATTATAGAAGAAAAGGAGCTTGAGAGGCCATTATACAATAGAACCCACAAGAGGTCAATATTGAAAAGTAAAGGAGTCTAAAAATATTAGATAAAGTAAAAAACTTGAGAAACTTATTAAGAAAATATTTTAGAAATCCTTAAGTTGCTTATGATAAGTGGAAACCAGAGAAGCATCATAGCAACATACTACAAAGAATATGGGATAATACCCATAGTAAACCAAAGAGAAAACAACAAAGAGGAGAAGTTAAGAGTTTTTTATTAAAATGGTATTATATATATTTATATTGCTTAAAATGTCTAGAGGAGCTTCTTGTGAACGTGCAAGAACCTGTGACATCCAAGAGCATAATGTTAGTAACCTGCATAGCAAAAGAAGCACATGAATTAGTATACAAAGAGGATGTGCATTATATTAAGGAGGATAAAGGAGAAGAGCACTACAATAAAGAGGAGAAACAAATACAATATTAAAGAAGAGATAAAATTAAGCACAATAGTAAAGACAATGATAATGTGTAAAGTGAATGAGGAAGAAAAAGTGATGAATAGGTGGGAAGTGAACGAGGCCATAAGAATACCAAGTTGGAGGTTAGTCATAGAGTGCAACAAGAATTGTGACACAATAGAATATAAGAAGGATAAGCAACGTCACATTCTAAAGAACTAGTGAAAAGGAAACACAAAATAATGAGGCAACGTATCACAATGTTCAAGTAGAACCAATGAAAATAAGCATAGGAGAATAAAATGTAACATCATGTTACATTATATAGAACCAATAAAAAAGAGACATAGGAGAAGTCAATATAAATTCAAGTTATATTCTAGAAGAACCAAGTAAAGGGAACATAGATAAATCTATTGTGAAATAGTGTTACAATCTAGAATAAAATCATAGAATGATGAAGAAAGAATACCGAAGTGTTTTGAAAAGAGAACCAGGTGAAAAGGATAATCAAAAGTAAATGTGGAACATCAAAATTAAGGCCAATGGAATAAAGCAAAGAAAATTCTTTTGGTAGAGGAACCAACACAAAGGTGAAGCAATAATAGGATTCAATCAAGTGGAAAGAAAAGCACCTACAGTGAACTAGGATTTCCAACAAGTAAATGACACATCAATACTTGGTAGTTGAAAGTTGAAGTGAAACGTTTCATCTTCAAAATTTCACATGTATTAATCCACATGGATGCATTAATATTATAACCTAAGGAGTAGTGTTGAATGTGATAGTAGAGTGCAATCCAAGTCTAGCAAAAGTAGAAGAATGTTAACCAAACATTGGTAGTGAAATGTACGTTGAGGTTCAAACCAAATAAGAGAGCAACATTGTTTAGCTAGTTCAAGCCAATGTAAAGAGTAGTTTTGAAATGCTTGAGGAGTGTTAAAAAGCCAACAGAGCACAAATTTGAAACTTCAATTAAGTTGATTCAAGCTAGAGTTGAAATTGAAGCGCATAAAGATAAGGTAAATTTTTTTATTATTTCAAAGCTATTTGGAGTTATAAGGTAGGATTAAGGTTTAA
Organism: Wollemia nobilis; assembly: GCA_028583015.1. Taxonomy (NCBI): domain Eukaryota; kingdom Viridiplantae; phylum Streptophyta; class Pinopsida; order Araucariales; family Araucariaceae; genus Wollemia; species Wollemia nobilis. The sequence goes on along the minus strand of JAQPPZ010003356.1, from coordinate 15,703,933 downwards.
TTTTTTAAAGGCTTGATATAAAGGTGGAGTGATAAGGATTTCTACATTGTTAAGTTGATTATTTAAACTTTTTTAAGTATTTGAAGTTTTTGAAATTAAAATTTTATTGGGAGTTTTTTGGATAGAAGTTTTTATTTACATTAAAAGGGTTTTTGAAATTTTACAAACTCATTATTTTGGGAGTTAAAAGGGTTTCAACATTAAAGGATTAGAAAAAATTAATTTGTAAATTTCATATTAAAGTTTTTTAAATTAGGGAGTCATAAGGTTTTCAACTTTAAAGGAAATCAAATTAGCAAACATCATATTTGAATTACAAAATGGATAAATTACAAATAATGTTTCAACATAGGAGGCATTATCAAAATATAAAACCATACTTTATAAAAGGAAAAGTTCAAAAGCAAAATTTATATCAAAGACAATTTTTTGAATACAATGGGCAACATCATAATTTTTTTTCTCAAAACTCTTATCAAAGATGTAAGATAATATCATGTGAGTCTAATCAAAGGGTTCAAATGGAAAAGAATATTTGGTATATAATAGATTTAGGATCTAGTCATCATATTACTAGTAACCTATATTGGTTTGAGTCTGTAGAAGTCAAGGATAATATTTCTCTAAATATTGTAGATAATAAGAGATATATAGTTCATGGAATTGGTAGAGTAATACCTTATATGCCTTTTTTAGATTTGGTGCTAGAGAATGTTTTATATGTTCTAGGAATATTAACCAATCTTATTTCAGTTACTCAATTGGTTGAAAATAGAAAATCAATTGAATTTAAATATATAAATAAACATAGAAAATGCATCATCAAGAATTAAAACAAAATAGAAGCTACAAGTTTAATAAAAAATAGAATATATGCCTTAGATTCAATTGGTTTTTCTCAAGAGATTATTGAATGTCTATCTCAAGATGAAGTTAATGATAAATTGTTTGAGTGTTCAGAAAGACAAGATACAAGGAACTAGATCCAACATAGTCCAATGTTTCCCTATAAACATAAGCATTGGATGAACCCAATGATGAGCACAAAATATGCTTATTTTTATAAATGAATTTCTAACATATTATGCAACATTATTATTATAGAATGTATGTTTATGAAAGTTTAATATATATTTAATAGTAAATTATGTAAATTATCTAATATTTATTTTTAAGTGAATTGTGTGCAAATTTAGTGGTTTTTACGGTATTTTAGCATGTTTACATCAAGGTCCCACTCGGACCTAGAAATGTCAATTTGATGAAGGTAAAACATCCGTAGTACATTGGTGAGAAGTGCTAAGTCAAGCGCTTGATTCCCTTTGAAGCACCCGACTTCCATTTTGCGCTTAACTCACGGGCACCTGCTTCCCATTAGGCACCTGCTTCCCATACAAAATAAGGCACTTGCTTCCCATATAAAAAAGGCACCTGCTTCCCATATAAAATTAAGCATCCAAATTTCGTTGACGTAAAATGATAGCGCAACTCCTATGGACAGTAGAACAAAACAAATATTTCAACGATGGATGCGAATGATATTTTAGGAAGGATGAAGATGAAGGAAAATATCAAGGATCATGTGTTTTCTATTTTCTAGCAAATATGTAAATATCAATGCAAATAGATAAAGCATAAAACCAATTGTATTCTATTCTGATAAAAAACATAATACGTTAAATCAGTCCAAAATTAATGTTTTTGCTTTATCTCCCTATTTTTATGTATCTGTTGTAACCAAAAAATTAGGAATTTAATTGCTCTCAAATGTAATAGGGAATAGCTGCATATATTATAAATATGCAGACCACCCTTGATAAAAATAATCCTGGATCCTAGATGAATTGCTTTGTAAATTTTTGAAGCTGTAATATATTCATTTGAGTGTTTTATTAATCTCAATCTAGCGTCTAGTGAATGAATTGATCGAGTGGAAGACTGCTGGAGCTTGGGCCCACTCTAAATAGTACTCCTCCCATTTTACCTTGCTTTCTTAGTTAATTTATTTACTATTTTTTAGATTATTTAAATTTTACAATTTCCCCTATTTTTTGTAATTTCCAGCAAAGTGTAGTTTTAATTTTTGTATGTAATTTAGGCACATTTTTTAGATTATTGGTTTGAATCAAAACTTCAATGAATATCAAACACCTCCAAGCCAATAGGTACATAAGGACTCATTCCTCACACTACAGGCATATATTGTGCACGTGATGCTCACAAGTCTATGAGCTACCCTAGGTTGACAATTAAATGGAGGTAATTAATTGAACTATAGAAAACTAACCAATATTTTACCCAAAATTTTGGTGCCATTGTCAGTGAGTGTCACAATTGTAGTGTATGGTCCATAGGTCAGTTAGTTTGAAAATTAATTTTAGATTCCCTTACCTGTAGATCATCTACCTGTGAAGCATGAGTCCACCAAGAGCCTAAAAAATCCAACGAATCATTTATTGAAAAAATAGAAAACACCTCAAGCTTATAATATTCTAGAAACAGTTATTAAAGAGAAAATCCCATCCATTTAAGTCATCTTATCATGAAAAAATATTATACAGAATATTTTAGTGACCAGGATGGGAAGAATTTAGCAATTATTCCAGAAGTATTCCAGAAAAAAGGAAAAATTGTCAATACGAGGAATAGCCTCCACAATTAAAATAGAAATAGAAAAATTGTTTAATGGTGTTAAGAGTGAAATTTTATCTCTTGCTTTACAATAAGACACATTCCCAAAGAAGAAGCAAGAATCTAAAATAATATCTATTTTTTTCTATTCGAGGTGTAGAGAAAATCATGAAAAAAATAAATTTCCAAAGAATACAGTAGAAGTTAATGAAAACTGTCACTTGGATCATCAGACCAGGTTGTGTCCAAAAATACTAAAAGAAAATCTAGAGGAAGTAGAAACTTACCTCATGGATCTACCTCCACAGACACAACTATTAGAAAATCCCAGCTTACCAGTTTCACCTTATACTAGGCCAAAATAGTTGTTGGAACCACCAGATTCAAATACCAACAACAACTATTTAAATTCACTAGCTTATCAGGGAGTTACAGGAATAAACCCAATGTGCATAATAGTATATAAATAAATTATGCTGCTGAATAATCAAGTAATGAAGGACTTCCACCGTATCCTGAAAGGTTATGGAAAACCAGTGAAATAACACCACCTAAGTTTGATATTATGAAACAATTGAGAAATATTACCGATATAATTCCTCAAACTATCAGGTATGTGCCTATTTAAACTAAAGCGATTAGGGAGGTATGCCTCAAGAGACTAGAACAGATGATAAAAATTGTAAATTTAACATTTCCCAACACTTTGATATATTTTAATGCTGATATTAGATGTAAAACAAGAAAAATGATAGTTAATGATAAAACTATAAAAACAATTATCATCCACCTGCCTGCACAATCTGCCAATAATTTGGACAAATCTATTTTTGAGGTCATACAGGAAGATTCTCTTCCCATGATGCAATATATTATAGAATTATATAAAGAAGGGGATGGCACAAATGAAGTCTTAATTGTATAAAATTTTAGACACAAATTAAGATCTTATCACAAGCCCCAAATTCTAGAGGCTTGCTTGATTATAGGTATGGGGGAGACCCCACCTTCAATTTTATCTCCCACAACATGATGAATGCTATTACAACTTTCAATTAAAAAAATATATTATTAGAGTTTTCTTTAACTCCATTAGTTTATGTTCTTTCTTTTTTATTTTGTTATGTTTTGTAGACAATAAGAGGCTTAGTGCAGATTGTAGGCATCCAAGGCAATCCGACCTACCAACATGTGTCGTTCCATTCTGTTTTTCCAAAAGAAAAAAAATTCAAAATATGAAAATTTATGGAAAATTCTAGAATCTGAAAAATTCTGGAAAATTCCATAATCTGATTTTTTTTTTGGAAAATTCCAGAGTCTGGACAATTATGAAAATTTTTAGAAAAATCCAGAATCCGAAAAATTCTATAAAATTCCATAATATGGAACTTAAAAAAAAATGAAGAAGGGCGCAGTCCATGGGACTTCCCAGGTGGTCACCAATCCTAGTTCTACTCCATGCCATAATGCTTAACTTTAGAATTTTTATGGGATCTACTACTAGGTGCTCAATAAAACACATTTGTTGCATACGGGTTGACATCATAGGCTGATGTGCAACATTAGACCATGGCAAAACTGGTTGTTGTGGATAAAAACTGAGCTCAAATGGTTCATAGAACTCTGTTGAATATCACATCTTTACTCTCCAAAAAAAAATTGGCTATGGAGATTTCACAAAGTGAGGGCTTTTTACAAGGAGTTCGTAATAGCACACAATAAAACAATATGAATAACAGTCAATGGGCTCCATTTACAAGCCTTTCCATGCACCTCACATTTGTGATATTGAATCAAATGCAAGCATGGGGTAGACTCCATATTTTTAAATCCATATCAGCCATTTGACGAATGTTCATGTATTCATCATTAAAAAAAAAGGAAGGAAATATGACATGGACCTGTTTTGCTTAACATAAATTTTCTTTTATTTGTGTTTTTATTTTACAGGAACAATGTCCTTTGTGCAATCCTTAGGTATCTTGGGAAACCTAGGCCTAACAAGCATAGGATCCATGAACCTGCGTATTTTTAACTTTCTAGGTGTAGGAGTAGCTCATCCCTCAGAAAGGGAATACTAAACCTGAAACTGCACAAGAGTGTTTGGATTGGTCTTTATGGACAATATAACACTCAACTGTTGGTTCAAGGGTGAATGCTAATTTTTTTTCCTATTCATCAAGTAGAAGCACTGAAGGGCCTAATCAACCTGACAATGCATATTCAAGGAAAATTCAACACCCATTGAATAAAGGGAAGTGCCTGATTCCCATTGTAAGACAAAAGGTGTCTAATTCTCGTTGTCTGGTAGAAGACACCTGACTCCCATTACATGGTACATGGTGCTTGACTCCAAGAATATTAAGAAGATAGTGCCTAACTCCAAGCATGTTAAGAAGATAGTGTCTGCCTCTCGACTTTTGATAGACCTTGATTCATGGCTTCTACAAAAAGGTGCCTGACTTCCAATTTTTACAGGAAAGAATCGACACCAAGTCTTTCGAACATGTGTAAAAAAAAATAGTTTGTATAAAGTTTGCTTTACGTGTGGTACCTAATTGCTAGAAAAATGCGCCTGCATCCTATTTTAGCAAGCACTTGCATCCTGTGAACCAAAATAAGGCACCCGATTCCCATGTAAAAGGTACCTTCTTTATAGTTCAATGGACACTTGTGCCATGTGTGAATAATCTTCAACATTGGAAAGTGGCCCGTGCCACATCAACAACTCATCCATGTGCATAAATTCAAAACCTCTCATGGATAAAATTATCTTAATTTTTCCATTAGATATTTATGCACGTTCCAAGGTCATCAATGAATAGCTTTCGAGGAGGGGATATGTGTCATCCCACGAATACATTTTTTCTAATATTTTCTTAAATTTATGTAGGAAAAATCAAATGAATAAATTGCAGTAATCAAGAAATGGTCATATGGAGAAAAAATTTCCACGTTGGAAATAAGCATGTTGTTATTTTTTCTAGTACACATGGTCATCATAAAACAACCAATACAATTACACCATGAATTTTTGTGCATAATACATGCACAAAACACAATATAGGTGTGTACTTAATTTTCTATTTTGTATATATAATTTTTTTATGAAAATATATTTTTATAAAATAGCGCTAGCACAATCCCCACTAACTTGTCCATCCAGCCATTTAGCCCTATTTGGTACTTTCTCTTCATGTAAATATTTTTTTAGGAGAACACTCATGGTCATCATCTTAAAAAAAACATATAGGCACCTGCTTCCCATATACAAACCATATACAAGTGCTTGTTTCCCATATATAGGTGCCTGCTTCCCATATACAGGCCATATTCAAGCATCTGTTTTCCATATACAGGCGTTTGCTTCCCATATACAAGCCTGATTCCCATATACATGCCTGCTTCCCATATACAGGCATGATTTTCATATACAAGCATCTGCTTCCCATATATAGGCGCCTAAATCCCATAAAATTAAAAAAAAAAAGATTGACTATGGGAGAAATCCACAAATCATTTGCTGAAAAAAAATGAGTTGCCACAACCAAAAAAATGAGAAAGAAAAACATAGCCTATTGGACAACCATTTCTAAAAATGGAAATTATAAAGCACCAAGTGTCACAAGGGTGTGCCACTCTTTAAGCATGTGGAGTGTCACAAGGACACACCACTTTTTTAAGCATGGGGGGATGATGAGCACCAAAAATGCTCATTTTTATACATGAATTTCTAACATATTATGCGAAATTATTATTATAGAATGTATGTTTTATGAAATTTTAATATATATTTAATAGTAAAATTATGTATATTATCTAATATTTGTTTTAAGTGAATTGTGTGAAGATTTAGTGGTTTTTACGATATTTTAGTATGTTTACATCAAGGTCCCACTCGGACCAAGCAATGTCAATTTGATGAAGGTAAAACATCCGCAATACATTGGTGAAAAGTGCTAATTCAAGCACCCAATTCCCTTTGAAGCACCCGACTTCCATTTTACGCTTGACTCATGGGTGCCTGCTTCCCATTAGGTGCCTACTTCCTATTAGGCGCCTACTCCCCATAGGTACCTGCTTCCCGTTAGGCGTCTACTTCCCGTTAGACACCCGCTTCCCATACAAAATAAGGTGTCTGCTTCCCATATAAAATAAGGCACCTACTTCCCATATAAAATAAAGCGCCCAACTTTCGTTGATGTAAAATGACAATGCGATTCCTATGGACAACATAACAGAAAAGATATTTCAACGATGGATGTAGATGATATTTTAGCAAGGATGAAGACGAAGGACAATATCAAAGACCATGTATTTTCTATTTTTCAGCAAATACGTAAATATCAATGTAAATAGATAAAACATAAAATCAGACGTATTCTGTTCTGATAAAAAATATAATACGTTAAATCAGTCCAGAATTAATATTTTTGCTTTATCTCCCTATTTTTACGTATCTATTGTAACCAGAAAACCAGGAATTTAATTTCTCTCAAATGTAACAGGGTATGACTGCATATATTATAAATATGTAGGCCACCTCTAATAAAAATAAGCTTGGATCCTGGACGAATTGCTCTATAAATTTTTGAAGCTGCAATATATTCATTTGAGTGTTTTTATTAATATCAATCTAGCGTCCGGTGAATGAATTGATCAGGAAGAAGACTACTGGAGCTTGGGCCCACTCTAAACAACACTCCTCCCATTTTACCTTTCTTTCTTAGTTAATTTATTTACTGTTTTTTAGATTATTTAAATTTTGCAATTTCCCTTGTTTTCTGTAATTTCCAGCAAAGTGCAGTTTTAATTTTTGTATGTAATTTAGGCACATTTTTTAGATTATTGGTTTGAATCAAAACTTCAATGAATATCAAACACCCCCAAACCAATAGGCACATAGGGACTCATTCCTCACACTACAGGCATATACTATGCACGTGATGCTCACAAGTCTACGAGCTACCCCAAGTTAACAATTAAATGGAGGTAATTAATTGAACTATAGAAAACTAACCAATGTTTTGCCCAACACCCAAGGTTCAATATGATGAAGAAGATTCAAGAGAAGCAAAGATTCATGAACAATGCAAGATCACTTAAATATTGAAGATAAAAATGAAGACCAATATTGAAGATTAAAGTCTTCAATAACCAAATAACATAATACAAGGGCATATTGAGATATATTACATTATTTGGTACATGCTAATGTACCCCCATGGTACCTACATGGTACATTTGTAAATAATAGATTAGGGTTGAGTCATAGTTTAGAGTGTGATTTATATTTCCCCTTTTATGTAAGTGTGAATGTGCAAGAAATGCACAAGTATCATGTAAATGTAAATGTGAATGAGGAAATGCACGTGTCATGTGAGAGAATATGCACAAGTATCTTGTATATAAAAATATAAATATATAATGCAAGGATGTGCACAAGTGTCCTAGAATAGGAGTCCAAGAGTATTCCAAGTATTGTAGAGTCAAGTGTTCATCAAGTATACAAGTGGTAAGATGAGAAGCCAAGAGTCATAGGAAAACAATAGTTAAGTAGCCAAAGAGTCATATTACTATGGATATATTATGGAGACAATATTCTATAGGAAGAAATCATAAAATTATATCAAAATATATTGAATATTGTAAGAGAAAGAAGAGTCATAAAGCTTGTATACATTTTGAGCAATTAATATTGTGAGTTGTTCTTAATTCATAGTACATGAATGATTCAGGCTATTTGCATTCATATTTTTTCATATAAATGAATGTTATTTGATTTATTATAAGCCTTGATATACATATTAATTTGCTCATATTATTCTACTCATCATATTATTATTTGACCTTTATTGTGGCTATTTCATATTTGAGATCCTGTGTGATAAATTTGAGATAACCTGTGATATATTGTGGTAGTATAAAGGATTAAAGACCCAAAAACCAAGCAATATCCCAACACAAAGTAGATTTCAAAGTTAAACAAGAAGTTGAGGCCCAAATTAGTATTGGTTTTGACTTAGAAGACAAATCTCCAATCACAAGCCATTAAATCATTGGTAATATCTTCATATATCTACTTCAACTATTTTATTGGTTGAGTGGATCTATTAAAGATATTAATATCTCTATTTGGATTCATTTGCAGAAGGTAGCCCATGAAATAAAGTGCTAAGGTACATTTTAAACTATCAAGCATATGATAGCTTGAAATAATAAAATGTCAATGTCCAAAATATTTTTGTATATGATATTAGATGATTATATAATAGGAAAGCAACATAAAATAGGCAATGGGCTAAGTGGGCTAGAATAGGTCAAAATATACCAAAATAGATCGAGTGGCAAGACAAGACAAAAAGAGCCAAAACTAGCAAGACAAATCAGAAGGGGCCACAATTGGTAGGACAAGTCAGAATGGGCCTAAAACAAGTTGGGAAGCCTATAATGGGTCATGTGAGTCAGAACAAGCTAGAAATGTCAAATTGGGCCAAAAGAGATCAAAACAAGTGGGCAGGTTGGAATAGGCTTAAATGGGTCGAAAAGGGCAAAAATAGATAGGTCAAACTAGGACATACCAAAATGGACCATGAAGGCTTAAACGGATCACTATATTCATAATTTCCATGGTAATAAGAGGTTCTTAGGTAAAATAATTATATTTTATATTTATTGTTGTATTTTCTATGTGATGTTTGTAGAGCTAATTCCTTTATTTTGTTGTACAACTCACTATTGGTATGGTTTTTGAATTCCAAAGAATGCACCCCATATGCAATATCATGATAATGGAGAAGAACAAGACCACATAAGTTTTGTTGATTCCTCAATCATGGCTAGGCGGATGCTTGCTTTAAAATATGTGACAAAATTTATACAAAGAGACTAGGGATCAAATCCTACCACCACCATGAACCTAGAGAAACATGAGAATATCAAGGTATATTTGCAATACTGCTTGATGTTAGATGTGAGGAGGTGTCCTCATAAAAGAGTGAACTCGATGAAATTGATAAAAATTCCTTCACAACATAGAGTGAAACTTGTGGATAAAGTTGGAACCGAACCTACAAGGGCCTTTATTGAATCCAAGAAATTAGTCTCATCGAGATTTTTTCCTATACGCAAGGACAACCTGAGGTATTCGTACAATAGTAGTTAAATCTTGTGGTCATCTCCTACCTTGAATTATAAATATGCATATCATTGCTCTTTGCTTAGGGCAAGTGAAGGTTCAAGGCTCTTCATTGATTCACCAAGTAGGCATTCGATGAGTGTTATGGCTTATATTATGGGAGTAGATGACATGCTAGACCCAAGAAATCCAATACTAGGTTATAAATCTATCAAAATTTGTAGTATGAGACCAACTATAGAAATTTCTAGTCCCACACCAATCAAATAAATTTCTAGTCCAAGGGTAGCTATACCACAAGAAATGATAAAGCAAAATATTTCTATCTTTGAAGTGTCTAAAGCTCAAGAAACAAATCATGCTAAAGATAATAATAAAAGTTTGATTTCCTCAATGATTATGAAAATATCATGAGAAAAGAGCTAGAGAATAACATGAGAAAAGAGCCAGAGACTATCATAAGGAAGGAGCCAAAGACTATCATTAGAAAAGAGTCATATTATATCATCAAAGAAGAGCCAAAATATATCATTAGAAAGGAATATTTTAATATCATGGCTAAAACTTTGGTGATGCATTCTTGGCAATCCAAAAGAAATAAGCATTCTTGGAGATCTAACCAAAATACTACACTGCATGCATTATTTGGTGATTATGACAAGAATCAAAAGTTGGTCAAAGAACTAGAAGATTGTATCAAGGATATTCAACTTCTAGAGAAGATTGTAGAAGCCATGAAGTTGAAGCATGCTCTTCACTATATTGTTGGTTTGGTTGCTAGATCTTCAAATACAAAGTTTTCTATTGCATTAATGAAGTTTAAACTTGTAGATCTTGAGGACACTGACTTCCTCTACTAGTCATTTATGATAGAATCACCATGTAGAGGATCAAAGGCAAAGTAATACTGTATGAAGAAAGAGTGTGATCAAAAGCCTTAAGTTCAATAATTATGTCTCACCATAGAGGTCAAGACCAGTAGTAAACAAAATTCCAAAGGAAATTTTGAAATTCATACCAACTAATCAACCTTATCATCCTTCTAGTTGATACATATCTTTATTCAACAACAATGAGGCTTTGACCAACTAGAATTTGAATAGCCTAAAGCTTGCAACAAAAGAGCAAAGAAAAAAAATGAATGGAAATCAGAGTGGAGAAGACAAACAACAACAAAAATGAGTCTCAAAATAACTAAAAAAATATTTTCTCATTCTATCTAATTTATCTCCATTTTTTCTATCTTTATATTTTCCAATGCCTTCTCTCCTACCATTCCAACTTTTTCATCCATTTTTCCACACTTAATTCCACTCTCATACTCATATTCCTTTTTTTTTTCCACTTGTGTTTGAGTTCTCTTCCAAGTGGGTTTCCATTATCTTTCTCATAATCACCAAAGTGCTAACTTACGACTTACCATATACTCGATGCCACCCATTTCATGTGACTTATATTACATTATGACTGATAATATATTATTTTTATTAAATTTAAATTTCCACTTTATTGTTATATTTTTTGGAATTTATAAAGTCTAAGTGGGGGCAATATTTTATAATTTTCCTAGACCTAAGGTTGTCTTTGTTGCAATTCCTATGTTGTTACCTTTAATGCATCAACCATTTTCTTGGATTGCCAGGTTAAAGACATGCAGGTAGGTGGGTTTGTGGTTTTTTTACCATTGTTTCCTTTATGATATTAACTAATACCTTTGAGATATGTGCTCAAAATGTTTAGATGCTTCACAATTATTGAAACATTTCATTTTTTATCCTTTAACACTTTAAAACTTTAATCTTTGATATTTTAAATTTTTTGTCTTTCAAAACTTTTGCCACCTTCCAACTTTCAAGTTTCTAGATATCACGTGTCATCAGAACTTCTACTTTTTTATTCTTGTTGAAACTTTTGGAAAGTGGCACCAACCTTTGATTGGAACTTTTGATTATTTGAGAAGACTCATTCCTTGGAGCTTTTCTCTACTTTCCAATATTTTATTTCTTGCTTTTCGCTTACCTTACCTCTGCTTAGACCATCCCTCAAAAATTTTGTAAGGTAACATTCTTGAGTGTAGTGAGAATTTACTACAGTTCTAGCAACTCATAGGGGGTATTCAACTTGGTGATGATAAATAACCTAGAAATAGTTACCTTTTACATTAGGCATAGAGTTAAAGAAGGGTCCCAAAATTGGAATGGAAGTAGAGGGAGTAATTTAAGCAGTAGGTCTATGACTTCTCATCCCTACAACTTTTGAAACCTTGATAGTGTTACAAAATTGAGATTATTCTCTACGCATTGGCACTTGAAACCTAGTACAAAACATATGTTACATATAATGCATATATACAAGAGTTTCTTGGGTGGCCTTATCCATTGCATGTGGAGTCAAATGAGGCCTCCAGTTGATTCTTGAGTATTTTATTTTTGGTCTACTTTTTCCATTTCCTTGGGTAGAACACATTTACCCTTAAGTAACTAGGACTCTTGAGAACCTCCCTTAGTGCAAGTAGATATACACTAATGTTGACTTCCTATTTTCTCTTAACCCTATCAAAGTGCACCTTCCATATCTAGCTCATAGCCCTTTGCTCTTTTATGTCCTTTGAGGTGGAGGGCTCTCGTATTAGATCAGATGAGTGTTTGTGCTTGTTTTCTTGAGCTCTCTAAAGGGATCTAAATCCTAGACTTCAACCATATACTGGTCCCTATGATCATCTAGATTTATTCATGGCTATCCAAGTGTTAAAGTACCCACTTCATTTATTCCAACATCCTCCTCTTCTTCATCCTAAATTGCCATAATTTGGTCGAAAGTCATGGAAATCATCCCTACCAAAGTGTTTTCAACTTGAAATATAAGATATTAATGGGCTTGCATATGAGAATGTTCCTCATAGTAAGCAATGGGTTGATATGTAGGAGGAGGTTGAGGTATCATAGGCTGGATGGCTAGGGTTGGTTGCTCTTTTTATCTAAATCTATCTATGAATAGGGTAGAAAATTGGTCCCATTCCACAATTAAGTGTGAAGAAATAGAGTCATACCCCTCACAATATTTGCCTCTAATTATTCCACCAATATTCTTAGATCTATGTTATGCTTTTTAATGTTATATAATTGATACAAGCAGACCATAATGCTCCAACTAGGTTATCAAATCTCTAGTATAGTATGATATTGACTTGAGTGTTGATGTTAGAATGTCATTCCATATATCTAGAAATAATGGAGGTCAAAATGGGCTTCTTTAATTTCTTTCTAGAAAATTTATGGATGGTGGAGTGACCATATTCGAGCATGTGCGAGTTAGCAAAAATAAAGGATTTAGAGGTAGATATTTTGTTCATAACTTTTGGGTCCTTGTTGGCACAATGAAATGTGTAGCCAAACAACTCAACAACAAATAAAGGATGAAATAAACTCATATAATGAAGAAAATAATGTGTAGTTGATAAGAAACTACCATAAAACAAAATAATAATTTACCAGTAAATATTTATACATGACATTCCATAGATCATAGATAGAAAAATGGAAGAAGAAGAAGAACTTCATTCATCATACATTCAACATTACATTTGAGAGATGTTATTCTCTCATGGTTCTTCACACATATACATATTACAAAGTTGCATCTATCAAAATAAATACACACATGGAGGTACCATGTTTAGGGTTTTCCTGCTCATGTTTAGGGTTTTCCCACCCATGTTTAGGGTTTTCCACCCATGTTTAGGGTTTTCTTGCCTATGTTTAGATAACCAAATAATAACATCTCAACATGTGTGTAGAAACTCCTAAAAATATAAATCCAATATTTTTGGCACACATCCAACAATCTCTCACTTGACAAAAAGTCTAAGTAAATGAACAAAAAACTATTCTTCCTTATTCTTCAAGGTTACTAGTAAAATTGAGAGAACTCTCATAAAATATCTCTACCAAATGAACTTCCTACTATCTAATGGATTTTTCAGTGCATCTATTTCATTGTCCTATGTACCATTCTTCTACAAATTAACTTCTCTAGATTCTACCATCTCTCTTATATAATAAAATTTCACTCGAATGTGCTTAGTACGAGAGTGAAATTTAGGATTCATGATCAAGTCAATTGCACTTTGATTGTCACACCATAAAATAATGGAACTTTTTTGAAAACCAATACCTCTACACGATGTATGTAATTAGGTTGCCTCCTTGGATGTTTATGTAGTAGAAATATATTTATCTTATGTAGTTGATTGAGAAACCACTTGTTACTTTTTACTTCTTCAAGTCACAACTTCTCAAAATAGTGTGAACACATATGCACTAGTATATTTAGAAGTATCTACATCTCCACCATAATCAAAATCTACAAAATCTTGTAGCTAATTATTTTCTTTGCCATCATAACAAATTGTAAAATCACTGATGCCTTTCAAATATCTGATAATTCTCTTCATTGTGTTCTAATATTGCTTACTAGGTTTAAACATAAATCTACTCATAACTCCAACTACTTTATCAAGATCTGGTCTTTTACACACCATTGCATACATCAATTTACCAATCACACTTGTATAGGGAACTTTATCCATGACACTCTTCTCATCATCATCCTTTGGACACATATTTTGACAATGCAACTCCAACCTAAAAAGGTGTAGATACAAGAGCACATTGGTCCATTCTAAAAATAGTAATCAATTCTCTAATGTATCTCTTTTGGCTAATCCACATCTTCTTCTCACTATAGTTTCTCTTTACTTTAATATCCAAGAAACAATGTAATGGACCAAGGTCTTTCATGTCAAATTCTCTTGACAAATCAGACTTGGTCTTCTTCATAAGATCCTTTGAATTGCTAAAAACAAGAATGCCACCTAAATATAACACTAGAATTAGAAATTTATTGCCTTCGTGCTTGAGACAAATATAATGATAAACATCACTTCTCATAAAACCATGTCCAATCACAAAGGTATCAAACATTTTACACCACTGCCTTGGGGATTGCTTCAACCCATACAATAAATTTCTCAGCTTGCATACAATATTTATCCCACTTACTTGAAACCCAACCAATTGCTCTAATTAAATGTCTTCATTGATATCTCCATGAAGAAAAGTTATCTTCATGTCCATCTACTCAATTTCCTAGTCATTTGTAGTAGCCAATGCAAAGAGCAATCTAATAGATGTAATCTTTGCCATGGGAGAAAATATTTCTTCAAAGTCAAACCCTTCAACCTGAGAGTATCCTTTTGCTACTAACCTAGCCCAATATCTCTCAATTGAACCATCAACCTTGTATTTCCTTTTAAACACCTATTTACAACCAATTTCCTTTCTACCCTTAGGCAACACTTGCAAGTTCCAAGTATTATTTTTCTTCAGCGAATACATTTTCTCTTTCATAGATTTCTTCCAATGAATTGCTTCATCACTAGTGAGAGAATATTTAATACCTATAGGTTCATCACTCATGGAAGATAATGCAAAGTTATTGTATTCATCATAACCAAATATGATAGGTGCACTCCTTTATCACTGAATTCTCAAATTTTGCACTTCTTGAATAATGTTAGAATTCTAGAGTTGATACCCATATGCAGGATGATCTTCAACAACTTGAGAATTATTGGAATCTTCCACAACAATCTCATTATTCAAAGGAGTAGAATGGGATCTACACAACTTGAGGTTGATTGGACTCTTCAACAACTTAGGGCTAATTGGAATCTTCCACAACTTGAGGATGATGCTACCAATTGCATGAAGATTCATTAGTATCATGTGGCAACTCTAACAAAGGAGTAGAAATAGGATCTACACTTAATGGTGGAACAATTTATGGCTAATTTTCAGCTTACTAATTTCTCAAACCAGTAGTTGCATCAAATTGTTCTTGGTTGTCTAGGATTGTTTCCATAGAATCATATTTGTTGTGGATTTTTTATTTGAATACTACGACATGGTCGAACACATGGCGATGTATCCATACTTTGCAACCTTTGATTCCATCACCATATCCAATTAGTACTCCTTTAACAAATTTATTGTCCATATTTTTCTTATTTTCCTTGGGTACAAGAAAAAATACTTCACACCCAAACACTCTCAAATGAGCAACTGGGGGTTTGAGTCCTCTCCAAGCTTCCTATGGTGTTCTCACACTGATAATAGAACTACATAACATATTATTCACATAGTTAGTTGTATTAATAGGCTCTACCCAAAAGCTTTTATTCAAACCTACATCCTGTATCATGCTTATTGTCTTCTCTGACAACATCTTATTGAGCCTTTTTGTAGCTCCATTATATTGTGGAGTATATGAAGTTGTTTTATTCATTGTAATACCATGCAACTTGTAAAAAGCATTGAAATCCTGGGAGCAATATTCTCTACACTCCTCAAAACCTTCACTTTTTTTTTTAGTTTATCTTTAAACTACAACAATAAAATATTTGAAGGCAACAAGAGCCCCTAAATTTTGTTTAAGAAAGTAAACCCATGATTTCCTAGAGAAATCATTAATGAAAGTAATAAAATACCTAGAGTTGCCTAATGAAGCAACTTCAAAAGACCCATAAATATTAGAATGTACCAATTCTAATATTTCTTTGGTTATATAGTCACTAAAGGAAAAAGTGACTCTTTTCTAAAATGCATGCTTTATAGAAACCCATAGAACCAAAATTATCTTTCTACAATATTTGGACTATATGTTTACTTTCCACAAGCAAAAATCCCATCTTCAACTTCTAAAGATTGAATTTTTTCCATTGAACTTATCTATAATATATTTACCTTCCATATTTACTGCTATAAATCTTCACAAAGCTCCCACTGCACCATGTGCTATGGAAATGGATTTATTTACAAATCCACACAAAAAAAAACACACACACAAAAAAGCATTTACAAAATTTTTGCATAGCCAAGAAAATAAGTTTCCTCAGCTACTATGATAATAGTTGTTGACATAATAGAATGTGTAGCCAAATAACTCAACAAAAAATAAAGGATGAAATAAAATCATATAATAAATAAAATAATGTGCAACTGATAAGAAACTAATAGGAAAAAAGAACAATTTACCAGTAAACATTTATACACACGCCATAGAGCACACACAAAAAATGGAAGAAGAAGAATTTCATTCACAATACATTTAAAATTACATTTTTGAGATATTTTTCTCTCATGGTTCTTCACACATACCCATATTATAGAGTTGTATTTATCAAAATAAATATACATGTAGAGGTACCATATTTAGGGTTTTCTTGCTCATGTTTAGGATTTTCTCACCCATGTTTAACATTTTCCCACCCATGTTTATGCAACTAACTAATAATATCTTGACACATATCTAGCAACCATAAAAAACACAAATTGAGTATTTTTGGTACACATCCAATAGTCCTTTGCCTTGATCGAAATCACCAGGTGAATAAAAAATTTTCTCTTAGAATTGATAGATTGAGATCTTCATCCAAATTCCAATATGATGTCCTTCAAAGCAACTTCTTTTGGATGTTTATCTTGATTAGATTTTCCAAGTAAAATTTTTAGATGCTTCACACAAATAGATATATAGGAACCCTCACTAGAGTCTCAATCTATAGGTTCTTTTGATTATATGAGACCAAACAATAAATTATTTGGGTCCCATTGAGCATGCGATTAAATTGTTATCATATCCAATTATCTCTATCACAGTACAAGGGACTAGATGGTCAGGACTATTTACCTCGTGCAAAATGACACAATAGGTAAAATCTAAGAGCATAGGATTTAGCTAAATCAGGTGCCTCCAGGTTATTTTACAAGGCTAAATCCTTTTAAGATTCAATGCATTTCCTACTCTATCATAATCTACCAACTTCAAGGGTAAAATGGTTAAATAAGTTACACAAAATAAAGATAGTGGAAATAAAAATCCTAAGCTATCCTAACTAACATGGGATGATGTACCAAGATCAAGATAATAAAAATTGATATGATAATATAAGGATTAATAAATTTAATCAAAAGTAAGAACCTAAGGTTTATCTTTAAATATGAAATAAAAGATCTTAATAATCATGAACTAGCAAATAAAAAGGAGGAATCACTTGGCCTCTTCTATATGTTGGTCGAACTAGATGTGCTATTTCACATAAGATATAAGACTAAACCTATCTATGTATGGATAACTTTAAGGGATTTTTATGAAGAAATAAGTGCTATCAAAGTTAAAAGGATAGATACAGAGTTCTCCAATCTCAATTGTTGTCAATTTTGAGTATATTGTGTTATCATTGATGTCAAAGGATTGATTTCATAGGTTGATGACATTGATTGTCATTGATGTCAAAGGAAATATAGGTGAGAATAATATTCAAAGGGTACATGAGGTAATGTGGAAGCAAGAAAATGAAGAACATGTGCTTATATTGAGAGGGGGGTGAACAGTATAACATAAAACTTTTCCCCAAATAGTAGCATCAAAATTAATAAAATAGTGAACATCACACAAAGCATCACACACATGAGAGACATCATTTTTAATATGGTTCACCCAATGTGGGCTACCTCCATAGAAAAATATTTCTCAAATAATATTTTGGGAATCCTTCCCAAGTACAATGTTTATGGACCTCTGTCCAAAGGAGATGCTGATCCCCTAATATTAAGTTCATGGATCTCTTCCATAGAAGAACTATTTCCCCTTATGCGTTGACTAGTGATCTTCTAGAAGACTTTGTCTCTCTACTGCACTAACTTTTGGATCTCTCTCCACTTGAAGACTCCTCACTTAGATCTGTTTTCAATTTTCTTGGTTGCTGGATCTGTATCCACTAAGACTTTATCCTCTATACTTTGTCACATCCAAAGCTTTTTCAATAGGTTCACTCAAAACCTGCTTAAATCTGCTCAATAGGCTCACTTAGAACCTACTCAAATCTTCTCAATAGGTCCACACAAAACCTTCTCAAATTTGCTCAACAAGCTTACACAGAACTTGTCCAATCTCATAGAATCACAAAGAGAATTGTTAGAGACTTAATGTGTTCTATACTCAAATTCAATGTCAACTCAATTCAAAATATAGAATAGTTTTTTCATGGAACTTGAACAACCACATGCATCCACTTGACTAGGCTCAATTAACTCAACTCAACCAATCACCTTAATGAACAACCCTTTTTCACAAAACCTTGTCCAAGAATGTATCAACCAACTCAAAATATTTCCAACAATGCTCAAAAACAAATCTCACATAACAATGATACTCATTTTATTTTCTAACTCAAGTTCAAGTTCTTTGTACAATCAATGGGCTTCAACAACAATGCTTATAAAACAAGGTTTAATAACAACTCTCATTTCAAAAAACCTTGAAGCATTAAATCAACCACTTTCAAAAAGGAAACCACAATCAATCCTTTTCACTCCAATGATATTTTCAAAAATCAACCACCCAAATCAATCAATAGGAGAATGTGCTCATACCTTTTATAAATATGAAGAATCCTCTTTGGAAATTTGCCACAATCACAATATTCTCTTGCCAAACTTCATGAGGGTTAGGAGAATTTACAAAACAAATATCATAACCTTTTACACCTTATTTCTCCTAGTCAAAAATCACATCCACCTCTAGAAAATAATTAAAAATAATTATTTCTTTAATTAATTAAGCATAGCATGAATATCACCACAACCATTTACCATTCCCTTATTTCTCTTAAAAATCACTTTGCACTAATGCACAACTCACTAAGCTCCTTAATGCAAAAATTCCCACATCAAATAGTGCAAAATATAAACTACAACTCATAAATCACATCACCATAGTATACCCTTAATAATGGTGCTTGAAACCTTAGATTTGACAAATTAAAAAATTAATTATTCATTCTCCAAAAATTGCAGCGACACGCATACCTTATAAAATAAAATATTTTTCCGGCTTCGAAGAATGCAGCGACAACAAACCATGCGAAAACGGGTTTCGGGTGACTCAAACCCAAGACCTGCAATGAGTGTGCCTTTGCAATCCTTCTGCCCACCAAGTGGACTAATCTTCCCATGTGGAAGCTATTCCACCTTGTGCTTCTTATGCTTCTTCTTTTCACCCATGAGATTTTAAACAACGAACAACGCTTCAACCAATATAATGCTAAAATGATGCTCGTGGGAATCGAACTCACGACATTCGTTCTATCAATACCTTTGCACAATCCAAGCTACCACTAGGGCATGCTGCCCAATGTGATTTGGGAAGTAGTCACTGTATGCTTTTAAACATTCACTGCATCACATAGAACAAAACACAAGCTCTTTCATTCGCATATACCACACAAGATTATAAACGAGCAAGGATAATCGATTTAAAAACTTTGTGGTATATTTGTATGCCTTTACCTTTACTTGGAAATGTCGACGCTTTTAAAACTTCCCTCATGACGTTGGCGGACATGGTGGAAAACTTATTATTTAATTTTAAAATTTAAACTTCAATTTTAAATAAATTAAAATTTAAACTAAACCTTTAAAATTAAATTTCTTCATCACCAGGGCACTTTTTTTGATGAAACAAAAATTCAACTTGGGTTTTAAGAAAAACCCATTTCAAATCTACCATCCATAGTTTTAAATAAAACCTTTTATTTTGCCTGCCTTGGTTTTGATAAAAACCCTTCCTTGCACTTTCACAAAACATAGTGCATACCATCATAGATCCTTTTGACATCAATGACAACATTTTAGCTTAGGGGATCAAAATGTCCAACAAAAAAAGACAAGGCATCCTCTATGGTGGTATTTGCAAAGGAAAAATAAAAGGTTTAATTGATTTACCATGGTGGTACTTGCAAAGGAAAAAGAGAATTTTTCATGGTGGTAAAGGTTTAATTGATTTACCATGGTGGTACTTGCAAAGAAAAAAAGAAAATGTTTCATGGTGGTAAAAACTTTATTTTAAGAAAAGGCCCAAAGAAGAAAAATAAATTATAATATTTAAATCTATCTAGATTTAAAATATTATAATAATTAAAAATTAAATTGTGAGCACCAAAGGTTAAGATTGAAAATCGAACATTTCCCATGCGTCGACATCAAGGTCCAAAGTAAACATTTGCATATTTAATGCAGGTAAATTTCAATGCTAAGGATGTGAAAGAAAAATCGAAGATCGTGCACCTTTAATATTTGTTTGATCATAGCATAGGAGAAGAAGAATACAAGACACATATTTGCATTTTGAGGTAGAGCATGTAGATAAGTAGAAGGGGCAGCAAATGTTGGTACCATCTGGGCAAGTACCCTAGATGGAAGAATCCCTGGTGCTAAGGAGTTGCAGAGGGGAGGTCTCGAGTTCGAGACACAACAAAGGTAAAGTGATAAAGTTTTATACGTAAAATATTTTTGTGTCAGAAATTATGCATAAGGCTAAGTGTGTGCACTTTAGGTTTTATGTGGGTGGCTAGCCCACATGGTGACCTAGCCAAAGATAGGGTACGGTCCAGCAAGTGACACAGGTTTGAATCACGGTGGCAATAGCAAGTTGGGATAAATCTTTATGAAATAAATATTTACCAAAGTCTAAGGTATGTGCTTGCTTAAGGACTCATAAGGTGATTATTTTGTTTTAATTTTCTTAATTAAAAGGGAAATAGTATGGAGTTTATAATTCATATTGCTAGTGCTATGTTTGGTGCATAAAATAAAGTGATGTTATAATGGTCATTTTGGAAATTTGAAGTGCATTGAAATATTTTATTTCAAGTAGGAGGTATAAGGTGTATATGAAAAATTCATGTGTGTAATTTGTGGCTTTGATTGTAATATTAGGAGCAAGGTGTGATAAATTTCTTGACATCTCATTGTAATTCTTGCATGGTGAAAATAAAATATGAGTTTTTGTTGAGTATTAATGCTTTATTTTTGAGAACAAAATAAGGGACTTAGAGCATCATTTTCAGATTTCATTGTGCACATCCTTTTGAGAGGAAATTTCATGTGGATGTTTTGAGAAAGTATTTTTCTATCTAACCCTTGAAGTGGCACAAAAAATATTGGTTGTTTGTGAGAGAGGTTCTTGAGGATATTTCTTCATCAAAGCAAAATAAGAAGTATGAATCCTTATTTGAGGTGTTTTTTTGGGCACATTTCTGAATTATAAGGTGGAGAAATGAGGTTGGAATATGTGCTTTGTTGAATGAATTTGTGCATTCCTTTTAAAAGAAACATTGAATAGAACATAGTGACTTATGGAGAGAGATAGAAGTATTATTTGAATACAAGATTTGGGATTGATTGAATATTTTTTGTGAGCCTTTTGAGCATGTATTAGAGCAAATTTGTATACATGTTGAGTGGTTTTGAGCAGAATTAAGAGCAGGTTTGGTTGCTATTTTGAGAAAGCCTTGTGAGAAGGCTTGAGGAAGTTTTAGATAAATTGTATGAGTAGGTTTGGTTGTTTTTTAAGAAAATATTGTGATAAGACTTGGGACAAAGTTGAGCAAATTTGAGATAGATATTTGTGAGCAGATTCAGATCATATTTATGCTAGCCTTATGATGAGGTTTGGTGCAATTTTGAGATATATTTGAGAGAAGGATTTGGAGTAGACCAGAGAAGAGGGGATAGATTTATCCTATCGAGAGAGATCCACAAACCAGAGCAAAGGGGATAGAGTTCTCCCGTGGATAGAGGTCCATAAACATTGTAATAGGGAATTGATTCCCAAGAGATTTGTTGTGAAAATTTAGAAGAAATATTTTCTTCGTGGATATAGCCCACATTGGGTGAACCACATTAAATCTGTGTCTCTCATGTGTGTGATGATTTGTGCATTGTTTATTTTACTGCATTGATATTATTGTTGTTATCATTTGGAAAGAAAAGTAAAAGTTGATCTTATACTATTCACCCCCCCTATCAATATAAGTTGGTGTTCTTCATCAACATTTCATATTTTAGTAATTTTGAAGACTATATATGGCTTAAAAGCCTTAAAGACTAACCTAGCTATGATAGGAGATAAGGTCAAAGGTGATGAAGAGTATGTAAAACTATTACCTCCAATATTACTTCATATTTTTATACAATTGAATTGATTCTTTATTTGAATGTTATGACTATTAAGGATTCACAACCCATAACTCTTGAAGAACTCTTAAAAATTCTTGTTTATTATGAAGTTTCTATAAATAATTATTCATCTCTTTCTCATATACAAGCCCATACAAAGGACTTGAAATTAGTGGAGCTAGGTCTTAGTTTCCCAAGGTAAAGATAAAGATTCCAAAGAATTCAGAGTCATGTAAATATTGTAGAAGGGAAGGACACTTCATCAAAAATTGTATAACAAGATTGAAGAAGATTGAAGCAAAATTCTTGAGGTTAGGGCACAATATTTATGATGATGATGATGAAGATGAATATTGCAAAGTAGAGGCCCATTAGAGCATCCATTATTGGGGGATGTAATTACCCCTAATATATCCTCCCCTTGTATCCTCAACTTAGATTATGGGGGGTGTTGAAGTATTTATAATCCGATCTTCTCAAGCCAAGGCCAAAAGTGTTAGAGATTGCTTATGGGAACTACTAATGTATCCTATAGGCAAGTGTTTATTGAAGCCTATAGGTATCATTTCTGTAAGCCTTTAGGCATAATTTATGTAATCCTTAGGCATGATTAAACCATATAGCTGATGTATTTACCATTAGTGATATTTATTAAACCATATATGGTTAAACTTGATTAAAGGGTTGAATACATTTATTATATTGTAATTTAAACTTCAATTTGAATTATATCAATTTGAGGTTAATATTTAATTGGAAGTTTGATATCACTATAAATACCTCAAATAATTGATCCATTGTATTAGTGTATGATATGATCTTGTGGGGTTGCCTACAAGAACCCACTCTTTATTATCTATTCATGTCATTTATCTCTCTCTATTTCATTTCTTATGGTATCTTTATTTTTCTCTTATATCTTTTCTATATATAATGATGGTGAATGTATGTTTCAAAAAGTTTTTGGAAAGCATTATGAACTACAATATGGTATTAGAGAAAGGATCAAATCCATATCACTTGGTTATGGAAAAGAGTCCTCATTCAAGTGTTTAAAGAAGTATTTAAAAGAACTTTCAAGATGCTAGTTTTAAAGGGAATATATAGGACATTTGAATATTTGAATTCAAATTTCACTTGGCACCAAACGTGTCCCACCAAAATTTGAACTAGATTGCTATATTTTGTGTGACATTTTTAAATGTGGTCTTCTCATTTATTAAATTTTGTATAAACATGCATGCATCTCAAGGGATGAAACAACAATTTATATTTTCATTACTTGACTTGATGTCACAGGTTCATTCTCACTCATCCTTTTGTGCCATTTCATTAATAATAATTTTTTAGCCATACCTTAATATTTGATAATATTAACTTCATTCACACTTAGAAAGTGGCACAATGATAAGCCTCTTGGTTGAAATAGCATAAGTTGCAAGTTTAAATCTATGACATACATTTTTTACTAAGATTTTTGTTTCTAAAAGTGTACAAATCTATGGGTGACAAAAATGTTGGCATAAGTGCCTCTTTAACTTTCAAAATGATGGTAGATACCAAAAAATATTCATCAAACTATGACTATGGAATAGTGGTTTATCCCCTATTTTGGTTACCAGAGGTCACTAGTTTAAAACCTAGAGAAGACATTTTTCTTTTGCAATAATTTCAAGGTATGGTGACCACATTATTTTTAGTTGTTTTCAACCACCTGTTATGGTGCAATGATTGGTCAACTAGATTTTAGTAGAGAGGTTGCTAATTTGAATCCCTTAATCAGTTATTTTTTAAGGGCATATCACTAGTGAAGGGTGATGGCATGGGTGTGCATGCACTTGCTAAGATAACTAGTGGTGTTTCTTTCCCTAACTCTAGAAATGCACCTTAGTGCATTTGTTAGTATTATTGCTTGTGGATGGCATGTCGTAAGGTCAAACAATAACATCAAGTTTTTTTTACATGTTACACTCGAGGAAAATCTTAAGGGAAAAATAACTTTTACTTCCAAAGTACATAGTGCCACAATGGTTCATCATCTCCCCTACATAGGGGAAGTCATTTTTGAAAGTCCATTAGGTATTTTTTTCACACATACTTTATATATATATATATATATATATATATATATATATATATATATATATATATATATATATATATAGAGAGAGAGAGAGAGAGAGAGAGAGAGAATCCAATCAATAATTGACATAAATCAGTTTTCTTTTTATCAATTTTAGTGCATGTGGTAGATGCCGCAAGAATCCTCTGATCATTTTCCATCAAGTGACAGTATCGCATTCATAGATGTTTTTGAAATTTTCCAATATTATTTATTTTTATTTTTAGTGATAATTCACCCAACCTTTGAAATGCCATAACTTTCACATACAAAAGTATTTGTAGACCATTTTTATATTGTATGAGTTTTCAAGTCCAACAAGTTAGTGAGATCTATTTAAGGACTTATTATAGTTCTATAAGTGTTTTTATATGAAATAGATACCTTGGTAGATATTACATACCATAAAGAAAAACATTATAGCACTTGGTTAGTACAAATGGTAAGTTTATTAAGAAATAAAAAATTTAGTTTATCTTTAATTATGGAACAAAAGGTCTTGGTGATCATGAACTATCCAAGAAAACTAAGTAAAGTATAACTAGATGTACTTTCCACATAAGAGATAAGACTAATCCTATGCGGGTGTGGCTAAATTTGAGGGATATTTATGGAAAAGTAAGTGATAATAAAGTTAATAGGATGGATATGGAGCTCTTCAACCTTAATTTTTTATATTTTGATAATATTGAATACTATATATCTCACTTCAAATCCTTAAAGGTTAACTTAACCAGAATAAGAGGAAAGGTAGCAGGTGATGAAGAGTCTTAAAAAACCATAACTCTTGAAGGAGTTTTCAAACTTCTTGTTCATTATCAAGTTACTATCAAGGATTGTGAATTTCTTTCTCTAATACAAGCCCATCCATAGGACTTGAAATTTGTGCAACTTAAGACTCAAATGCCCAAGGGCAAGTTAGATATTCTAAAAAATTCAAAGTCATGTGAATATTGTGCAAGGGAAGAACGCTCCATTAAAAAGTACATAACAAGATCAAAGAAGGTTGAAGTAGAATTCTTGAGGTCAGGACACAAGCTTTATGATGATGAAGATGAAGATGGACATTGTAAAGTGGAGGCCTACTAGAGCATCCATTATTGGGGGATTTTATCTAATGTATCCTCTTCTTGGCTCCTTAACTTATATTATGGGGGGTTTTTGAAGTATTTGTAATATATTATTATTAGTCCAAGGCCAAAAATGTTAGAGAGTGCTCATGGAAATTACTAATGTATCCTTTGGTTAAGTGTTTATATCATCCTATGGGCATAATTTATGTAAATATTTAGGCATAACTGATATAAGCCTATGGGTAGTTTTTATGTATTCACACTTAATCATATTTGTTAAACCACCTATGCAATTAACATTTTTTTTTTTTTAATCTAGCAAAAAATCCATTATGAGGCTGCCTTGGTATAAGAAACCATGACTAGGGGGTTCTACACTGTCAAAATCACCCAGGATTCGCACTTAGCCCTAACCACACCAACATTATCAACTGGATTTTGGGTACCCAATGTGCATTTGGTAGGGTGGATATTCGAACCAGGGACCTCCCTTGGAGGATTGCTCTATCTTCTCCAACTCATGTACAAAATGTGGGTTGTAGTTAACCTTTATTATATTTTTTAAAGGGTTTAATATATTTATTATATTGTAATTTAACCTTTAAGTTATTGAAAGTGTAATCTAATCCATGACCAAGGCCAATATTATATGATGTAGTATTAGATAGGCCTAAGGGTATTCATTGTACAACGTATTGAATTTTTTATAGTATTTTATTATGTAAGTCCTATGGGTCATGGTTAGCCTTGTTATGATTAAATCCACATTATAAATTTATAATTAACCTTAAAGCCTTTCTTGTTATGTCGGCTTAAGGTTAAGATCATTTATGTATTTGAGGTTTTCATATTAGTATAAATACCCTCCACCACTCTTCATTTCATTATCAAAGTGTTGTGATTGTTATCCATGGATAATACTATGATTATTTATGGTACCTATGGGTTCCCCCAATATATGTGTCTCTTTTGCCTTGTTTCCTTTTTTTTACACTTCCTATGTAAGATTTGAGTGAATAGATTGCTTATGTTTATTTCTAGAAAATATTATGAATTTTGATATGGTATCAAATTAGGCATGTAACTTAATTATTTGGTCTTGTAGAAAGTTTATTCAAAGTCTCTGATTCTTCTAACTTCTAGGAAAAATTACTTCTTAGAGCTTCCTAAGCACCTTCAAAAAAAGAGGCAAAGGAAAGATCTATTTTTTCTTTTTCCAGTTATTTTAATTTTTTAAAAGAATTTTATGTCTACTCTAGGTTATATTTTCCTTGCAAATAATTAGAAGAAGTTTTGAAAAAGATAATGTTTTTCAAAAATGTCACTCTAGGGCCATTTTGGAGGGTAAACTTCTAGAGGCCATAAATTTTATATATGGAAGCATTTTAAGCTCTTCTATTTTTCAATTGCATTATTTTTTAGCTCTTTGCATTGGTGGTATTTGTTAAAGGATATACTATAAGTGGATGGATGTCTCATTGTGTGATTCTCTTCAAAGCCTATTGGTCTATTTAAAAAGGGTAAATTTACAATATATTATTTTGTCAAAATATTTGGCCTACATTTATGAGAAATACAATTAGATTGGTGATAGCTATAGCTACTTTTGAGTCATTTCGAGGTATGCAAGAAAAGGATTCAAAATATGCTATAGTTAATCCCTATTACTCCTTTAGGCTATTGGTTCAACTTATTTATGAATATATAATCATTCATGATATTTTCCCTCATGTATTTCTGGTCTAGGTACTCTTGGAAGTTTATTATAGTTCTTCTTTAAAGTAGGTTCATGCAAAGCCTCTTTTGGTGATTAAAATTAGGTGGCCCAAGGGCAAGTGGAAGTCCCAAGGGTGATATATCCTATAAAAGGAAAATATTCCTTCAAGTCATACCTTATGCAACAATGGAAAATTTAAGGAGCTTATCTTTAGGAGGTGGCGATCTTGATTTATCTTCTTCATTTGAAGCTCTTGTAGAAGTATATTTTGGATGTATGCATATGGTCCAACCTAAGAATACTCTTACACAAGGATCATATTTATAGTAATAGTTTTTAGATGATGAAGGGGATTCATATGAGTCTATCTCAAAAAACATAAGCCCACTAGAGCATCCATTATGGGAGAAAATACTATTGTTTCCAATGTGTTTTTGTATTAGTATAAATACCCTCTACCATACCTATTGGAGTCAAAATTGAATCAATATTAGATACCCCCAAATTTGAATTTTTGGTTTCAATGTTTTCACCCAAATTGTTGGTCTTTGTTGCATCCAAATTTTTGAGAAGTTGGTCTTCTAAATTTTACCACATAAGAATGATCAGGAAGTTATCTTAATCACTAAAGAAGAAAATATTTGATGGTCAAAAGGTAAAACTTTCCCTAAGTAAAAAGGTTAAATTGAATTTAAGCCATAGCCAAAAAATATTATTGTTAAATTCCATATTTGGTCATTAAGTGAAGCCACTATTGATATTTCCTCTATTATTAAAAGACTCATAAATTTGAGGAAATAAAATTTGCACTAAGAAGGTCCCTCTAGTCCTTTGGTCCCTAAGAAAACTTAAATGAGCATTCGGTCCCTAAGAAAATCATCTTCTCCTAGGCCGAAGAAAATAATTTTGCTAAATCCTAAGATCGATTAAAAATTAAATGGTCAAATTAGGGTGTGCACCCCCTTTATGGTAAAACCCGTGCAACTCCTTCAATCTATATGGACATGCATGGCCCCCAAATATTTGGATGAATGCACACTCACGAATGACTCACAGGTTAAGGCAATAATACCATGGCCAAAATATGCATAATATAAATTCTAAGGCAAAAAAAATGTAATAAATCAAAAGTGAGGGTAATGTGCCCCTTTGGTTAAATATTGGGAAAATCACATGATCTAAACTACAGTGCTTGATCCATGGTTAATCCTATGGAGAGCACCCACTAAGCTATCCGATGATTAAGGGCCAAAGTCTAATATAGGTTGTAACATAATTTTTTTGTATAAATTAAACAAGGGTACATGGCCCTTTTAGCTAAAATACAAACAAGTTTGGTCATATTAATGACAATGCTCGAGCCCATATTTATCTGACGATAGATGCTCGTAAAAATAATTAAATGTTAATCTAAAACTTCATTAAGAGTAAACCGAGATTAACATTAATAATTTAATGCTTATTAAATGTTTTAAATCTTCAATCACATGTTAAAATACTTGCAACTTTGCTGATCTAGATAAGCATGTGTAAATCTTCATTAATCCAAAGATGCGTGCTTCCAAACGTGCGAGGTCTTTAAGAGGTCAAATTTTAAAGTTGGTTAGCATCGGTAAAACCTTGTTTAACTATTAAATTAATGCAAATTTAAAGCCAATGTCTCGGTAAACCTTGAAGATAACTAGAATGCAACTTATCAAATCTAAATGATAGCCTACGACTTAGATGAGATCTACTGGCACACTCTACCTAAGATAACTGATCATTAACATCAAAAGTTTAATAGCACCCAAGAATAAGGTTTTTAATTAATCCACATTAACCTTAAGCTAAGCATGATTAACAAGGGTTATAAACGCATAAAAAATAACTCCCCTTGGGTTAAAAAGTGTGCAACTCTGAGATATTGATGATAGTGCTCACTCCCACCCAAATCTGATGGCAACGCGCTCCTGAAGTTATCCTAAGGTTAATATGCAACGTATTATCAGATAATTAATCAATGGTTTTATTAAGATTTAATATTCATGTAATCATGATAAATGAGGGTCTAATACATTGTTAGTAACCCCCCTTATTTTTGGTTAACCCGTGTGCATATCTAAGCAATTCAATGGGGGTGCATGTCCATTACTTGATCTAATGATAAGCGCTCAAGGAAGTAATCAGAATTTAAAGTGCTTGTGTTTTAATCGAAAACTCTTAGAAGTTTTAATCACCGATCAATTTTAATTACTATAAATTATATGTGGATTTAATGCATTATAAAATGCTTCCCCCTTGAGATAATGAGCATACCGAGAGTTATAAAGCTTAGACCTAAGTGTTTTAAATCAATTTATTATTAAACTTAAGTTTTTTGGCCTAAGGCTCAAAGTTAATCTAATTAAGCACTTATAAGTATATCATTGGACTAACAACCATGCAATTTTTGAGATCTCAATGGCAGCACGCAAGGTAAACTGAATCTAACCATGGATTATCTATTTTAAATGAAAAATAAAAGATTGATTAATTCAATTTGCCTAAGTTATAGAATATTTAAATGAATTAACTGAGCCTAAATACTGAACCTTAGTTTTTATATATACATATAGTATACTTTGAAATAGCCCTCATGTAGATTCACATGATATAATGGAAGCACTCATCTCAAAGAAAAATCTATGGATGTACATGTTCAAAATTGCAAGGAAAATAAGAGTATTATTTTAAGCATATTTTTGAGGTCTAAATGGTCTAGCAAAGGTGCTTCATCCAAAGTAAAATCGATGACACGTGCATCATGATATGAAATACTGTATCCTTGTAAACACATAGTAAGCAATGACATTGACACTAGATCATATTGAAGTACAATCGAAAGCTTAGTGACAACTGCAAATTCAAACTGGAACTAAGGAAAGAAATGTTCAGATAATCAAATTGAATCCTATGGACTATACCAAGTCAAGCAAGAGCAAGCTACTCAAGAAATAAATTTGATACCCAAGAACCAAATCATATCTCTCTATATCTTCAGAACGTGATCATGTACTGGGCAACTATAAAATAAATCTGGTTAGAATGGACTTATACAAAAAAATTCTCAACTTGAAGGATAAAGATGGACCTAAGCAGGCCAGAATAGCTATTCATAAGAAATTTTACAATGGAGATAGAGTGTAAAGTGCAAACTTAAAAAATTAGGAATAAGTATCAGTGGTGCTACCAGATCTTGTATGCACACTCAAAAAATGCAAGAATGACAAGAGTGAGAATATGTTGAGCTCACAAAATGTTATTCATTCAATGCTTCAATGAAATATAGTTACAAAGGGGTCACTCCGACGGAGTATAGTTATAGAAGCACATCATGATTTCCACTCCATTCATTTTATGTGCTTCTAGATCTTGTTTTCCATTCTATCCTTCTTCCTACCTATCACTACCCTCATCTTTATAGGCATTCTCTCTTGACCATCGTAACCCTTCACCCCACAAAGCATCATATCACCACCATCCCATGGATAATTCAACTCCCACTGTTCCCACCTACTTCATAACCATTATATAATATATTTCATTTTGTCCTTCTATTTTTCATATTTCATTCCCTTTCCTCACTATCACGTTGGGTCCCCCTCTATTTCATGTCAAAAATCTACTACAACAAACTAGTCTGATCCTTATTGATAAATCATATGACTAGGATAAGCGAGGGAATAATATATATATATATATATATATATATATATATATATATATATATATATATATATATATATATATATATATATATATATATATATATATATATATATATATATATATATATATATATATATATATATATATATATATATATATATATATATATATATATATATATATATATATATATATGTATATGTATATATATATAGGTTCACCATTTGTCTACACAAAAGATAAAACATAAAAAATTGCCTGGCCCACCATATTTTGAGAGCTCCCTTCAAGTCAAGAGCAAATTGTGATAGGAAGCCCAGTTTTGAGTGGTTCAAAACAACTGGATAACACACAAAGAGATCAAGCTAGAGGATGACAACTATAAGGCCTATATGAGACCAAAAATAATTGACTCAAGAAGCAAATACTATAAAAAAGGTACCCACAATTAGAATCAACATCAAGCTTTAAAGATAGCAAATTATTGCTAAGCGGTATACTTGAGTGCCCTGTAGTTGTGATGTATTTTCTTTGTGTCTATCTTCTTTTCATCCCTCATTCCTCCTCTTTGCTATGTAGGTTTTTATAGAATAGTGCTCAAGAAGTTGAGATCATTTCCAGATATATTGAGCCTAAGGTTCAGAGACTTTTTAGTTACTAGATTGGAATGGAAGAGTAGAAGAATTTTGTTACATTATTTGAATAGAATTTATTCATTGTATTGATACATTTTGTAGAGTTAAATGGTATTCTACCAACTTTACATGTAAATCCTTTGAAAATTAATATAATTTGGGTTTTATTTTTTTCAAATCATTGTCTTTAGTTATGTGTGTAGCTTCATGATATATTGCATTATTTGAATGTGCTATGAACGTTTCTCTCATTGATTAACTATTAGATTTATTACGATATTTGAATGATTTTAATAGCACCAATTTCTTATTTCCTCCATTATTCCTATTCATTTAAGAGCATTATTAAAATTGCTATAACATCCTAATGAATTTGAGCACTAGTCTACACATAAGGCATAATTATAGTTGTTATCCTTGCTCAGTTAATTTTATAGAAGTAGTTTAAAACTAAAATTTGGAAGTGCATTAATTTATAAAATATTTAAGTTTAACATGAGGGTTTCCTTACCCATTTTTGTCCCTTTAAATCTAACAATAAATATTTTATCAAAATAAATAGGCAGGTCAACCAGAGCTTGTAATACCTTGTTGGTTTCAAACGAATTCTTGGAACATGACAACCCAATCCTATGGATGCAAGAAATTATTCAAACAATATTTGGGTGTCATTGCTGGGGATAGAATATTCTTGATTTTAGACCTGGGATTTCATGACTATATTTTTAATCAATAGACGGCCAATTGAAATAAAGAAACTGCAATTTAATTTCACACATTTTATAATATTTATTTCTTTTTATTCGTGATTTTCAATTGTATTTTTGAAGTGTTCTTGATTTTTCAAAAACTTATTGAAAACTCCCCAAGAATCATCTCTTGTGAGGCTGAGAGTATAAATATCAAGTAATATTAATCATATATTATGTTCTTTCTACACTACTTGTGCTGGTGACTTTGTTTGATCAAACCCAAAAATAAAAAATCAAGAAATAAGGAGCAGAACGTGCTAGCGCATACGAGGAGAAGCGATAAGGAGCTATTTTTAGAATTTGAGAACCCTCAAGTACTTACCCACAATAAAAAAATCATAATTTTGAAAAGTACTATGTATGAAAATAAATCTTATTTTACTGGTAGAAAGTACGTAAAGAAAAATAAGAATCAGAATACTGCTACTACAAACATTACTGTAAATGGTGTTTTAAATTTTGCTATAGATAACACATCTAATTATTCTTAGTCTCATAACCCTGTTATTAGTAATACTATAGTAGAAAACTCAATAGATTATACTGAAGTTTCCCAAACCACCATTCCTATAAGTAGTGCGACTATAAATCAGAATTTTGTCACCCCTATGGTCACAATGGCTCAGGTAAATATTCAAAATCAAAATCAACAAAATGAAAAAAATCAAAATAATGAGAATGTTCAACTGTGGAGAACTAATAGGTATAGACCATTCATTTTACCTGCAAATATGAATGTCTTACCTAGTAAAGCCCATAAGTATTTATCCAAATTTTAAGGAAATAATGCAGTCACTAGTGAGGACCATATCAATATTTTCCTAAATGCCATGGATAGTTTAGAAGTAGAGAATGAAGATGTAGTCCTGAGTTTATTCTTGCAAACATTATAAAAATATGCCAGAGAGTGGTTTAGCACCCTCCCAGCCAATGACATTGTAGACTTTGCAAAAATGAAGATTGTATTCCTGAGAAAGTTTGGAGAAAGGAAAAATGAGCAATCCCTTTTAACTAAATTAACTACCATGAAGAAGAAAGAAAATGAAGTTGTCATTGATTTCAATAGAATATTTTCTATAACTAGGAACAAAATCCCTACAAACCTTAGGCCTAATGACATCTAATATATCTATTTCTATAATAATGCTTTCCTAGGGAAGTTTAATTATGAGTTGAGACAAGAGTAAGCCACTACTATTGATGAATATATGGATAAAGCAATAGATATTGAAAGAAACATGTTAAATAGTGGGAACATGAAACCTTACTATCTAGAAACAAACCAACTTGATAAAAAGCCTAAAAAGGTATCCTTCGATTTACAAAGAAAATCTAAAGCAGAACCTATGGAAAATTTGACTAATCAAGTGACAAAGAGGTTGAACACTATGAACAATAGGTTAGCTAGAATAGAGAGAAATAATTGGAATAATGGTGAATTGTCACAACTAGAAATGCTCTAGATTGATAATCGCCCTCCTTTCAAAAATAATTTCAATAGAAATTGGGGAAACAACAATAACTCAGATGAAGGTAATAGAAATACGAACAATGGAAGTAATAACTAGAAGAAGAGAGAATATGATAGAGACCAAAACAATGTTCCAAACCCTATCCCATCTATTAATCTCACTGAAATTTTTCCTTATTTTTGTTCAGCCTATGATGCTCCCCACAATCTAGAGGGATGTGAAATATATTTAAGTACACAACATAATGTAGATCTTAATGATGATTTAGAATATGACATAAGAATAAATGCTTGCTGGTATTTAGAATATGAATCAAGAGAAATAATTTTTGAGGAAAACATGGATAAATATGCTTCCAATCATCATCCCCAGATCTTAGTGGTTGAAGGTACTAAAATTTTACAAAGTCCACAAGAATCTAGATATGATCAAATAAAGCTAGGAAAATTTATCCCAACTTCTAAAGAGGTAGAGGATTTAGAAGCCACTCATACTCTAAACTTATGGAACAGAATAGTCCTAGATAAAATAGAAAAACTTTCTACTAGTGAAATAAAAAACAATCCTTCACCAATAGGAATACTAGTAAAGAAAAAGTTGATAAAACCCCTAAAAAGGTAATCCTAGATCTGGTAGAATTAGAAGAAGAGATGCCTAAAGAAGAATGCACCAAACCACTTGATGTGAAAAAATAGAGTTTGATGTTGGTTTAGAACTTAGTAAATAAAAGGTAAATATCACATTTGGTGAGCTCATGAAGGTTCAACAATATAGAGAACAAGTCTATAGAGCAGTTGGACTCATTGACAAAAAATATATCCATATTGCAATGTTGCTAGACAAATCCAATAGGATACCATGTCACCATCCTCTGTTAGACCTTTCTATGTTCTTTAAGATATAATTTAGATGAAGGAGACATGTTTGTGATCCATAATTATATGCTTGATAGTGGAGCTTCACATAATATCATACCCAAGATGGTAGCTAACCAAATGGGATTAATTTGTACAAGAGATTCTGCTCCTATGTTAGTAATGGAAAATAGGAAAATACCTTGTGTTGGAGTAATAATTGGATTATTAGTTTATCTAGACTAGCATCCCAAAAAGGGTATAGTGATGGATATTGCAGTAGTTGATTTTGATCCTTTCTTTTTATTGCTACTAAGTAGGCATTGGACTAAACTAAGAGGATCTATTAAATTGGACTGGTCCTATGCTACCATTCCTATATTTGATAAGGAAAATATAATCCTCCAAAGAGAACCCTTCAATAAATACTCTATAGAATTAATTAAGATAGATTATACCATGATAAACTTGGTAAATTCTATAGAATAAAAAGGTATGAGAGTATATTCAATATGGTATAATCCTTTCCTTATAGAGGTATAAGAAGCTAAAGATATGGATCCATAAATCATGAAGATAGTTGATGCTCAATCTGACATAGTGTTGATATAAGAAATGTGGAAAGTAAATTTTAGAGCTAAATCTTAGTCTAGAGTAGGTGTAGGAGTTAATATGACTGATATAAAAGGAAAATATCTTGGTACTCATTACAGAATGGAATTGACTTGCACCAATAATGTGGATGGATATGAATCTTTATTACATGGACTCAAAAAATCTAAAGAGTTAGGCATAAACTACTTGACTGTAAGAGTTAGGATACCATGTCACCATCCTCTGTCAGACCTTTCTATGTTCTTTAAGATATAATTTAGATGAAGGAGAAAGGTATGTAATCCATAATTATATGCTTGATAGTGGAGCTTCACATAATATCATACCCAAGATGGTAGCTAACCAAATGGGATTAATTTGTACAAGAGATTCTGCTCCTATGTTAGTAATGGACAATAGGAAAATACCTTGTGTTGGAGTAATAATTGGATTATTAGTTTATCTAGACTAGCATCCCAAAAAGGGTATAGTGATGGATATTGTAGTAGTTGATGTTGATCCTTTATTTTCATTGCTACTAAGTAGGCATTGGACTAAACAACTAAGAGGATCTATTCAATTGGACTAGTCCTATGCTACCATTCCTATATCTGATAAGGAAAATATAATCCTCCAAAGAGAACCCTTCAATAAATACTCTATAGAATTAATTAAGATAGATTATACCATGATAAAATTGGTAAATTTTATAGAATAAAAAGGTATGAGAGTATATTCAATATGGTATAATCCTTTCCTTATAGAGGTATAAGAAGCTAAAGATATGGATCCATAAATCATGAAGATAGTTGATGCTCAATATGACAGAGTGTTGATACAAGAAATGTGGAAAATAAATTTTAGAGCTAAATCTTAGTCTGGAGCAGGTGTAGGAGTTAATGACTAATATAAAAGGAAATTATCTTGGTACTCGTTAAAAAATGGAATTGCCTTGCACCAATAATGTGGATGAATATGAATCTTTATTACTTGGACTCAAAAAATCTAAAGAGTTAGGCATAAACTACTTGACTATAACTGGTGATGCAAAATTGATTATCCAAAAGATAAGAGGAAAATAGCAAACCAAACATCCTAGGTTAAAATGCTACAAAACTACAGTATTGGAAGAAATTGAATTTTTTTATCTTTTAATATTTCATACATTCCTAGAGAACGAAACCATGTTGATGACCTTCTAGCTATAAATGCATCAGACATGGATAATCTAGAAATCACTACAGAGTATATGGACATATTCTCAACTATCTTGGTTTGTAAACCTTTTGTACCAAATAATATTGTCTACTTGCAAGTTTTACAAGATGATGTTGATATAAAGGACTTCATGACATTACAGAATCAATATGTAGATATAATTTGTGATGAGGAGGATGAAGATAAAATAAAAGATTAGATAGAAGAACCAGTAGAAGTAATTTAACTAAAAACGAATAGAATACCAAAAGGATTGATTTCTCTGGAAAGTTTGTTTGATGATTTTGATAAAGCATACAAACCACTTCAGAAAGAGACTATAGCTGAGGGTGTCAACATCGATACAATTAAAGAGCCCAAAATAGTAAAAATTGATAAATATTTACCAGAAAAAGAAAAAGCAGGATACATAAGTTTCTTAAAGAGAAATAAAGAACATTTTTCTTGGACATATGAAGACCTCAAAACATTTAAAATAGATGTTATGTCAAATATCATACCCCTGAAGGAAGATGCCAAGACTTTTAGATAGAAACAAAGAATTTTTAATCCTACTTTACACCCAATGATGCAAAAGGAAGCAAATAAGCTGCTAGATTCTAAAATTATTAGAAAAGTGAGATTATCATCTTGGATATCCAATTTAGTACCAGTAAGAAAGAAGAATGGGAAAATTAGACTCTGTATAGATTTTAGAAACCTAAATAAAATCTCACTGAAAGACAATTATCCTTTGCCCAATATGGAAAAATTGTTACAAGCAATAGTTGGGTCATCCAAAATGTCACTGTTAGATGGATGTTTAGGATATAATCAAATACATATTAATCCATAACACATACACAAGACAAAATTCACTACACCATGGGATACTTTTCAATATTTGAGAATACCTTTTGACCTGATGAATGCAAGGGTAAATTTATAGAGAGAAATATATTTTGCTTTCAAATGTCTGATGTTCAAAATAGTGGTTGTATATCTAGATGATATTACAGTATTTTTATGAAAATCCAGAAGAGCATTTGGAGCATCTTGCTATAGTTTTTTCCAGGTGTAAGTATTTTGGAATTTATTTGAATCCTAAGAAATGTATATTTGGGACCACACAAGAAAAATTACTAGGCCACATAGTTTCAAAAAAAGGAGTAATTATAGATCTAGAAAGAATAGAGGCTATCTCAAAAATTTCCCCCCTAAAAACATTAAGGGAGTCAGGTCTTTCTTTTGCAAAACAAATTTTGTAAGAAGGTTTATTCCTAATTTTGTAGAGATGACCAAGCCTATTAATGATATGGTCAAGAAGACAGGGGAAATAAAGTGGACACCAAAAATATGAAAGCATTTAAAAAATATTAAATAATCCATTTCAACTGCTCCAATTTTAACCTACCTTGACTATTCAAAATATTTCAACATATATTCATTTGCATTTGATCATTTGATTGTTGTAGTCATTTCTCAAAAGGATGATGAAAATAATGAAAGACCAGTAGCTTTTATGAGTTCGGGTTTTAAGGGAGCACATCTCAAATATACTCTACTAAAGAAACATGCTTACATAGTAATCCAAGCCTTAGAGCATTTCAAGAATATATTTGGTTCTAACAGGGTTTTCTATTACATTCATTTTATAGCTATAAAGGATGTCTTTACTCAATCTAAACTATTAGGAAATCTTGCAAGATGGATGGTAAAACTACTACAATATGATGCTGAATTTAAAATAGTTAAAACTATAAGAGGGCAAGGCTTAGCTAAATACTTAGCTTATAAAGGAGAAAACTTTAATAACATCACTATAGTAGATGAAATGCATGACATTATAAGGAATAATAATGTAGAATGTAGGTGGTATGATGATATATTAGCTTATATTCAAACTTTGTCTTTCCCTAGAGGCATGTCAGCTAGAAAAATGAGATCAGTAAAACTTCGAGCACACAAATATCATGTGCAGGATGGTATGCTTTATTGAGGACACCCTGACGGTGAATTAATAGTCTGTCTATTTGAAAAAAATTCCCAAAAGCAATTAAAGAATTTCATGATGGTTTTTGTAGAGGATATTTTACACCAAACGCCACTGCTAACAAAATTCTGAGTAGGTTATTATTTGCCTCCCATTTTTAAATATGTATATCAATATGAGGAATTGAAATAATTGTTAAGTTTTTACAGATAAGAAGTATTTGGCAGCTGTGCCCCTCAAGCCAGTGATCATAGAAGCACCATTTACACAATGGGGTATTGATATTATTGGAGAGATCAATTCAAATTCATTATATATGCACAAGTGGATCATAAATGCAATGGATTACTTCACTAAATGGGTAGAGGTTGCTCCTTTAATAAACTCCACAACTCAAACTGTTATTAATTTCTTAGAAGAAAGTATTCTAACTAGATTTAGAGTTCCTCATAAACTAGTAACAAATAATAGGAAATATTTTACACTCATTTGAGATGATAGAATTTTTTTGGTAAATTAATAATTTTATTAAAAATAGGGCATTTGAAAGGCGCCCCAATGCCTTGTACATCAAAGGAGCAAAAAGGAGCAGATGAAAAGGAACCAC
Source organism: Wollemia nobilis (assembly GCA_028583015.1). NCBI lineage: Eukaryota > Viridiplantae > Streptophyta > Pinopsida > Araucariales > Araucariaceae > Wollemia > Wollemia nobilis. The sequence goes on along the minus strand of JAQPPZ010003356.1, from coordinate 15,664,379 downwards.
AGAACTGCTTGCTGAAACAAAAAATTACAACCTCAGACTAAAAGGAGCAAAAAGAAGCAGCCTTTGACAAAAAGGAACAGAGAGAAATAGGCAGAAATATGACAGAACCCAAAAAGAAGCGATCCTCCACCATAGAGGAACTCAAAAAGAAGTGATCCTCCACCATAGAGGAACCCAAAAATAGAGGAAAAGCCTTCAGCCATCAAGGGGAATGTCCATCTGCATGAGAGATGAAGCAGCACCTTCCAGGCCAACGTCTTTCGCATCTATTTTTGAAATCTCTTTAGTACTATCCTTAAGAATAGTGGTACATGCATCCTTAGCGATCTCCATTACATCTTCATCGTTGACAACATCTTTGATGTCAATTTTGGTATCAAAGGATACCTCAGCACTAGCCAAGACTGGAACATTATCAAAATTGTCACAGAAAAACAAGAGGCTTAGTGCATGGCGCTGTTCTTTGAGAGTTGATATCGCCTTTCCAATGGCCAAATGAGCAGTTTCAAGATGATCAATGGTGGCTGAAGTTGCATGCACAACCAACTTGTGAAGATACCTTTCAACTAGGTCAGGAGAATTAGACTTATCCTTTGGAGTTTTTATAGAGGTGGACGAAGGGGTTTTGGCAATTTCTTTGTGTTTCAGCCTCTGGGAACTACGGACAGGGGTCATTTCAACTTTGGCCTTCTTCCTGGTGGAAAAATCAGAAAAGGATTTACCCCCTTTGTCTTTTCTTTTGGATCTGGTATTTTTTGGACTCGGGGTTGAGGAAGAATTCTCTTCCTCAGACTCAGGGGTAGGGAGGTTACCTGAAGGGAAATGCAGAAGGAGGAACTTGTATAGGACTTTAAAAAGACCCTGGTGACAAGGTTTGGCCTCATATTTCTTGGAACGATTGGTAGTGATAGTATAGTCCATGGACCAGAATAAGGCGGCAGGAATGTTCATCATTTTTGAGTCCCGAAAGTGATTTACAAAGGCTAGATGATAACAACATAGTTGGGACTCGGGGTTGTCACAAGTAAAATATTGCATTATTGGCTTTAAAATTTCTTTCCAGGGCGTTGACAAGTGATGACGAAACAAACCTTTTTTTACCTTCTTGTGGATAGGTGAATTTTTTTTGAAGTGTGTCAACTCCGCCTCCCAGTTGTGCTTGTTTCTTCTGATAACTTTTCCATCCAAATCTTGCCCCGTCAGGTCCGCCAACAACTCGAAGGAAATCTGGAACTAGACGCCATGGATGGAAACAAAGTCATTGTCCCAAGTTGTCATGAAAGCCTTAGTAACCTCCTCATCCACACCGTAGAACATGTTGAAGAAATCAATGATTCCTTTTTTATCTTTAAACATATCAGTGGAAATAGAATCCAGTTCAAGAGTCTCAGGCTCAATGAAAACAACTTTCCCTTCCTTCATGGTTGCAAAAGGAATTAAGGAAGGAAAGAAATTGAAGGTAAAAAAACACAGGCCCAAAGGAACAGAGACAGAAATATGCATCCACTGATAAAGCCACAACAGGAATAAATAGAAAGTAATGCTTGGCCAAAAAGGAAAAAACTGCCAGAAAGGATAAGATTGGTTAGGGCAGTAGGCACGACACAAAAAAGGGTGATAAAGGTGGGTAGGAGCAATAGGGAAAAACACCATCCCATGGAAAATGGAGCTTCTGGTAATGCTCATGCAATGAAGCCAATGACAAAAGTAGGCACGATAACCAAAAAGGATTGGGATGCTCATCCCAGGAGGCCTCGGGAGAATGCGAAAGACAAAGCATTGAGAGAGGGTTCTCAAAAAGGCAAAAGGACAAACATCATTCCACATGAGAAAGAGATGATTTAAAAATAAGGTGGACCTAACATCGGGATTCCTCATGGAAACAATTATCAAAAAAGAAGGGGCATATATGAGAGGCGGTGGAGAACTTGGAAATATAAACATAGAACCCCTTTTCAAAGAAAGATAATGCAAATGATGAATAAAATCTCCATTTTGGATTTTTTTGGACTTTGGACATGGACCCAATGAATCACGAAAAAAGGGAGTCTTGGGCAATGGAATAATCAAGGATTTTGAGATTCATCATGACTGATAGTATTTTGATCACATTTGACCAGCTCGACAACTTCATTGGGGAGGACATCCATCCAAGTCATCAATCCTTGTGCATTAACGCCAATGTTGGCCAATTTTTCAGACATATAATTGCCCTCCCTGAAAGTGTGTTGAACCACAACATTGACTTGTTGGTGAAGAATTTGCTTGCTTTCTTCAACAAGATTCTTGATCCTCCAACTACTGGGTTTGGAGGTTTTTAGGTAATTAATGATATTAAGAGAATCTCCTTCAACAATAACTTTTCTGGGAATATATTTTAAGAACTGAAGACCTCTCCACACCACTTTAGCTTCAGCAGAATGATTGGACAGGATTCCTAATGGTTCGAAAAAGGCAAAAATGGAATTGCCAAGATGATCATGGAGGATTCCTCCAGCTCCTACGATGCCAGGATTACCTTTTGTAGCACCATAAAAATTAAGCTTAACCCACCCCACTGGAGGAGGCTGCCATTTAATGTTGGTCCTAGATGAGGAATGATTAGCAGGGCTTGGGATATCAATGAAAATATTACAGGAATTCAGGATAACCTTCTCAAAAGGTGAACAAGGAAAAGGATCAAAAGGAGCAGCAAGGGCATTCTCCTTAGCATAAAGGATAATTTTACTAGCAATAATGTTGGCATCCAAGGCTTTCATGTCAAAAATTATTTTATTGCATTCTAGCCATATTTTCCAAAGGAAATGTTGCAAACAAAACTTCCAAAGTCCTCTGAGGATAGGATTTTTGAAAGGATTTGGCCACTGTTGGAACAAGTCGACAATGGAAGGAGGGCATGCCCAAGCGATCTTGAAAGTGAGGAAAAGTTTGTTAATCACCATTCTTGAGAAGGAACAAAATAAGAAAAGGTGAGAGGTAGATTCCCAATCAGAGAGGCAAATATGGCATCTGTTAGGCAAAGGAATGCCCCTTTTTATGAGGTTTTCCATAGTTAGGATGCGATCTTGGATGCATAACCAGGAAAAGGAGGCAATCTTGGGGATCAAATATTTGGTCCAAACAAGCTTGAATGGGATAGGATTTTCAATAATGTTGAGGGAGAGCAAATAGGCTGACTTGACAGTAAAATCTCCAGAATCAGTAGGTTCCCAAATAGGACAATCAGGCTGGTCATTTAAAGGAATTCTGATAGAGGAAAGTTGATTATACAAACAAGATATTTCATTATCATGATCAGGGACAACAATCCTTCTCCATATCTTATGACCATTGATACAAGAAATGAAATTTACCACTAAAGGTCCAACCAACTGATTAGTAATGTTCCTCAGCCTTTGAAACATAGGATTCTGATTAAGAGGTCGGTCCCCAATCCATTTGTCATCCCAGAAAGAAATAGATATGCCATTACCAAGTTGCCACCTTAGACCTTTGATCAGGAGGGAACGAGCTTCACAAATAGACTTCCAGAAAGCAGACCCAGAAGAAGGGACCTCTCCATGAAGGAAATGGGAGTCCTGAAGGTATTTCCTCTTTATGATCTTGACCCAATGAACATTCTCGTTAGAGACCAAATGCCAGGCTTGTTTGGCAAGAAGAGAAATATTGAGAGGAGAAATTCTTCTGAGCCCTAAACCTCCCTGATATTTAGGCTTACACACTTTATCCCAAGCAACCAGATGAAATCTGTGTTTATTTTCAGATCCTGTCCAGAGGAAATGTTTTTGGATTTTTTCCATTTTTTTGTAAACACTCACAGGAGCTTTGAACAGAGAAAGGAAGTAAATAGGAATACTCTGAAGGTAAGCCATGGTGAGAGTAATTTTCCTCGCTTGAGATAAAATATTACTCCTCCAAGTGGTGAGTTTTTTTGTAGCCTCTCAATGACATTGTCCCATAAACTATCTTTGACATTCCCAGTGAAGAGTGGTAAACCCAGATAAGTTGAAGGTAGAGGAGCTATGGAGCAATTAAGGATGTCAGCAATGATGTTCTGTCTTCTTGGAGGAGTGTTAAGGAAGTAAAGTTTACTCTTTTGAAAATTTATCCTTTGACCTGCAACATGCTCATATAGGAAGAGTATCCACTTGATGATCTTTGCTTCATTGATAGATGCAATCGTAGACAACAGAGTATCATCAACAAATTGTTGATGTGTGATAGGATCGCATTGAGAAGTCATCTGGATTCTAGAAAGGAGACCAACATTTTTTTCTGCAATTATTGATCTTCCTAAAGCCTCAGCAACAATTATAAATAAGAGAGGAGATAAAGGGTCTCCTTGCCTTAGACCTCGGCTGCTTTGAAAATATCCTACAGGAGAACCATTGATGAGGACAGAAAACCAAGCAGAAGAAATACATCCTTTAATTAGAGAAATCCATTCAGGATGGAAGCCAAACTTGCTCAGGATAGCAAAAAGGAAATCCTAGTTTAGTCTGTCATAGGCCTTGTTCATATCTAGTTTGAGAAGGAAGGCAACTTTTTTGTTGATTGAGACTGAGTGAATTGCTTCATGCACTAAAATGATGCCATCCAGGATTGATCTACCTTTGATAGAACTTCCTTGGCTCTGATTAATAATCAAAGGCATGACTTCCCTCATGCGAATGGTGATGGCTTTTGTTAGAATCTTGTAAATGACATTGCAAAGACTAATTGGCCTAAAATCATTGAAATTACTTGCATTAGGATTTTTTGGTATGAGCGCAATGAATGTGGAATTGAAACCCCTTGGAATGATTTTGGAGTGTTGGATCTCTCTTATGGCTTTGCAAACATCCCTGTTGACAAGATCCCAAAAGGCTTGGAAGAACCTAGGGGAAAAGCCATCCGGGCCAGGAGCCTTGTCAGGATCCATGGAAAACAAAGCATCTTTAATTTCCTCATCAGAAAGAGTAGCAATAAGTCTGCTATTAATATTATCATAAATAATATGAGGAATGAATTGAAGGAAGAATTCCTTTGCCACCTGGGAATTTGGTCTGTTCTCTTCCTGAAGTAGTTGCATGAAATGGGAAACACCTTCATTCCTGATTTCTTTGATATCATTGATGATCTCTCCATCCTGGATACAGATTTCTTTAATTTTGTTATTGCTTCGATGTCTCATGGTAGAAGTATGGAAGAATTTGGTGTTAGAATCTCCTTTTTGGAGCCATAAGTCATGAGATTTTTGTCTCCAAAATATTTCTTCACATTGGAGAATATTGTGATACTTGGCTAACAATTCCTTCTCTTCTTTTTTTATCTCAGCAGTATAATCACCATTCTCCTGATTATTTTTTTCAATCAAAGATAACCTCAACATTAAATCCTGCTTATTGTGGAAAAGGTTGCCAAATATATCTTTGTTCCATACTTTGATATTCTCTTTAATGATTTTGAGTTTTTGAGCCAAAATAAAGGAAGGTTTTCCTTGAACATCAGTTTGCCACCATTGATTGATTCTTTCCTTGAAATCAGGATGCTGCATCCACATTGCTTCAAACCTGAAAGGGGTTTTGTAGATTTTTGGATTATTTGTGTCTAAAAGAATGGGACTGTGGTCAGAGCTAATTTTAAGGAGTGATTGAAGAGTGGCATCTCCCCAGTTGTCAAAAGCTTCCTGAGAGAACAACACCCTATCTAATTTAACTTGAATTAGCTGGGATCCACACCTTCTATTTGACCATGTGAACTGATTGCCTTTTAAATTAACATCCATAAAATTTTGTGCATTGATAAAATCCTGGAAGTCCTCCATACTCTTAGAAAAAGAACCAACTCCTCCCATTTTATCAGAAGGAAATAGAGGGGTGTTGAAGTCACCAACGAGAATCTAGGGAAGGGTAGAAAAAGCACTTCTGATTGAAGATAAAGTATTCCACATATGAAATCTCCCAGAAATGGAATTGGGAGCATAGATGTTAGTCAGAACCCATGAACAATTGTTGTCTTTATCAAAAAAATTAATGCTCAAAATCTCATCATTGGAATGGATGAGATTTCCTTCCACAAGAGAAGGATTCCATAGGCATAAAAGACCTCCAGATGCACCCCTGGCGTTGCAAGCACAGAAATCACAATTTTTCCAAATAAAATTGTAGATATTTTTATCAAGAGGTTCACTAACCTTGGATTCTTGAATCACAAAAATAGTCGGTCTGATTTCTTTCCTTAATGATTTAGCTAGCCGCTGCTTAGCTATGCCATTAAGGCCTCTCACATTCCATGAGAGGATCTTCATTTGGAGGATTTGGAGATTCTTTTGCCTCCCTTTCCTTGTGGTTGGGGAGGTTTGGTACACTTTATTTCTTCCTTAGAGATATTAATTCCAGTAGAAAATAGGGTTTTATGTACACCATTAGCAATGTCCTCATGTGCATCTTGGTTCCTTTGATCAGAGTGAGAAGGTCTTCCTCTCTTTTTTCCATTCCACAATCTATGGGAGACTTCTTTTGACTCCGAAGGATTTTGGGACTGAAGGTAGAAGTGGAGATTCTCTGAATCACAGGACTCATGGGTTCAAGAAAGGATGATGGAATAGAAGCATCTTCAATCATAGGTCATTCATCCTTTAGAGTAGTTGATAAGAAAGGGTCCTCGGTCAAGGGTTCAGGGTCCTCAATCAAGGGCTCAGAAGATGGTTCTTGAATAATTTCCTTTGGGTCCAAGGGAGGATTGGAGTTGGAATTTGGATCATTATTCTTATCAAAGACATCCTCAGTGTCTAGATCTGCAAGAATTTGAAATTGATAAGGGTGAGCAAAGAGACTAACCTCATTAGATGCATTTTCCGAAGAAATATTTTTCCCCTTATCATCAGGAGATTTGATGAAAGGGGCATTACTGTGACCTTCTTTGATTCTATACTCTTTGGTGGGCTTGAAGCTTATTCCTCTGGATGGAGGAAATTTTCTCTTATCCTTCCTTGATGATGCCTGAAAAGCGTTCTCCTTGGCCATGGGAGTAGAGTCATTCTTTCACTCAGAAGAGGCCACGTGTTTCACGAGAGTGGGACAATGAGCATGAAGATGACCCTGAGTTCGGCATTCAATGCAGAAAGGAGGTTTGTTCTCGTACTCAATGGCTTGTTTGAGAAGAGAAGTTCCAAGTTCCAATTCCACAAAGGTAGGAAGTGCAGAATCAAGGTTTTCCATAATGCAAAGGTGAGCAACATGCATCCTTGATCTGGAGAGGGTTACCTTGTCGATAAGAAGCAAATCTCCAATAGTCGAAGCCATGGATTTGAAAATAGATTCCCGCCAAAGGTGCCAAGGTAAGTTTGGAAATCTAACCCAGATAGGAGCAAAGTTAATGCTTTGTGTTTCTAGGTTGAAGTATGTATTCCTTTTCATCAAAAATACACTCCTTGACCCAAGGAACCAAGGTCCTCTAGAAATAATTTGAGCAACATCTTCTTTAGTGTTAAGGCGAACTCCAAAAAAACCCTGGAGAGGCCAACTATTTGCAAGGTCCCTCAAAATTTCCATCTGGAAAAATCCCAGTGCCTGATAATGTCAAGATTAGGATTACCTCCAACCACTTTCCCGACCAAGGAAAAGGATTCTTCAGCAATGAATTTTTTAGCAATGTCAGCAGGAATCTTGACCCTGTTCCCAGAAACCTCGAACGAGGGGGGAGAAAAGGTAGAGGAGGAAGGGCCACCTAAAACCTTTGCGAAGGAAAGTTTGGGGGATGAAGGAACACGATCCCCCCATAAATGCTCAACCTTGTCAGAAGCAGCATGAACCTGATCTTTGATATTCTTAGTGGTTTTGAAATATTCCTCCCATCCTGAGGAAAAGATATGATTCTCGATAGTCTGGCCATCGAGAAATCCAGTGGAGCCCACAACCTATTCAGAGGAGGAAGAAATGCCAGCTAACGCAGAAGTGGGACCAGCATTGGGAGCAACCTCTTTTCCTCCAAAAGTTTGAATGAGGCCAATTCCATTCTCGAGGGAACCAATGGAGCCCACCTCCTGAATGAAGGACAGGGAATTGTCCGCATCAACAGAGAGGGAACCATCCTCCCGCCTTCCAGAAATTTGAAAAAAATGCTTCCCGCAATTTGATATGATAAAATTTTATGCTAAGTATGGAATAGAAATTTCTCACTCAACAAATGGTCTCGCCGAATCATAAAATAAAAACTTAATTACTAGGATTAAAAGATCATTGGATAAGAATAAAAAGAGTTGGGATAGTGAACTAAAATTTTCTCTGTGGGCAGATAGATTGTCACTCAAAAGAAATACAGGAAGAACTCCTTATGAAATGGTGTATGGAGAAAAAGCCTTATTGCCCCTAGGAAAAAAAATTAGCATTGTCCCTATTGTTGTAAGATCATGAGAATCCTAATGCTCTATAAAATGGGTTAGATAAAATTGCTTTATTACAAGAATAGAGAAGAGAAACTCTTAATAGGATGATTGAACAAACTCATAAAACTATGAAATTATTTAACAAGAAAGCTAAAGGTACTCCCTTATTTGAAGAATACATAGCAATCTACTGGGATCCTAAAAATTATAGACATGGTGATAAAGGAAAGCTTAATCCTAAATGGCTTGGCCCATACCAAATAGTACAAATTGTTGGTAAAAATACTTATAAGTTGCAAACCTTGGAAGGAGAACCAATGAAGATTCTATAAATGGTCAACATGTCAAAATTTACAACCCCCGCTATGGGGTCAAAAGGGGGTAAATGCCCTAATAAAAAAATAGAGTTGTATTCTTTTTCAGAATATTGTGTCAATCATCCTGAAATAGATTCCATACTATTGTGTTGTTTTGTTTTGTTTTGTATTTTTTTGTTTCTATTGTTTTCTCATTTTGTGATAAGGTAGAAGATTATTCCTTACTGTTTATTTCTCTAAGACAAGTAGGAGAAGAGGAAATATATTTTAGAGTTTGATGTTGCTTAAAATTTACAAATTTGAATTTTTATGCAATTATCATATGGTGTGAGATAAAACAGATTAAAATCAAAGTTGTTGGTCCACCATGACGAAGCCTCACATTGCAAACAATACTAAAAGAAATTTCAGGATCCAAAGGACAAAGTTATCTTTGGTAAAATTATTAAGCCAAAAATAATTACACTCAATCCTTTAGCCAGAAACTGATCCTCAACTCGATAAACACTCTCATTGCACAATTTGCATTCATCAAAATATTTCTCAAAAAGAGAAGGAAAACCATTTATAATGTAAATTTAGTCAATGTCTGAGATATCTTGGAAAACCTCTACTACGGCTATAGATGCTTGACTGATAGTAGAGTAAAACTAGATGGGATCAATAGCATCTCCACTGAGGATATAGATGCTTGATTGGTAGTGGAGCCCTGCAAATGGTGAAAATATTTAAGAGTGAAATTACCTAATAGGCTTAACCATTGTCCAAACATGATAAATTTTTGGAATATTAGGAAATCAAAATGAATGCACTAACACACACTTAGGCCAAGGCATGATGGAACAAGTGACTTTGATAAAATATGTATAATCATATCTTAAGACCTTGATGAAAAATCATAACAGTATATTAAAAATTGCATTTGATTTTAAAAATATGATCCTTTAATCTAAATTAACTGAAGAGAATAATAGTTTTTGGGTACTCTATCATTTTAAGATTGTGTATATTGTTTCTTTATTGTGTCTTTTAAGTTTAGCGTTTTTATGTTTTATATTTCTAATCAAGTTTAATGGTTTATGATTCAGTATGAAGCTTGTAATGAAACCAAGAGATTTTGGAATATTCAAGTGCTTTAAGTTTTCAAAACATTATCCCAATCAGAACCTATGTTGGAGCCAAAATTGAATCAACATCAGATACCCACAAATTTGAATTTTTTGTTTCAACATTTTCACCCAAATTGTTGGTCTTTGTTGCATCCAATTTTTTGAGAAGTTGATCTTCTAAATTTTGCCACATAATGATGATCAAGAATTTATCTTAATAATTAAAGAAGAAAATATTTTATGGTCAAAAGGTAAAACTTTCCCTAAGTAAAAAGGTTAAATCATATTTAAGTCATAGCAAAAAAATATTATTGTTGAATGCCATATTTGGAGATTAAGTGAAGCCACTGTTGATATTTTCTCTATTATTAAAAGACTCATAAATTTGAGGAAATAAAATTTGCATTAAGAAGGTCCCTCTAGTCCTTTGGTCCCTAAGAAAAATTAAATGAGCATTCAGTCCCTAAGAAAATCATCTTTTCCTAGGTCAAAAAAAATAATTTTGCTAAAACCTAAGGTTAGATAAAAATCAAATGGTCAAATGAGGGCACATGCCTCCTTTATGGTAAAACCTATGCAACTTATTCAATATGGATGGATGCATGCGACTCCCAAGATCTAGATGGACACACGCTCACGAATGACTCACAGGTTAAGGCAATAATACCATGGTCAAAATCTGCATAATATAAAGTCTAAGGAAAAATAAATGTAATAAACCCAAAGTGAGGGTAATGCACCCCCTTGGTTAAATATTGGGTCACATGATCTAAACGGTAGTTCTTAATCCATGGTTAATCTGATGGAGCATGCACACTAAGATGCCCAATCATTAATGGCCAAAGTATAATATAGGTTATAACATACAATTTTCACATAAATTAAACAAGGGTATGCACCTCTTTCGACTAAACAATGAACAAGTTTGGTCATCTTAATGATAGTGCTCGATCTGATGGTAGGTGCTCATCAAAATAATTGAAAATTAATCAAAAATTTCATTAAGAGCAAACCAAGCTTAGCATTAATAATATGATGCTTATTAAAGGTTTTAAATCTTCAATCATGTGTTAAAAGACTTGCAGCTTTATCGATATGGACGATCACATGCGAATATTCATTAATCCAATGATGCATGCTACCAAACGTGTGAGGTCTTTAAGAGGTCAAATTTTAAAGTTGGTCAACACTGGTAAAACCTTGATTAGCCATTAAATTAATGTGGGTTTAAAATCAATGTATCGATAAACCCTAAAGATAACTAGTACACAAATTCTCAAATCTGAACGATAGTGCATGACTTGGATGAGATCTACCGGTGTACGCTACCTAAGATAATTGATCATTAATGTCTGAAGTTTAATAGCACCTAGGAATCATGTTTTTAATTAATCCACATTAGCCTTAAGCTAAGCATGATTAATAAGGGGTATAAATGCATAATAAATAATTCTCCCTTGGGGTAAAAAGTGCGTAGCTCTGAGATATTGATGATAGCACTCACTCCCACCCAAATCTGATGGTAGTGCACTCTCAAAGTTACCCTAAGGTTAATACGTAAGGTATGATCATATAATTAATAAAGGGTTTTGTTAAGATTTGATCTTCATGTAATCCTAATTAATGAGGGTCTAATACATTGATAATGACCCCCTTATTTTTGGTTAACCCATGTGCATATCTAAGGAATTCAATGGGCGTACATATCCATTACTTGATCTAATGGTAAGCGCTCAGGGAAGTAATCAGAATTTAAAGTTCTTGCGGTTTAATAAAAAACTCTTAGAGGTTTTAATCACCAATAAATTTTAATTAATCTTGATTATATGTGGATTTAATGCATTATAAAATGCTTCCCCCTTGAGATAATGAGCACACCAAGAGTTATAAAGCCTAGTCCTAAGTGTTTTAAATCAATTTATTGTTAAACCTACAGTTTTCAGCCTAATTCTCAAAGTTAATCTAACTAAGCATTTATACGTATATCATTGGACTAATGACCATACAGGTTTTGGTATCTCAATGGTAGCATGTAAGGTAAACTGAATCTAACCATGGATTATCTGTTCTAAATAAAAAATTAAAGATTTATTAAATCAATTTGCCTAAGTTATAGAAGATTTAAATGAATTAACTAAGCCTAAAGACTAAACCTTAATTTTTATATATACGTATAGTATACTTTAAACTAACCCTCGTGCAGGTTCACATGATCTAACATAAGCACTCACCTCAAATAATAATCTATGGATGTGCATGTTCAAAATAGCAAGGAAAATAAGAGTATTATTTTAAGCATATTTTTTAAGGTCTAAATGATCTAACAGAGGTGCTTCATCCTATTGGAATCTAGAGCATACTTTAGAGTATCTTCCCTAAAGTATATAGGTTCTAAATATTTAGCATTCATTTAAATATAGTTGCACCAACTTTACTATTTGAGAGGAAAAGAGTTTTGTTGTGAGAGCATATAGGGAATTGTTTAGAGTGTTTCTAAACATAGTAGGAGAAAGTAAGATCTCCATAATAGTAGATATTTCAAACTGATTGGAGTGCTATAAAAGCATTGTAAGTTCTTATGATTATTAATCTAACGAGTCTATTTTTTCATTTTGGTATCAGAGCTAGGTTTTCTCATATGGATCAAAACCTGTGGATAGTGGCATGAAGAGATCTGAAGCACACACTTTGTTAGAGAAACTCAAGTGGCCAGCACTCAACAGAGTTGCAAGGAAGATCTTGAGTAAATAATTCATATCTCATGCATCCAAAGGTATTTTATGATGAAATTTTGAGGGTTGTTAGATAATTGTATCAATAAGACACAGTCAAAATTTTAGGTAATCTAGAGCTCATTTGCTAATTTTATTAGAATTTTGAGTTTTGCAATAAAATGGTTGTATAAGGTGGAAGAAAGGGTATTTACTTCTAAAATTTTAGAAGAAATATTATTTAGATAAAATCATTAGTCAAACAAAATTTAGGTCATTTGGATCTGTATTGATCTATTTGTGTGAATATTTATTTTTTCTTCAAAAATCCTAGATCCAGAATTGTGATAAAAAGAGAAAAAGTGAATGATCACATATTTTTCACCTTTGTGAATTTTATTCTAAAATTTAGAGGGCTTTCAGATTATTATCTCAAGAATACAGATTTTAATTTTCAAAATTTTTGGAGCTATATGGATTGATTTATGTGAAAAACATTGAGGTTGTCTCAAAAAACACTCTACGATCTAGAAAGGACAAAAGTAAATTGATCACATATTTATCATTTGTGTAAATTTTATTCTAAACTTTAGTGGATTTTAAGATAAATATATCAGAAGTCTACAGTAAAAATTTTAGTATTTTCAATCAGTATTGGTCGATTTATGATAAATTTGGTGCTTGAGATTTTGGTAAATAAAAAAAAAAGCATGTATTTTTGCAATTAGGGGTTAATTCTAAGAGACTGACTTAACAAGTTGAGTGAATTGAGTAAAAGAAGATATGCTGCTACTCTTTATTGCAAAAATATTGTATTAGAATCTATCTATATTATTTCAAAGTTTTGTTTATTAGCATCAATGGCTTCCAATAACAATCTTCCCATTCTTGAATTTAATGGGTTAGATTATGAGTATTGGTTTATAAAAATGAATACCTTACTAATAGACAAGGGGTCAAGGGATATTGTAGAAGAATGCTACAATGAACCTATATATTGGACCACATTTAGTGCAGATGATAGAACCAATAAAAAGGATGCCCAAGAGAAAAACTCATTTGCCCTCTACCATCTCCAAGTAGCCTTGGAGAAAAGCATCTTTCCAAGTATTGCTTCATGTACATCAACTCTAGATTCTTGGGGTGCCTTGAAGTATAGCTCTCAAGGCAGCAATAAAGTGAAGAAAGTGAGGCTTCAAACCTTGAAGAGGGATTTTGAGAATATAAAAATACAAAATTATGAAAATATAGGTGATTATTGTGTTAGAGTGAAAGCCATTGTAAACAAAATGCAAACCCTTGGAGAAGACATAAAAACTAAAGTAGTGGTGAAGAAAGTGTTGAGAAAACTTATTCATAAATGGAACCATATTGCTATTATTATTAAAGAGTATAAATATTTGTCTACTCTAAATTTTGATGCTCTAATTGGTTCTTTGATGTCTCATGAAGAGATATTACAGGGTTCTACTTCAAAAATCTATGGAGGTGATGACAAAGCATTCTCATCCAAGGAGGGTGAAGGAAGAGGAAAAGGAAGAGTACAAGAAAAATGACAAAGGAGAGGTAATGTAAGAGGTAGATCAAGAGGTGGAAACTAAGGAATAGTAAGAGGAGGTGACAAATCAAATAAATTTTGTTATAATTATGGTAAGGCTGGTCACTTTTCTAGAGATTGTTGGTCCAAACCTTCTCAAGAAGGGAAAGGTAATAACTATGGAAACTATGGATAATAGGAAGTAACTTCTTCAAAAATATTTCTCACCTATGGCAAATCAGATCAAAATCTCAATGAAACTTAGATTTTGGATACTAGTTGCTCAAATCATATGAGTGGCAAAGAAGAGATTTTTGCTACAATGGATTCCACCTACAAGTCAAAGATCAAATTGGGAGATGACATGGCACTATAAGTTGAAGGTATGGGAGCCATGGAGGTTCCAACAAAAGAAGGCACAAATAAAGTAAACAACATTTATTACACCCCCAAACTCCAACATATTTTGATTAGTTTTGGATAAATAATGGAAAATAACTACAAGCATGTTTTTGAAGATGGAAAATGTGTAATTTTTGACAAAAAAATTGTAATAGAGTTGTTACACAAGTGCCTATGACAAAGAATAGGTTGTTTCATCTTAATTTTAGGGAAAAAGGAGGTGCCCAACTTGCTAATGTGGCCATAGAAAATCTAAGTGTGCTTTGGCACTTGAGATATGTTCATATTAACTTTGCAAACTTGAAGTTGTTGACTTCACAAGCTATGGTATGTGGATTGCCAAAAGTTGAAGAGCAAAAGGAGGTGTGTGAAAGATGTGTTTTGGAAAAAAACTCAAGAATCAAGTTTCCAAGAGGACAAGCATGGAGAGCAAGCCATCCACTACAATTGGTACATTCAAACATTTGTGGTCCAATGAATACCAAAAGCTTGGGTAACAATTCTTACTTTCTCACTTTCATTGATGATTTCTCTAGAATGTGTTGGATTTATTTTTTGAAAACTAAAGATGTATTCATCTTCAAAACCTTTTAAGGAAATAATGAAAGAACAAAGTACCAGGCTACAATAAATTTTTGAAATCAAAAATTTGGGCTGCTGGTACAGGTGGTACAATGCCTCACGTTTTTGTTTGCAACTTCTAATGTAAGGGTTTCTCCACAAAATGGATCTCGTGGAGGGGTCACTCAGACCTGGGTGCCATTATAAAATTCAGGAGTGGCACTAAAAATCAAGATCAATAAATCCAACACATATGTTTCAAATATTTCAAAAATAATGTAGAGAATCAAAGTGAGTATGTTGTAAAGAGATTAAGGACTAATAGAGGAGGAGAGTTTTGTTCAAATGCATTTCTCAATTTTTGTAAATATTATGGGATAAAAATGAAATTAACTACTACTTACACCCCACACAAAATGGTGTGGCTAAAAGAAAGAACCACACTATTGTAGAAATGGCTAGATCAATGCTTCAAACAAAGCAACTCAATAACATGTATTGGGTTGATGCTGTTAGAACAAGTGTTTACATTTTGAATAGGAGTCCTACTTCTAGTTTATATGGGATGACTCCTTATGAGGGTTGGTATGAAAAAAATCCAAATGTAAAACACTTCAAAGTTTTTGGTTGTCTTGCATATTCACACATTCCTGATGAAACAAGAAAGAAACTTGACCCCAAAAGTGAAGCATGTATTTTCATTGGGTATTGTGAGTCTTCAAAGGCATATAGGCTCTACAATATAAAAACACATAAAGTTGTAATTTCCAAAGATGTGATTATTGATGAAGGGAGATTATGGGGTCATAATTTTTTTTTTTTGATGATGGATCTCATGATGCAAGTTCCTCTCAAGTGTAGCAAGTGCAGCCCAAAAACAACAAAGGAAGTCCTCCTCCAAGCCCAAGTATGAGTACTACTTCAAGTACAACATATGCTACTCCAAGTCCTTCTCCACAAATATTAGTAAGTTCTTCACCAATGGATATTGATTCTCCATAAAGAGGTAAGAGAACACTTCAGTACCATCCTTCTTTTCAAATGTTGGATAAGAATTTCTAAAAAAGGTACACTAGAAGCCAAGCTAGTGAGATGAATGCATTTTTGAAAAGACTTAAAAATTTGCACATGTATGGTGATGATGACTCTCAAGAGCCTAAGGGTGATGTTGTAAAATATTCTTTAATGACTAGTGTAGATCTCGAGCCATCTAGTTATGAAAAAGCATGCACTCATGATGTATGGCAACAGGCCATGAAAGAGGAAATGACCTCTATAAAAAAGAATGATACTTGGGAGCTAGTGGAGCTTCCTAAAAGAAAGAAATGTGTTGGATGTAAATGGGTCTACAAGACCAAGTTTAATGCTAATGGGAGTATTGAAATACACAAGGCAAGGCTAGTAGAAAAAGGTTTTACTTAGAATTATGGGATTGACTCTAATGAGACCTTTGCTCCTATTGCTAGACAGGCGACAATCAGACTAGTACTTGTTGGACATTTTGAGTCCCTAAGTCAAATTTGTCATTGATGTCGCCATTGATGTCACCAGATGGAGTCATCATTAATACCAAATATTTTAGTAGGAAATAAATGCAACAAATATGGTCATTTTATATTCAGCAAGAAGGCAAAAGTTTGAGTGAAACAGTGCAAAAGACAAAAGTTAAAAAGGAGTTATAATATTTATTTTATAAATTATTTAAATTGAGGATGAATTTAAATTTTATAAATAAATATTAAAAGGTACTTTATCAAAGGTGAAATATTATAATGGTTAGAAGTGCCATGGTGAAAACCCAATATAAAATATTTGTAATTTTCATTACAATATTTTATATTGCAAAATTGGGTTTATAAAGTCTAAAAATATCTTAATAAACCCAAAGTTTGGGTTTAAAGGTATAAGACCAAAAAATATTTTAATAAATCCAAAGGTTGGATTTAAAGTTTTTAAACAAGGCAAAGTTTATTTCCACCGATGTCATAGAATCCAAAGGGAAGTGCCGATGTTTTTGATTTAGTGGAAATGCATATAAATACCATGCCCAAAGTTGATTTTTGAATTATCCTTGCTCGAATTGGAAAGAGAAAGCATACAAATTAAATGCAAAGCTCGTGAGATAGAATTTTAAAATTCATGTTTGACTTGACGATGAAAAGAAATAAAAGCAAGTGCATTTATTAGTTGGAAGGCAACAAGGCACCTTGGCCTAGTGGCAAGTGGGCTGCAAGCTTACGTTTTGGGGTGCATGGTGGATAGTGTTCAAATCCCGCAAAATCTTTTGGTGGATGTTTTTAAGGTGATAATAATTAGGTGCATACATTTTGCAAGGCAAGGAATGGGTGTTGAAGCACGTGGTGCTTATTCCTTTCCAATGATATTGTAGCTCATGTGGTGGTTTGCACCATGGGAAAATATGTTTGTGTGGTCTGCGTTGAGAGTTCAAAACTCTCCAAAGGCAAAGGTACATTTTTATGTTTTATTTTATTAATGCCTAAGTTGGAGGTATAAGGTATTTGGTGGTTGAAGTCTTTGAATTGTGATAAAGGTTGGTAGTTGAGAAATACCATTAGGAGTTATAAGGAGAATTATGTTTTTATTTTAAAGTCTTAAAATTTGCTATTGTGAAATATTGGAAGGTTAAGACTTTGTGGGTTGTATGTTATTTTGAATAAAGGGTTTTGTGATTATTATGAGGATATTGCTTATTGTTTAAGTTGGAGTGATAAGGTGTAATTGTGATATTACTTTTGTGATATAAAAATTATCCTCTAACCCTTATGTGAGTTTGGAAAAGAGTTTTTGTGAAGTGTGGCAGATTTTGTGGACAACTCCTTGGCAATAAAAATGTATGGGAAAAATTATTCTTTGTTGAGTTAGGTGATTTTCTTGATTGAAAATTAAGTTTGAGTGAAAAGGATTTGATTAGGGTTTCCTTTTCAAAATTGGTTGAGTTAATGCTTCAAGGTTTTTTGTATTGAGATTTGTGATTAAACCTTGTTTGATAAGCATTGTTGTTTAGACCATTGGTTGAGTAAAGTAAATTGAGTTAATGCTTAAAGATTTTTTGAATTGAGAGTTGTGATTAAAACCTTGTTTTATTAGCATTTTTTTGAAGCCAATGGGTTATGCAAAGAACTTGAACTTGAGTTAGAAAAGAACATGAATATCATTGTTATGTGAGATTTGTTGTTGAGCATTGTTGGAAATATTTTGAGTTGGGAGATATGTTCTTGGACTAGGGTTTGTGAGAAAGAGTTGTTTCTTGAAGTGATTGGTTTAGTAGAGTTGATTAAGCCTAGTCAAGTGGATGCATGAAGTGGTTGTTCAAGTTCCATAAAAAAAACTATTCCATATTTTGATTTGAGTTGAGATTGAGCTTTGAGAATAGAACATATTGAGTCTCTAACAGTTCTCTTTATGCTTCTATGAGATTGAGTTGAGATTGAGCTTTGAGAATAGAACATATTGAGTCTTTAAAAATTCTCTTTATGCTTCTATGAGATTGATTTAAGAAAGTGATTGAGCATTGAGTATAGAACATATTTAGTCTCTAACAATTCTCTTTATGCTTCTATGAGATTGAGTTGAGAAAGTGATTGAGCATTGAGTATAGAACATTTTGAGTCTCTAACAATTCTCTTTATGATTCTCTGAGATTGGACAAGTTATGTGTGGACTTGTTAAGCTGATTTGAGGCAAGTCTTTGAGAAGGCTTGTGGACTATTTTTGTGTGAGATTTTTTGTAATCTTGCAATGCAGATTTGAGCAAGTCCTAGAGAGGAATTATTGAGCATATTTGGATAGGTTCTGTGTGGACCTATTGATAATATTTGGATAGATTCTGTGTGGACCTGTTGACTAGATTTGGATAGGTTTTGAGTGGACCTATTGAGCAGATTTGAGTAGGTTCTGAGTGGACCTGTTGAGCATATTTGAGCAGGTTCTAAGTGGATCTATTGAGCATATTTGAGAAGGTTATTATTGAACCTATTGAGATATTTGGATGTGATAGAGCAAAGAGTATAGAGTCTCCAATGGATAGATATCCATTAGCCAAGACATTGAGGACAAGTCTTCTGAGTGAGGACAAGAGTCTTGAAGTGGAGAGAGATCCAAATTCAGTGCATTGGAGGTAGTGTCTTCTAGAGGATCACCAACTAGAGTAGAGAAGAAGGAATTATCTTGTGGATAGAGATCCACAAACATATTTAGGTGATCAGAATCTCCTTTGGAAAGATGTCCATAAATATCGTAATTGGGAAGGATTCCCAAAATATTGATTGAGAAAGTTTTAGTAAAATATTTTCCTCGTGGAGTAGCCTGCATTGGGTGAGCCACATAAATTATGGTGTATCTATTGTGTGTGATGATTTGTGCATTAATTTGGTTATTGCTATTGATATTGCCATTGATTATATTGATTAATATTGTTTGGGAAAGAAAAGTAAAAAGTGGTCTTATACTGTTCACCCCCCTCTCAGTATAAGCTTGTGTTCTTAAATTACATTCCTTGGATACTCGCAAAGGGTGGAAAATTCAGCACATGGATGTTAAAAATGCCTTTCTTATTGGGTACTTGAATGAAGAGTTTTTTGTGAAACAACCTCAAGGATTTGAAGAACAAGGTAAGGAGCATCTTGTCTACAAATTAAAGAAAGCATTGTATGACCTAAAGCAAGCACCAAGGGCATGGTACTCATGCATTGATGGCTACTTTCAAAGGTATGGGTTCACTAGGAGAAAAAGTGAGCCTAATCTCTACTACATGAAAAAAGGTAAAGAAATTCTCATTGTATGCTTATATGTGGATGATCTAATATTCATGGGTAGTAGTTCTAAGATGAATAATAAGTTCAAAAATCCATGATGAAAGAATTTGAAATGAAATATCTAGGCTTGATGCATTACTTCTTAGGCATGGAGGTACATCTTCATATGTCAACACAAATATGCTCAAGATATGATAAAGAAATTTTCTATGGAGCAATGCAAGTCTGTTGCAACTCCAACGAGTCATGGGATACAATTGAGCAAAGATGATGAAGCACCAAAATTTGACATGGCCACCTACAAGAGCATGGTTATGAGTCTAATGTTCCTCAGGAACACAAGGCCAAATATCCAATATGATGTTTCTCTAGTTTCAAGGTATATGGCTGATCCATCTGAACTTCATCTACAAGCAACTAAAATAATTTTGAGATATGTAAAGGGTACATTAGATTTTGGGATCCATTACCACAAATGTAATTCTATAAAATTAGTTGGCTTTAGTGATAGTGATTGGGGTAGCAATAAAGATGATAGAAAATCTACTTCAGAGAATTATTTTAGTCTTGGATCAAGACTAATTCCTTGGAGTTCCAAAAAGTAGACTGTTGTAGCATTATCATCTACTGAAGTTGAGTATATAGCAATCACAAATGCTAGTACCCAAGCTTTATGGTTGAGAAAATTACTTGAAGAAATAGGAGAAAGACAATGTGGTCCTACTATATTGTATTGTGACAATATGAGTGCCATACAATTGGTACATAATCCTATCCACCACAATAGGTCAAAGCACTTTGACATGAAGTATCACTTCATTCGAGACATGGTGGAGAAATAGGTGATTGAGCTACAACATTGCAGCACTTTGGACAACATAGCCACAATATTCACCAAAGGAGTTGTGAAAGCTCAGTATATAAAGCTGAGAGACTGTCTAGTCAGTCCTCTCAACTTTAAGGAGGAGAATGTTGGACTCTAGAGCATACTTTAGAGTATCTTCCCTAAAGTGTATAGGTTCTAAATATTTAGCATTCATTTAAATATAGTTGCATCAACTTTACTATTTGAGAGAAAATTAGTTTTGTTGTGAGAGCATATAGGGAATTGTTTAGAGTGTTTCTAAACATAGTAGGCGCAAGTAAGATCTCCATAATAGTAGAGATTTCAAACCGATTGGAGTGCTATAAAAGCATTGTAAGTTCTTATTATTATTAATCTAATGAGTCTATTTTCTCACATCCAAAGTAAAATCGATGACATGCGTATCATGAGATAAACTATTTTATCCTTGTAGACACACAATCAGCAATGATATTGACACCAAATTAGATCAAAGTACAATTGAAATCTTAATAACAACTATAAATTCAGACTGGAGCTGAGGAAAGAAATGTTCAAACAATCAAACTAAATACTACAAACTATACCAAGTCAAGTAAGAGAAAGCTGCTCAAGAAACAAATATGATACCCAAGAACCATATCAGATCTCTCCATATATTCAAAACATGATCATGTACTAGGCGACTATAAAATAAATTTGCTCAGAATGGACTTATACAAAAATTGAAGGATAAAGACAGACCAAAGCGGACCAAAATTGCTATTCATAAGAAATTTAACAATGGTGATAGAGTGTAAAGTGCAGACTCAAAGCTTTGGGAAGAAGTATTGATGGTGTTGCCAGTTCTTGTATTGCACACTCAAAAAATGCAAGAAGCATGACAAGAGTAAAAATATGCTCAGATCACAGAATGTTATTCACTTGGTGCTTCGATGAAATATATTTATAGAGGGGTCACTTCGATGGAGTATAGTTATGAAAACACATCATGATTTCCACTCCATTCATTTTATGTGCTTCTAGATCTTGTTTTCCATTTTGTCCTTCTTCCTACCTATTATTGCCCTCCTCATTTTAGGCCTTCTCTCTTGACCATCTTAACCATTCACCCCCACAAACCACCACCTCACCACCATCCCATGCAAAAATTAACTCTCATTGTTTCCACCTACTTCATAACCATTATGTAATCTATTCCATTCTATCCTATTATTTTCCATATCTCATTTCCTCTCCTCACCATCATGTCGGGTCCCCCTCTATTTCACGTTAAAAATACACTATAGCAAACTAATATGATCCCAACTGATCAAATCATATGACTAGGATAAATAGGAAAAAATAATATATATATATATATGTGTGTGTGTGTGTGTGTGTGTATAGGTTCACCATTTGTCTGCACAAAAGACAAAACATAAAAAATTGTCTGGCACACCATATTTTGAGAGCTCCCTTCAAGTAAAGAGAAAATTGTGATAGGAATCCCAGTTTCGAGTGGTTAAAAATAGATAGATAGCACATAGAGAGATCAAGCTAGAGGATGAAAACTATAAGGTTTAGATAAGGCCAAAAATAATTGAATCAAGAACTAGAGGCTATAAAAAAGACAGCCATGGTCAGAATCGATATCAAGCTTTAGAGATAGCAAATTCTTGCTAAGAGGTATACTTGAGTGACTTGTAGTAGTGTTATTATACTTTCTTTGTGTCTATATTCTTTTCATACCTCATTCCTTCCATTTGTTGTGTAGGTTTTTATAGAATAGTGCTCAAAAAGCTGAGATCATTTCCAGATCTATTGAGCCTAAGGTTCAGAGACTTTTTTGTTACCAGAATGGAACATGAGTGTAGAAGAATTTTGTTACATTATTTGAACATAATTTCTTCATTGTATTGATACATTTTATAAAGTTAAATGGTGTTCTGCAAACTCTGCATGTAACTCCTTTGAAAATTAATATAATTTTGGATTTCATTTATGTCAACTCGTTATCTTCAGTTCTATGTGTAGCTTCATGATATATTACATTATTTGAATGTGTTAAGAATGTTTTTCTCGTTAGTTAACTATTAGATTTATTACGATATTCGAATGAGTTTAATAGCACAAATTTATTCTTTCCTCCATTCTCCCTATTCATTTAAGAGCGTAATTAAATTGCTATAACAGTCCAATGAATCTAGGAACCGGTTTACACATAAGGCATAATTATAGTTGTTATCCTTACCTGGTCAATTTTATAGAAGTAGTTTAAAACTAAAATCTGGAAGTGCATAAAATTGTAAAATATTTAATTTTACCATAGGGGTTTCCTTACCTATTTTTATCCCTTTAAATCTAACAATAAATATTTTACCAAAATAAAGAGGCAGGTCGACTAGAGCTTGTAATAGCTCGTTGGTTTCAAATGAATTCTTGTAGCGTGATAGCCCAATCCTATGGATGCAAGAAATTGTTCCAAAAAAAGGAAAATATATTCCTTCAATTCATACCATATGCAAAAATGAAATATTTAAAGAGTTTATCTTTAGGGAAGGTGGTGATCTTGATTTATATTCTTCATTTTAAGCTCTTGTGGAAGTATCTTTTGGATGTATGCATATGGTCCAACCTAAGGAGACTCTTATGCAAGGATAATCATTATTGTAATAGTTTTTAGATGATGAAGGGGATTCATATGAGTCTATCTCAAAATATAGATGCCCACTAGAGCATCCATTATGGGAGGAAATACTATTGTTTCCAATGGGTTTTCGTATTAGTATAAATATCCTCTACCATCCCTTATTTCATTATCACAGAATTGTGATTTTTATCCATAGATAATACAATAATTATTTATGGTTCCTGTGAGTGCCCTCTAATATATTTTTCTCTTTTCTCTTCATTTCATAATTTTTATGCTTTCCGTATAATATTTAAATAGATCGATTGATTTTGTTTATTTTTAGAAAATATTGTGAAATTCAACGTAGGTTATATTATGTCAACTTGAGATTAATATCTAATTGGGGATTTTGTATCACTATAATGACCTCCAATAACTGCTCCATTGTATCAATTTGTGATATAATATTGTGGGCGTTCCCACAAGCACCCACTCCTTATTCCTTCTATCTATTCATGTTGACTCTCTCTCTCTTTCTCATTTATTATTGTATCTTTATTTTGTTCTTATATCTTTTCTATCTATGATCATGGGGAATGCATATTTTACAATAATTATTAAAATTATTATGAATTCCAACATGTAATACCATCCATACTAACCCATTTTTTCTCTATTCATATAGCTTGATGGGTTGTCTAGTGTTAGTGTTTATTTAAGTATGATGTGCTACATGGTAGGATTAATTATTTGAAGAGAATATTAAGGTTTGATATTTTTCAGAAACATCACTTAGGGTTTGATTTTAGGGATTTAATTTTGGAGGTCATATATTCATCATACAAAAACATTTTGATCCCACTACTAGATCACAAGGCTTTTTGTACTTTATGCAATGACAGTGTCTATTTATTTTCTATAAATGTGAGGTTATTTTGTTCAATATTCTAAAGGATCCAAAGGTATATATTGCCCACTTTAATTGGTATATGTTAGTACCACTATTTTCTCTCCCTTATTCAATTACAAGGGCTTATTGGTATGAAAGAGCTTAAATTAAGGAGGAATATTTAGTAATATATCTTCTTCTTGTCCTTTTAGTTCATATTAAGGGGGATGTTAAATTTTGTAGTATTTCACTGATTGGCCAAGACTAATACCATATGATGTTATATAAGACTATGAAGACATTTTGAACCTTATAAGGCTATCTATGTAATATTATATTAACATTAATATATTATTTTGATATTTACTTTAATTTTTACCTTGTATTAAAATGGTACTTATACATTACCCAAATCATCCTTTGTATTGGTTGTAGATCATTTTTTTAACAATAATAAATACAATAAGTGGCGTATAAGGGAACCTTTATGATATATAATGTTTATATTTATTTTTTTAAATATTCTTATGATTAATCTAGATAAAGCATTGATTATGTTTGTTTCTTTCTAAATATTATGAATTTATTAAATATTGTAACAAACCAAAATAATGGGTCATGTATATTAAAATTTCATCATTAGCTACCATGAAATTCATATAAACTTGCATTATCTACATTAGGGTTTGATTTAAGGGATTTAATTTTGGAGGTCATATCTTCATCATACAAAAAAATTTTGAGCCCACTAGTAGATCACAAGGCTCTTTGTACTTTATGCAATGAAAGTGTCTATTTCTTTTCTATAAATGTGAGGTTATTTTGTTCAATATTTTTAAGGATCCAAAGGTGTATAGTGCCCACTTGAATTGGTATATGTTACTACCACTATTTTATATCCCTTATTCAATTACAAGGGCATATTCATATGGAAGAGCTTACATTAAGGAGGAATATTTTGAATTTCTTCTTCTTGTCCTTTCAGTTCAGATTAAGGGGGATATTAAATTTCTAGTCTTTCACTAATTGGCCAAGACTAACACCATATGATGTTATATAAGCCTATGAATATATTTTGAACCTTATAAGGTTGTCTATGTAATATTATATTAACATTAATATATTAGTTTGATATTTACTTTAATTTTCATTTTGAACCTTATAAGGTTATCTATGTAATATTAT
The DNA here is from genome assembly GCA_028583015.1 of Wollemia nobilis. Classification (NCBI taxonomy): domain Eukaryota; kingdom Viridiplantae; phylum Streptophyta; class Pinopsida; order Araucariales; family Araucariaceae; genus Wollemia; species Wollemia nobilis. Next base: position 15,639,067 of record JAQPPZ010003356.1, on the reverse strand, counting down.
ATTAACATTAATATATTAGTTTGATATTTACTTTAATTTTTACCTTGTATAAAAAAGGTACTTATACATTACCCAAATCGTCCTTTGTATTCATTGTAGATTATTTTTTATTAATAATAAATACAATAAGTGGTGTCTAGGGGAACCTTTACGATGTATAATGTCTATATTAATTTTTTAAAATATTTTTATGCTTAATATAGATAAAGCATTGATTATGTTTGTTTCTTTCTAAATATTATGAATTTCTTCAATATTGTAACTAAACAAAAAAAATGGGTCATGTCATATTATAATTTCAACATTAGCAACCATGAAATTCATATAAACTTGCAATATCAACAAGTTGGACCCATAGGAATTAAATTTTGAAACCTCCACTATTCAATATCTTGAATGTATAATCCCAACATTAAGGTGCCATATATTAGTCATAAAATAAGTTTTTAATTATTTTTACTTAATATTGTATTATTTTTTGGTAGCTATAAATATGTGTGAATTATTTTTAAAACATTCTACCAATAGATGCTTATACATTTTGTGTTTAAAAAATTATCTATTCATGACTATTTTATAATCGTATAACCTAAAGATAAAAGTGACCTTTTAGATGGTTGAGTTAATGCAACTCGTGGGAGTCTATGACATCCTTGTAAGGTCAAGGAAATACTTTTATTTTAGCTTGTACATTAGTTCATTTATTTACCTATTTGGGGTTGATTCTTTTATTGTAGTAAAATGAGATCTTCTAGTTTGTCTATCCCTAAGGTATAAGAATAAAATTCCTTAGATAAATATATTTTTAGTGTTAGTTTTTAAAATGCTTAATTCAATCTAAGTTTTGTTGTTTCTATTGTATTTTTTTCTTCTTAAAAATGCTTTAACATAAACTCAATCGATTAAACTCCTTGAATTTCAAGGAGACCCAATGTTCAAATATTACTAGGTGATACATGCATAATTGCCAAAGTTGTTGTAATACTACTATGTGATCACAATGTAATATGGGTGGGGTCTGTTTTAGTCCCATATAACCAATTAAAAAAAAAAATCCTTAAAATTTCCCTAGCTAAAAATTATTACTCTTGAAAATATTACATGGAAAATAAACTTCAAAATAAATGATTGAAACAAAAATGTGGATAAATCAACTTGCACCACTTGATTTTATGAAGAGAGTAAAATGGCTCAATAAAGATTCTAATTGCTTGAAGATATATTTATAAGTATGTAAAGCTTTATAGTTAAAATTTAAACACTCTATAAGAGGCTTCAATAAAATTTGAAAACCTTTTTTAAAAATAAAAGCTCCATATGGCTTATTATTGAATGAAAAAAAATGATTATGTTTAAACCAAGAGATGTTATTAGAATTAAAAAGTATACATATTCAAATTTGGGTAACTAGTTTTTAATTGAGTGGTTGTGAAATAAGTATATCATGTGATCACTTTGTACTTGTTATAATTTCAACTATATTTTTTATACTTTCTAAATTACAAGGGTCATACTTGGGTTTTAAAACATTCGTAGTATATGCTCATCAAATGCCTTCAATAATATTTTAATAAATTATTGGAAAGAGAATAAAAATAAATTTTTCATAGTGGTGATTTGGTTCTATGGCCATAATAACCTATTTTTTAGGAAATGGAATTCAAATTTCAACCCAAACTTCCAATGCATCAACACTTCCTTGATCTAGATCAAGCTCCCTAGATTGCTAATTTAGTTTTGGCATGAAGACATCCTCATAGGAATCACAAGAAACAATGGAGAGCTTGTTGCTTTTGACCTTGCTATCAAAGCCAAATCTCACATGGTCCATTCTAGAATGTGCATCAATGCCAATTTGGACTCTAAATTGACTATCTCCATCGAGCTTATCGAACATTTGTAACTAGAACCAAGCAATTGAGTACAAAAATAAATTATCCTTTTCCATATTTGCAAGAGATAAGGGTATATTTCTTCTTAGTGTCCCATAGGGAAGCCTATTAATGGGCCCAAGAAATATTGGTAGTACTCTAGGAAGCCTACTGTGTTAGCTAAATCCTCTAAACAGATGGGACTAGTTGTTGATGAGATCTAAAATTTGACCAATGAGAAGATCTAATATTAAAATATCTTGGAGAATTAAAAAGCCAAAGTAATGGAAATAGCGTAGTCCAATGGTGATGGTTCCTTAGACCAGGTTAGTATCCCTTCCTCTTCTCTAAAAAATGTTTTACCTACTCAAGATAACCCCTTTTCTTACTTGCAAAATGAGGTTCTCAACCCTGAGGACTCATTTATTTCCAAAGAAGGGTTTACTTTAGTCATGGAGCAAATATCCAACGTCCCTGTCTCCCCCCTAGAGGCCTCTCCCTTGTTGAATAAAGATTATATTTTTCTCCCATTCTTCCAAAATCTATCTCAAGGTCTCTAAAAAATTCACAATATTTCATCTTGTGGATCAGCCAAGAATCATCCTCCTCTCTTTTTGAGGTTGCCCATGTGGCCACTGCTATCCTTGAAGTTCCTACCCCTCGTATAGGTTCTCTCATAATAGAAGAATATTCTGTCATTTTTCCTTGTTAAATATGAAGGTAAGCCCTTGGAAAATCCCTTCTTGAATAAAATCTCTAACCTCAAAAAAATTCCCAATTGCCCTACTACAAGAAACAAAAATAAAAGATCCACATACATCAATAGTGAAAAAAGAAATGGATACCTTCAAAGTAGGATCTTAGGAAGGGAGAAATAGATTTGGAAATCGCTAATGAAGCTCAATCCACTTTGCATATATCAAAAAAATAAAACCACCTAACAAAGTCTAGCTCTAATGGGAGACTCTGGAATAATCTCTCCTCTACCCTAAGTAGAGGAAGGAAATTCTCTTAAAAAATCTAGAATTGAAGATTCTCTCAAGGCTTGTGAGAGGCCTCGATGGCCTTTCCAACAACACCGCCTATTTTCTCCCTTGAAAAAATATTTTCCCTTTTGATTCTTCTTCAAGAATTTAAAGTTGGAGCTACCATCTTGGAGAGATTCTCTAAAGCTATTTAGAAAAAGGTGATTTCCTAGCCAAGCCTACTCATGGAGCCTTAGGGGTCTATTCTACCCATGGGATCTAGTGTGATATCCAAAATTTAGAATGGATCTTTTTTTTCCTATTTTGATGCACCATCACATATACTAATTGAGCTCTCTCTATCTTCTTTGTACCAATCACTTCCATGGAAATAGTGTCTCTATGGATCAGTCTAACAACCTTATGGAGGTTTCAAGATTCATTTGGGGGATGATGTCCTAGTTAATATTTTGGACACCCCTATCACTATTGTTTTTTAATTTTTCCTTTGGATCTATTTTCTCTTGTTCTCTCATTTTTTCTCCCTTCCTTGCTCTTATTACCTTGTATGTGGTAGTTCTAGGAACCTCCTCCATTTTGGTCCTAGCTTTTGTTCTCCTTTACACTATTCATGGGAGCTTGTCTTGTAGGACCTTCTCCAAGGGTCTTCTCATATTATAAAAGGTTTGAGGATCCTTCCAAAATCCCTTCCACAATTCAATAAATCAATAAAGAAGAAGAAGAAGCAGAAGGAATTACATGCTTATCAAATAAGACAAAGTCTATTTTTGGATTTGAAGAAAAATAAAAAAATAAAAAAAAACCCTAGAGAAGAAGTGGAAGAGGAAGGGGTATGAATTTTGGTCTTTCCATACCCCACTCTCCTTTCTTATATTTGAAGAAGCATTAATTGAGGATATTTTTACATTTTGTAACCATTGGCAAGGTTGGATTTCATAGAAGTATTTAGGCATGTAAGCTACTTGTGCTCTCATTTATAGGAGATATTTGGTTCTAGTTCACATACATTGTACTTCCATTAAATTTTAGAAATATAAGTTAGAGGATTTCCCCGTGAAATTCATGGTTTTCTTATTTTTAATTGTGTCTATTTCCTTTTCCAATGTATATTTTTAAATTATTAATCTATTTTGATGCACTGTTTAGCTACTTGTTAGATTGAATTAATCTATTAAATATTGTATTGTTTCATCTAGTATAAAGAAGGATATGTATTTGAGTGATCCAATTGAGGGGCTAACATAGACCATATGGTATTAAAGCAAGTTTTTTTTAGGCCTATGTAAAATTTTCTAGCTATTTAGATTTATTTAATGTGTAGACAAGTTTGCATATCCATTGTTTGATGAATATATGCACTATTTTTTTGAAACATAGGAAAATATAGCAAAAAATAGTAGAACTAGCTCCTAGAGCGAAAAATAAGATTCAAGACTTGTTAAAAATCACCTAGCATTAGTTACAAGATATTTCAAAGTTGATAAAAGAAGATTTAGAGTTGAAGTTGAAGCTTCAAGAGAAAGAAAAGATACTATGATTTTGAAAAAAATCCTAAGATCAAGAGCTAATGTGTTAAAAGTATTTATATTGCTCAAGACTTGATGAAGACTTGATGCCACAAATAGAAAATAGATGTTTACAAATAACAGAAGTTATAAAAATATATAGTTTCAAAAGAGGAGTTTTTGGTCAAATTCCAAGCTAAATGTGAAGATATGGAGAGAAATAAGATTCTTCATCATTGCTCTACCAAATATGCTAACACCATCATTGAAACAAGTATAGTAACAAAACATGATTTTTATTTCTTAGAAAAGTGTGATGATTCACTTGCTAGTTTTAATATGTATACTAAGATGATTCACTTCTTTAATATGTTCCAATCTATTAAAGAATATGAGCTACAAGGGTCAAGGACTTAACAAGCATAATCAAGGAATAAGGGTCCCTATTGAAGCATTCTCAAGGCCTCAACATATGGGTCTTAAATATTGTAAAAAGAGGGGTTTTCTTAAAAGTGTGGGTATGTATTATAATGTGCAAGAGGAGTGACCCCCATTTTTCTAAATATTATAACAAGATGAAAATGAGATCATAAAACCAAGAGTCCAACAACTGGGTAAGAGTGAGGAAGTCTATAATGATGATAGGAAGTACAAACATCAATCTTCTAGTTCTATTTTTTTGTTATGATACAATGGAAGGAAAGGCTATACATATTAATTTTGTTGGGATCTCCACCCTTATGATTATTTTGGCAAGAATAATAATGCTAGTAGCATGTGCATGAAACCCATAGTTTATAAATGCCAAAAATATTTTTTTAAAGTGCAAACAAAGGATAAATAAGGTTCTCACCATGTTATTTCCAATCCCATAAGATTTGAGTATGCTTGGATAAACCCAAGAAAATAGACGATGATATCAACAAGCTTCAAAAATAAATTTAGGTGCAAATTATACACTATCAATAGTATTTGAAACTTCTTATGTTAAGGTCCCATCCCCACCAAAAATATAGTTTTAAATTCACTTATACCAATCCAAAATCCTTTGAAATTATAGGCACATATGATTGAATATTATATTTTCAAAAAGGTTGAAGGAATTCAAGGAAACAAAGGCAGATGTTGTGACTTTGGTCAAATGTTGTCTAATTTTGGATATACATAGAGATCATCATGAAAATAAGGAACCATTTTTTTGAGACAAAAATGGATGTTTATTGATGCTTATTATTAATTTGAAGATTTTACTATTGTATAATAATTAGATACAAAATGATTTTTTTTTGCAAATTCCTTATGTATGAAGGATTGCAAACTTAAGTTTAACATGTGGGAAATGAAGAGGTAAAATCCTCCTATTTTAAATTGCTATTCTTAGTAAGTTTAATGTGCTCCTTCAAAAAAATATATACAAACATTTAATGTGCTCTTTCAACAGAAAATATACTAACATTTGTATATGGATTAGGATATCATATTATTTTATTCACATGCTTCATTACATGCATATGCGGTTTTGGATATCACTTTGTCTTGGAATATGCATTGAATTAATATATTAAAAATATATATTGTATTGAAATTATAATTTGATTCATGGCCAAGGATAATATTGTATGATGTATTGGATAGGCCTAAGGGTATTTCATTGTACAATGTATTAATTATTTGTATTATTTTATTATGTAAGACCTATGGGCGATGGTTAACCTTGTTATGGATAAACCCTCTTTAAAATTCATAATTAATATAAATCCTTTTTGTTTCACTTAGGTTGAACTTAATATATAATTGGGGTTTTGGCATTTCTATTAATACCCCTCCCACTCTTCATTATTTCACTAGAGTTTCGTGAAATATTATCCATGGATATAGTGATTATTTATGATGCCTATGGGTTCCCACCATCTATCTCTATTTTTTTCTTTTCATTTTTTATATAATATTTGAGTCGATGATTTACTTCCATTCATTTTTAGAAAATATTATGAATTCCAACATGGTAACAGAATGGGTGTGAAGTGACATTGCTTAGTCATGTAGAAAGACTATTCAAAGCCTCTTATTTTCTTTCATACTTTAAGATGATGTTTCTCTCATTTCTTCATAAGGTTATTTACCAAAATAAGTAGGGAGGATATTAAACATTTTCATTCATTCATATTTTTTACTTTTTTGGATATTTCTTGCTTACTCTAGTTTCTTCCTTATTGTCGTTAATGTTTCCTTGACATTTTTGGTGCTTTTTAAAATTTAGAATAGATAAAATCCCTTTTGCATACTCAAAACAACTATGGTATTATTGGACACATGAGAGGGTTTTGGTTCTATTTTTCAAATCTAAAAATTACCCTACCCACACCTTTTTTCATGAAGACTTGATTCTTCATCGCTAGGGATGTGCTATCACCTTATATAAAAATTATAGTTTAAGTCTTTGTTTAGATGGGATGCTAAGTTATACAAATGGACATGGTTCTTTGTAAAGTTTGTTTTTGATCATGGGTTTGAGGTGTTTCGATCAATTTTGCAGAAATATCATAAATTTTTATAGGTGTGAGTCAACAAATCGATAAATCTTATAAATTACATACACAGTATATTGGCCAGAGTTGTGGCTTGGGTGCTTGAGTCAAATAGATATATTTTTTTGATAGTGGTAAGGTTGGGAGGGGTTACCTATAGGGAAATAACTAATTGAGCCATATTAGCTAGCTGTATTTTATTGGCTATGTCATGCTCATTAAAACACCTATAGATGAAAGGTTGCTTGTTTGAGTCTCTAGGTTGATCATTTTTAATGAAATAAGTGTGACTGGTATGTGTGTTCCATAATGTGTTTAGAGCAAGCATCTCAAAGGACATGTTACTATCTTGGACAATGGAATGTGCTTTTTATCCTATGGGATTCCAATTCAAATCTTGTTTGGGGCACCTTTTTGGATTTTAGATAAGGTAAATAACTTGACCAATGTGGATGTTGATATGGTGCTTTCATGCACCACAAAAAATAATATTTTCTATATTTAAAATGGTTTAACTAATCAATTGATTACAAGTGTTGATGATTAGGCAAATAAGAGGAGCCAAAGTGATAAAACATGATTGGATCATAGTAGTCAATTAGAATTCACCAAGTGCTAGGTCAAGGTTGGATCTTACAACCTTAAGGTTTGAGAATTTATTTTTTAATATTTTGGAGTCCATTAGGGAAAAAATTTCAAAGGCCATAACTTTTACATATGAAAGCATTTTGAGTCATTTTTCATTGATCTCTATGCATTGGTGACATTAGTTCATAAAACTATTATAATATTAGGATCTAGATAGTATAATATGGATCACAAAGCCCTAGTTACTTGCCTTAATGGGTGAAATTATAGTATTTGGTCAACTCAAATGATTGGCCTATTACAAAGTAAGAACTTGTGGTGCATATTTTAAGAGGATAAAGTAGTTGTTCTTGATGATGAAACTTACCATCAAAGAGAAGAAGAGGCTCTTGGTTGATTTTCATTGATAATTGAAATAGAGTTATTTTTCCATATTAAAGAGAAAAGTGAACCTATCAAGGTAAGGTCAAAATTGCATGATATGGTAGGGTACCTAGGAATAAATATTTGGGGATATATTATTATATTGTATAAGGGTTGGCATGGGCCACACATAACCCAAGGTTGATTGTATTATAATATTATATTATATTATAATATAATATTATATTAGTAGTAGGCTCTCCAAAGTAGAATAAGAATATGCATATATAAAGAAGAGATATTTGTCATTGTAATCATTCATATCATTGAAGAATAATCTTATGTAATTGTCATGCCCAAAAAGTATCTTATGGGACTTTACCCTCCTCAAGTGGCATCTCTCATCTTGGGAGATCTTGTGGAGTGATTCCTTCCTTAAGGAGTATTATTGGTGTTTTCCTACCTTAAGGGTATTATATATCTCTCTCTAATTTGTGGATTGTTATTGTGGATGAATGATTTGATAATTATGCATATTGGTGAATGGTTTATGTTTAATAATAATAAAATCCAGCAACAAGTGGTATCAGAGCAACAATTTTGGTAGGGGATTTTTGTGTGAAACCCTAAAATTAGGGCAATTTTTTTTGGAAAAAATGTCTCATATTTTAGGAGATATATCTCTATGAAAGTTTATCCGATTCAGTCGATTCTTGGATCAGATTGGGTAGAATTTTAAGAGCTTTAAAATGAGTGGTCATATGAAGGAATCTAAGTAGTATTGAGGGAGATACAACCTTTTGAATTTAGTCATATGGAACAAGGGTAGTGACGAATTTTCAAATCATGAATTTCTTGAAGACAAAATTTGTTTAGTTCAGGTAAGAAAATCAGTTGCACTTTAGTTTGTTTGGAAGAAAAATTGTAGATCTAGTTGTCTATGTGGATTTTTAGCTTCAACTCAGTGAGAAGATATTTATTTCCATAAAACCCTAGTTGCATTAGGGCATGAACAATGGCACTCCAAAGTTTTTTTGGAGAATATCATATTGATGCTAGAGAATGGTGGAAAAATTTTTGCTCCCTTAATAATAATCATTTCTGGAAATCCTCCCTTAATTTATCTCTTAAAGGGAAAGCTTTATCTTGGTGGATAAATTTTTGTAAAGAAACAAATATTAATGAATACACTAGGGATGAAGTGGAGCATGCATTATTGACTAAATGGGACCCATATTATACAGATAGCCTAGTGGATTTCATTTAATATCTTGAAAATAAACTACAAGGAATTCAAAATGAGCGGAATGCAATAAAAGAAGAATGAGAAGTTTTCAAGAAATAGAATGAAGACTATGAAAAAGAAATAAAATTACTCGAGAAGAAAGAGGAAAAGGTCAGGTAAGATAAAAAATATGTCAGTATGCAGACAAATGAAACCATACCTTTGGTAGGAGATAAATTATAAAATGGACAAAGGAATTTGTTTGAATCGAAAAAGTCTATTTTGCAGGTTCATGGAAGCATTAAAAAAGAATAGGTTATTATTTCCATTAACCCTAGTAGCAAATATAATTTTATTAATATTACTTTGGCAAAGAAGTTGCAAGTTCAAACAACAAAAATTAAGGACATACAACTAAAGGGTGAGAATGTTCAGATTTTTGAAGATTTGAAGATCACCATGGATAAATATGTTTTACATTCAGATTTCTATGCTATGGAGATGGATGATGAGGATATTATTCTTGATTATTATTGGTAAGATTCTTTGGGTATTGTTAAAATTAATGTGCAAAAGAAGTTTATGAAGTTATGGTACAGGAAAAAGAAGATAACATTGCAGGATATTTCTCAGCTTAAGGAGTAAGGATACAAGGAAAATCAAGAAGTGGATGTAGAAGAACAAATTGAAGAACCTGAAACAAAATCTAAGAAGGCATTAGCAGTAATAGAGTCCATGGAAGAAGTGACAACAACTAATTTAAGGGAAATAACAGTAACATATTCCAAGGAAGCTTTGATAGAAGAGAACAAGGACACACCAAAAAAAGAGAACATGAAAGACCAATGTATAGAAGAATTTAAAATAATGGATCCAAATATTGGGAAGTCAAATAACATAGAACAACAAGTTAATGTTACACCATATCACCATTCATACCACCATGAGCGAAAACATTCTTGGAGGTATGGCTCAAGTCAACAATATTATGGTTCCACATGGAATCATAAGGGCACCAACTATGGCAGAGTTTGGTAGAGAAAGCATAGGGATCCTGATTTTCAAAGTGGATCATCAACATCAAGGAAAAAGTGGACCCATCATTCAAGTTATCAAAATACAATAACAAAAGCATGGATCCAACGAAGTAGATTTGGAAGTAACAAAATGGCATACCAACATCATCAGGTTTCACTTGGATGGATGGATGATCGATATTAGTACTAGTTGCTAACATTGCTTAGCAAATCATACTATCAGATTTCTTCATATGTTTCGATGATGAAACATTTGTAAGGAGGGTGGCATGGTAGGGTACCTAAGAATAGATATTTGGGGATATATTATTATATGGTATAAGGGTTGTCATGGGCCACACATAACCCAAGGTTGATTGTATTATAATATAATATAATATTAGTAGAAGGCTCTCCAAAGTAGAATAAGAATATGAATATATAAAGAAGATATATTTATCATTGTAATCATTCATATCATTGAAGAATAATATTATGTAATCGTTGTGCCCACGAAGTGGCTTATGGGACTTTGCCCTCCTCAAGTGGCATATCCCATATTAGGAGATCTTGTGGAGTGATTCCTTCCTTAAGGAGTTGGTGTTTCCCTACCTTAAGGGTATTATATATCTCTCTATAATTTGTGGATTGTTATTGTGGATAATATATTAGGGATGAATGATTTGATAATTCTACATATTGGTGAATGATTTATGTTTAATAATAATAAAATCCTACAACATGATATTTTTGGAAAATTTAATACTACTTAAGTAAGTTTCTTGGAATTAGAGCTTTTGTCTCTTAAACTAGTTGAGTTTGATAATGTTGTGGACTATATTGTGAAATTCAAGGCTTTGAGGGCATATATTGCATATTTTGGAGGAAAAAAGAAATATGATATAGAATACATAAAAAATTTCCTTTTTGATCTCTCTCCCTCTTTTCAAATGTTGAACCTAATAGTTCATATTATTCCTATGTTATTCAAATCTCAAAAGACTCTTACTCTTGATCAATTTTTTCTCTCCTTGTTTATTTTTAGGTAGAAATATGGAATTGATGTGGGACTCCATAAATACAGTTTCATACAAAGGAATTTAAATGTATGGAGGCTAAGAGATAGGGACTTATTAAAAGAAAATGATGACCACTTATGTATACTGTAAGAGGGAGGGACATCCAAGAAAGAACTGTTTTTTGAAATTGTAAAGATTGAAGTTGAGTTCTTGAATATTAATGAACATCTTTAAGATAATGAGAAAGATTCTAAAGAATATGCCTCAAATGTAGAAGCCCATTAGAGCATCTATTATGAAAGAAGATATTATTTTCACTAATGAATTATCTCCTCAACTCCTCAATTCATATTATGGGAAGGTGTTGAAGTTATAATTTTATTCATGACTAAGGCCAATATTATATGATGTATTGGATAATTCTAAGGGAATTTCATTGTAAAACATATTAATTATTTTTAGTATTTTATTATGTAATCCCTATAGGTTGTGGTTAACCTTGTTATGGTTAAAACCTCTTTATAACTTGTAATTAACCTAAACCCCTCTTATTATGTTGGCTTAGGTTAAACTATATTATGTAATTGGTGTTTTGGTATTGGTATAAATACCCCTCTTCCACTCTTCATTACTTCATCATAGTGCTATGTAATACTCTCTATGGATATAGTGATTATTTATGATGCCTACAAGTGCCCACCATATCTCTCTCTTTTGTCCTCTTTGCATTCTGTATAATATTAAGTGGATGATTTACTTCCATTCATTTCAAAATAGGTATTGTGAATTCTAATAACCCCTGGATACATGTTTTTAAGGAACTACAAAATATTAGAAGTATGTAATTGTTGTCCTATATTTAGAATCTTTCTATTTCTATGATTGATGTTTTACTTTAGAAGACACGTTTTTAGTTTGAAGGCATAGTGGCGTATGATAGTGAGTGGGACGGACTAGCTAATATTTACAAAAATCTATAATTTTGTAATTATAATCCATTATATTAGAAGGATATTGATATGATGGCTCATGAGAGGCATTAGAGTGGTATTTATGCAAAATGTTATAGTGTGTTAAATCAATAAGGTATTGAAACCCAATTTCTATGTTATGTAAAAAATATTGTTTGGTGGAGTTAGATTCAAATTATTTTTTGATATTGGATAAACTCTAGTCCTTTCCTTAGAAATAATCCATGCTTCCATGTAAGGAAATTTGTGTGTGATGAATATCATGGTTTTTCATCCTAGTTGTTGCACTCTTCATTGGATTTTTTTGTATAGGTAACTTGGATAATGTTAAAGGAGATAATATATACTTCATGTTGTCCATACAATTTATTATATCATGGTATCACAATTGAGAAGGCTTTCAACAAGGTTTTATTTGCATTAATGTAAGGCCAAGAGATTCCAAGTAGAAATGGCTTGGTTTACTACAACAAAAATGATTTTTTTAACTACAATTGTGTACTTGAAATCCATAGTTTTCATCTAATTTATTCATATATTTTCTTCCTTGATGGTTGAGGTAGTATATAACAATTAAATCTATGATGTGAGATATTTCTAGTAGCATATTTATCCTTGAATATATCATCACTATGCCTAGTGTTTGTTCTTGTTCTCATTGTCACTTGGACCAAGTTGTTTATCCTTTTTGTCCTATCAATAGTACACTTTATTGATTAATATGTGTGTGGAATTAATTTTAAAGTAAGCTCTAGTATGATGTGCATATTGTAGTAGCATTGATATTATATGTAAAGGGGTTGTTTCACTAGTGATATCTATTATAAATTTTGTGTATAATGTTTTTCTATTTTTAGTGGATTGAAGAGTAGCTAAATAATCTTACTTATTATATATTCAAAAAATCTATGAAGAGGTATAGTGTAACAAAGATGACCCATATTTATTTATATTCTACCTTAGAATATTATCTCCTACTTTTATCAATGCATAATTGATTATCATGCCAACTCATTTAAATTATATCCATTCCACTGGTATATATGTTTCACAATGGTTAAGTTCTAGAGTTGCTTTTATTACAATACATTTGTTTGGGTAATCCAAATCTCGAAGATAATATTTTAGAGGTTGCTACCTAATTTTGATGATAAACCTATATAATTTTAAAGGTGAGATAAAATATTTAGATATCTTTAGTCCAATAAATGTTCACAATATCATTTATAAAATAATTTAAATAATTATAAAAATTGATTGAAACACATTCTAGATTATATCTCAAAGGAACAAGTTGCTTTTGCTTGTGATAGATAAATTCTTGATAGAGTAATCATTGCACAAGAGACTATACAATCTATTCATTTCATGGAAAACTATGAATACTTGTAATATTAGAGGTGAATAAAGCATATGATAGATTTTATTGGATTTTTCTACATGATATTCTCAAAGATTTTAGTTTTGATCAAGGTTAGTATGAATGGGTTAGATGTTATAATAGTTTAAAATATTTTATTTTGATCAATGGATCCCATGTTAGATACTTTGAATCATCCTATTAAATTTTCTAAGATGATCCACTATCTTCTTATCTATTTATTATTCTTGCTAAGATATTAGGGGGAGATTTATCAAAGGTAAAAAAGGAAGGAAAATTCAAATTTATTTAGGTTTAGGTTACAAGAAATGGTCATTTTGAATATCTTAATTTTGTTGATGATACTTTTATTTTGGATCATCCCTTAGTTAATGAGATCATGGAGTTTAAATAAATATTATAATATTATAAAAATGCTACTAGATAGTTGGTTAATACTATTATTAACACTACCCTAGATTTAAAATGCATCATTATGAAGTGTTTAAAATAAATAAAAAAATCCATCATCATATTTGTGTATTTTTTTGTTTAATAAAACAAAAATGAAGGACCTCTTAGACTCAATTTTGGATATAAAGGAATCTTCTTTTGTATGTTGTAAAGATAATATCCTAACTATGCTTAAAAGGTTGCAACTCACAAATACTACATTGCAATCTATGTTTATATATATGGTATCACTTTTCAAGATTGCCAATATTTATAGCATCAAAATTTGCTAAAATTCAAAGAGATTTACTTTGGAAAGGATGTGAGGAGAACATTAGGTTTCCTCTTTGTAAGTGGGATATATTTTGCAAAGGAAATAATGTTAGAGGGATAGGCTTGAGAAAATGTGAGTTTTGCATTAGGAAAAAAACTTGGTTAGAGATTGTTCAAAGATAAAGGAAACAATTGGACAACAATGTTACTTCAAAAATATATTAGATTCAAGGTCCGAGGTGTAGACCAATTGGTTCATCCAAACCCCATAAGGGGGCGGAGGTCCAAGGTTCAAATCTTGGGCCTAGCCGAACTGAACGCTTGTCCCTTTCCTAGTGCTTTTAGCGACGTAAAAGTTTTAAAATTATTGTGGCATGGTGGTTATAGGGGTGGAATACGCAAAGATCTGTGTGGCGGCTTCTGGGGAAGACATCACAAAATACTGTGGCGGCCATAAAAACCGGATAGCCTGCCCGGATTCGTGGCGACTACCGATTCCACCATGTAAATTCAAAAAAAAAAAAAAAAAAAAAAAAAAAAAATATATATATATATATATATATATATATATATATATATATATATATATATATATATATATATATATATATTAGATTCTCTTAACATAATAAAATTGTTTATGAAATGAACCCTTACTAGAGGTTAGACAACATGGAGTTTTACATCGAATAGATTGTAATTGATTAAGAAATATATTAGATGGTTATTTAGTGAGGGGAATTCTATAAAATTTTGGTCTAGTACATGGTTGTAGTCTTATCCTCTTATTTTTATTCAAAATGGTAATTTTTAGCTCAAGCATGTTTAGTGTGTAAAGGTTCAAAGGTAAAAAATTATATTAATATAAACAACTCCATATCATGGATTTCTATTAACTACCTTGTTAAAGGATAAGACCTTTAAAAATAGCAAATGAGCTTCAAAGATGCTTCAAGAGTTTTATTTACTTGTATGAAAGGCTAAATTTATTTTTAATCTATGAGAATATAATGGATACTCAGTCAAACAAAGATATAAGGAATTAGATAAACTAAATTTTCCTACTCTCAAAAATTTTCCTTGGAAGAATATTTGGTCCCTTGAGGCCCTTCATAAGGCCTCAATGTTCCTTTTTAGCAGTCCAAAACAATATTCTCATAGGTGATACTTTACAAAGAAGAGCATATCATGGATTTTTAGGTGTGCCTTATATGAGAAGGACTTAGAAACATCAAATTATTTGCTTCTTCATTTTCCTTTGTTACAATTTTTGGGGTTGCTTTTTTGAAAATATGAGTTTATATTGAGTATTTCTATTAACATTAAAAGAGCTAATGAAGTATTTGGTTAAACAATCCAAAGCTAAAATATTATGCATTTTATAGAGGATAAGTTTTTCTATTATTTGTTGGAATTTATGGCTTGAAAGTAATAATAGAATTTTGAATAATAAATCTCAAATATATGCCCAAGTTTGGAATTGTATTATTATTATTTTTTATATACATAGGGGAATTGGTTACATCCCATTCATTTTTTACTACCAACCAGGGTTCAAATCTTGGAGCTGCCCCTATAACCCCTATACCACCTTGATGTTAATGATCTACCATGAGGGGGACCATCGGTGGCTCAATATTTGAACCACCATTGTCGGGTTGGTGCACACTTAGCAAAGTTAGATCAGTCTACTACCTTTAACCCAAACAAGGCTAACCTCCAAGGTCTGAACCTAGGTCTCTTCTTGGTAAGCATCCAGAACTTACCATTGTATTATTTCTTCTCTTGGTAGAATGTTTACATTATGGTGTTCATCTTGAAAAATTCTAAAGTGTGGAAAAAGATATCAACATTTTGCTTATAGGATACAAATATTCATGAAAGGGTCACCTATAATAATAGATTTAAAATAATGACGAGAGGAGGGGGAGGGTCCTAATCCCTCTCCTTGCTCCCCCTCCCATGGTTTTTTCTCATTTTCGAACTCATCCTAGGTTTTCCCACTCTAGGAATGCTTTTGTAGCAGATGATCTCTTTAGGGGGAGATTCTTGCCCACTTTCTTCTCCTTTCCTAGTAGTTTCAAGGTTTTCCTGCATGATTTCTTGTCCTAGTGCATCCCAAGGTTCTTATTGGGTTTCCTACATGTTTTTGAGATCCTTTCCCAATATCCCTTAGGATTTCCCCAAGGGTTTTTTGTAGGTTTTTTACTTGGATTCGGTTCCCAGGGATTTCTCAATCTGTGGTGGTTGCGGGTTGGATTTTTTATTGCTTCCTTGTGCATCTTGAGAGGTCCTCACTTCATATTTGTTGGTCTAGGGGTGTTAGGATCTCATCCTAACCCTTAATGTAATAACTTTCTTGATGTAATAATTCCTAGTGAACGTGGGTAGTACCCATGATTAATATTTTGTAATGTTCTAAGTTTTAGCTTAGGTAGTGCCTATGACAAATGGCACCCTTTTCTATGTAACACATGGTAGATAGGTTAGGTAAGGTGGCATTGTGCATGTAATTCGTGTGGCATTATGCACGTAATTCGAGTGGCATTGTGCATGTAATTTAAGTGGCACTATGCATGTAATTCGGGTGGCATTATGCATGTAATCCAGGTGGAATTTTGCATGTAAGCCAACCTTGGAAGGAAACTCTTTAAATACCCGAAAAGGCACCAATGTAATTATATTTTTACAAATTAATGAAGTGTTGAAGGAGGTTGCCCCCTCGAAGAGGCCTGCAATTCTATCAATTATGAGATTGTTCCTTTTAATTAATTTCTGTTATCATATGCATTTAATTATGAATACTGTTATAATGTTTCTGTTAGTTTATTTCCAATAAAATGTGTGAGAGTGTGTTTATTTGAGTTGAGAGTGTGTTGTTTAGTATATTTTATAGTAGGATTTTAACAAGTGGTATCAGAGCGCTTTCCAAGGCCAAGTTCTGCTGCAACTGCAATGATTCTTGCCATCCAATCCACCTGTTAGATATAAATTCTGTGTGTTTTTTTTGTTCCTATTTTTCTTTATTAAAAAAAATCTAAAAATACAGTGCATTTTTTTTCCCAGACCAAAAAAAATAAAAAAATATTTTTAGTTGAGTAGGTAGAAACCCTGTTCCGGGGGTTTTAAAATATCATGAAGGATCTGTCATTATTGGCTAAGCTAGATAGCCCATAAAGCATCTAGTGAAGTGAGGGGCGATCAGGCTCCAATACCCAGGCCTCAGACAGAACTCGCACACGGACTTGAGCTCCCACGTATCTTCGGGTATATCAAGAGACCATCTAGGTTTAAACAAAATTTTAACCATTAGGAAGCTTTTCGGCCTTGTATTACTCATAGTCTACGAGACACAACATCCTGGATGATTACCCTCCCGTATTGTCAGAGAGGCAGGTAGTGTGATCAAGGGTATGTTTGGAATCCTCCTTGAGTAGTGGCCTAAAATATTGGTTCGAGCACTATTGTTCGTCACTGTCGGTATATTAGAAGGCCTATGGGTGGTACATACTCCTATACCTAGCATTCCTTGGTTTTTTTAAAACTTCAACCTGTTAAAAAAAAAAAAAAAACCAAACCTCCCTATTCGTAAACCTGCATTTCAAATCCCCAAAAAGTGAGCATATGAGAAAGGAGTCCTCTACTAAAAAAATAACAAAAAGTACATGCATTCAGGATAGACCATGAGGGTGACACTTAAGCTAACAGTCTAGAGAATAATAGTCAAATTTATAGTGGCAGTCATAATCAGGTCAGTCAGGTCAGAGAGGTCAGCATAGTCAGGTCAGAATTTACAGTTTTTAGGGTCAGAACAAAACTGTCATAACAGTCACCTACAAAATATAGAGAATATTGGAGCTAGTGAAGTTAGGACTGGGCCAACCAGTGAGAGCATGACATGAGGCCAGTTATAGATAGTGCTCCAGTACCCAACTTTTGCTTTGTAGCTCAGAATAAAAAACTGTAAACACTGTTAGACTCAGCAAAATAGGAGAAAAAAAAGAAACTGGGGTACCAAAAAGTAGTGTTGAGAGATATAGCTCATTATGACCACCTCTTCGAGCTCATTATTTTGATATATAGCACCCAAGAACTTTTTGGGAACTTACTAAAAATAGTAAGTCCTAAAAACTCAATTCTATTTTTAGTAACTGGTCACAAAAGGTTTCAAAATGGCCCAGGGTACCCGTGGACATCAAAAGGAACTAGACCACTTGGAATCCTTAAAAAAATCCATTGAGAACTTGCACTCAGCTTTTCACTCCATAAGGGAAGAAGTCCAAGGTCTTCACCTAGAGCATGAGGCCACCAATAACCACTTAGAAGAATCACTGATAGAAGTAGACAACAAACTAAAAAGAGGACCACCCAAAATAGAACACCAAGCTGAGGGTTCTGCAAGGAATCATGACCATGATCCATCCTTTAGAATGCCCAAATTGGACTTTCCTAAATTTAGTGGGAAGGATGTTGATGGGTGGCTATGTAGGGTTGATCAATTCTTTAGACTTCATAATGTCCCCATATTTCATCGAGTCCAAATGGCTTCCTTTAACTTGGAATCTGAGGCTCTACACTGGTTTCAATGGTTATGTATTGCCAGCCCAAATCTCTCTTGGGAGAATTTTGAATCCCAACTACTCACTCGATTTTGTCCTAGTGAGTATGAGGACTTCACAAGGGCCTTGACAAAACTACAACAAATAGGGTCAGTCTATGAATACCAAGCTCAATTTGAAAAATTGGCGAATAAGACAAGAGGATTGAATGAAGGGTTCTTCCAGAGTTGTTATATCAATGGGTTGAAGGTGGAACTCCAAGTAGAAGTAAGAATGTTGAAACCACAAACTATGATGGAAGCTATCAGTTTGGCCCATTTGGCCAAATCTAAACTCTCTACCCAAAGGCACCCATCAAAGTTTTCTAAAAATAGACCTTCATTTCCTCCTCGATCCCAACACCCAGTTGATAATAAACTTGTTGCACCCAAGAACCTAATCATAGAAGATATGGATGCATGTTGTGCCCAAGGATTATGCTACAATTATGATGAAAAGTTTTTTAAAGGGCATAAGTGTGCACACAAAAAATTTTTCTTGATAGATGTTGAAGAACCTGATAACTCTGACCAAAGTGATGAGGATGAGGACCCTCTGAAAACACCTTCTCCACAAGAAGAAGTGAAATAGGAACCTGATACAGCAATTACAGTCCATGCTATTGTAGGCATTACTACTCCACAAACCATGAAGGTTGTGGGATTTTTCAAGGGCCAACATCTTTCCATCCTTATAGATTTGGGAAGCGCGCACAACTTCATTGACCCTAGAGTTTCTCAGTGGGAAAATTGCTATATCCACACTTGTAATTCCTTTGAGGTCATGGTAGCCAATGGGGTAACCTTACCTTGTAAAGGAAAATATCGCAATGTTAAAATAAAGATAGGGGACTATGAACTCAAGCAGGACATGTTTGCCCTCCAGCTGGGCATATGTGATATTGTTTTGGGATCTCAATGGTTGATTACGTTGGGCACTATCAGTTGGAACTTTGTCAAAATCTGGATGCAATTCTCCCAAAATGGACAAACACACATCATCAAGGGCTCCCCAACAGGAACACCTCAAATTATTAGTTCAAATGGCATGGAGAAATTGCTAAATAAATCATCATGTGGGGTCATTGCACAACTATTCTCCATCCAACCATCCACCTCTCAAATGGGTGAAACCCCATCAGACCTGTAACAGATTCTCCACAAACATGAGACCATATTTTTGAAACTAACTACACTACCACCGCATCGCTCTCATGACCATGCCATTCCATTATTGCCAAATAGTGCACCTCTAAATATAAAACCATACAGGTACCCTCATGCCATGAAGTCAGAGATTGAGAAAATGATACAGGAATTACTCAAGGTGGGTATCATTCGGCCTAGTACTAGTCCCTACTCTACACCAGTCTTACTGGTCCTCAAGAAGGATGGTTCCTAGTGACTGTGTATTGACTAACGAGAACTCAACAAGATAACTATCAAGGATAAATTTCCTATCCCTATGGTTGATGAATTACTAGATGAATTACATGGGACCATGTACTTTGCCAAGCTAGACCTTCACTCTGGGTACCATCAGATCCGACTCAGGGATGCAGATATTCCTAAAACTACTTTTCGCACTCATGAAGGTCATTATGAATTCTTGGTAATGCCATTTGGTCTCACAAATGCTCCTTCCACATTTCAAATCCTGATGAACAACATCTTTTGCCCTTTTTTGTGTAAGTTCATCCTTGTGTTCTTCGATGACATCTTGATTTACAGTCACACATGGGAAGAGCATCTCAAGCATGTAGATCAAACCCTACAACTATTGGATGACCATCAACTGTTCACAAAAAGATCCAAGTGTTCCTTTGGTTTGACTGAAGTGGAGTATCTGGGACACATTGTCTCAAAGGATGGTGTCAAGGTTGACCCTAAGAAGATCCAAGCAGTCCAAGAATGGCCGAAACCTTGCAATCTCAAGGGACCTTGAGGATATTTAGGGCTTACAGGATATTACCATAAATTTGTCTATAATTATGGAAAGATAGCCGCCCCCCTCACCTCCATGTTGAAGAAAGATTATTTTACTTGGATAGGGCTGACTGAGCAAGCATTCCTGGAACTCAAGCATGCCATGACCACCACTCTAGTTTTAGCCATGCTAGACTTCTCTAAAAAAATTATCATTGAATGTGACGCTTCTGGTCGTGGTATTGGGGTGGTATTGATGCAAGAAGGACGCCCTTTGGATTTTACCAGCAAATCCCTATCTGATCGCAATTTAGATAAATCCACATATGCCAAGGAAATGTTGGCAATATTGCATGCAGTCCTACATTGGCAACCTTACCTCATTGGGTGCCATTTCTCCATCAAAATTGACCACCAGAGTCTGAAATACTTTCTAGAACAACGAGTTTCCACCCCCAAGCAACAAAAGTGGGTATCAAAACTCATGGGCTATGATTATGACATCACGTACAAAAAAGGAAAGGAGAATCTTGTGGTGGATGCTCTCTCTCACAAATTTGAGACCCTTAATATGTTGTGTACCATTTCTGCACCATTGCCCCAATGGATTTAGCCCTTACGTCAAGAAATACTTCAGGATGCAGATTTGAAAGACTTGGTTGCTTCACTTATGGATGATCCAGAGTCTACACCAGGATATAGTTGGGATGTCCAGGATTTGCGTTACCATCAACGCCTGGTTCTTCCTCCTAATTCCCCACTTCGAGAGCTCCTCATGAAGGCATCACATGCTAATCCATCTGTTGGCCATTCAGGGTTGTAAAAACTTATGAGCAACTCAAGTGCACCTTCTTTTGGAAAGGTATGAAATAGGACATTCGCTCTTTTGTAGCTTACTGTGACACATGTCAAAGGATGAAAGTGGAAATAGTGCACTCTCTAGGTACTCTTCAACCATTGCCAATTCTAGAGCAGGTGTGGACTGACATCTCCATGGACTTCATAGAAGGGCTACCTAAATTTGGAAGCAAGTTAGTTATTTTTGTAGTAGTGGACCGCCTTTCAAAGTATGCTCACTTTTGTGCCCTAGCCTATCCTTACACAACATCCACTATTGCCAAAATTTTTCTTGACTCCATCTTTCGCATTCATGGCATGCCAACCTCCATTGTATCTGATCGTGATCCCATCGTTACTAGCAATTTTTGGCAAGAGTTGTTTAAGTTGTAGGGGACTCAGCCCAAAATGAGTTCATCCTACCATCCAAAAATGGATGTTCAAACAGAGGTTGTTAGTAAATGCTTGGAAACCTACCTTTGTTGCTTTGCCTCCGATCATCCTACTCATTGGGAAAAATGGATTTCCTTGGCCGAATGGTGGTACAACACTTCCTATCATACCGCCACCAAACTCACACCGTTTGAGGTAGTTTACGGGTGCCCTCCACTCACACCTTCCTCCTATATTCTGAGAAGCTCCAAGGTCCAAGTCATTGACAATGCTCTGAGTCAACACATTGAGGTCCTCTGCCAACTTAAGAAAAATTTGAACATGGCCCAGAATCGGATGCGCCAACAAGCTAATCAGCATCATTCTGAGCACAGTTTTGATGTGGGTGATATGGTCTTCCTTCGCTTACATCCATACAAACAATCATCCCTACAAATTTGTAGGTGTCAGAAGCTCACTCCAAAATTCTATGGTCCTTATTAGGTTCTACAACAGATTGGTCCTACAACTTATAAATTGGCTCTTCCCCCACTTCCAAGTTCGACCCTATTTTTCATGTTTTCCTTCTCAAGAAAGTTGTGGGCACAAAGGAATTTGATGAAGAAGGCTCCATATTACTCGCACCTGAGCAGCTGCTAGATGATTGAACTCACACTTTGCGCAATTGTATCATTACAGAGGTCCTTGTTCAGTGGCATAGGCTTCAACCTAAGGATGCTACATGGGAGTCTCTCCATCAACTCCAACAACAGTTTCCTCATTTTCAGCTTTGAGGACAAAGCTTCTTCAAGGAGAAGGGCATCTTAGGATCTCATCCTAATCCTTAATGTAATAAATTCCTTGATGTAACAATTCCTAGTGAACATGGGTAGTACCCATGATTAATATTTTGTAATGTTCTAAGTTTTAGCTTAGGTAGTGCCTATGAAAAATGGCACCCTTTTCTATGTAACACATGGTAGATAGGTTAGGTAAGGTGGCATTGTGCATGTAATTCGTGTGGCATTATGCATGTAATTTGAGTGGCATTGTGCATTTAATTCAAGTGGCACTATGCATGTAATTCGGGTGGTATTATGCATGTAATCCAGGTGGCATTTTCATGTAATCCAACCTTGGAAGGAAACTCTTTAAATACCCAAAAATGCACCAATGTAATTAAATTTTTGCAAATTAATGAAGTGTTGAAGGAGGTTGCCCCCTCGAAGAGGCCTGGAATTCTATCTATTGTGATATTGTTCCTTTTAAGTAATTTCTGTTATCATATGCATTTAATTTTGAATACTGTTATAATGTTTCTGTGAGTTTATTTCCAAGAAAATGTGTGAGAGTGTGTTTATTTGAGTTGAGAGTGTGTTGTTTAGTATATTTTATAGTAGGATCTTAACAAGGAGAACCATCATTGCTAGTGACTCATATTTGGGATGCATTTGGTTGTTGGCGATCTCATTCCTTTGGGTGGGGCCCTTTTTGGTTTCATGTTTGGAGGTTTCTTCTTGTTGGATCTATTGTTTGGTGGATGCTCAAAGCATTTTCATGGCCTTGGGGGTGGGCCTCTTCCTATTCTTGAGTTGTTCCCAGTCCTAGTCCCAGTTCCCTGAAGCTGTTCATGAGCAAGGATGGGGGATTCCTGGTCCTTTCTGATGGGGTGCCTAGGATAATCTGCTACATTTTTTGATCTTGGGGAGGGGACCTATGATCAATGCATGCAGATGTGGCCACCCTTGGCTCCCTCAGATTAGGCTTTTGAGGATCCCATATTTATACTTGTTGCTACTTTTCACTTGGTCTTCACAAGTTTTCATTTTGGTTCCTATTCGGTGGCTTCTACTTGCTAGTCCTGCTTATTATTGGATACTCAGAGCATGTTCTTGGCCTTGGGGTTAGGCCTCATCCTATTTTTGAGTTGTTCCTAGTCCTAGTTCTAGATCCCTGGAACTATTCGTGAGCAAGGATGGTGGGGTCCTGGTCCTATCTATTGGGGTGCTTGGGGTTATCTTATGCATTATCTGGTCTTAGGGTGGGGACCAATGCTCTTTGCTTGTAGTTGTGGTCACTCCTACCTCCTTCAGATTTGGCCTTTGGGGATCCTTTCCTTGTGCATGTTGTTATTGTCCTTGGCTCCTTTTGGCTTCCTCGTAGTTCAACTTGGTTTGCATGGGGATATCTTGGCCCTCAGAGATCCCCAGTAGTGTTGATCCACTTCACAGGCTCAAGCGAAGGCTTCCCACTGTTGTTTCTCTAAGGATATTGATAATATTTCCTAAGCTATCCCACTACTATGCCCTAGAATGTATCTCGTTGCTGATTGCTGCTTTGCTCAAATGGATGATTGCTACTCTACTACACCCTAGGGTGCATCCCGGGCCGTCCTTGGGTGGGAACCCTCTTCAAATTTCAAAATTCAAAATTTCTTGCTTCTGGTTTTTGGGCAGGATATCTGGTTTCAGGCTATTTTTGGACTTCCCGCTCTCCCTACTTGGTTCTGGGTGGGAATACTTTTTTGACTTTTTTCGTTGCGTGTTGAGTGGGACTCAACCTTTCATAAGGCTTGCTCACGTGTAGTTGTGGTCTGATGGGGAGGCCTTGTTTTGTAATTTATCCATGTGTAGTGGCCTGACATGGGGGCCTTTTAAAACATGGAAAAAAAAATTGGCTCTTGTGTGGGATCTCAATTTTTCCTAAACAGGCAGGATTTTAAATTTTTAAATTTTTAACCTTTTTCTTTGGTCCTAGGTCCCATCCGAGCTGTGATCCTTATTTGGTTTTCTGTTTGGCTAGTCCAATTTTTGTCCCTAGAGGTTGTGTTCCTCCTTGATCCTCTACTGCTTGGCAAATTTTGTACTAAGGTTTTGGGGTCCCTTTTAAAACCCCGTTATTAATGTAAATATTCACTTATAAAAAAAATAATAGATTTAAAACAAAATATAAGTTTCAATTTATGGTAAATAGAATGTATAGAAGTTGGGTTTATTAACGTAAATTTTTATGGTGTTTCTAAAGGAAATAAAAAAAAAACTTGGTGGAGGTGGTGTTTTTGAAATAATGAAGGCAAAATTTCTCCTCAATTACTCAAAATCATATGAAAATATAGCTAACAACCACATGGAGGCTAGGGAACTTTTTATAGTGATCAAATTTCAATTTAAAAAGGATGAAAATATATTTCAATTTAATGAGATTAAAAAATTATTATTAATACTATCAAGAAAAGTGTATGTGATAGTTGGATAAAAATAAAATTATTTATGATTTTCATCAACTAAAGTTGTAGACAACATCTTAGAAATGTTAGTGTATCTATAAAGAATAAAATAAAATAGCAGATAATTTAGCCAATTGTGTAGTTTATCTTCATTTAGGTAAATTCAAATTTTAGAAGGCACTGAACTGGTTGATATTTTATCTCTTATGAAAATGATGTCATGGAGATAACTATAAAATATAAAAATTCAAAGAAGAAGAATATCTATGATAAAAAAGGTAACCTAGATACGGTTTAACTGAATCTACAACAATTAATTTTTTATTTGTTTTGATGGGAGTGCCTCCCATTAGAAGTCACACATAGATTTTTAGAAAAGTTTGTATTAAGTATTTACATTGTATATTTTAAAAATACATAAACATTATATTTTTATAAGATATTTACAAAAAGATATATGAAACATGTGTTTACTTTATATTTTATTTAAAAATATTTAATTCTAAGAAGATATATATATATATATATATATATATATATCAAGTAAAAGTTATGAACTATGTACAATGTAGTTTGATGTTAAAAATACAAAAAAAAAATTATAGAAATGTTCACTTATTTACACTTTTTATTTAAACATATAAAAACATATGCTAGTCAATGATTATTTAAAATATATTATTAATGTAAAAAAATGATTGTTATTTCAATAAGTATTCTTACGAAGTTATGATTGACTAACATTGTTCCTAAAGTTACAAGTTACATTGTCAGGGATTAATAATAAGAAAATTAGGAGAGTAAAAACCCAACATAGTAGGAAAGAGAACTTCAATAGATGATATTTTTTTTTGATGGTAGGATTTCATGAGATTGATTTATAGATTTGTATTTCGTTTAAGCCATCTAGTGTCATTCAAATCAAACTACATCATCATATATTTTCACATCTATTTGTATTTGTTGACATTCAGGTCAATTCCATAGCAAGAATAGGGAATGATAGCTTCACCATTAACCTCCTCCATCTATTTTTGTACTGCTCAATTGGCTCATCATCGCGTTGAGCTAGCACAGCCAAATTGGAAAGGTTAGCCTATTTCTTGATGCCAAAAGAAAAGCGTTCAAGGAAAGTGTCAGCCAGTTGCTCAAAAATGGTAATGTTGTACCTATTTTACTAATTGAACCACTCTCAGGTTGGGCTTGACAGGGTTTTGATAAATTTTTACAAAAGTAAGGCATTATTACTCGTAATTTGGAAATAGGCATCCAAAAATCCTGTGACATGCTCTTATGCATCTTCGTCACCTTTAAATTTGTCTAATCTGGGCATAACAAAATGCTCAGGGTAGGTAGGAGTAGGTATCAATGGGTCCAAAGGCTCATTATGAATATTTCTTAATGTTGACTTTTGAAGAGCTACACCTTGCCTCTCAATCACTTTTACTTTCCCTGCTAGGGCTTAATAAGCCTTCGAGGATAGAAAGTCCTCCTCCCTAAGCTACCGTGGGGGTGATCTTGGAGGTACATTCTTCCTTTATCGAGGTGGGGGACGTTTATATTCATCCTCATCAACTTGGGAGTCTTTAGGATACTCTTTATTATTTCCCTCTCCCTCTTCTTCCTCATATTGTTGTTGCCTCTCATGTTCGAACGATGGTGGCCGTTATCTTGGTAGGGCACTAATATGAGTGTGAGCGTCTCTGTGCTCCTGTTGCACATCGGCTTGTGAAAAGCCTTTCTCTGAATGCACTTTCTATTCTCTACGTGAGTATATAGAACAGCCTTGAATAGCCTATCATCTAGATAGGATATGAATAATATTTTGGATAATATGATATATTTTTTGGATGTTCTCTGCTAAGATTGGGATGTTGCAGATACATTTATTTGGCCCAAATGAACAATGGGAGGACTAAATATTTTGGCCCTATTTTGGGTACTTTTGTTTTGATTGTATATGCTTTTATATAGCTTTTTGTTCTAGGTCAATAATTGAAGTAGTATAGGAAGAGTTAAATGAAGCAATGCTTTAGTTTCTAGATGCAACACTTATGTTATTTTTTATTTTGGTTGTCTCATGATGTAATTTTGTGTTTATATTTGTATAGGAGACTCCAATTGTTTTTTTTTTTTAATTTACATGGTGGAATCGGTATCCGCCACAAATTTGGGCAGGCTGTCCAGCTTTTATGGCCGCCATAGTATTCTGCGTTGTCCGCCCCAGAAGCCACCACATAGATCTTCGTGCATTCCGCCCCTATAACCACCATTCCACAATCATTTTAAACCTTTTATGCCACTAAAAGCACCAAGAAAGGGACAAGCGTTCAGTCCGAAGAGGCCCGATATTTGAACCTTGGACCTCCGCCCCCCTTATGGGGTTTGGATGAACCAATTGGTAGGAGAATACAATTGTAAAAAAAGGTTGAGGCCCTTTAAAAATCCCCTTATTTTTATCCTTTAATAAATAAATAAAAACCATAAATAAATCTACTAAAAAACCATATATGAACCTAAAATGCAATGTATTAAAGTGAATATAGATCTTCTTTTACATATTGATTCTTAACTTCTTTAGCAAAACAAAGTCATAGATGGTGAATATTTTTAGAAATCTAATCAAGCTTACAATAGCAATTAGGATAACATAAATACTTAATTTGTGTTTTTAGAGAAGGTTTTTCTCAACTACCTTGATCTTAGAGATATTAGTTGTAAATAATATCACGATTAAGCAATACTAGAATACCCATGGAATTGATTAGTGAAGGATAGCACATGGAAGTCAAATCATTATTGTTTCCAAAATATGAAATAGATGCAATGAAAAGAAAAATACAAGAGGATTTAACATAGGACTCAAATAAATATGTTTCCATTACAACAATGTCTCTAACATTGTTGTCAATATTATCAATAATAACCTTGAAGAATGCATAGAATAATGTAGTAGAGTTTAGTGATTTCATCCAATAGAACTATAGAATTGTAAGTACATACTAAAAAAAATTTCCATTATATAATTATAAATATAATACCAATAAAAATCAAGATCATCTTAGTTGATGCATTATGTACTTCCATATAACCAAAATTAAAAAAAAATGGTTATAATGAAAGACTAAATTGAATTAGATGAAATAGTATCATATAAAATCTAAGATACAAAAGCAATGTAAATCCAAAGTTTAATGGGGATACACAGTTAAGTTAACATACTCACAACTCAGCTCTAAAGATTGTCTTTGGGAATAAAGCACCAAAATCCCCTTGGTAGAAAATAAAATTCCTATCACAAATCTAGACCTAAATGTAGCAATGAAAGACTTTCCACCACCTTTTATTATCTTCAAAGTTGTTATTGAATTTGCATAAATTTCAAGAATTTGTTCTTATGAAACCAAATAAAACTAAAGTCAAAACACCAAGTAGAAATGCCATAGTGTTGAACATAGCAGTTGCAAGAGTAGGTTTGTATACTATTTGCTTATGATAAGTACATGATTAAGATTTGGTGCTAAAATATGCATAAAAACAAGGGACAAAAATATAATAGCCCCAAACCACATTGTGAATACCCCACATAATTTTACTCTATAAACAAAAATAAAGTAGCCTCTATACAAACCAATAATAAAGACTCAAAAATATTCATTTCTTATCCAACATCATTCAATTTATTATTTTTTCATATTTCTTCCTAAAATTTTTTATTTCATAACTATATAAACTTATCCTACATATTTGAAAATCAAAATATAAGAATAGGTAATCACACAACAAAGAGGAGTGCCTTGTCAAAGACATGCAAATTAGAAAGCAATGTTAGCACTGCCCCACTTACTCAATACAACACACAAACAATGTTTTTGGCATAATCTCAAAATATTTGAAAATAAATGGATAACTCATAAAAATATACCTTTCATTTTTTAGTTTTAGCATACATGTGAGGTTTTAATACATAGAATATGCTAAAACCAAAATATGGATTAGAGAAAAATACAGTGAAAATAATAGTTGCATAGAACGAATGTCAAAAATATTAAAAAATCATCTTTGTGTCAAACCATTTCAAATAACACCTAGATAGAAGAACAAAAAATCTAGTTCAAGTCATCTAGGTAACAATCCATATAATATTAATGCCATAAGAAAATCAATGATATAAAAGGAATAACATAGGTTCTGTGTAGAGGCAAAAATTATGGAAAATAAGAGAGATTATGGATCAAGCAGTCACATAATCTAATGAACTATTTCCCATAAAATTCGATAAATAATGTAAGAAAAGGGTGAAGTAGCCTATGGCACCAGAAATAGAACTTGTGAGGAGTTCCTAATAGGTTGGGGTAGAGATCAATATTCAAAGAATAGAAAAACTCAAGCAATAATTTGCTTAACCTATAACCTAATGCACTATTACAAATGTGATTCCCTTAAGGAATCCTAGGAAGAGCACTCGCAGTGCATCACTTGAGAGTGTGGCAAAAACTTGGGTTGAGTTAGAGGCCACAAAAATGATGACATTATACTTAGCATGTTTGAGGTGAAACAAATGTGGCCTACAAGTTTTACCTCCTTTCCCAATGGAAGATGAACAATAGGGGGTGATCTCATTGCTTGTCTATTGGAAATTTTGAGTCCCTAAGATAAAATGTTGTCATTGATGTCAAAATGTTATTTGATGTCAAAAGGACCTATGATGTCATGCACTATGTTTTGTGAAAGTGCAAGGAAGGGTTTTTGTGAAAACCAAGGTATGAAAAATAAAAGGATTTATTTAAAACCATGGATGGCATATTTGAAATGGATTTTTCTTAAAACCCAAGTTGGATTTTCATTTCATCGAAAAGGTGCCCCGGTGATGGAGATATTTAATTTTAAATATTTAGTTTAAATTTTAATTATTTAAAATTTAAATTTAAATTTCAAAATTAATCAAAAGTTTTCCCTCCATTTTCCAACGACGTCGACTTTTATTCTTCCTCATATGCATTGTGTATAAAATGTGCCTTGTTAAACAATGGCTTATGTCCTCAAAAAATTTGAATGATAAATCCTCTTTTACAAAAGTTATCCTCCTCCGAAATCGTGCACTATTGACGGTGAAGGTTTGGGAGAAGCACAGTTTGTAATTTTGTGGGTGCCAAGAGGAATTAATTCAAGCACAAAGTATAATAGCTTCCACGTGGGAATCTTAGCCCACTTGGTGGGTGGAAGGAGTGCAAAGGAACACTCATTGCTGCAGGTCTCGGGTTTGAGTCACCCAAAATTTGTTTTTTTCTTGTATGCTATCGCCACAATTTTTGATGCAGAAAACAATTTTTTTCAAGGTATGTCATCGCCACAATTTTTGGAGATTGAGATATAAATGTTATAATTTACCTAAGCTAAGGTTAATGCATCATTGTTGATGGTTTGCCATGGTGGTATAGTTTATGAGTTGTGGCTTATATTTTGCACTAGTTGATGTGGGATTTCTGCATTAAGGAGCTTAGTGAGTTGTACATTAGTGCAAAGTATTTTTAGGAGAAATAAGGGAATGGTAAATGGTTGTGGTGATATTAATGCTATTCTTAATTAGATAAGGAAATAATTATCTTTAATTATTTTCTAGTGGTGGAGGTGATTTTTGACTAGGATAAATAAGGTGTAAAAGGTTATGATATTTTTTTTGTAATTTCTCCTAACCCTCATGAAGATTGACAAAATAATATTGTGATTGTAGTAGATTTCCAAAGAGGTTTTTTCATCTTCATAAAAGGTATGAGCACATTCTCCTATTGATTGTTTATGGTGGTTGATTTCTGAAATATCATTGGAGAGAAAATAATTGATTGTGGTTTCCTTTTCGAAAGTGGTTGGTTGAATTCTTCAAGGTTTTCTAGTTTGAGAGTTGTGATTAAACCTTGTTTTATAAGCATTGTTGTTGAATCCCATTGATTGTGAAATGAACTTGAAATTTAGTTAGAGAAGAACATGAGTATCATTGTTATGTGAGACTTGTGATTGAGAATTTTTGAAAACATTTTGAGTTGGTTGATTAATGTTTGGACTAGGGTTTGTGAGAAGTAGAGTTGTTTGAGCCTATTCAAGTGATTGTGTGAAGTGATTTTTCAAGTTCCATAAAACAAACTATTCTATATTATAATTTGAGTTGATTTGATATTGAAATTTGAGTATAGAACATATTCAGTCTCTAAAAATTATCTTTATGCTTCTATGCGATTGTTGAGTTGAGATTGATTTGAGTTGAGATTGGGATTTGAGTATAGAACATATTGAGTCTCTAACAATTCTCTTTATGCTTCTATGAGATTGTTGTGTTGAGATTGATTTGAGTTGAGATTGGGATTTGAGTATAGAACATATTGAGTCTCTAACAATTCTCTTTATGCTTCTATGAGATTGAGTTGAGATTTTGTTGAGCAGATTTGAGGCAAGTCTTTGAGAAGGCTTGTGGACTGATTTTGAGTAAGCTTTTGTGAAAGCTTGCTATGCAAATTTGAGTAAGTCCTAGAGAGGACTTATTGAGCATATTTGGACAAGTTCTGAGTGAGCTTGTTGAGTATATTTTAACAAGTTCTTAGTGAGCTTGTTGATCATATTTGGACAAGTTTTGAGTGAGCTTGTTGAGCATATTTAAACAGGCTTTGAGTGAGCCTATTGAGCAGGTTCTGAGTGAGCCTATTGAGCATATTTGAGTAGGTTCTGAGTGAGCCTATTGAGCATATTTGAGCAGGTTATGAGTGAGCTTGTTGAGCAGATTGACAAGTTCTGAGTGAGCTTGTTGAGCATATTTGAACAAGTTCTAAGTTATCTTGTTGAGTATATTTGAGTAGGATCTGAGTGAGCCTATTGAGCATATTTGAGAATGTTCTAAGTGAGCCTATTGAGAATATTTGAGTAGATTTTGAGTGGACCTATTGAGTAGATTTGAGAAGGTTCTAAGTGAGCCTATTGATAGAGCTTTGGAGGTGATAAAGTACAAAGGATAGAGTCTCAGTGGATAGAGATCCAGTAGCCAGAATAATTGAAGACAAATATGAGTGAGGATTCTTCAAGTGGAGAGAGATCCACAAGTCAGTGTAGTAGAGAGAGAGTCTTCTAGAAGATCACTATCTAGAGTAGAAGGAGAAAGAGTTCTCCTGTGGAAGAGATCCATGAACTTGAGATTTAGGGGATCAACATATCCTTTGGACAAAGGTCCATAAACATTGTAATTGGGAAGGATTCCCAAGATATTGATTGAGAAATTTTTAGCAAAATATTTTCTCCGTGGAGTAGCCCGCATTGGGTGAACCACGTAAATTATTGTGTCACTTTTATGGATGGTGTTTTGTGTATTACTTTGATTATTGCTATTGATACTGCTATCTATACATTGCATAATATTGAATTGAAAAGAAAAGTAAAAATTGGTCTTATACTGTTCATCCCCCTCTCAGTATAAGCTTGTGTTCTTCAATTGGTATCAGAGTGGGTTCCTTCAGAATATTTTGATAGCTTGAAGGAAAAATGGTCTAAGAACACAATGATAAAAAGGATGGATCATTCAATAATATAGTACTAGTCTTTGATGGAAGTGACTTCTTGTATTGGTGTATGCTGATGATATTTT
Source organism: Wollemia nobilis (assembly GCA_028583015.1). Taxonomy (NCBI): domain Eukaryota; kingdom Viridiplantae; phylum Streptophyta; class Pinopsida; order Araucariales; family Araucariaceae; genus Wollemia; species Wollemia nobilis. The sequence goes on along the minus strand of JAQPPZ010003356.1, from coordinate 15,606,324 downwards.
ACCTGATAGAACTTGGAAATGAAGTTTGGAATGCAGTGGAACTTAGATATGATTCAACAGTCAATCGTCCTATAGATAAGGAAGGTAAGCTTCTAATGCATGCAAATTCAAAAGCTATAAATGCAATTATAAAAATATTGGTTAGATTAGAATCTATGAAGGTTATGGATTGAAAAATAGCAAAATATGTGGGATCTACTGCACGACATATATGAAGGTGATAAAGGTGTCAGGAAAGCTAAGATCAAAAATCTCAAAGGAGAATTTGAGAACTTAAGAATAAGAGATGATGAAAATATTCATGATTATGTCAGTAATATTGATGAGCTTATACATGATATGAGAGGTCTTGGAATGAAGGCTGATGAATTTGATGTTTGTGATAAGATCTTGAGAACTCTTCCAAAAAGTTATAGTGAAAATGTTTCTGCTATAGAAACATCAATTGATAATGATTCTCAAGGAATTATTTGTTGGTCATGCTTACTACTTTTGAGATAAGAACAAAAGATCATATTCCTCCAAAATGAGCTACTTTCAAAGTGGACAAAAAGAAAAAGGGTAAAAATATATAATCAAGCAGTGAGTCATCTAGTGATGAAGAAGCTAACTATGGTAGAAGAGATAAAGGTTCCAAAATATCCATAGATATAATATCTATTAAGTGTTTCAATTGTGGAAAGTATGGACACTATGCAACATAGTGCAAAGAGCTAAAGTACAACAATGATGAAGAAAAAAATGATCACAGGTATAGGGAATCAGAAAGACACAAGAATCGAAAGAAAGGCAAGGATGGACAAAACAGACAAGGAAAAAAGTTTTTCCAAAGGCAAAAGAAAAACTACTATGCAGATAATGAAAGTAAGTACTCAATTGATAGTGATGCTAGTTTTTCATACAATGATAGAGATGAAGTCCTATTTATAGTTAGAGAGAAAAGGACTCCATTTATTCTCAAATATTTTAGATGTGGTAAATTTAGACATCTTGAAGATGATTGCACTAGGGATGGCTATAGTTTCAGTGATGATGGTTTTGAAGATGCACTTGAGATACCAGACGAGAATATTCTAATGGCTCTAGAAGATGAAGTAAGTGATCCCATAGACGATAAGCCAAAAGGAAGTAATGATAAGGACAAAGGCAAAAAAATAGAGGATTACTCAATACAAAATGGTTATGATCTCAAGGGAGAACTTATTTATGCCCTTGACATAGTAAAGAAGGTAATAAAGCAACACTCTAAGCTTGAAATTTAGTTTCAAGAATGTGATGAAGAAAGGTTATTGCTCATAGAGGATTTAGAGAAGTCAAAGGCTAAGGCAAGAAAGTTCAAGGATAAGTTAGAAGCAAAGATTTTGGAATGTGAGAAGTTATCACAAGAAGTAGCTACTCTAAAAGAAGACTTAAAGGACTCCAAGATCAAGATGAAGAGTTTCACAAATAGCTCTAAGAACTTGGATAAGTTCATATGTGGACAACAACAAACATCATGTTCAACAGGTCTTGGATTTGGAAAGGTTCAAAAGAAACAGGAAAATAAACCTAATTCAAGTCTTGATGAAGAAGAAACTTCAGAAGAAGATACATTAGAAGAAGATACATCAGAAGAAGATAGTTTAAGTAAAAGTGGGACATCAGAGGCTGATTTGGACAATAAATAGAAAAAGAAGATACAGATGGAATAACAATAATAATAGGAGACCGATGAGTTCTAGGAAAGGAATCTTCAATGGGAGATGCTTCTCATATCACAAGTTTGGGCACATGGCTTCACAGTGCAGGTCATATGAAAGATAGGAATATGGGAAAGGACAACCTTTCCATGTGTATTGCTACTCATACCAAGGCAACCAAAATAAAAGGTTTAATTTAAAACCATGTATGGTATATTTGAAATGGGTTTTTCTTAAAACCCAAGTTGGATTTTTTTTTCATTGAAAAAGGTGCCCTAGTGATGGAGATATTTAATTTTAAAGATTTAGTTTAAATTTTAATTACTTAAAATTAAATTTTAATTTTAAAATTAATTAAAAATTTTCCCTCCATTTTCTATCGACGTCGACTTTTATTCTTCCCCATATGCATCATCTATAAAATGCACCTTCTTAAGCAATGGTTTATGTCCTCCAAAAATTTGAATGATAAATCCTCTTTTGCAAAAGTTATCCTCATCCGAAATCGTGCACTATTAACGGTGAAGGTTTGGGAGAAGTGCAGTTTGTAAGTTCATGGGTTCCAAGAGGAAGTACTTCAAGCACAAAGTAGAATAGCTTCCATGTGGGAAGCTTAGACCACTTGGTGGTAAGAAGGAGTGCAAAGGCGCACTCGCTATTGCAGGTCTCGGGTTCGACTGACCCGAAATTTGTTTTTTGCTTGTGTGCTATCGCTACATTTTTTGGAGAAAAAACCAATTTTTTTCAAGGTATGTCGTCACCGCAATTTTTGGAGATTGAGATATAAATGTTATAATTTACCTAAGCTAAGTTTAATGCATCATTATTGACGGTTTTCCATGATGGTATAGTTTATGAGTTGTGGCTTATATTTTGCACTAGTTGATGTGGGATTTTTGCATTAAGGAGCTTAGTGAGTTGTGCATTAGTGCAAAGTGTTTTTAGGAGAAATAAGGGAATGGTAAATGGTTGTGGTGATATTCATGCTATGCTTAATTAGATAAGGAAATAATTATATTTAATTATTTTCTAGTGGTGGATGTGATTTTTAACTAGGAGAAATAAGGTGTAAAAGGTTATGATAATTGTTTTGTAATTTTTCCTAACCCTCATGAAGATTGGCAAAAGAATATTGTGATTGTGGCAAATTTCCAAAGAGGTTTTTTCATATTCATAAAAGGTATGGGCACATTATCCTATTGATTGTTTATGGTGGTTGATTTCTGAAATATCATTGGAGAGAAAATGATTGATTGTGGTTTCCTTTTTGAAAGTGGTTGGTTGAATCCTTCAAGGTTTTATGGTTTGAGAGTTGTGATTAAGCCTTGTTTTATAAGCATTGTTGTTGAATCCCATTGATTGTGAAATGAACTTAAAGTTGAGTTAGAGAAGAACATGAGTATCATTGTTATGTGAGACTTGTGATTGAGCATTGTTGGAAATATTTTGAGTTGGTTGATTCATGTTTGGACTAGGGTTTGTGATAAATAGTTGCTCCTTGTGGTGATTGGTTGAGTAGAGTTGTTTGAGCCTATTCAAGTGATTGTGTGAAGTGATTTTTCAAGTTCCATAAAACAAACTATTCTATATTCTGATTTGAGTTGATTTGATATTGGAATTTGAGTATAGAACATATTGAGTCTCTAAAAATTATCTTTATGCTTCTATGAGATTGTTGAGTTGATATTGATTTGAGTTGAGATTGGGATTTGAGTATAGAACATATTGAGTCTCTAACAATTCTCTTTATGCTTCTATGATATTGTTGTGTTGAGATTGATTTGAGTTGATATTGGGATTTGAGTATAGAACATATTGAGTCTCTAACAATTCTCTTTATGCTTCTATGAGATTGAGTTGAGATTTTATTGAGCTGATTTGAGGCAAGTCTTTGAGAAGGCTTGTGGACTGATTTTGAGTAAGCTTTTGTGAAAGCTTGCTATGCATATTTGAGCAAGTCCTAGAGAGGACTTATTGAATAGATTTGGACAAGTTCTGAATGAGCTTGTTGATCAGATTTTGACAAGTTCTGAGTGAGCTTGTTGAGAAAAATTGAGTAGGTTCTGAGTGAGCCTATTGAGTAGATTTGAGCAGGTTCTGAGTGAGCCTATTGATCATATTTGAGCAATTCCTAGAGAGGACTTATTGAGCATATTTGGATAAGTTTTGAGTGAGATTTTTGAACATATTTGAACAGGTTTTGAGTGATCTTGTTGAGCATATTTGGACAAGTTCTGAGTGAGCTTGCTGAGCAGATTGGAGTAGGTTCTGAATGAGCCTATTGAGTATATTTGAGTAGGTTCTGAGTGAGCCTATTGAGCATATTTGAGTAGGTTCTAAGTGGACCTATTGAGCATATTTGAGAAGGTTCTAAGTGAGCCTATTGACAGAGCTTTGGAGGTGATAAAGTACAGAGGATAGAGTCTCAGTGGATAGAGATCCAACAACCAAGACAATTGAATACAGATATGAGTGAGGAGTCTTCAAGTGGAGAGATCCACAAGTCAGTGCAGCAGAGAGACAGAGTCTTCTAGAATATCACTAGCTAGATCAAAATGAGAAAGAGTTCTCCTATATAAGAGATCCACAAACTTGAGATTTAGGGGATCAACATCTCCTTTGGATAGAGGTCCATAAATATTGTAATTGGGAAGGATTCCCAAGAGATTGATTGAGAAAGTTTTAGCAAAATATTTTCTTCGTGGAGTAGCCCGCATTGGGTGAACCACATAAATTGTTGTGTCACTTTTGTGGATGGTGTTTTGTGTATTGCTTTGATTATTTATATCGATACTGCTATATATACATTGCATAATATTGAATTGAAAATAAAATTAAAAAGTGGTGTTATACTTTTCACCCCCCATCTCAGTATAATCTTGTATTCTTTAGTTTCACTGCACATAGAGTTTGGTTATCATAGGCATTAGATCCATAAATTGGATAGTGGGATCCAATATTAGAACTTGAAATAAATTGACATATAATGCTTCAAGGACCCCTAAAATGATCTTATAATAAATAATTATGGGATCTCATTCAATAACCCATGGTTAGATAATGATTTTGGTAGTGAACACGACCACATAAGGAACAAGGAAAATAATTGTATTAAGTATCTAGAAGATTCCCTATGGGAAGTTTTGTGTAGCTTGGGGTAAATTAGGAATGAGCCAAGAGGGTTTGATAGATGATGTTGTTCTTCTTCTTCCTCTTCAATGTTTGTACTTATCATCATTGAGCTTGGTCCCTCTCTATCTCCTTCTATTATTATAGTTGTTTTGGCTCTCTACCATACAATATCAGAAGGTGTCAATCCCTTTGTACTTATAGTGATTCATGATCCAATCTTGTTGATTGTAGAGGAGGCTTTATTTGCAATGGTGAAATTGCTCATGGTTTGGAATTTTTTGGGAGAAGAGGGTTGTCATTTCTTTCATGGTCACTTAACCCAATATCAGGCTCCATAGTTCTAACAATGAATAGTATATCACGGTTACAAGGATGATATGACATCATATAATGAATGGGTTTGGCAATAAGACATTACTGTTAAAGGAGATTATGAAGTTCAAATTCCTCTTGTTGCAAATTCCATGTCACCACATTTAGTCCAACCTTGTCCAAATGATGTTATTGATTGAAGAAAATATTTTTTAAATAAAAGAAGAACAAAATACTCTTTTTAGATTCATCTACCATATTTTGTGTTAAATTTTACTGAACCATTTTATTTATTTATTTATATTTTTCTATATTGTATGTGTATCCATTGTAGATGCATAACAAATAAAAATACTTATATTAAACTTAAAAAATTATACCCAACCATTATGTTTGATATTCACACTTAAAATGTTTATAATAGTTTTTCCTTTAAAATATTTTATTATAAAATAAATTATAAATAATCAAATAATTAAAATTATATATTTTTCAAATTTAAAATTGATTATATAAATAAAAGGACTAGCCTATTATATATCAAAGCTATGTTACTCAAATATTTCAAGAACAATATGATAATATTTGAAAATTATAAATAAATTCTCACCGTACATGAACAATAAAAAAAGATGCAACTCTACTCTTCCTCTCTTTGATGCGAATCTACTCTTCCTCTCTTCCATGTTAAGATGGAAGTATGTAATGTATTAAATTTTGAAAAAACTATATACAAATGAAAATCCAAGTTTAACATTCATAAGTATGTATTTCAAAGAGATACAACCTATGTTGTAAAAATTAAAAAAGTAAAGTAAAATTGTTCTGCTAGGGTTTGATGAGGAAAAATTACTTTGCTAGGGTTTAGATCTACTGTCATTCATAAATGGCTAGCTCAGTTGCTACTAAGCTAGCTGGGGAGAACAATGGTGCCAAGGAAGAACCCAAGAAATTTTATCCCAAAAAGTGTTTCACAAGGTCAGAAAACTATCCTTGTTATTTCCATTCCCTTCCATGAGTTTCATAATGCTTACCACTAGTTTGAGTCATTTATCCTTGTTGGGTATTTCTTTGGTAGAATTCCCAATGATACCCTCATTAGGTCCTAGGTGCAACAAGTTTGGGGTCCGCATGGTGTGATAGTTGAGAATGTTTAGAATCTCACCAAGGGTTATTTCCTTTTTCGCTTCCTTGATCCTGCTCAAGCTCAAAAAGTGTTAGCCAAAGGTCCTTGGACGGTGAGAAATTCCTTGTTAATTTTATAATATTACACTCGTGACCATAGCTAGTGATCAAGATGAGCTAGAATTTCCTATGTCGATTGAGTTCTCGGGTTTACCTATCCCCTTTTAGGGTTTTTTGCAAATGCTCGTCTCTTTCCTCAACAAGTTTGTATGTCTTGATCCTAGCCAATTTTTCTCAGCTCACCCTACCAAGCGGGCTTGTGTCAAATTCAACCTCAAAAAAGACCTACTAAATTTCATAAATATCCAAATTGGTGATACCTTCATTAGGCAACCTATCACCTATATAAATTTATCAAATACTTGTTATCGTTGCTAGTTTGTTGCTCACAAGATTCGAGATTGCCCACTAATGGAGTGGAAGTTCAAATAGACCCAACCCCCTTCGATTGCCCCAATAGCTTAGTCTAACAAAGCTCAAGAATGCCAAGGTGACTGGAAAATGGTTACTACCCAAAAAAATCATGCTTCTAAGCACTCTGAGTAGGTCAATCCCTCTGTATAGCCTACTCAGACCAAACCCATTGATACCAGGTTATGCAAGCCCCCACTAGCTCTGTGTAGTCTTCTGAAGCCATCACATCATCTGTCATTAACATGCAGCTCACCATGCAATCTGTAGGGGTCCCGAATGCTACTCTAAATACCCATGTAGTCACTCACCCACCACATTTTTTAGCTTCTCTTTGGGCCTCTATTTTTGTGAAGGCTTGTCCCACTTCTATGCTAGCTTTTTCATCGATGGTACCCACATACTCCACGACTACATAGGAATAAGATTTTAAATTTCATCATTATTGAATCCCCTCAAGGGATAGCTTGGGATTGAGCTTTGAAAAGTGTCACCAAATATCCTCGAGCGAGGGTAATTTCAGTGGAGGTGCTAATTCCTTTAGTTCACTTTGAGACCTAGGTGATTCCAAGGATGTCATGGATATTATGAATTTTGATAAGTCCTCAACATAGAGTTTGTTTAGGTCTAACTATTAGAGGTAGCATAGGCCACAACTTATGTGCAACATGTATTCTACCAAGTATTTACGTGAAAATGGAGGAGCTATCCCAAAGGTAGAAGAGGCCGCAACTTACGAGCAACATGTATTCTACCAAGTATTCCAAGCTGAGTCAGCCAAGGTCCTCCTTAATGGACTTTGGTTGGTGGTAATGCAGATGAAGGATGGATTGCCCTAGTCTCTTCAGATGGTGGCTAGTAGTGTGTTACCTAGGAAGATAACTTATGTCTCGCTCCTAGATATTTTTTTACTGATTATGTCTTGGTATGTCTATGTAATGATTTCTCATAGTAATGTGTAGTAATATTTTTTGGACTCTATTTTTATTGGAGAGGTGTGATTTTCTCCACCTAGCATTTTTTATGGTTTGTGGGATGTGCTAATTTCACCCGTCCTTTTTTGTATGATTAATCTTAATTAATATAAGGTTTTTTAATTAATTTTTTTTGAAAAATTAATGTCTCTAAGAATAAGGTGGAAGTAAATAAATAAGAAAGAGGCTTTTATTTTCCAATTAGGAATTTTTAAGAATAAAACTTGCGCGTACATAAAATTATTATTTATAAATATATGTAATATATATATATATATATATATAATAATAATAATAATAGATTGTTAATTACTTTAGTATTATTATTTATCATAAATATAATAAAAATTAAATTTATTTAAAATATATTAAAAATATATAAATTAATTTATCTAAATAATATTTATAAAATATTTTTAAAAAATAAAAATTTATTATTTTTCTTGTTGGGTTATTAAAAGTTCACTTTTATGTTGAGATAGTTTATATAAAGTAAATGAAACAAGGCTCATTCCTTACCAAATATCTCTCAGAAGCTTTGCATCATCCCTAAGTTCTAAGGTAAGCTATGCATTATTGATCGTATTACTCAAGGTAAATGTCTTGTGATAAAGTGGATAGCTAGAGTCTTAATGGGAGGTAAACCTTAGAAGGTTCTCATCAGATTCTAGATCTCTACAATTATCTATAAACAAAAATGGATCTATATTCCTTGTTAAGACAAGGTTCTCATGTTACCATTTTTTATCAGTTGTTCACCACCTCTCCATAGGAATGGGACAACATGACAAGCTTGCAACTCCTTGATTCAATGGAAGGTTGACTCATTGCAAGTTGATCTATCCATAGCCACTCACAATATATGGAACCCTATTATCCATAGACATGCTAGACCCCTAGCCCTTTTCAAGGAATGCAAGCCTCTATTCTTAGAAACCAAGGGTCTCTTATTACTCTTGAATATTTAGAATGAGTCTTCATGGATGTGTCTATATTGGTAGCAAACATGGTTTTAGCATCTTCCTTCTCTCTATTATGGAGTCACATTTGAGGAGGTTATCAAACCTATTATTATCCTGATTACTATCAAAATGAACTACTCTATTTTGTCCTTATTTAATTGGAGATATTGGAACAACTGCCCCTTACAAGCCATCCATTATAAACAGTTGTATTCTCACCTAATCCCTTTATTTGACCTATCTGCTCAAATTAACAAGAAATGGAATCTTCATATTTCCAAACAACAATGAATTTTTCTCATTGCGATACTATGGAAAGTGCCACTTGCTGCCCAAAGTCTTTTAGTGTGAAATCTCTTCTCTTCAACACCTACCAAAATTTCAACCTAACCCAACCTTATGTTTCATTGGTAGACAAGTGGAATTCATCAAACACCTATTTTTATTTTGTCCTTTTGTTATAGGATATTGGAAAGTTTTTGTTGATCTTATCTCACCTTTTTTTACTTGTGCCAACTAGAAAACCTGCCTCCTTGATCTCTTGCTGATTTTGATCCTTATAGTATGAGCTGAGACTTTTTTAGAGGAGTTGTTATTTTATTTATAATATGTAGATTTTTGTTTACTTGGGGGTTATGTCTGCTTGGGCTAGGTACAACTACTTCATGCATGACATCCTATTATAGGTGAATAAGGTTTACAATTAAAACCATGTCCTTGGATATCTCATCAAGAAGGTCTATGATAGGCTTGAAATTATGGAGTTGAACTAAGAATACATAATGAAAACGGTGGTCTAGAATTTGAATCTACCATGATTCTTATCATACTATTGTATGGAGAGTTAATGATAATATGCTGACTATTGTTTTGCCTAACAACTACTCTTGATGTTCTTATGTGTTTATGTATTAACAGTTCAATTAAACTACACCTTATATTGATCCATTTTATGTATAAATTTAGATAATATATTTGTTATTATTTTTAATATGCCATAGTTTAATAATTTGATTTTTTTTATTAATTGGATGAGAGGAGTTTTGAAAGGACCTCCAAATATTATAACAAAAAAAATCTAATCTCCAACCACTAGGAGACTGAGGATACTTCAAACATTAAAGCCAACCAGTCCTTGGACACAACTGCCTACACCCAGACCAACATATACTAGTCGAACAAACCCAGACAAATAATCCAAATAAATATAAAAGTTAGGCACATAGACCCACATGGATAAACAGAGATAGAAAACTATGCACATAGGCCCAACCAAAACATTCAAAAAGAAACATCCAATGGGTAGGGTTCCAACCACCCACCCTAATTATTCTGACTCAAATTTGACCTTTGTCTGAATTCATTGTCCAATGATATAAGGCCATCTGGAAAATTACCTATCCAAATGTGAAGATCTTGTTGTGTAAGACCTTGATTAGCCAAGAAGTCTACAACTTTGTTACCTTCCATGAACTGGTGCTTGAATTGGACTTCTAAATTTTGAATCATTCTCCTAACTTCAATTATAAATTTTATAACAATCCAAGAATGAATTTGGTTGCCATTAATCATATTGATAACATTGAGTGAATCTCCTTCTATGATTATTTTTTTGTAATTCACCCAGTTTAGGTGGGAAACACCTTGAAATAATACCTGAGCTTCAATGATATGGCTGGTTTGGTGACCCAAGTTTTTAGCAAAGGAAAGAAGGATTTTGTCTGCCGAGTTTTTAAACAACCCCTTGCACTCGTCGAACCCGGGTTCCCTTTAGAAGCTCCATCAAAGTTAAATTTTAGCCAACCCAATGGAGGGGGTTCCCAAATTGTACTAGCCTTATCCTCACTCACCCTACTCACTGTATTCTAAGGCTAAGTTAGAAAACCCTAAGATCTCTCCAAACTGATCTTCGCTTCACAAGTTATCGAATCTAGTTTTAAAGCTTTCACACTTTCCACTGTATAAAAAATAGCCCTTGAGGAGACCGATGACTCAAGATGGCAAATATTTTTAAAGTTATAGGCATTCCTTTCCTTCCACATCTACCACAAAATATGGGGTAACTCAAATTTCTAAAACTGGTATAGGTGGAGAGATGATAAGGGGGAGACCCATTGAATAACTAGGTCCTCCAGCGAGTTACGAAGAACCCAAGAAAAAGCCAGCTCCAAAAATAACTAACGAAAGACTTCAAGGGTATAGGCATAATGGGAAAAGAAGCAAAAGCCTTGTCACATAGGAAGCACCTATTAGGGAAAATTATTTCTCATTTTTCAATATTATCAAGAGTAAGGCACTTTCCTTGAATTGCCAACCAGAAGAACACGTTGAATTTAGGTGTCAGACCTTTAATCCAAACTTGATTCATCAGGAACCAGAGATCCAAATCATAGTCCAAGCATACATAAGAAAACTTAACTAAAAACTGATCATCTTTCTCAAGACCCCAAACTAGCCTATTGTGAAGACCGAAAACTAGGGTTAGGAACCATTTTATGGAGTTTTTTAAATTTATAAAAGCAAGTTTCTTATCCTAAGAAATATTTGGAAATTTAAAGGACTTCCATCAAAGATGACCATTGAATAAGTCTAAAAAGTTAGAAACTTTAGGATCAAAGAACCTATCTGTGATTGGATTTAGACAGGTGAAGGTCGAGCAATATCCAATAGGGGATGGCGAGGCCCAAGAATCTCCCCAAAAATCAATGGAATAACCATCCCCAACTACCCAAAAAAGGCCTCTACACACATCTTCTTGACTATCAAATATGTTGGACCAAAAAGCAGACCCCACCGAGAGAGCTTGGAATTTCAAGAAATTGCTATCATCACCAAGATACTTGGCCTTCACAATCTTAACCCAGCTGAAATTGTCATCCTGAACTAACTTCCAATATTGTTTTGCAATCAAGGCTCTATTCAACGTTCTTATCCTTCTCAAACCTAAGCTTCCTTCTTCTCTCCTACTGTAGACTCGATACCATGCCACCAAGTGGAATATCTTCTTCTCCTTAGCCCTAGACCATAAGAAGGATCATTGGATTTGCTCTAACTTATCAATAACTTTCCTCAAAATATTGAACAAGGAGAGGAAGTACATCGAGATGCTTTGTAAAGTGGCTTTGACCAATAAAATATTCCTCGCTTGACTTAAAATGGCACCTTTCCACCTTGCTAACTTCTTTTGAACTCTTTCAACTACTAAATCCCACAACGATGGTTTTGATGCACCCTTGAACAGTGGTCTCCCAAGGTAAACCAAGGTAAGGGAACCAATTTTGCACCCTATAATATCTGTTATTTTTCTCTATCTATCAATCGAGGTGTGAAAGAAAAAAAGTAAACTTTTTCTAAAATTCACCTTTTGACCTGCTGCATTTTCAAAACCCACCAAAATTGACTTAACCGCTTTAGCCTAAGGGATTGATGCCACGAAGGAAATAAGAGTTTTGTAAGTGAATTGGTGATGGGATATAGGATATATCGATTGGGTTGGCTTCAAACCTTGAATAACCTAATTATCTTTGATGGACCTACCCAATACCTCAACCATAAGAATAAAAATATAGGGTGATAAAGGGTCTCCCTGACGTAGACCTCTATTGCTACAAAAGTAGTCCATTGGAGATCCATTAATAATTAATGAAAACATGGCTGAAGATATACAAGATTTAATTAGTCTCAACCAGCACTGGGCAAAGCCAAACCTATCAAGGACCATAAGAATAAAATCCCAAGCTACTCTATCGTACACCTTGTTCGTGTCCAACTTGAGAATAGTTTGGGGTCTCCCACTTTTATCAGTAGAGTTTAATAATTTGATTTACAAGGCTTAAGACTTTATAATTATGTATGTAAAATGGTTTGCAATTAATAATATTCACATTTTGGTTGCCAATCTAAAAAAAATATGTATAAGCTTAGTTTCCATATAGTAAAGCCAATAAATATTAAGTCCTTGATGGAACACTTTGTATGTAAAATACATACTCTTTCTTACCAAATTAAAAGTGCACATATGGATGGAAGGATGGCTAATGTATTAAAAGCTTGATAATCAGGGAACAAAATAAAAATAAAAATAAAAATATTTTGAAATTTATTAATGTAAAATCCCCATTAGTTGATCAACTTTTTAAAAAGAATATGATGTTTTTGTAAGCACCTGTGATTGCAGGTGCAGGTTTTCACTTTGTAGAAAATAATCGGTTAAGGAAAACCACCCACATTTTGTGGAGACATTGGTTAAAGCATCAAGTAAGGTGGGATATGATGTTGTGCCTATGGCACCATGGCTCGTGGGTACATGGAAGCCCACTAAAAATAACATATAGGACATGTTGCTTGTACTTGCATTATGCTTGCTTGCATAAAATGCATTTTATCTGCTGAATGTATATATGTTTTTGTTTTTTTTTTTAAATTGAATAGTAAATTGTTAAAAAAAAATTATAATAACAAATGTATAATGTCATGCATTTAGATTGTGTAGAAAAAATTAAAAATAATAATAATAATAAAAATAATAAAAAAATATAAATATAAATAATAATATTAACAATCTAAAATATATATAAAATAATATATAAATTATATATATATATATATATATATATATATAAATCTTTAATAAAATAAAAAGAAGACTCCATTCGTTTGAATGGCCGCTCTTCCATCCAATGTACAGTAAACCAGACATCTGTCTATAATAGAACTTATGTGCCTTCTCATGAAGGCACACAAAATTTTTAAAAATAAAACTCTATGAGGAGATGAGGATATCCGCGGGTGATTGCGAAGAAAAGCATGATGGCAAAGAGTCCATCGAGAAGAATATAAAAATATAGTCTTCATCAACTATTTGAGAAGAATAGGTCAATTTTGTTTAAATTGTCTGCATGTTTTATCTGTTGATTGTTGTGAACTTTTAACCAAGTCCTTAAGAAATGAGAGTGTAATTCTATGATTGGTGATGTCAAAACCCATTATAGTGGAATTAATTCTATACAATATAGTAAAAGATGGTCTTAATCCATATACATAGTGTGAAACTAGCATTCAAGTCCAAGATATATATTGGTTTGTGTGAAGCAGTGATATTGTGTTTCTTCTCTTTGTTTGCTTGATTGCTGATTTCATATATAATGCATTCATTGAGCCACGCTGACCAAAAACATGCTTAACCATATTAACTTGCCACACGAGTGGAATATTGGTCTCTGTTTCACGTATTTATGGATAATTTGCAGTGAGTTGTGGCGAATTGAGGAATTCATCACTCAAAAAAAATCTTTGGATGAGAGGAAGCTTGAGTATACCATCTCCATGCAATTATCGTGATAGCATATTATCTATGTTTTCGTGGACATTTTGTTTTGTTGATCACATGTCTAAATAAAATATACATATTTTTCATAAATTATTGGATTCATGTAATTTTTCCTTCAGAATACAGAATTTATTCAAAATTATGCTTTGAATGAGTATGTTCTCTTAAAGAAAATTTAGAAAGGCTCTATGTACATTAAAAAATAGCCCAATTAATGGAAATCTGGTATTTTTAGTAGGTTCACTCTATTGTATATGTTAAAATTGTCGTGATTATATGCTTTATATATATGATTAATTATAGAATTTAATTTCTATATTCCAAAATACTAGGAAGCTCATCAGTATCAATGTATAGATGCCTTAGAAAACTATGTGGTATCCGGTAAGCTATGGAAGAGTTGAATTTACAACCATACAGTGGTATAACCATAACAGAATGGCAATTTCAAAACAGCCAACGTCAAAAAAAATAATAATAGAAAAATTACTTTAGTTTTGGGAGATGAACTTATAAGATTTTAGATGTATCTATTGATTGTTAACTGGTGCTCTCGCATAGAAGGAGGGTTTACTGCCAACAAAACAACTTGCATTCCAGAGGAAAGACGCCTTAATGGCTTTCATATGGAAGTCAACAGAGAACAAACCATTTCAACCCTGTTGGGAGAATATGAGAATCAATAGTTGTAGCTTCCTTTCTTTTAAAAAAAAAAAATATTCTCATAACGTATATTGAGATATAATTTCTAACTTTTCTTATGTTGGAATCAGATGAAAACTTAATTAATTTATACTTTGAAATTGATTTGCTAAAAACACTAAAAAATAATAATAAATAATAAGCCATTGAATTATAATAGAGCCCATATAATCAACATAGAATAACTATGGATGCAAGACATAGCTTTAAGGTGAAACTAATATAAAACATTTAGTTTTCCTCTTCATATTTCCTAAGAGTAACCAATATAATCTTCGAATTTGGAAACATTTTCATAGATATACGTTGTCAATCTTGGTCGCGTAGTATAAAGTGTTTTCTTTTAAATAAAGCATTGATACCATTATATCCCAAGACACTATATATATGTAAATTATAGATAGTAGTATTTTTTATTAGTTAAATTGGTAGGAATTAAATGGTTTTCGGTGAGATAGTAGTTACTTGTTAAAAAAAACAATAAAAAAATAGTGTACTTTTAATTAAATGATAGTTTATTAATTATGAATGAGTCTTGGATAGTTTAGATTTGTTGATAGTAGCTTATATAAACTTAGATCAGGTTTAAATGGAATGAAAAACTTTAATATTCATTAGAAATATATGGTTATTATTTATTTGCGTGAATCTTAAAATAATTTGTTAGATTCTATTTTCTTCATTAAAGTAAAATTGTATTAGGTATAAGATATAAATTGTATTAGGTATAATTGATTTATAATTATTTTCTTTTATTATATTAAGATTAACCCCTTGAGTATGGTAGATCTATTACTTTGTTTAAAAAATACTACTTGCTCCATATAACAATTACCTAAACACACCCTAAAACAAGTTAATTAAAGATGTCGAGAAGGGGTTTAAGTATTTTCGAGATTAAGGGTATTATAAGAAATAGCCGAGGAATGATAAAACACCCACCTAATACCATCATATCATGGAGGTGATTGCTATGAATCGGAGGTAACCATTCTCCAGTATTTAATAAGGACAAAGGTCCTACGTTGTAGAGAGTAACGAACGATGGAATGGGACATCGTTCTAGGTTACCATATGAGTAGTACATGAGGATACTCATGAACCTACTCCGGTTGTGGAATTTCCAACAAGACTCATGGCTAGGGAGCTAGACCATGAGGTTGGAAAGTCCAGCGATAGATGGTATGGGCAACATTACCGTCAATCGAAGTTGGGTTTGAGATATCTGGTCCAAAAGCCATGCGATGGTGGACCCTGATTAAACCTTAGTTGAAGGTCAATGATCAGGCACTGGCATAGCTATGCTAACCCAAAGCATGAATCTTTAGAAATTGATAGGTCAATGGACCAATAAGGACAAGAGTAGGATTGTGAATCCAAGTCCACCATGCTTTGAGATAGGGAATTAGTGCATCCACCCTTCCAGGTGTTATGGGCCCTGGAAGGGCAACCCCATGCCAAGATCAAGGAAACTCGAGAGAGGAGTAAGGATCTTTTAAATGGTAACCTATCATGGGAAGTTGGCCAGTCCCGAGCACTTAAGATACCATCTGCAGTGGTAAATGATCTTGAAGTGTGAATCTCTATGCCAAAGTACTAATATCAAGTTGGGTATATCTGCGTAAATGTGTGACATTTATGTTTGTATTTAGAAAAATTTTGAATTTATGTTTTGAAAACTAGGTGAGTAGACTTGGGTTGTTACAGTTGGTATCAGAGCCTAGGTTGCAAAACCCTAGGCTATAAAGCATGAATTATTGTTTTAACATAACTCTTTTATCACCAGGTATGGCGGGGACCTCGAGAAGGACCAATGTTAATCTGCAAGAGGAAATTGTAGAAGTCCCAAGGAAGGGATTAAGATGACTCGTGAGAGAGTCGAAAAGAGTGCAAGCTATCGATGTGCCTTGATATGTTGTTAGAAAAGAAAAAGAGCTAGTAGCTGCAAAGGCTACACAAAATGATGAAAATATGGCAAAGATGATTCAGTTAATGCAGGAGCAACTGAATCAATAGCGAGAGCAAATGGAGATCTAGAGGGCTCAAATGAGTGAGCACATGGATCAATAGAGGGCACAAATGGCCTAATAATAGGAAATAATTACTCAACAATAGAAAGTCATTGAAAGTCTATCTAAGGGTAAGGAAATTGAAAGAGTAAGTGAGTTTCTAGAAGGGTCTTCAAGGAGAAAAGTGGGAGTTGAATTGAAAAAATAAATAAAGAAATTAAATATTTCTAAATTTTATGGAAGGGGTGATGGTGAAGTAGCCATAAATTGGTTAAGTGAAGCAGAAGGGTATTTTTCAATCCAACCCCTTTGTTCGGAATCCAAGACAACTTGGGTTGTGGCACATTTAGAAGGTCCAACCAGAGATTGGTGGACCACTTATAAGAAGATTACTCAGAAGGAGGTTGCAGATATTCCATGGGAAGAATTTGAAAGGGAATTTAAGGATCGATTCCTCATGCCATAGTTCTATATTGAGAAATATGGTGAATTCACTAACTTATGCCAAGGCAACATGACTGTAATTGAATACTATCAAAGATTTGTACAACTTTTGAAGTACGCCCCTGAATATGACAAGCATGAGGAGTTCAAGGTCCAAAAATTTGTAATGGGGCTACATCCCAAATATGGACAACCTATTGGAAGGAAGGTACCTAAGACTTTGATAGTTGCTTATGATGTTGCTCGTTATGAAGAAATAAGCCAAAAGAATGCAAAGGCTTATTATCAACAAATTGAAAAAGAGGATTCCAAGAAAAGGAGATACCCGGAGCAGGATAGGGGCAGAGATCAGCATAAGAAGTTTAGAGATGGTGGCTGATATAGGGGTGATAATAGAAATAAAGGAAAGTATCAGGGAAATAGGGGCAAGCAGAATGAAGAAATTTCCAAGAAAAGAGGAACAATAACCAGGATAGGGGTAAAAATGTCAACCAAAATAAGGAAGGGGATAAACAGAAGAATATGGGACCAAATGCATGCTATGCATGTGGAGCCTTAGATCATTTTGCAAGACAATGCCCACATAGAGCTGACAAAAATAATCCTAGAGAAGAGACCCACACAGAATCTATGCTACTATAGGTAAATCTAACCTTTCAGGCCAAGCTACTCCATTTTTATTAAAAGAAAAACTGGGCAAGAGAGATGTTCAAATTTTAATAGATAGTGGTGCAACTGATAGTTTTATTTCAACTAGTATTTTGAGGGACATACCGGTTAAACCTAGGATCATGGCAAATGGGTGGCAAGTCGAGTATGGTTCAAGACAGACCTATATGGTCAACCAATGTTTATTTGACCCTCAAATAGATATACCTTAAGGAAATATTAATTGGCACCTATATGTGGCTCCCTTACATGCCTTTGATATAGTCTTAGGAGTAGATTGGTTAAAAGCCCACAAAGCCTTGTTGAATTTTGAAGAAAGGTGGTTGGATTTCATAGATGACTCTAATCAATGAATCCGTGTCCATTGTAATCGAGCATCTTTTGAACCCCACCTGATGACCGCAATGCAAGTCAAAAGAGCCTTAAGGAAGGGATGTAGACTTTATGTGGTCAAGTTAAACAAAAAGGAAGAAATTGAGTCAAGCTCCACTCTATTTCAATAGTATCCTATTTTGAATGAGTTTAGAGATGTTTTTCCTGAAGACCTACCTGGACTACCTCCAAAAAGAGAGTTTGATTTTTCTATTGAGCTCATGCTAGGAGCATCTCTTATAGTCAGAACCCCTTACCGAATGACACCCCTTGAACTACAAGAACTTAAGACCCAGTTACAAGATTTGTTAGAAAAGGGGCACATTAAACCTAGTGTGTCACCTTGGGGAGCACCGATTCTATTTGTTAAAAAGAAATATGGGTCTCTAAGACTGTGCATTGATTATAGGATGCTTAATAAGATGATAGTAAAGAACAAGTATCCCTTGCCTAGGATTGATGATCTGTTTGATCAGTTAAGAGGAGCTACAATATTTTCCAAGATCGACCTTAGGTCAGGTTATCATCAATTGAGAATCAGGGAAGAGGATACATACAAAACTGCTTTTAGAACTCGCTATGGACATTATGAGTTCACAGTGTTACCTTTTGGGTTAACAAATGCACCAGCTGCATTTATGAATTTGATGAACAGTGTGTTCAGGGAATAGCTAGATCAGTTTGTGCTGATATTTTTGGATGATATTTTGATCTACTCTCGGAATAAGGAAGAACATGACCAACACATGAGGGTAGTTTTGGAAATCCTCAGGAAAAACCAATTGTATGGCAAATTGTCCAAGTGCGAGTTTTATACTCCACAAGTTCAGTATTTGGGGCACATTGTTTCAGCTGAAGGAATAGCTATTGACCCTAAAAATATTGAAGCCATAGTAGACTGGCTAGCCCCCACCAATGTTTCTGAAGTAAGAAGTTTTATGGGGATGGCTGGATACTATCGATGATTTGTTAAGGGATTTTCAAAAGTTGCATTTCCTATTACCAATCTGCAAAGAAAAGGAAAAGCATTTAAGTGGATGGCTCAGTGTGAAGATGCTTTCAAAACCCTTAAAGAAAAATTGATGACTACACCTATACTACAGATACCTGACCCCAACAAACCATTTACAGTTTGTACTGATGCCTCTCTAGAAGGACTAGGTGGTGTCTTAATGCAAGATGAGGCAATTGTAGCATATGAGTCCAGAAAGCTCAAGAAACATGAAATAAATTATGCTACTCATGATTTAGAGCTGGCTGTTGTAGTCCATGCTCTTAAGATTTGGTGACACTATCTGTTGGGAAAGCCCTTTGAGTTAAAAACTGATCATCAGAGTTTGAGATACATTTTCACTCAACCTCTGCTAAATGCCAGACAACGAAGATGGATGGAGTTCCTAGCCGAATATGATTTTGGAATTGAATACATCAAAGGAAAGGAAAATAAACTGGCAGATGCCCTCAGTCGAAGAAGACACATAGCTACCCTCACAAAATGTCAGTATGGTCTAAAGGAGCAAATTAAGGAAATGCAAAAAATTGATGAATTTTGCAACCAATGTCGTACTAAGGTTGAGCAAGAACCAGGTCGACATATAGATTATAGTATCAAACAAGATCTGGTGTATTTTCAAAATAGGATAATAGTACCTAATGATGAAGGGCTAAAAAGAACCATCTTGCAAGAGGCACATTGTGCACCATATTCTGCTCACCCAGGTGTGATAAAAATGAGAGAAACTTTGAAAAAGGACTATTTCTGGCCCGGAATGAAGAAGGATGTGGTTCAATTTGTTGCGAGATGCCTAGAATGTCAGAAGGTCAAAGCTGAGCATCAACATCCTGGAGGACAACTACACCTATTTGATGTGCCAAAACAAAAATGGCAAGTGATTTCTATGGATTTTATAGTTGGTCTTCCCAAGACTCGGTTTCAACATGATGCAATTTTTGTAATTGTGGATAAATTGACTAAGGTGGCACATTTTATATCGGGAAATGTTCGTGATGATGCACCTACAATAGCACAAAAGTTTGCACGGGAAATCGTGAGGTTGCATGGTTTTCCTAAAATAATTATCTCGGATAGAGATTCGAGATTCACTTCTAAATTTTGGCAAGCTTTGCACCGAGCATGGGGCACAAAGCTAAATATCAACACAACCTATCATCCTGAGATGGATGGGTAGACCGAGAGGGTCAATCAGGTGCTGGAAGATATGTTACACATGTATTGTATGGACCACCAAAGTAAGTGGGAAGATTATCTCTTCCTGGTGGAATTTGCGTATAACAACAACTATCATACCACGTTGGGCATGGCCCCTTTTGAGGCCCTATATGGGCGTAGGTGCAGGACACCATTAACGTGGGATAATTTGGATGATCGAGAAGTGATCGGTCCTGATGTTGTTAAGAAAATGGAGGTCCAATTGAAGGAAATCTGCCAGCGACTTCGTGAAGCCGTAGATCATCAGAAGAGTTATGCGGATCTTAAAAGAACCCCTTGAGAATTTGCCATTGGTGATAAGGTCTTTCTTAGAGTCAAACCGACTAAAATTTCCATTAAGTCTACCAAAATAAGCCCCAGATTTGTCGGTCCTTTTGAGATCATTGCCAAAATAAGTCCTATTGCCTATAAGCTCGCCCTGCCACCAAACTTGTCTAAAATCCATAGTGTTTTCCATGTGTCTCTCCTCCACAAATATATAGCTGACCCATCTCATATTCTGGATGTCTCTCACTTGTAGACATCGAACCCGCAACTCATTGAGGTTCGACCGGTTAAAATTTTGGGATACAAGACTAAACAGTTGAGAAAAAGAATAGTTGAACAGTGTAGGGTCCAGTGGGATCACTACTCAGAGAGAAATGCTACCTGGGAGGATGTAGCTGAGATGAAAAAACAATTCCCTTTCTTGTTTGAAAACTATTAATCAAAAGAACAATTTAATATTGTTATGATTATATTTGTATGTGGTATTTATATATCTAAATATTAATGTTATTATCTTGATTGTGATATCATGCATAATCCATGGTTGTTTGCTTATGAATATATGTTTAGTTATTTTAAAACCTACAATATTATATTGGCTAACACAGGGACTGTGTTAATTTTTGTGGGGGAGAATGTAACATCCCCATTAGTTGACCAACTTTTTTAGAAGAATGTGATATTGTTGTAAGCATTTGTGATTGCAGGTGCAGGTTTTCACTTCTTAGCAAAGAATCAGTTAAGGAAAACCACCCACCTCCTAGCGGAGACAAGTGGTTGAAGCGTCAGGTAAGGTGGGATATGATGTTGTGCCTATGGCACCGTGGCTCGTGGGTACATGGAAGCCCACTAAAAATATCATATAGGACATGTTGCTTGTACTTGCATTATGTCTGCTTGCATAAAATGCATTTTATCTGTTGAATGTATATATATGTTTTTGTTTTAAAAAAATAAAATAGTAAATTTTTAAATTTTCTTTATAATAACAAATGTATTATGGCATGCATTTAGATTATGTAGGAAAAAAATTAAAAAATCATAATAATAAATTTATTTAAATATAAATAATCTAAAACATATATAAAATAATATAAATAATACATATATATATATATATATATATATATATATATATATATATATATATATATATATATATATATATATATATATATATATATATATATATATATATATATAGGTTCCACGAGCCTGGGAATGGGGGGATAGGGGGACGGGTTTCCAGGTATGGGGGAGGGATGGCTCGAGGATGGCTGGGGGGGACAACTGGTATAATACTATAAAAATTGAATTTTTTTAGAAAGTTAGAATAATCTACACATTCAGAATTCTACACCCAACAAAAATGATATTTCATATTACTAATAAATTGAATCCATCCCCGGAAGAAGAAATAGACTTGCATTCAATAATCATCCCTCTATTACCTATATATTTTTCAATCTGATAAATTTGCCTAGATGATTGCTTAGAGTTAGGTGCCAAAAATTATAAATGCTAGATTAATGTCAACTTAAAAAGTAACACATGTTGTCCTTTGGATGGGCCCATACAATAATGGAATTTATTTGTCATATGCAATAATCCAAATTCAACAAGAGAGAAATTGATCTGTAATTGAACAAGTTGTAGCTGATCCAATTCATTAAAAACATGTTTTTTATTCCAATTTCTGATTTACATTTATAAAAATCATCTAAATGACTGATATATGTGAGATTTATCAAATGTACTTTTCCACTTTAGCAAATTAAAAAAATTTAAAACAAAAAAATGAAGAGGAGATACACATGTAGAACACCAAAATTTAACATTAACAAACACTCTTAAGGTAGAAAACTCCCTAAGCCAAGGGAAAAAGAAGATTTATTCTCACAAATGTATTCCTTTATAGATGAAATCAGATATCCATCTAATCATTTAGCATGAAATATTGAATATACTTTCATTCAAAACAGTTACAACACCTTTAACCTGCTGCTATATCTGTCAATTCCTCTAGAACTGCTGAAAAATAAACCTTGCAAATGTTTCATCCTAGTTTTAAATAAACAGTTGAAATCTAGATCCAGACGTCTAATGAGTTCAACATTTTACAGCAATGTCATTCCCTCCTTGACAATCCAACATCGCACTCATCCCATAACCCTTCACTATGATAATCTCATCAACTATGCAGGCAACATATTTGTCATTTGATGGTATTGCCACCTTTAGGCAGTAAATTTTTTTGTTGAGATTTTCTTAATGCCATCCTCCCATCTTAATGTTGACATTATGCCAGTTCCAATGTTATATTTGGCATCTAAGGGTCCAAATTTGTTTCAGGTTCATATTGCCAATGATATTTCTGCCTAAGTAACACCTAGTAGTAGTTCATATTCAGTGTCTCCCTTTTTTTTTTATTTCCCCTTGGGTGAGGATGCCCAACCATGGGATACAACTATGTCCCATGGGGGATGCTCATATCGTCCCTAGGGAGGGTTGGGCATCCTCAGGGATGACTGGTCCCCATGGGGGACGCTCAGACCATCCTTGGGGATGCCCAGACATCCCTGAGGATGGTCTGAGTGTCCCCATGGGGCCCAGCCATCCCCAGGGATGTCTGGGCATCCCCAAGGATGCCCCAAAAAAGGGGACATCCTAGGGATGGGAGGCCATAGGCCTTAGCCGTCTCGAGGACGTTTTCCAGCCATACCCCAAAAAGGGGATGGGGGGAAACGTCCCCCTGTGATGGGGGATGCAAGAAATGGGGGGATGCATCCCCTATGGGGGACGCATCCTCATGAAACACTGATATAAATATTTAATAAAATAAAAATAATACTCCATTCCATAAAACGAAAAGTAAACTGGACATTTATCTATAATAAAACTTGTGTCTTCTCATGAAAGCACACACAAATTTTAAAAATAAAACTCTATGAGGAGATGAAGATATCCTTGGGTGATTTTGGAGAAAAGCAAGACAACAAAGGGTTCATCGAGAAGAAGATAAAAAGATAGTCTTCATAAACTATTTGAGAAGAACATGTTGGTTTTTCTTAAATTGTCTACATATTTTATCTGTTGATTTTTGTGAACTTTTAACCAAGTCCTTAAGAAATGAGAGTGTAATTCTATGGTTGATGATGTCGAAGCCCATTATAGTGGAATTAATTCTGTACAACACAATAAAATATGGTATTAATAAATGTACGCAGTGTGAAACTAGAATTAAAGTCCAAGATATATATTGGTTTGTGTGAATTAGTGATATTGTGTTTCTTATTTTTGTTTTCTTGATTGTTGATTTCATATATAATGCATTCATTGAGCCACGTTGACCCAAAATACACTTAATTAGCTTCTCTTGCCACACGGGTGGGATTTTGGTCTCTGTTTTACGTATTTATGGATAATTTGCAATGGGTTGTGGCGAATTGAGGAATTTACCACTCAGGAAAAGCTTTGGACGAGAGGAAGCTCGAGTAGACTGTCTCCATGTAATTACCATGAAAACAAATTATCTAAGTTTTTGTGGATGTCTTGTTTTGCTGATCACACGTCTAAATAGAATATACATATTTGTTATAAATTATTGGAATCATGTAATTTTTATTTTAGAATACAGAATTTATTCAATCTTATGCTTTGAATGAGTATGTTCTCTTAAAGAAAATTTAGAAAGGCTTTGTGTACATTAAAAAATAGCCCAATTAATGAAAATATGGTATCTTTAGTAGGTTCACTCTATTGTATATGTTAAAATTGTCGTGATTATATGCTTTATATATATGATTAATTATAGAATTTAATTTTATGTTCCAAAATACTAGGAATCTTGTCAGTATCAATGTACATATGTCTTAGAAAACTATGTGGTATCTGGTAGGCTATGGAAGAGTTAAATTTACAACCCTACTGTGGTATAACCATAACAAAATAACAACTTCAAAATTGTTGACGTCAAAAAAAATATATAGAAAAAGTACCTTAGTATTGGGAGATGCACTTATAAGATTTTAGATGTATCTATTGATTGGCAACTGGTGCTCTCACATAGAAGGAGGGTTTACCCCAGCAAAACAACTTGCGTTCTAGTATAAATATGCCTTAATGACATTTCAGATGGAAGTCAACAGAGAACAAACTGTTTCAACCCTATTGGGCAAATATGAGAATCAATAATTGTAGCTTCCTTTATTTAAAAAAAAACAATTTCTCCTAATGTAGATTGAGATATAATTTCTATCTTTACTTATGTTGGAATCAGATGAAAATTTAATTAATTTATACTTTGAAATTGATTTGCTAAAAATTCTAAAAAAATAATAAAAATAAATAATAAGCCATTGAATTATAATAGATTATGTAGAATCAACATAGAATAACTATGGACACAAGACATAACTTTAAGGTGAAACTAATATAAAACATTTAGTCTTCCTCTTTATATTTCCTAAGAGTAACCAATATAATCTTTGAAGTTGGGAACATTTTCATAGATATAAGTTGTCAATATCAGTCGTGTAGTATAAAGTGTTTTATTTTAAATAAAGTATTGATACCATTATATCCCAAGATACTATATATGTAAATGATATACACTAGTATTATTTATTAGTTAAATTGGTAGGAATTAAATTATTGTTGGTGAGATAGTAGTTACTTGTTAAAAAAGATAATAGTGTACTTTTAATTAAATGATTGTTTCTTATTCATGAATGAATCTTGGATAGTTTAGATTTGTTGATAGTAGCTTATAGAAAATTATATCAAGTTTAAATGGAATGAAAAAATTTAATATTCATTAAAAATACGTGGTTATTATTTATTTGCATGAATCTTAAAATAATATCCCTATGTGTGAACGACATATTTGGCAAGCGACTATGTGAGGGTTTCATCTGGGTTGAGTGCAAGCAGCTCCAGAGGTTGGTTTTTAGGGCCTTCGGGCCCTAGCGACCAATATTTTTGTGGTTTATTCTCAATATTTTAGCAGGAAATGTTGGAGGGGATACAATATGGGTTAGAAATTTGTCTTTCAACAGATCATACTGTGAACTTGAGTGACAACGACTTCCAATTTTCTGCACAAAATAAAAGTGAAAACCATACCTTTCCACGGCGTCTAGGGCAAGGATTAAAGAGATCACAAAACAAGTTTCAAGCAGTTGATCAAAAAATGGCTCATATCTCAAGTGAATCTGGTGCTAAGGTGCACCCACAAAATAATTCTACCGTGAAAACCCCTATCAAGGGTAAGAATTTTGAAGACTCAGTCCCAAAAATGAATTTTAGGGATGCCCTTCATGGTGGACAACCTCAGCCCAATGCTAATATCAATATTAGGGCTTCCCATAAACCTCTAAGAATGCCTAAGATTGATCCCAGGAAAACAGAGTCAAGATGTCTTAAAGCAATTGATGGAACTCCTATTGTTAAGCTTGATATGGATAACATTCAGACTGGCATTGAAGATTTGGAAAAAAGAGGACTAATTTGTCGGTTCATGGGTTTTCGTCCGAGTCTATCTGCTTTCAAAGTCTGGGCTGCAAAAAGTCGGAAAACTAAAGGTGAGTTACAAATCTCTATTTATCCAAATGGTTATTTTCTTGTTTTATTTGCTAATAATGAAGATAGAGAGAAACATTTTCAAGGGGGCCTTGGTTATTTGGAAGGGCGTGGCTTTTCATGAAGCCCCGGCATACTAAATTTAAAGCCGAAGAAGAGATGCCTTCTATTGCTCCCGTGTGGGTTAGACTCTTTGGCCTCCCTATTGAATTTTGGAATCCTACTATTTTTTCTTCAATTGGAAACTCTTTAGGAACTTTTATGATGACTCGCTGATTGTACTCAAAATTTTGAACATATTATTTATGCTCGGGATTTGTGTTTTAATGGATTTTGACAAACCCCTACCTAAAAAGATCACATTACAATTTGGGGAAGACACTTGGGAGCAAGTAGTGGACTATGAGAACATTCCTTTTCGTTGTAGAATTTGCCATGAATATGGTCATTTGGCCAGTGCTTGCCCAAATAAAATTCCTGATCAAAAGAAAGAAGATATAAACTTAGCAGGTTTCCAAATACCTAAGAAGAAGAACACTTAGAAAAAACCAGTTATGAAGGATCAATCAAAGTCATCTACTAATATGTTTGAAATCCTTTCCACAAATGATGTCCCAAGTGAGGAAGAGGAAATAATGGAAACTGAAATCTTAGAAACACAATTTAAATATGAAGGGAAGAACTCATAGACAAACCAACAAATCAAAGGTTTTCAACAAAAAAAAAGGAGAAAATTTACACAAGAAAAACAATATTTCAAATGTCAAAACTTCAAATAATGCAGGTCCCAATATAGACTCTATTGAACCATCTAGTAAAATTTTACTGAGCATTCTTCAAGGTTAGAAGCCATCTCAGATTCAATTGGAATAAGTCAAGAAACAGGGAAAAAAAATTGAAGATGGATTCTAATCAAAAAGTAGGTCGCAAGACCAATCAATATCATATGGTAAAAGAAGGTGAAAAGCTTGTAGAGGAAGGTAAGATTAATGCCCTTCCCAAATTTTTTAGCCCTGGTATTAATGAAGATCATCACTTGGAATATTAGAGGACTCAAAGGGAGTCTTTCAAAACAAAATGAAATTAGAAGAATGATTCAGGTAAATCATCCACATCTTGTTTTCCTTCAAGAAACTAAGATGTCAATGGAGGATATGGACTTAATTTCCAATAAAATTTTGCCAGCTAGAAAAGTGGTTTCCCTCAGTTCCCAAGGGACTTCGGGTGGCATTGCTTGTCTTTGGGATCCAAAAGAGGTAGTTATTCACCATATGGTTGGCAGTTGGGGTTTTTTGGCTATAGCTATTCAAAGTAGACATTCCAACCAGATTATGCTCTGCATTATTGTTTATGCTCTGACTTCTTTGGAGGAAAAAAGAAGATAGTGGAAGGATATTACTCATATTATCTCTCATTTTCCTAAATCTTGGATCTTGATCGGAGGAGATTTCAATACCATCCTCTCTCTGGATGAGAAAAGGGGGGGAAATAGAAATTTGGACAAAAGCACTGACCTCATGAGCGAATATATTGCAAACCTCCATCTTGTGGATATCCAACCAGATAATGGCCTTATGACTTGGTCTAATAGAAGGCAAGGCTTAGCTTGTATAATGGAGAGATTGGATAGGTTTTTGCTCTCTAAAAATTTCTTAATCCATGGTCACATTCCTAAAGTGAAGACTCTTAATAATGCTGGTTCGGATCATTGGCCATTCATGGTGGAAATGTGGAAAACCAATGTGAGTTTCTCTCCTTTTCATTTTCAATTAATGTGGCTTAGAGACATTTCCTTCAGACCTCATGTGCAACAATGGTGGAAGGAAGGTAAACCTAGGCATGGGACTAAGATGTTCTATTTTGTCAAAAGACCGCAATACATTAAATCCAAAATCAAGACTTGGAACTCGAAAGAGTTTGGGGATGTTCATAAAAAAAACATGAAGTTATTGCTCATATTGAAAATTTGAATAAGAAAATCCATTTAGATGGCCTCACAGAGAAGAGAAGTGCAGATGAAATTAAACTCACAACTCGGTTAGAGGAATGGGAAAAAAGAGAAGAAATCTTATGGAAGCAAAAATCTAGAATTCAATGGCTCAAAGAAGGAGATCGAAACACAAATTTTTTCCACAAATCTCTTCTAGCTCGAAGATCTCACAACTTTATTTCTTCCTTAAAATCATATTCTGGAGATGTTGTTTATACTTGGGATGGCATGAACTCTATTGTTGTTGATTACTTTTCCAATATTTTTCCTGCTACTCCCCTTGACTCAAACTTCACAATATAATGTTCTTCAAGCAATCCCTTCTCTTATCACTTCTGAGGAGAACTCCATTTTAACTGCTCCTGTTACTATCAATGAGCTTCAACAAGTAGTTTTTAAAATGCAAAAATGGAAAACCCCAGTGTCCGGATGGTTTTCCTATTGAGTTCTACCAAGAGTTCTGGGATATCCTTCATGTTGATTTATTAGAGGTGGTGGAAGAAGCCAGGAAAGCCAAAGAAATTTTGAAGGTTATCAATAAAACTTATATTACTCTTGTTCCAAAATCTCAAGAGGTTGATCATATCTCAGCTTTTAGACCTATTGCTTTATGTAATGTTCTTCTCAAAATCATTACTAAAATCATGGCATAAAGGTTGAAGCCTCTTTTGCATAAGATTATTTCCCTCGAGCAAGGGGGTTATGTGGAAGGACGTCAAATAGTAGATGAGATAGTTCTTGCTCAGGAAGCCATCCATTCCATGGATATGCAAAATTCTCCTTCCATGTTCATTCGGTTAGACTTATCCAAAGCTTATGACAGAGTGGATTGGCACTTCCTTATCAAAGTTTTGAGGCAATTTGGTTTCTCTAAGGATTGGATGGATTGGATTATGGGATGTATCTCTTTAGTTTCCTACTTAGTTCTTATCAATGGCAGGCCTTCTCGCTCTTTCCCAGCTTCTAGAGGTATTAGGCAAGGTGACCCGCTATCCCCTTATTTATTCATCATTCTTGTTGAATGCTTGGGTAGGACTATAACCAAAAAGAGGGAAAACAAAACCCTTGAGGGAGTTACCATTGCTCATGGAGCTAGACCTATCTCTCATCTTCAATTTGTGGATGACTCTACTATTTTAGGTAAAGCTACAGTTAAGGAAGCTTCTAATATTAAGCAAATCATTAGTCTGTTTTTCTAAGGCTATCGGGCGCTTGATCAATGAAGACAAATCTAAAGTTATTTTCTTTCATCGCTCTTCTAGACAGGAATCCATGGTCTTGGATAAGCTAAGATATAAGAAGACCTCTCTTCCAATCACTTATTTAGGTATTCCCATAAATATTCAAAGGCAGAAAAATAAATATTGGAATTGGTTGTTGGACAAAGTCAAGAAGAAAATTGGAAAGTGGACCAACAAGTGGCTTTCTTATGGGGGTAGAATCACCTTGGTAAAATCAGTCCTTCAAGCTATTCCTATTTATGTTTCTTCCGTTTTGAATATTCCAAAGGTTGTTCTTCGAGAATTGGATCAAATCAGTCATCGTTTCCTTTGGAGTGGTACTAAGGAGAAAAGAAAATGGGCCTTGGTGAAATGGGATACTTTATGTCTTCCTAAGAGTGAAGGGGGGTTAGGTTTACGGTCTTCAATTAATAACAACAAATCTTTAGCTGCTAAATTATACTTGAGGATGTTGCATAACCCCAATGCTCTTTGGGCCAATAATCTTTGTGCTAAATATGCTGAGAACAAAAGTCCTGAAGACCTTGTTCGCTATCAACTTCCTACCAAAGGTTCTCCCATTTTAGCAGCTCTTAAGACCGGTGAGGATTTGATAAAGAAAAAATTATTTTGGATCATTCATAATGGTCAACATGCAAATTTTTGGACAGATTCTTGGGATGGTCACAAGCCTTTGATAACTCAATTTCTCGATTGGAGGCCTTGGATGGAGGAGCTTCACCGAGCTAATTGGATAAAGGTGGCTAATTATTGTCGGTACCATACTGGTAATTCAAAGGTTGGTAGATATTGGATCCCTATTGAGGACTGGCCTATTCAAATCCCAGAAAGGCAAAGACAAGATATCCAAGGCATCCTTCATATGAGATCCCTCTCTTGGTCCCATGAAAAATATTGTTTTGGATGGAACAACACTACTAAGGGTGAGTATTCAGTTGCTCAAGGTTATTTGACCTTATGCCATAATAATCCCAACCATTCTTCTGACATATTTTCTCAATTGTGGGCTCAAAAGCTCTAGCCTAAGGTGAGGTTCTTTAATTGGATTTTATTGCATCGTAGGGTGCTTACTGGTGAGCAACTTATGAAGCATGGTTTTCATGGCCCTTTTAGATGTGAAATGTGTGAAGAGAATGTAGAAAATATCAACCATATTTTTATTGAGTGTACTTTAGCCTCTGAGATGTGGAGGAGAATGGCCACTTTACTTGGCTTACAGTGGTCCAATTTTTTTTACTTTTGAATAGCTTTGGAGGGATTGGCCTAATCAAGAGGGTGTTGATCATTTTATTAGGCAGTTAGTTTGGATGGGTTCTACCATTCTTCTTTGGAATATTTGGAATGAAAGGAACAACCGAATTTTTAATCAAGATAGTAAGGATATTCACTATATTTGGCAAAATACCATAGCCAACTTAGTTGAATCAGTCCATCATCTCCTTAATCACCCCCAAAACTCCCACCAAATATGGGATCAAGTGATGCAAATATTGAATATTAAACCTTCTAAGGGCAACCATCTTAAAGGGAATGTGAGTATTAGTAATATGGATAGGAATAGAAATTGGCAACCTCCTCCTAAGGATTTTGGAAAAGTCAATACTGATGGAGCCTCTAGAGGGAACCCTGGAAAATCCAGTGTGGGAGGAATTGGTAGACTTTCATATGGCTCCCTGGTTTTTACTTTTGCTAAGAATTTGGGTATTCTTTCCAATAACCTTGCTGAGGGGTATGGTATCCTCAGAGGTCTTCAGGAGGCTACTAAGGTTGGATGGGAAAAGGTGATAGTTGAGTCTAACTCTCAACTTATGATTAATCTCTTGAAGAATCCTTCTAAGAATCATAAGGTGGATTGGAGAATAAAAAGAATTATTGAGAAGATTCAGTTAATCCAGATGGGATTTTTGAAAGTTGATTACAATCATGTGGTCGAGAGATCAAAACAAGAGTGCTGATGCTTTAGC
Source organism: Wollemia nobilis (assembly GCA_028583015.1). Classification (NCBI taxonomy): domain Eukaryota; kingdom Viridiplantae; phylum Streptophyta; class Pinopsida; order Araucariales; family Araucariaceae; genus Wollemia; species Wollemia nobilis. Next base: position 15,574,872 of record JAQPPZ010003356.1, on the reverse strand, counting down.
TAATTGGGCTTTGGACAAAGGTGATCTTACTTGTTATGGCCACCCTCCTATATGGTGGGCTTCTCAAATTAGGGAAGCTCTTCTTTCTATCATTTCTTTGGATGGCTCCAGCTTCGAAGGTACCTAGTTTCTTCTTGTTTTTTTTTTTGTTTGCTTCTCTTTGGTTCATTCAGTTTTTTTAAGTTCCCTAGCTCATTCTATTCTTTATTTTGTTTCCTCTGTTGATTCTTGCCTTAATAGTCTTCTGGTCTAGATAGGTCTTTGTTTTGTTCATTTTTTATTTCTTTTTTCCTTTTTGTTTTTTTTGTTTAGTTTTTTAAGGTGGGTGGGTTTTTTTATTTTGTTTTGTTTTTGTGTTCTTTGTGTTGTTTTTTGTTGTTCTTGTGTTTTTGTTGTTTTGTTTTTTGTTTTTTATGTTTTTTGTTATTGTTCTTGTGTTTTTTTTTCGTTCTTGTTCTTGGGTTTCTCTTTGTTTGTGTTATTTCGTGTTTTTATGGGTGAGTGTTTTCTATATTTTTTGTTTTTTTTATTGTCTGTTGTTGGTTGTTTTTTATTTTTATTTTTGTTTTAATTTTTAATTTTTTAGGTTTTGGTTGTGTTTATTTTTCTTGTTTTTTTTTTGGGGTTATGTCTTTGTAGTGTTCTGTTGTTTTTGTCTTGTTTGTGTTTTGTTATGTGTTTCTTGTGTTTTTCTATGTGGTTTGTGTTGTGGTTTCTTTTATCTTATTGTGTGTGTTTGGTTGTGCTTTTGTTTTTGACACACTCAAGGAGCATGTTTTTTTATTTTATTTTATTATTTTTGTTGTTATCTGCTTATTTTTAATTGGGTTTGTGTGTTTGTTTGCTCCTTGAGTGTGTCAAAGGTGGTAGGCCAGGTCCGAGTCCTGGGCGTTTTTGGTGGAATGGATATCCCTGCCTCCTTGGGTCTTACCCGAAAGTGGCATCCCTTTTGGGATGTTTTCCACAAATAAAAAAAAAAATCTTAAAATAATTTGTTAAATTCTATTTTATTCATTAAAGTAAAATTGTATTACGTATAAGTTGTATTAGGTATAATTGATTTATAATTATTTTCTTTGATTGTATTAAGACCAACCCCCTAGATAGGAAAAGCAGTTGTACCATGGGACCAGATTTATTCATTTGCTTAAAAAATACTACTTGCTCCATATAACAATTACCTAAACACACCCTAAAACAAGTTCATTAAAGATGTCAAGAAGGACTAGAGGTCTTGTCGAGATTAAGGGTATTATAAGAAATAGTCGAGGAAGGCTAAAAAACCCACTTAATACTAGCATATCACAGAGGTGATTGTTGTGATTCAGAGGTAACCATTCTCTAGCAAATAAGAAGGATAGAGGTCATGTGTTGTAGAGAGTAACGAATAATAGAATGGGATATTATTCTAGGTTACCATACGAGTAGTACGTGAGGATTCTCACGAACCTACTTCGGTTGCAGAATTACCAACAAGACTCATGGTTAGGGAGATAGACCATGAGGTTGGAAGGTCCAACGGTAGATGGTATGGGCAGCATTACCATCAATCGGAGCTGGGTCTGAGACATCTGATCTAGAAGTCATGCAATGGTGGACCCTAATTAAACCTTAGCTGAAGGTCAATGATCAGGCACTGGCATAGCTACGCTAACCCAAAGCATGAATCTTTAGGAATTGATAGGTCAGTGGACCAATAAGGACAAGAGTGGGATTGTGAATCCAAGTCCACCATGCTTTGAGATGGGGAATTAGTGCGTCCACCCTTCTAGGTGTTATGGTCCCTAGAAGGGCAACCCCATGCCAATATCAAAGAAAACTCGAGGAAGGAATAAATATATTTTAAATGGTAACCTATTGCAAAAAGTTGGCCCATCCCAAGCACTTAAGATACCACTACAGTGGTAAATTATCTTGAAGTGTGAATCTCTATGCCAAAGTACTAATAACAAGTTGGGTATATCTACATAAATGTGTGATATTTATGTTAGTATTTAGCAAAATTTTGAATTTGTGTGTTTGAAAACCATGTGAGTAGACCCGCATTGTTATAATTAAAAAAAATAAGGAAGAACTAGTTCGACGATAATTTTCAACCTGAGGACCTTTATCATGCATATAATTTTTCTTTTTGGGGCAAATAATGTTAATGTGAAGAGATTGCATGCCACTTTAATGTGTAATTATCAATAAATAAAATTATATTAGTTTCGCTTACCATGCAAGACCCATAAGTATCACTATGTCGAGGGGACATAAATTGGACTTACTCTTGGTTTGTTCCAACCCATAGGAATATTTATTGGTTAATGTTTTAAGGCTGATAGAGATTCTTCATTTGGTGAACATTTTAAGGTTTCTTATCAATTAAAATTTTGATTTAATAGGTGTATTATTCTATTGCATGAGATAGGGACAAATAAGATACATATCAATATCAAGCAAAAAATAATAAATAAATTAATAATATATGTATAACTATTAAGTATTTATTTAATAAGATAATATTTTTAATATTAATTTTAATATTTTGTAATTTATATATAAATAAAATAATAAAAAATATTTAATAATAAATGTAACTTTTGTAAATAATTGGATTCAATAATAATATAATTAATAATATCACATTATTTTTAGGTATGAGATTTAAGTTGTTTCAATATTTTTAAAGATCTATATATATATATATATATATATATATATATATATATATATATATATATATATATATATTTTGTTCTTTTTTGGTTAGTATGATAAATTTCTATGACCAATACACAGGATTGAGGAGTCTCCTCCCAACCATGATCCCTTGTAAAGCTGAAAGCTATGCTTATCAATAGGGAATTTAACACACAACCACCACACACCTACCCTCTCACACACTCGTCCATGTCACGATTTGAACCTTGGACCTCCCGAAGAAGAACCAAAGCTTGAACCATTGTGCTATCCCCCGAGGTTAATATCAAATTGTAATATAATAAAATAAAGTAGTTGACTCTTTTAACTTGTACTTGGGGTTGTGTAATATATATAAGACCTTGTTAGCAAGTCCTTTGGAACTTCTAATAGAGGGTTCAAGGTTCAAATTTAATGGGGGTAAATTTATTTACAAGTGATAATTTGTTTGGCTAATAATTATTAGGTAAACAACATCATCTATGAGGATCATTTCATACGGTCCATGGTCTTTTAGACATTGAGAATTTAAAATTCTTTGTGGAAATATTTGGTTGACTCTCTTTAATTGTAATTAAGGTTTATGTGATATATGCAAACTATGAGTAAGAATTAAATTCACTTAAATATCTAAAATTAAAATTATTTATGCAATGTTTGCATATTTATAAAATTAAATAAAACTTCAATGGGGTCACAAATTGCAATCCTAAAATAGTAGGCAATGGGGGGTTCTTTTGTAATCATGTTGACTAGGTCTTTATCACTTGTATAAAATCCTATGGTGAAAGTACTAATAATAATTTAAAAGTGAGATCACTTTTATGAAATAGTAGGCAATGGAGAGTTATTTTGTAATCATGTTGACTAGGCCCTTATCACTTGTACAAAAGCCTATGGTGAAAGTACTAATAACAATATAAAAGTGAGATCAATTTTATAGGAAATAAAGATTATGATTAAAAAGAAAACTATCATATCATTGTTAATGACATTAAAATTTTTTTATGGGAGGATTAAATTAATAATCTTTTGATCCATAGCAATTGAAATTTTTTATTTTCAGTTTCCTCATAGACCTATAAACATGTCTACCAGGAAGCAAATTATTTGGAAGATAAACTAGATATACACATGTATTGATTCCTTTATATCAGTGTCAAGTTCTTAACAATCATTAGTCAAGGAATATTTTATCTTTAGGGTATAATACATTAAGATATGATTAAAATAATAGGTTTTGCCTAATGATAAGGTTAGTCTCCTCAAGGAATTGATTGTCTTGTCATAGGGCCTACCCATAATTAGAAGATATTTTTTTCTAAATTGATATCGTGTGCCTTTCAATTCCTTTCATGTTCTTTGCAGTGCTACTCAATTATGAGTGATAACAATATGCATTAGAATTAAAGGATATCAATTGCAAAGGATATGACTCTCACTCCTCTTGCCTTCATTACAATGGGCACACATGAGATCTATAGTCAGGAGGGTTCTCAAATTAGACTTGTTTTTTAAACTCCATATTGTCCCTGTCACCACTTGCCTACAATTATAATTCTATTGCAACAACCTATTATATCCACCATACCAAGGAAATTTTTCCTTTCAATTAAAAAGTATGTGAAAAGGGTAAGGATAAATTTGATATGAAGGTCAAAACTAAAGAGGAGAGAGATACTATATATTTTTAGACTTGATTTGGATCTAAAGTTTTAAAAAGTGGTAGCTATATTGATTTTAAAGTATTGAAAAAAATTAATAAATGGTGGTGAAGGAAGATGACAAGACTTAAAGTTTTATGAGGAAAAAGAGTCTAAGGGGTCAAAGAAAAATAAATTATATAGGAAAGATAATTTTAGAGGAAACAACTATTGAGATCATTTGAAAGTGAGCTGATAGAGGAGTTAAACAAGGAGATATTGTGAACCCTTTGGATAGTGAAAGATATTGGAGAAGGGTAATATAGATGCCCTGCATGACTTTGATGTGAAATAAACCTAACACAATGTACACAAGGTCACTATCTCAAAGACATTACTTGAAATTGGTATAACTGAAAGGCATAACTGTCATACATATTTTCTAAAATAAAAATATTTTATGGTACTTAAATAATATTTCATTAGCACAATGCCACCATAAAACATAGAAAAGGGATCCAAAGATAAGAGGAATGAGGGGATGCTTAAAGATTTAAAATTTAAAAAAATATTATTATTATTGACCATTTATAGAAAGCTAAGAATAATTTAAAAGAAGGTGTAGAAGATTTTATTTATACCTCATATGTGATAAGTTTGTTTGGAATCAATATTTGTTCTCCTTGTTTTTAGTTTGGTATTGTTTGTTCATACAAAGAATATTTTTGTTATCTCAACCCTGTTATGCTTGAAATAATATGATGAAATGTTGGTTTAACATGCATATGGTTTTATCACGTGGTGTTATGAAATATAGTGGTTTTACCTTTAATGGTTTGACTATAGTGACTTGATGGTTTAATGAATCCATGTTTAATTTATAAAACATAGGAAGAGGAGTCCTTGTTGGGACACCCAATTTGGTATGTATTTGGACTTTCATCAAGGAGACCCATGTTCAAATCATGGGGAGGATGGCCTTTGTTTTACCTTCAATTGTACTTTGCATCCTACTTTAAAAAAACATAGGAAAAGGTCTAAGGATAAGAGGAATTAGTGGATGCTTAAAGAGTTGACTTTTAAAAGCAATATTATGGTTCTTTTCCATTTAAGAATGTTAAGAATAATTTAAAAGATAATGTAGAAGATTTTGTGCATACCTCATCTTTAACAAGTCTATTTGGAATTAATATTTATTATTCTTAGTTTTTGGTTTGGTCTTATCTGTTAATGAAAAGGATATTTTATTCATCTTAGCTCAATTATAATTGAAATAATATGACGAAGTGTTGGTTTAGCATGGGCATGGTTTAATCACATGGTGTTGAGAAGTATAATGGTTTTGTCTTCAGTGGTTTGACTATAGTGGATTTTTTGTTTCATGAACCCATGTTTGATTTATAAAATATAGGAAGAGGTATAAGGATTAGAATAAATAGTGGATTCTTGAAGAGTTAGCTTTCAAAAACAATATTATGGGGTCTCGTCCATTTATAGAAATTTAAGAATAATTTAAATAAGTATGTAGAAGATTTTATGGAGACCTAATATCTAAAATATCTATTTAAAACCAAATAGTTGTTCTTTTTTTAGTATTGCTTATTAATATAAATGATATCTTTTTTGGATCAAACATTTGTTCTTTTTTTTAGGATTGCTTATTATTTTATGGAGACCTAATAACTATAGGATATCTCTTTCCCTAAACCATGGGCTAGCACCCATTATTTTATCTCTGATTTTTAAACTAGAGAAGATGATGAGGAAAAATCTCTCAAAAGAAAAGTCATGAAGTAATTAGAATTCAATCCCCCCTTCTATTTGATCCAATTTTGGATCTTCAAAAAACCTAGCTAGTATTTGTGGAACTTATATATTAACATTCTATTTTCAAGAATCGTTATGTTGTGTTCAAGCATCTGATTCTTGATAATCAATTTTAGCATAACATCAACTATGTAGATAAAGCTTGCTATAGATTTGCTCTTCCTTTGTCCCTAACTAAAGCATTCATACTTACAAATAGGGCATCCTTAATTCCAACTAAGGCTTTCAAAAATAACTTCTCTTTGTTTGTCCTCTTAAAAATCCTCTATTTTTTAAATTTACCAAAGAATCTAAACTAAAAAATAATGAGTTGCCCTCTTTATTCACACTCTCTTCTTCAATAAAGGAGATCATATATATATACAATTTTATTTGAAAATTAAGCTAATAAATACATATATTCATTCACTTCAATATATATATATATATTTTTAAATAATTCTTCTTTTAAAAAAAACGAATACCTTTAACCCATATTTCTTTAAATAATTTTTTAATATATATAAAAAAATTATACAAAATTTAACATCTATAAATCTTATTATCCCATTTTTGCTTGACCTTCTAAAATACAAATACTTATAAATATTCCCATTTTTTAACCCAAGACATGCATATTAACAAATCTATTTGAAAATAAGATGTTTAAATCTAAGGCCTTCTGATTTCGGGATATTCTTGCTTTGTATATGTAAACATGCTACATAACCATATGCATATTTGAAACTAGTGTTAAAAATCAATATCTTATACTTAAGTTTTTTAATATATTTTATGTTGAGATAGTATTGTATTGGAAACTGCAAGGTTTGGGTAGGACAATGAACAATAAAGCAGAATCCTTAGCTATTAAATTTGTTTCTATTTGGGCAGTAAGACAAGGTTATAGGAGGATAATCATAGAATCGGATTCTCAAATCTTAGTAGGAGCTTTACATTGCATGAGGAACATTGCTTTGGAGACATGGATGTTGAGGATTCTTGTCACACAAACTAAGGAATTGTGGATGTTGAAGATTCTTGTCACCCAAAATAAGAAATTGTGGAGGGAATTAGATGATGTATTTTTGCTTTATGTGAGTAGAACTCTAAATAAAATGGCAGACTTCTTAACTAAGATGGGTATAGAGAAAGTGATAAAATTTGGAAGCAATCAATTATCTTGTGGGGAATGACGACTTGATTAACCACCCCATAGAACCTATCATTAAGTTTTTTGAATATTTCATTCAATTTTGACTAACACTATCTAGAAATTTTTTCATTCATTGTAAATTCATTGTGGATTTACGATCGCCCAGAGAATTGCACAAATACATTTCTTAACATATTTGCAATGCCGAAGAAACATTGTCAGGTAATATGTAGTTTATAATGTTTCCATAGATAAACATCACAACACCTCGATCCACGATATCGAATTATTGGAGTTTGTACGAAATGTTTAAAAAGGCTTTGCTGCATGCTGAAAAGTTGATTGTGGTTTAAAGTCTGAGTGTGTAGTCACCATTATTAAACAATACAAGCAACATCCATGAAAACATCAATGATTGCAATTAATGATGGATAGATTAATGTGATCCAACCAGGCCTAGAATTTCAAATCAATTACCTGTCAAGAGGAATTTTTATGACGGTTAAATTTTTTTATTGACTTTCAAGTTACGGTTTAAAATTTTATTTGCCTTTCAATTTTGATGGTTAAATTTTTTACTGAATTTCAGGTTACGGTTTAAAATTTTATTTGCCTTTCAATTATTATTTTTAAATGGTCTACACACTAATGAAAATAAATATTTTTTTTAATATTTGTCTAGACACTAGTGAAAATAAAAAATTAAATGAAATGAATTCTGGTCCTAAATGTAGTCTTGTCAATTCCATTGAAGGGACACCACATGTGATACAACATGAGATTTCTGATCAACACTTGGAATCGGTCAAATTTAAACATGAATTTGTTGTTATAGCAGTCACAAAGGACCAACAAAGTTATGCAAAGCATAATTTTGGTGATGTCAGCTATATTCATGTACCAAAAATATTATCCAAAAAAAATAACACTCTAATGGGCTACATTGTTTGCAGAAGGAAGAACCAATGTCTCAGACTACAAAGGCAAGGAAAAGTCACAAAAACAATGTTGGCTTGAATCTCAATCAGAAACTTTATGTTCTTCAAAGAGATGCCAAAGGACGTTTTGTTAGTTCTACCAAAATTAATGGGGAAAAATAAAGTGATATTCCTTATCCTCAATCAAATGAAATTCAAAGCAACCGATCCTCAATCAAAAGAAACACTTCTACAATAAATAATGAGACTAGTTTTGCTATAAATATTGGATTTATTAATGCAAAAAGTGGAAATTCAAGTTCCCTGCAAACATTTCTTCCATATTACTAGGAAAGTCAATAAGAGTGCATAACTAAGAGCCCAAATTTCATTTCAAGGTACATACATTCATTCTGGAAAGGTTTAAAGTTGCAGGAGCATACAAAAAAATAGAACTACTGCTATTGACATCCCAAGCATCATAAAAAATAAAAACTTATCCAAAAAAAGGTAAAGCAAACTTGACATAATCATCTCTTTGTTTACATAATCCTTCAAAATTAATGTTAAACAAATGGGCAAAAGGTAGTTGTGCAGTGCACAGTACAATACATAGATGCTTTGATGCAACAACTATACTACAATATACACACACTATCTTTCTGCAGTATACTCAGTCTGTATATATCCATTACTATAGTATATATCCTTTCAAAAAACACAAGTATTCATTCTAAAGCTCAAGAACTCATCTTGGCTTTACATCTCTCCAAATATCATAAACATTATTCCAATCAATATTTGTCGCTTCAGGTCCATTCAAATATATTCTCATGAGTGCATCTAATGTATCCAACCCCAAATTTGATTTTCTAATATCTTTGATAATATTTTTTTTAGAAAATCCTCTTTCACAATCTACTGTACTTGCAGGAATGGAGAGTACAACTTGCCACAATTTCATCATATGAGGATAATTTCTATGCCATTTCTCTATATTACAAAATGTCTTCCATGCTTCCTTCATTGAGAAACCCTCACAAGCTAAATTTAATGTATCAACAAAAGAATGCAACTCCCTTTTACAAGCCTTGATATCAAATAGAGGTGCAATTCCATATGAGACATTATGCTATAAATGTTGAAGAAGTTTTTCTAGCCAACACTTTGAATTATTTTCTCTAGTTCGACATTCTTCTAGATAGTAGCAAGGGCTAAAGATCTTTGCTGCATTAAATAGTGGAAGATCTAGAAACCTTGCATTTAAACAACTAATGATAGATTCAACATAATCTTTTGTAAGCTTGTGACAACTCTCTTGTGTGCCTTCAATAGGAAGTTTCATACCTTGTTTCCTTACATCATTGAAATAATCATTCTCCATAGACGAGATAGATTTATATAACAAATCATGCCTATCAATGATATTATCTTGTACTTTGATTTCAATAAATCCATATTGAGAATCAGTTAAAAATTTTGAGAGATGAGTTGCTCCATTTGCAAATGTTTCTTCTCTTAGAAACCATTTAGTCAATGTGTTTATAGTTACATCAAGATCCAACCCAAGACCTGTAATATCTACATTTTTTTCTTGAAATAACTTATTCAACTTGTTCAACTCACCCAATATGTCAGCAAGCATATGCAAACAATATTGAATAGAATATATGCATGCCTTGTCATACCATGAAGAAAATTTCTTATCATTTTTCCACATGGTTAATATAGCAGGCATAAGCTTTACAAGCCTTATGATAACCTCTCCTCTTGATAGCCATCTAACTGCATGTATTTGTAAAACATATAAAAGATCAATTTCCATAACTCTAAGTAAATCATTTAATTCATTACTCCTTTTTGGTGAGTTTTGAACCCATGAATACACTTTATTTGCAATATTTTCAATTTGCAATAACTCTGGTACATTTTTTGAAGCATATGTTGTTTTCAAAGCCTCACGATGAGCTACATAATGAACTGTAATCAGGTTTGAAATATATAATTCAAAAAAGACACAAATCCATTTTCATTTCCAATCATCGCCAAAGCTCCATATGTAGAAACTACTATCAAATTTTGTAACAAAATACCTCTACCATTCATTATATGATTCACAATGTCATATACTATTTTTCCTTTTCCATCTGGTATATCTTTGAGCTCCATAAATTGTGAAATAGGTGCTCCTAGACCTTGCAAATCTAAATATGTTGCATAAACCACAAGATGTTTTTCCAAAGTATGATCAGTACTTTCATCAACCATTAATGAGAAGAATGGGCTTTCCAACATACATCTTGTTTGACATTGTTCAAGATATTTTGAGATACAATAAAGAAAATAATTTAAAACCTTAAGATTTGTGTATGAAGAGTAGTCTTGATATTTGGGCATATTTGGTGTTTTCATATTTATGAGGAAATTACAAAGTTTCTCATATTTAGATAAGGATAAATATTCTTGACAAATAAATTAAGCTACTTTCATTGTAGTAATCAATATTTTTTCTCTCCAAAGGCGGTCTTCATTCTTGTCGCGATATCGTGACGCTTTTTATCTCTCCAACGACGGTCTTCCAGTCTGTCGCGATATCGCAACCTTTTTTCTCTCCAACGGCGGACTTCCATTTTGTCGCGATATTGGGACATTTTTTCTCTCTAATGGCGGCCTTCCTTTTTGTCGCGATTTCACGACACTTTTTCTTCTTGGCAGTAGGCTTCCACTTTCGTCGCGATTTCGGGGCTCATTTTCTATTTCGGCTACGGTCTTCATTCTTGTTGCGATTTCGCGACCCCTTTTCTCTTCAGTAGTGTTCTCACTTCTTGTAGCGATTTCGTGACTCCTTTTTCTTGTCGCGATTTTGTGACTCTTCTTCTCGACCAGCTCCAACCCTGCAACTTGTCGCGATATCGCGACACTTTGCAACATGTCGCGATATTGTGACTTCTTCCCTTCTTCGGCTCCGATGGTGCTTCTTGTCGCGATTTTGTGACCTCTTTTCTTTCTTTGGCTTCAACGACGCTTCTTGTCACGATATCACGACATCACCATTTTGGTCGCGATTTCGCGACACCTTCCCTAGTGTGGAGGTTTGCTAGCTTTCTATTCCTTTCTTCTTGGACCACCTCGGTCGATATGGATTTATTGTAATCTCTCTTGTACAAGGTTTAGGGACCTTTCAAAACCCTTTCTACCAATCAAAAAAATATATATATTTCCTTATTGGCATCTTCAATTTGTATAATATGATCTAGAATAGATTTCATCCTTCTCTCTATTGCATCAAACCATATTTTTTTAGCATCTTTATGCACAAGTGACTTTTCATGAGTAATAAGAGCATCACGCTAAAAATTTGTACAACCATGTCCTGTACCCCAAGGTCCAATCATTCTATACTTTTCACAATATTTACATTTCATAACATCCTTATCAACATACTTGACAACATTCAACCAATCAAACTTTTCTAACCATTCAAGGCGGAACTTTCTTTTTTATTGCACTTTTTTATTATCATCACTGCTACCCTCTGCATCAACTACATGTACTTCATCTTCATCAGAAGAAGTTCCAAAAATTTCATGGCATAGTTGTTTGTTTGGATTATCATGATTACCTTCATATGCTTCAAAATATTTGTTGCTATTAGAACTTGTTGTAGTCCATCCATACATTTTTCTGATAGTAGCTTGTATCTTTCTCTTTGAAGACATTTTTATTTTCCTATAATAAAAAATGCATATCATTTAACTAAGATGATATTTCCATCATTGTATTGGTTTATTTGTACATGGTCATTTTTGTTGAGGTTTTTATCATGTTATAGTTGGAGCCTGGAGGAATCCACCAATATATTCAAAGCTAAATGGAAAAAGTTCATGTTTACCTTCAATAGATTGCTAATGCAACATAATAAATATACTAAAATAGTGAGGAAATAAAATATTGGATAAAAATTACAAAGCAGTTGTATTATTTTTATTTTAATAATTTTTAAAATTCTAATATAATTTTTTTTTGAAATTCGAAGTCTGGTAGACAACATAAGAACTGTTGTGGAAGCACCGTCGTCAATTGATCGTATGAGCTTTCATCATTTTTTTTTTATTAATTTATTTTTGGATCTAAATTTTAAAATTTGACTTTTCTTCTCTTAGAGGAATCTATGGGCAAGGCGAATTCTATGTTGACGTAAATAGTAATGATACAATTAATTCCATGAAAATGGCACAACTACTAAGAAATACAAAATCTATGTTATTCACATAAATTCATCTAGGGCAATGAAAATACTTTTAAAAATAGGTTGGTTGATAGTTGTAACTTGTAAGTGTTTGTTTATAGGTTGTCTTGGTTTTATTGTTTCAAAGGTTTGGCTTCGTTGATTTCCTTTTACCTAGCAAGCTAAGGTTTATAAAAAACCACTTCGATCATAATAACATGAGGATGGGATTGGGAGGATGAAACTGGTTTCAATTTCATATAAAGTAAATAAAATAAATATATATTTTTTTAAAGTAAGGTTTAGTTTCAATTTCATTCATATAAATTAATTAAAATACCATTTCCATTATCATTACATGAGAATGGGACTTTTCAATTTCATAAAAAGTAAATAAAATATATATATATATATATATATATATATATATATATATATATATATATATATATATATATAAAAAGTAAGGTTTAGTTTCAATTTAATTTATATAAAGTAAATAAAATAAATATTTATTTAAAAAAAAAGGTTTTGATCCCTTTTTACATTGATTTAGTTACATTGAGCTATTTGATAGCATAAGATTCAAACCTTGGTATAAGTTAATTAATTATTTATCCAATGAAAGGTACATCAAATCATAAGAATGGGACCGGATGAAGCCCGTTTCAATTTAATATAAAGTAAATAATATATATATATATATATATATATATATATATATATATATATATATATATATATATATATATATATATATATATATATATAAAGTAAGGTTTAGTTTCAATTTCATTCATATAAAGTAATTAAAATAAATAATTTTTTTTTTTAAATAAGGTTTTGAAACGTTATCCTTCCCTTTTTACATTGATTTAGTTACATTGAGCTATTTGATAGTGTAATATTTTTTTTTGGTAAATAAAAGTCTTCATTAATTACCGGGTTTTGCAGGTTAACCCAAAACCTATTACAATATCCAGCCTTTTGCTGAGATTGTAGATCCTAGTCATCCTTGAAAATTTCTTACCAGAACTTGTGTTGAATCCCCTACAACACCCTACTAACAAGGCACACCCATACCTAAACATAACTGTAAACATTACTTACATTGACAAGAAATTGAAGTTTAGAACTTTGCACTTGTGAAACCTGTTGCTTGCCCATTTCTTATTCTCTATCAAAATCTTCCAAGGCTTACACCCTGTTACCTTCATTTCCAATTTGGTATGATTTAGAGGGAAACCCCATAGTTATTACCAGCTCCATGGGGAAAGAACACCCATTCATCTTTCTCCTTAACGGGTAGGTTTCTTTTCATGACTAATAATATTTTCCACTTCACGTGGCACACCTTGTGTCCATGTCACCAAACTACCAACATCAACACCTATGTTGGCTAATTTGTCAGCTGACATGTTGGCCTCACAGTACACGTGACGAGCCCTCCTGTTCTGTCTTACCGCAAAAAGGATCCTCACTTCATGGATGACTCCCTCGATTCTCCATGGAGGTTTTTTGCCATTGGTTAACAAGTTGATGATGTTCATAGAATCACCTTCAATCATCAAGTTACCTTGAGTTGCTTGGGCTACTTGCAACCCTCTCCAAAGGGCTCTAGCTTCTGCTTCGTTATTAGTTTTGATTCCCAATGGTTCAGCGAATGCCTTGACCAGATTTCCTTGATGATCCCTGATTATTCCTCCAGCTCTAACTCTTCTCGGGTTCTCCTTGGCTGCACCATCAAAATTTAGTTTAAACCAAACCTGGGGGGGTGGCTCTCAAGAAATCCCATTTCTAGGATTGGGCAAAGGAATGGAAGGTTTGTCCTCAATACCTAAGGCCCGATCTAATTGTTTTTCATGGGGAGGAATTGAGTGGTTCTCATCCACTAAGGTGCTAAGGTTTTCTTTCGCAAAGACAATAATCCTGTTGAGGATGGTTTTTGGGTTGTGAATGGTATCCTTAAAGGCTCTATGGTTCCTTTCTAGCCAAATCTGCCAGAGAAAATGATGCCAATAGATTTTCCATAGGTACTTAAGTTTTAGGCTAACAAAGGGTTGAGGCCATTGATGGAACACTTCGGATATAAGAGCAGGATTAACCCACGAGATCCTAAAGGCTTGGAAAAGTTCATCCAGGATGGACTTCACTATCGAAAACTCCAAAAATAAGTGTTGGGTTGTCTCCCACCCTGCCCTGCACATGTAGCAATGGTTAGCAATAACTATACCTTTGGATAACATATTTTCCATAGTGAGGATTTTTCCTTGAATCACCAGCCATGAAAAAAAGATATTTTAGGAACTAAACCTTTGATCCAAACCAAAATCGGTTGAAATTGTTGACCTTCCACATTAAGAAGTAAATTATAGGTAGACTTAACTGTGAAGTCACCACTTTCAGTCTCATCCCAAACAATGTGATCTTCATCCTCTCCAGAGGGAATAATTTGCTGAGTGAAAATTTTATAAAGCTCTTCAGACTCTACTTCAAAACCCTGTACTGTGATGTGTTTCCACATGTTGATATTTATATCTTGCCACATATAATTTGCAACCTTCTTCCCAATATGCTACTCCATATGCTCTTGAATCCTAGCCAAACGAGGATTTTGGGATAACTCCTTAGCTCTCACCCACCGATCCTTCCAAAAGTCTATTGTTTGCCCATTTCCTAGAATCCATCTAAGACCTTTCTTGACAAGATCTCTACTCGTGAGGATTTCCTTCCAAAAAGTAGATCCCCTTCTTGCTAAGTTGTCATTAAGGAAGTTCACACCTTGGAGGTATTTCCTCCTAACTATGGCAGTCCATTCATTATCGACCATAGTCAATAACTACCACGCTTGTTTGGCTAACAGAGCCGTATTGAGATGAGCAACTCCCCTCAATCCTAACCCCCCATCAGCTTTAGGTTTGCAAACCTTGTTCCAACCCACTAAATGGATCCTTTTCTTATCCTCAGTCCCTGACCAGAGAATTTTTTTTGAATCTGTTCAATTTTGTGATACACCTTGCTGGGAGCTCTGAACACTGATAGGAAGTAAACGGGTATACTTTGAAGTGAAGCCATAGTTAAAACTGCTTTGCCTGCTTGAGATAACAGATGTCCTTTCCAACCTGCTAGATTTTTTTGGATCCTCTCCAAAACTATGTTCCACATTGATCCTTCAAGTTTCCCCCGTAAATAGGGGAAGACCTAAATAGGAGGTGGGAAGGGATGCAATCTGACATTCCATGATCTTTGCTATGCTGTTTTGCCTAGGAATGGGGGTATTGATGAAATAAAGTTTGCTCTTATCAAAATTCACTTTCTGTCCAACCGCTTCTTCATACATTATTAGAATATTTTTAATCCTTCTTGCCTCAACCACAGAAACCAAAGTCAGTAGCAATGTATCATCAACAAATTTTTGATGTGTCACTGAGGTAGTTAGTGACGTGGCCTTGATACCTAATATGAGTCTAGCTATCACTGCTACCTTAATGGTTCTTCCCAAGGCCTCAACTACAATAATGAATAGCATAGGACTTATGGGATCTCCTTGTCTTAGACCACATTTTATTTGAAAAAACCTGCAGTAGACCCATTAACCAAAACTGAAAAACAAGGCTTAGAAATACACTCTCTTATTAACTTGACCCATTTCATGTTGAAGACAAATTTTAATAAAACTGCCTCTAGGAATTCCCAATTTATCCTGTCATAAGCTTTGTTCATGTCTAAATTTAAATCCATGACTGCTTTTTTGGTCTGAGTGACTGTATGAAGAGCCTCATAAACAGTAATAACTCCATCTAAGATTGATATTCTTTGTACATAACTTCCTTGAATTGGATCAATGATAACCGGTAGAACTTTCTTCAAATGGTTGGCTAAAACTTTGGACAAAATTTTATAGGATATATTACATAGGCTAACCGGCCTAAAGTCAGCCATAGTCTTGGGGTTGGGGCATTTAGGGATCAAAGTAATGAAAGTTGAATTGAAACCCCTTGGAATATTATTTGAACTTTGGAACTCCTTGATTGCAGCAATAACTTCTGCTCCAACAATATCCCAACAAACTTGGAAAAACCATGGTAAAAACCCATCCAGCCTAGGAGCTTTGTCAGGATCCATGTTAAACAAAGCCTCCTTGATCTCTTCATCTAAAAAAAGTTGTTGTAAGAGACTCGTTAATCGTTTCATCAATGAGTTGTGGAATGAATTGAAGAAGAGAGTCCTTTGATTGGGTATTACAGGCCCATTCTTCATCCAATAATGAACTAAAAAAATTAACAGCCTCATCCCTGATATCGTAAATGTTTTGAGTTGAGGATCCATCCACCTTAGTTAAATTTCTAATATTATTGTTGCTTCTATTGCTCAATGTGGTAACATGGAAAAGCTATGAATTAGAGTCCCATTCCTTTATCCATAATGCCCTTGATTTCTGCCTCCAATACATCTCTTCACAAACTAAAATATTATAAAACTCACAAAGGGTTTCCTTCTCTTCAGTCCTTGTCGCCTCACCCTCATTATGTTGCTTTCCTTTCTCCTAGATTTTTTCTAGTTCTATGTTGGCTTGGTCATCCTAGTTATTCTTAACTTGTATGTATCCTTCCAAGTTAAGACGCGGTCCTTGAAACTTTGGGATCCCTCTCCCATTAGCTTTACCTAGAAAACCTTCGCTCGTGGCTTCCTTGTTTGCAGTTATTGTCAGACATTGGTCTTGAAGGTAGCCTTGGGTTTTGCACACACTACAAAATGTCGTCTTTTTCTCATACTCCATAGGATGAATCCTTAGAAACTTTGCATATGCTAGTTCCACCTGAGAAGGTAGATCAGAATCCAAATTTGCATTTGCACAGATCCTAGCATGCGTCAGTCTAGTCCTTTCCCGGGTTGAATGGTCTATTGCCACGAGCTCTCCTATCGTCTTTGATATGCCACTAAGCTAGTACTCATTAAAAAAATAGGCTGGGAGGTTTGGTAAGCGGACCCAAATGGGTGCTATATTAATGTTCTGCTTCTCAGGGTTGAAATCCTCCCGCCACTTCCTCAGAAAGAGGCTATGCCTTCCTATAAACTAGGGTCCTCCTATCAAGATGCGCTCTACATCATCTTTGTTGTTAAGTCTTATCATAAAAAAACCTCTTGACATGGCTACGATTTCTAAGCTTCCTAAAGTTTTCCACTTTGCCACGGCCCATGAGCGAATAGTCTCAATGTTCGGCCTTCCTCCCAAAAACTTGCCAACTAAGGATGATGCCTCCATATCCAAGAATCTTTCCATAATCTCCACTGGTGCAGTTAACCTGTTATTATTTGGTATTAGGGGTGGTAGTTCATTGACTGGCTCCTTATTTTTCCCTTTCAAAATTTCCAAAAAGGTTGGGCCCTTGTTGCCAGCTCCCGAACCCCAGTGGGACCCTTTTTCTAAGGGTTTATCTAGAGTATCTGTACCTTTAGCCTTTTCGAACTGAGCTAATAAGGAATCTTTTTCCTTTCCAGCTACAACATTTTGGCCTGCCTCTAGATATTCTCCTTTCGTTGGTTCAAAATTCTTGCCTACCATTTTTGCTCCTCCTCTGCTTCCTTCGCTTCCTCCACCGCTCCTCATCTCTTTGGGTTGATGTCTTTTTTTTATTTGATAGTGTAATATTCAAACCTTAGTATAAGTTAATTAACTATTTGTCCAATTATCTTTAACAATTAAAACTGATGTAAATGCAAAATTTAGCATATATATAAAAAATCAAAATAAATGAAAGGCACATCAAATGACAATTTCTAGTAATAGTAGATTATAATTAAAAAAAAAATCTCATTCTTCTCAATGTGATCATAGACAAGTTCACCATCGAAATCACATATGTAAAAGAAAAAATTAAATATAATAAATATTCTGAGAACACAGCATGTTCCACAATGTCTAGGGCAATTCTATTTTAGGAAACCCTAGTTTATGCGGCCCAATTATGGGCAAGCAGTGCCTGTAATCATCATCTCCTTCCTCTAGCAGCTTCCCAAAATTTTCAAGTTCAAAATTATGGTGTGTGCCTTCACTTTAGCAGTGATTATTCTAGCAACCTTGATTTATTGGTGATGCTATATTTATATGAAATAAAGATGCCTATTGAGTTGGAAAAATTGCTAATGGTTGTGGTTTATTGTTCTTGAGAACATGTTGTAAAATTCACAAATGATTTTATCTTAAAATGAAAAAGTAGTATAGATTTCATAAGTAGACGAATTCTTTGTAATACATATTACAGAGAATGATCTAAAAAAATTATTACACAATTTTGTGTTTTGAAAATGGTTTAGTCTCAAAGCAATACAACTTTCATACACATTATGGATGATTCTAATAAAAAATAAAATAAATAATAAACAAAATATAACAAAAATAAAAATAAAAAAATATTGCAGCAAATCTTTGTTGGCGAATGACAATTTCTAGGATGGATACACCAACTATCTAATTTATCATTAGAATGGTAGATTATAATTAAGATTTTTTTCCTCTCTTCTCAATAGATAAACAAGTTTTTATAAATACATCATTGAAATCAAAAAAAAAAAAAATTAATAAACTTTTTTTTGAATAATACTTTTCATAAACATTCGCTTTGGGGTTCGGATTGAACCCGAATCACATCATCGATCATGCAAGTGGTATCCTTGTTGGTAGACCACACTTACCTTTACAGTTGTCTGAAAATTGAAACCAGTGCCTCATTAAACTAGCGTCTCATTGAGATACAACGTGAAAACTGAAACCCAGTGGCAACAGAGCTTATCTTCAATTTTTTTGGTGGACCGTGCAAAGGTGCAGCAAAGGTGAGGCACTGAGGAGTGAGGACTGAGGAGCCATACTACCATGAGGCCATCCAAGCCTGGAATTTAATATAAAAATTTACAATATTAATTCACCACTCTCGGATTAGTGAGTCACCCATGGCCCCCCACTCGCCCGAGTTAGTGATTAGCGCATAGAAGAGCTATTATATTCTTACGAATTTCATCACAATTGATAACGCTCATTAGCTAGCGCTGACCTATCTTGGAGAAGAACCATTATTTTTTTAGAAGTAACATTTACTTGAGCTTTTTTGAAGTGACGAGCACATCAGGAGACGTTTGATGTGGATGTTATAAAATAATGTCTATATTCCAAAGTCTAACAAGATACCATTATAGCATAAATAAAATTCAGAGTGAGTTACATTATCAGACACCCAGGAGGAGTTGTTAAACTAACACATCGAGGAGGCAGGCTATAAGTCTATAACAATGGGAAATGGTCACCTAACTCCAATGATGGAAATATTATAGAGAACAATGACCAAGTGGTAAAAATAAATTTGAACTATTAAGGGTATTGAAAAACATTATAATAGTTCTAAATTTTCAATAAGAGTAGTGCATCATTAGGCAAGACGTTATATCTGAATAGTGCATCATTTGAAAAACGTTACATTCGTAGAAGGGAAGGCCCAACATATTTATCTATTACAACAAAGCTTACCATCGTCTTGAAGGGTAACTAGATATCATACAAGTGGTAGTGAGGAATTGTAAGCATCATTGAAATAGAGGTTGTTATATTCACAGGAGAAAGATATGAATCCCTACTAGGCCTCGATGTATTTAATTCACCATCGTCTTAACTATAAATTTAAAATCACTAGCAGATTAGCAGTAGGATGGTATTCATAGGATCACCCCCGCTCGCCTGACAGACTTAATTCACCACTCACCCACTCGCCAAACAACTTATGAAGGAAAAAAATTAATGCAATTTTAACAGATGATAAGTAAAATCTACAATTTTTAAATATATTTACTTGTAAAATTTATGGTTTTTAAGAAAAATAACAAGTAAAAATTTATGGTCGTTATAAAATTAAAACCATATTTTATGATTTCAAATGCAAAATGTGATCATATGCCTGTCAAATTCTAGTCCTAGATCCAACCCTAAGGACAGGAGGAGGGTTTGACATGGTCATGACTCCCCTTAAAGTAGGCTCACAATTTAATTTGTTTGAGTATTTATTGGCAAGAGAAAGAGATGGCCAAAGGATCAATTGTTATTTTAAAAAACAAAACAAGACGTTCATGATGGGACACCCATATGTTGGGATTTTATTTCAGTTTTCTTTTAGATTTGAATTTTGGATTTCTATTTAGAGTTTTAATATTTTTATCATTAATTTATTTAAGTTATACTTTTAGAAAATAGCACAACTTCAAGACTTCTTAGGTCATCCATCCCCGTACTACTCTAGCCCAAGCATACTTACCTATAGAATTTTAATGGGACCCTATGCACTAATGTTAATATGATCACACCTAAAATTTTATAACAAAAAGAAACTACATTTTTTATTGAAGTAGACATTTTATATCATTAAAAAAAAATTGTATCATTTATTTTCAAGTCCAATCCAAGATAATTTGGACAACCAAAGATAAATGCATCAATTACATCCATAATACAATATTAACATCAATAAAATTAAGCATGTATTTGTGAAACCCACAATACACTATATTTAAACCATTGAATGCAAAATTACTATGCTCCTCAACACCATGTTATCAAACCATGCCCATGCTAACAAGACCAGACTAAAAACTAAGGATAACAAATATTCATTCCAAATAGACTTGTTAAAAATGAGGTATGCATAAAATATTCTACATTCTCTTTTAAATTATTCTTAACTTTCTATAAATGGTCAAGAACCATAATCTTGCTTTCAAAAATCAACTCTTTAAGCATCCACTAATTCCTCTTATACGTGGACCTCTTCCTATGCTTTTGTTTTTTTTGTTGAAGTAGGATGCGAAGTACAACTAAAGACACAATGAAGGCCACCCTATATGTGATTCAAACATGGGTCTCCTTGATGAGAGTCCAAATACATACCAACTTGGGTGTCCCAACAAGGATACCTCTTCCTATGTTTTATAAATTAAAACCAATAATTCACTATAGTAAAACCATTTAAGACAAGACTACTATACTCAAACCATACACATGTTACACCAATATTTTTGTCACATCCCAAATTTACACACCACAAATTTTTTATAATAACATACTTATTTGTGGCACATGTATGTTGTTTAACCCGTTTAGTGTAGCACTAGGCGTAGAAGAGTTGCAATTCAAGTTTTTCTACCACTGCAACTGGTTACTTAAGTGCTCGAGACTAGCCAATTTCTTGCAGCTAAATTGTCATTAGGAGCTTATACCTTGCTCTTGGTATATATAGATCTTGGCATGGGTTGGCTATTCAAGGGCCCATAAAACCTAGAAGAGTGGACGCATAATTCCCTTGCTCTAAAGCTTGGGAACTCACAGTTCACAGATTGCTTCTAAGTCAATATCATTAAATTTATACTTTGGAACTAGTGTAGCCATGTATATGATTTATCATTGTCCTTCTGCTAAGGTTTGATCAGAGGTCCACCATCACATGGCCTTTGGATCAGATTATCTCAGTTCTAGCTCTGGTTGATGGTAATATTATCCATACCATCTACCGTTGGACCTTCCAACCCCATAATCTAGCTCCCTAGTCATGAGTCTTGTTGGTGATTCCCAAACTAGAATAGGCTTATGAGTATCCTCACCTGCTACTTTAATGTTATCCAGAGACAATGTCCCATACCATCGTCTCTTGCCCTCTCAGTGATGGACCCCTGCCAAGCTGAGAATTGGATAACACTTAATCATGATAGTCACCATCGTAACTACCAAAACGTGTTCGTGCTATTCTTCTCGATAAGCACTACATTATCCATATATATCTCACTTGTTTCAAAATTTCTCAGTTTACATAATCTCAAGTTTCCATATTCAGATTACTTGCATGACACATATATCATTGTGCTAATTTATAAGAGCATATCACATAATCTATATTTAGATTGTTTGCATGACACATATATCATTGTGCTAATTTATAAGTAAATATTACTTTTAAAATAAAACTATATTTATTTTTAAATTATCTATCTAGAGTTGTTTCAAAGATACCATTAACCCTAAATATTACTATTATAAAATGAACTAATAACATCATGATATCTTAGTAAGTCAAGCATATGTTTAAAGTAAGTCTAACACTTAAATTTCAAAATAACATTTCTATCCAAAGAAATTTATTCTAAAATCATCATAAGATATAACACCTAATTGAATTTAGAATCACATCTACTTTTTATGAAATTAACTCAAGTTGTTATATACTCTTACTTATCCTAATATATAACATATAAAAGGAAACCCTAAATGCATCTATTATATTTTGAAAATAAATAACTCTACCAACAATATAATAAAAGCATGAGGACAACAGAGCTTTACATTTTCTAAAGATAATTATATATTATTAATATATGATCTGCTATGGGCCTACGGCCACTGATTTCAAAGTACAAAAATATCTAAAATGAACATATACTAAAGGTAAGGGTTTACCCTTAATTTATCAAGCATATTGAAAACATAACCAACGCCTTCCAAAGGTGTTATTCCATGAGATATATTATCAGAAGACTTATGCTTATGTTGATAAAGCATTTATTTAAAACACCTATCTAAATAAAAAATTTTGATAAAGCAACACAACACATTATATTCCTATCCCTCACCCATAGGTATAACTAATGACACCTACCAGATTGCACACATTTATGATTTTCTTTGAGTTAAGTTTTCGGTCATCCAACTCCGACCTGAGGTGTTATTCAAATTTTAACTCAGTTTTTAGATAGCTATCCAAATATTTGTTTCATATATTAAAATCTAAAGCTAGGGTTAACCCACACTACCATTCAATGCGAGAAATACTCAAGGAAACTTTTAAAATACTCTACAGTTTGTAAGTCTTAATTTATAAGAAAAATAATGATTTTCTTCATATATAATTGCTATGATAAAAAGAATTCAAATAATAATATTCACTTAATAATCAAAGCTGAACAATACGTCTTAAGGATAAATTTATTATTATTTTTAGATAGAGAACAATGTAGACTATGTACGATATTAAGGACTCCTTCAGTATTTTCTCTTAAAAGAATTTAACTTGGGTACATCAAAGCCATTTTCGTATTCCTTTTCGTTAAACCTTTCCTTCCAAGATAATACAAAATAAGAGCAGCCTTGTACATTCAATGTCTCCTTACTAAATAATAATCAATGTGCTTTCTATTTTCATAATAAAAATAACAATGTTTAACATCTTTAAGCAAGTCAGCATTGGAGCTTTCAACTCCACAATATGCCACACTTAATCACGTATGATGGCCATTGTCACTCGCAAATCCTCTTGAGGACATAGATAAGGTATTGGAGGATTTATTGTTTATTGGGTCAGCTTGGACCTCTTATATGCAGCTATATGAACAAGAATTCATGCAAGAGTACATTGACTATGAATGCAGTCAAACAAAGTCTTTAAAAAAAAAACTCTTTATAATTCAGGATATAACATCACAGTAAATGCATTCAATTTTTACTTTAATAAGAATCCATACATGAGCAACAATAGCAAAAACAACAAAATTTATTTAGTATTTACACAACATGTTTAATATTGGTGCTCACATAGCGAATACATAGACATTCAATCATCATAAATATTGGCATCCACATATTACATAATAGTGCATTATTTTAGTAAATCCATAGTATATTAATAATCACACAACAAAATGGTCTCTATAGAAATAAAAAAAATAGACAGCATTGACATTTTTTCACTATCTAATTATCAACTTGCACAGCGTCGCCAAGAATTTCGACAAGCTTTCGTATTCTAATAAGCATGGAAACTTCTAGAGTATCTCATGCAAATCTCTGAGACATTCTTCTCAATAACATTCCCTTGATATATAGAGGAATTTACGAAATATTAAAGTGACACCTTCCAGGTCTAAAATGCCAGATAAACAGTTTTAATACGGCCAAGTGGTAATGTTTGCGCCATCTGAGTGGAAGATAGTTGTTGTTTTTATTTTTATTGTAATATTTATTTATGCTAATCATACTTTTATACAAACTCAAAGTATCTTCGATTATATATTCTTTAGTATACACTTTATAGTATATACTTCTTTTTTATGTATATATATTTCCTTTTTATGTATAATATTTAATTATATTATAAAGCCTTAGAATGTTTAAAGGAATGAATTCCTAAAAATAAAAATAATGACATATTTATTTATGTTTATAATAATAATTTTTATTATTTAAATATATATTTTATTATCTCATTTATATTTATACACACATTCATTTATATTATATTTTATATTATATTTTTTTAAAAGAAAAG
Organism: Wollemia nobilis; assembly: GCA_028583015.1. Classification (NCBI taxonomy): domain Eukaryota; kingdom Viridiplantae; phylum Streptophyta; class Pinopsida; order Araucariales; family Araucariaceae; genus Wollemia; species Wollemia nobilis. The sequence goes on along the minus strand of JAQPPZ010003356.1, from coordinate 15,550,084 downwards.
TTTCCTTTTAATTTAAATATTAAAATTTAAAGTAAGGACAAGGAACATGCAACATTAGTCATGTACAAGAATACAATCAAGCATATGTTCTAAATACATCAACATGCAGTATGCAATGCAAATGCAAATCTCTACGATGGGCTTCCATGTACCCACGGGCCAAGGTGCACGAGGCATGACATCATATCCCACCTTACCTGATGCCTCCAACCTCTATCTCTGTTAGGGGTGGGTGTTCTCTTCTGCTTCCCACACGTATACCCTACACCTGCATCACAAAAACTTAACGCAAAATCACATTCTTCCAAATAAAATAGTCACAAGTGGTGGGGATGTGACATACTCCCCCACTAGGAATTAACACAGTCCCTGTGTTAGCTAAAGAATATATATATGCAGGTTTTCATAACATCTGAACATATACATATAAGTAAATATCAAGAAAAATTACATAATAGTCATATCTGATATATCAAGTCTCATCATGTCATCATATATAAGGAAAATTTACATCTCAAATACATATAGTAAATTGTCTTTTTGTTTATCATTTTTCAAATAAGTATGGAAATTGGTTTCTCATGGCAGTAACATCCTCCCAGGTGGCATTTTTCTCAGAGTAATGATCCCACTAGACCCTACACTGCTCCACAGTCCTTTTTCTCAGTTGTTTGGTTCTGAAACCCAAAATTTTAACTGGTCGAACCTCAATGAGTTGCGGGTCCGATGTCTGCAAATGAGACACATCCAAGATATGAGATGGGTCAGCTATATACTTGCGAAGAAGGGATACATGAAAAACACTATGGATTTTTGACAAGTTTGGTGGTAGTGCAAGCTTGTAGGCAACAAGACTGATTTTGGCAACAATGTCAAAAGGACCAACAAATCTGGGGCTTAATTTGGTGGATTTAATTGAACTTTTGGTTGGCTTGACTCTAAGGAAGACTTTGTCACCAACGACAAATTCTCGAGGTGTTCGTTTAAGGTCAACATAACTCTTCTAACGATTAGCGGCTTCATGAAGTCGCTGGAAAATCTCTTTAAGTTGATTCTCCATTTGTTTAACAACTTCAAGACCGATCACTTCTCGATCGTCCAGATTATCCCACGTTAATGGTGTCCTGCACCTACGCCCATATAGGGCCTCAAAAGGGGCCATGCCCAATGTGGTATGATAGCTGTTATTATAAGCAAATTCCACCAGGAAGAGATAATCTTCTCATTTACTCTAGTGGTCCATACAATACATGTGTAGCATGTCTTCTAGCACTTGATTGACCCACTCGATCTGTCCATCCATCTCAGGATGATAAGCAGTGTTATTTATTGAGATTTGTTCCCCAAGATCGGTTCAAAGCTTACCAAAACTTAGAAGTGAATCTCGAATCTCTATCCGAGATGATTATTTTGAGAAATCCATGCAGTCTTACAATTTCTCGAGCAAAATTTTGTGCTATAGCTGATGCATCATCACGAACACTACCTGGTATAAAATGTGCTACTTTGGTTAACTTATCCACCACCACAAATATTGCATCATGTTGGAATCATGTCTTTGGAAGGCCAACAATAAAATCCATAGATATCACTTGCCACTTTTGTTCTGGTACTTCGAACAAATGCAACTTTCCACCAGGATGTTGATGTTCTGCTTTGACCTTTTGACATTCTAGGCATCTTGCTACAAATTGTACTACATATTTTTTCATCCCAGGCCAAAAGTAGTCTTTCTTCAAGGTTTCCCTCATCTTAATTACCCTTGGATGAGCAGAATATGGTGCATAATGAGCTTCTTGTAGGATAGTTCTTTTAAGTCCTTCATCATTGGGTACTACTACTCTATTTCAAAAATACACCAGATTTTGCTTGACACTATAATCTCCGTGTCGATTTGGTTCCTGCTCAACCTTGTTACGACATTATTTGCAAAACTCATCATCCTTCTGCATCTCCATGATCTTCTCCTTCAGCCCATACTGATATTTTGTAAGAGCTGCTATATGCCTTCTCCTACTGAGAGCATCTACCAGTTTATTTTCTTTCCCTTTGATATATTCAATACCAAAGTCATACTCAGCCAAAAACTCCATCCATCTTCATTGTCGGGCGTTTAGCAGAGGTTGAGTAAAAATATATCTCAAACTTTGATGATCTATTTTAAGTTCAAAGGGCTTTCCTAATAGATAATGCCTCCAAATTTTAAGAGCATGAACTACTGCTGCCAACTCTAAATCATGTGTAGCATAGTTTATCTCATGTTTCTTGAGTTTCTTGGACTCATATGCTACTATGACCTCATCTTGCATCAACACACCACCTAGTCCCTCCAATGAGGCATCGATGCATATCGTAAATGATTTGTTTGGGTCAGGTATTTTTAGTATAGGTGCAGTTGTCAACTTTTCCTTAAGAATTCTGAAGGCTTCTTCACATTATGTTGTCCACCTAAATGCTTTCCCTTTTCTTTGTAGGTTGGTAATGGGAAATGCAACTTTTGAAAACCCCTTAACAAATCATCGATAGTAACCAACCATCCCCATAAAACTTCTTACTTCTGATACATTGGTTGGGACTGGCCATTCTATAATGGCCTCAATATTTTTAGGATCTACAACTATTCCTTCGGCTGAAATAATGTGTCCCAAATATTGAACTTGTGATGTATAGAACTCACATTTGGATAACTTACCATATAATTGATTTTTCCTGAGAACTTCTAACACTATTCTCATGTGTTCATCGTGTTCTTCTCTATTTCGGGAGTAAATCAAAATATCATCCAAAAATATTAGCACAAATCGGTCTAACTGTTCCCGAAACACGTTGTTCATCAAGTTCATAAATGCAGCTGGAGCATTGGTTAACCCAAATGGTAATACCGTGAACTCATAATGTCCATATCGAGTTCTAAAAGTAGTCTTATAGGTATCTTCTTCCCTGATTCTTAACTGATGGTATCCCGACCTAAGGTCAATCTTAGAAAAGATTGTAGCTCCCTTTAGCTGATCAAATAGGTCATCAATTCTAGGCAAAGGATACTTATTCTTGATAGTCATCTTGTTAAGCATCCTATAGTCAATGCATAATCTTAGGGATCCATCTTTCTTTTTGACAAATAGAACCGGTGCTCCCCATGGTGACACACTAGGTTTAATGTGCCCTTTTTCCAACAAATCTTGTAGTTGAGTTTTAAGTTCCTGCAACTCAAGTGGTGTCATACGATATGGGGTTCGGACTACTGGAGTTGCTCCTGGCATAAGCTCAATTGAAAAATCAAACTCCCTTTTTGGAGGTAGTCTAGGAAAATCTTCAGGAAAGACATCCCTAAATTCATTTAACACAGGGTATTGTTGAAATAATGTAGAACTTGAGTCAGTTTCCTCCTTTTTATTCAATTTAACCACATATAGTTTACATCCTTTCCTCAGGGCTCTTTTGACCTGCATGGCGGTCATCAAATGGGGCTCAAGAGATGTTCGATTGTAGTGGATACGGATTCACCGATTAGCATCATCCATAAAGTCCAACCACCTTTCCTCAAAATTTAGCAGGGCCTTATGAGCTTTTAGCCAATCTACTCCTAGGACTATGTCAAATGCATGCAAAGGAGCCACATACAGGTGCCAGTTGATTTTTCCCTGAGGTATTTCTATTTGTGGTTCAAATAGACATTGGTTGACTAGGTAAGTTTATCCTGAGCCATACTCGACTTGCCACCCTCTTGCCATAACCCCAGGTTTAACAGGTATATCCCTCAAAATACTATTTGAAATGAAACTATTTGTAGCACCACTATCAATTAAAATATGTACATCTCTTTTGCCTAATTTTCCTTTAATCAAAAATGGAGTAGCTTGCCCCGAAAGGTTAGGGTTACCTGTGGCAACAAAAATTTTATGCGGTGCTTCCTCAGTGGGATTCCTACGATCCGCTCTATTTGGGTATTGTCTAGAAAAATGGTCTAGTGCCCCACATGCAAAGCATGCATTTGGTCCATCATTCTTTTGTTTATCACTTTCCTTATTTTGATTGCCATTTTTACCCTGTTCCCTATTATTGTTTTTCTTCTCCTAAAAATTCCTTCGATCTGGCTGCCCTTTGTGCCCCTGGTATTTACCCTTGTTTCTATTATCATTTCTGTTACGCCCTCCATATCTAAATTTTCGATACTATTCTTTACCTCTATTCTGCTCGGGATATCTCATTTTCCTTGAATTATCTCTTTCAACTTGCTGATAGTAAGCCTTTACCTCCTTTTGGCTTGATTCCTCATATCGAGCAGCATCATAGGCAATTGTCAGTGTTTGAGGTACTTTTCTTCCCACCGGTTGGCTGTATTTTGGGTGCAACCCCATAACAAACTTATGGGCTTTGAATCTTTCCTGCCCATCAAATTTTGGAGCATACTTAAGAAGTTGCACAAACCTTTGGTAATATTCAATTACCGTCATATTGCCTTGTCGTAAGTTGGTGAACTCTCCATGTTTCTCAATATAGAATTGTTCAATAAGAAAGTGATTTTTGAATTCTCTTTCAAATTCTTCCCAGGGTATATCTGCCACTTCCTTCTGAGTAATTTTCTTGTATGTGGTCCACCAATCCCTTGCAGGACCCTCTAAATGTGCCACTACCCATGTGGTTTTAGATTCAGAGCAAAGGGGTTGAATTGCAAAATACCCCTCGGCTTCACTCAGCCAATTAATGGTGGTTTCGCCATCACCTCTTCCATAAAATTTAGAGATATCCAACTTCTTTATCTCCTTTTTCAACTCCTCACCCACCTTCCTCCTCGAGGAACCTTCTGGAAACTCACTTATATTTTTAGTTTCCTTTTTCTTAGTCAAATTTTCAATGACTTTTTATTGTTGGGTGATTAGTTCCTACTATTGGGCCATCTGTGCCCATTGTTGATCCATATGCTCACTCATTTGAGCTTTCTAGATTTCCATTTGCTCACATTGTTGGTTCAGTTGATCTTGCATCAGCTGAATCATTCAAGCCATATTCTCATCATTCTGGGTAGCTCTTGTAGCTATCGGCTCCTTTTCTTTCTAACCACTCATCATGGTACTTCAGTAGCTTGCACCCTTTCAGACTCCTTCACGAGTCATCTTGGTCCCTTTCTTGGAACCTCTGCAATCTCCTCTTGCAGATTTACACTGGTCCTCCATGAGGTACCTGCCATGTCTGGCATCAAAAGAGTTATGTCAGAACAACTATTCATGTTTTATTAGCCAAGGTTTCACAACCTAGGCTCTGATACCAACTATCACATCCCAAATTTACACACCACAAAAATTTTATAATAACATACTTATTTGTGGCACATGTATGTTTTTTAACCTGTTTAATGTAGCACTAGGTGTAGAAGAGTTGAACTTCAAGTTTTTCTACCACTGCAACTGGTTATTTAAGTGCTCAAGACAGGCCAATTTCCCACAACTAAATTAGCATTAGGAGCTTATACCTTTATCTTGGTATACATAGGTCCTGGCATGGGTTGGCTCTTCGAGGGCCCATAACACCTAAAAGAGTGGATGTATAATTTCCTTATTCCAAAGTTTGGGAAATCATGGTTCACAGATTGCTTCTAAGTCAATCTCATTAAATTTATACTTTTGAACTAGCGTAGCCATGCCTGTGACTAATCATTGTACTTTTACTAAGGTTTGATTGGAGGTCCACCATCGCATGGCCTTTGGATTGGATTATATCAGTTCCAGCTCTGGTTGACGATAATGTTACCCATACCATCTATTGTTGGACCTTCCAACCCCATAATATAGCTCTCTGGTCATGAGTCCTGTTGGTGATTCCCCAACCAAAATAGGCTCGTGAGTATCCTCACCTACTAATTTAATGTTATCCAGACATAATGTTCCATACCATCGTCTCTTGCCCTCTCAACGATATACCCATGCTAGGCTGAGAATTATATAAAAATTAATCACAGTAGTCACCACAATAACTATGAAAATGGGTTAGTCCTATCCTTCTCTATAAGCACTACATTATCCATATATCTCTCAATTGTTTTCAAAATTTCTCAGTTTACATAATCTCAAGTTTCCATATTCAGATTGCTTGCATGACACATATATCATTGTGCTAATTTATAAGAGCATATCACATAATATATATTTAGATTGTTTGCATGACACATATATCATTGTGCTAATTTATAAGTAAATATTACCTTTAAAATAAAACTATATTTATTTTTAAATTATCTATCTAGAGCCTTTTCAAAGCTACCATTAACCCTAAATATTAATTTTCTAAAATGAACTAATCACCTCGTGATAGCTTAGTAAGTTAAGTATATTTTGAAAGTAAGCCTACTACTTAAATTTGGAAATAACATTTCTATCCAAAGAGCTTTATTCTAAAATCATCATAAGATATAACTCCTAATTGAATTTAGAATCACATATACTTTTTATGAAATTAAATCAAGTTGTCATATACTCTTACTTATCCTAATATATATAACATATAAAAGGAAACCCTAAATACCTCTATTATATTTTGAAAATAAATAACTCTTCTAGCAAGGTAATAAAATCATGAGGACAATAGAGCTTTAATTTTTATAAATATAATTATATATTATTAATATATGATCTGCTGTGGGCCTACGACTACCATTGATTTCAAAGTTTGCAAATATCTAAAAGGAACATATGCTAAATGTAAGGGTTTACTCTTAATTTATCAAGCATATTGAAAACATAACCAACGCCTTCCAAATGCATCATTCCATGAGATATATTATCAGAAGACTTATGCTTATGCTGATAAAGCATTTATTTAACACACCTATCTAAATTAATATTTTTAGCAAAGCAACACGACACATTATCTTTCTATCCCTCACTCGTAGGTATAACTAATGACGCCTACCAAATTGCACACACTTATGATTTTCTATGATTTGAGTAATTTTTTCGGTCATCCAACTCTGACTTGAGGTGTTATTCAAAGTTTAACTTAATTTTTAGACATCTATCCAAATATATGTTTCATATATTAAAATCTATAGCCAGGGTTAACCCACACTACCATTCAAGGTGAGAAAGACTCAAGGAAACTTTTAAAATACTCTCTACAGTTCGTAAGTCTTAATTTATAATACAAATAATTATTTTCTTCATATATTATTGTTGTGATAATAAGAATTCAAATAAGAATATCCGCTTAATAATCAAATTTGAACAATACGTCTTAAGGAAAGATTTATTATTATTTTTAGACAGGGAACAATGCAGATTATGTACGACATTAAGGACTCCTTTAGTATTTTCTCTTAAAATAATTTAACTTGGTTACAACAAAGCCATTTGCATCTTCCTTTCCATTAAACCTTTCCTTCCAAGATAATACAAAACAAGAGCAACCTTGTACATTCAATGTCTCCTTACTAAATAATAATCAGTGTGCTTTCTGTTTTCATATGAAAAATAACAATCTTTCACATCTTTAAGCAATTCAGCATTGGAGCTTTCAACTCCACAATACGCCATGCTTAATGATTTCTGGTGGCCATCGTCACCCACAATACCACTCGCGGATAGAGATAAGGGATTGGAGGATTTATTGTTTATTGGGTCATCTTGTCCCTCTTATATGCAGCTATATCAACAAGTATTCATGCAAGAGTACATTGACTATGAACGCAGTCAAACAAAGTCTTTAAAAAAATACCTCTTTATAATTCAGGATATAATATCACATTAAATGCATTCAATTTGTCCTTTAATAAGAATCCATACACGAGCAATAGTAGCACAAACAACATAATTTATTTGGTATTTGCACAACATGTTTAATATTGGCGCTCACACAACAAATACATAGATATTCAATTATCATAAATATTGGCATGCACATATTATATAATAGTGCATTATTTTAGTAAATTCATAGTATATTAATAATCACACAACAAAAGGGTCTCTATAGAAATAAAAAAATAGACAAGGCTGACCTATTTTTCACTATCTAACTATCAACTTGCACAGTGTTGCCAAGAATTTTGACAAGCTTTCATATTCCAATAAGCACGGTAGCTTCTAGAGTAGCTCACGCAAATCTCCAAGACATTCTTCTCAATAACATTCCCTTGTTATATAGAGGGATTTATGAAATATTAAAGTGACACCTTCCAATTCTAAATGCCAGATAAATAGTTTTAATATGGCCAAGTGGTAATGTTTACACCATCCGAGTGGAATATAGTTGTTGTTTTTATTATTATTTTAATATTTATTTATGCTAATCGTACTTTTATACACAGTAAAAGTAGCTCCAATTATATATTTTATTATTATACACTTTATAGTGAATATTTCCTTTTTAAGTATAATATTCAATTATATTATAAAGCCTTAGAATGTTTAAAGGAATGAGTTCCTACAAAATAAAAATAACAACATATTTATTTATGTTTATAATAATAATTTTTATTATTTAAATATATATATATTTATTTATTTATTATTTCATTTATATTTATACACACATTCTTTTATATTATATTATTATATTATATTTTTTAAAAAGAAAAATTTCCTTTTAATTTAAATATTGACATTTAAAGTAAGGACAAGCAACATGCGACAGTAGTCATGTACAAGAATACAATCAAGCATATGCTCTAAATGCATCAAAAAGTAGAATGCAATGCAAATGCACATCCCTACGGTGGGCTTTCATGTACCCACGGGCCAAGGTGCACGAGGCACGACATCATATCCCACCTTACCTAACGCCTCCAACCTCTGTTTTCGTCAGGAGGTGGGTTTTCTCTTTTGCTTCCCACACGTAAACCTACACCTGCTTACAAAAACTTAATGTAGAATAAAATTCTTTCAAATAAGATAGTCACAAGTGGTGGGGATGTGACAATTTCATCATATTATTTCAAGCATAATAGGGTTGAGATTAAGAAGAGGTCCTTTGGATGGACAAACAATACCAAAGTAACAACAAGGAGAACAAATATCAATTCCACATACACTTATCACAGATGAGATATGCATAAAATATTCTACACCTTTTAAACTATTATTAAATTTCTATAAATTAACAAGAACAATAATCTAGTTTTTTAACACCAACTCTTTAAGCATCCGCTTATTCCTCTTATCTTCGGTCCTCTTTCTATGCTTTATGGTGGTATTGTACTAACCAAATTTTTTTAAGGAAATGTGTATGGTAGTTATTTCAACCCCAAGTAATGTCTTTGAGATAGTGGCCTTGTATACATTGTGTTTGGTCTCTATCACACCAAAGTCATGCAAGGCCTTTACATTACCCTTCTCCAATATTTTTCACTATCTTAAGGGTTTGCATTATTTCTTTCTTTAATTGGTCTGTTAGCTTCGCTTTAAAATGGTCCCAATAGTTATTTCCTCCATAGAATTATCATTTCTATCTATTTCATTTTTCCTTGACCCCTTAGACTCTTTTTCCTCATATAAATTTTAGTCTTGTCATCTTCCTTCACAATCATTTATTGAATTTATTCAATATTTTCAAATAAATATACCTACTACTTTTTGAAACTTTAGATCTTAGTCCATTCTAGAAATATATTGATGAGCACTATAAACGCTCATGGTATTTACATTTGTGAGGGTATTGTACTAGTAATTATGGTCTTATGTCATCAACAAAGTAGAAAGCAAGCTGGAATATTGGAACGCTAAGAAGTTGTCTCTTGCTGGTAAATTTTAAATTTGCTTGAAAGTGTTGGCTTCCACGCATTTTTATTACTCATCTTGTTGGGTCCCTTCCCAGGCTTGTTACAAACGACTTGAAAATTTACTACAAGATTTTCTATGGTCTAGTGCGTCTTAGCAGAAGGGCTTTCACAAAGTGTCTTGGGATATTTTTTGTCTCCCACGACAAGCAGGGGGTATGGGTTTACTAGATTGTAACCGTCAAGGGTTAGCCCTTTGTGCTAGATGGATTGTGTGGTCTCTCAAAGTATCTGAAGCATGGAAAATTCTTATCAGACATTGCATCTCAGTTGGGATTCCCTTAAACCGATGAGCCTGGGCAAGAATGGATTTGCTCTCTCTAGTGATGGCCCCAATTTTCATTACCTTTGTCATCAAAAGCATATGGAAGGCCTAGAAATAATTAAAACCTTGAATTATTTAGAAGGGAATATATTCACATAAAAGCATTTCTACTAATATTCTCAATGTTTGGTGTTCCCCTATATTCAAGCTTCACGGTAAGACGTTGGGCCAAGTTCCCTGGATCCATGCCCAAAAAAATTTTAAGCAAGGTATTGCTGCCATTGCAGATTTTTACTCTAGGGAAAACAGAGACTAGATTCCTTGGAAATATTTTAAAAGGATGTTTCGCTTGTCCAACACTGACAAGGCTATGTATGATGCTATTCTGGATCATACACCTTTCTCCTTATGGCAAAAATTAGGTGTCAGATCCCAAAAATCCTAGTGGAAATATTGGGTCTAGTATAAGAGCACTTCCTTGCTCAGCTACAGAGCTAGGAAGGGTTATGATTGGCTTACGCCAACTACACCCATGGTGCCCAAACTCAATATAAAATGGGACCTTCTCTCATCACCATCTAGGTAGAAAACCAAATTTCATTTAGCATGGGTGTCTTATCTAGAGCCAAAGAAATATTTTTTCATCTGGAGCTTACTGTATCAGGGTTTACCTCTTGGTTGCAGACTTGCTTATATGGGGGTGCCTGAGCCCTGATGCCCATTTTATCAAGAACCAGAGTCTTGTATGCATATTTTTTGGGCATGTATATGGGCCAATATTCCTTGAATTTGGGTGGGTTTTTTCTTTACCCCGTTTATGTCGCTACAACTTTCTTGGCATCATGTCCTTCTGGGTGATCCCATTCAGTTTTCTCTCCCATTAAGGGAAGTGTGGAAAATATTTAGAGTCAACCTTCTATTTCACATTTGGAAATCTAGAAATAATATTATTTTCAAGCAGGTTGATCCATCTCAAAAAAAATTATTTGATGACAAGCTTGAATTTTTTCATGATGTGTGGTTTTAGATCTATGACCAAGCTAAAAAGGTGGCTATGGAGTTGGACCATTTGCAAGCTTTACTAAAATACTGGGATAACATCCTTTATGTTGTCAATAGATAGGACCATGATAATTTTCCTCCTCACCCAACCATATCCCATGGCTATGGAGGTCCATTGCCGTAGTCAGATATGTACACCTCCTAAAATTTTGCACCTGTGATCACTTCACAATTTGCACCTATGTCTAATGATGTTTGAGGGGCTTCATGAAGCCAGAGGTATATTTCTGGCTGGTCCCATCCTTCTTCTCTAATTACTCATGCTTTGGGTTGGGATGAGGAGTGCTTTTATGGGTGGGGGGAACCACCCACTATAAGTGGTGTAGTTTGTTTTTATTTATACACTATTAGGATAAGTTAGTGACATTTGGGGTGTGATTTTTTTCTCCACCCACACTTTTTTTGGCTGTAAAGGACTTTTATTTTTATAATTAAAATGGTCTTTCATAAAAAAAATAATTAACACTAGAGATGCATTTTTGTATGACTATTGCATATGATTAATGATAAAATACATTATTTATACTTGATCAGTGTTTTTATCTAAATGTGTGTGTAGTTATAGGCTTTTTCTCATTCTTGTATAATTTTGAGTCGAGGTCATATACGAATCTGGCATTACATGCATGAATTATTATTTTTATGGAATGAAGATATTATAAAGGTTATCCCAATGAGTGTAGGAGGCACCTACATCATACCTAGGGTAGAGTGCATACTTCCCACAAATAAGAGATGCCTACGACCCGAGCTTAGGTAAGGCACCTACTCCCCATAAAGAAGAGATGCCTACATACCACAGAGTTTAACACGTGTGTGTACCCAGTCAAAAGTTATGATATCTACATGCCATAAATATAGCATTTACCCTCAATAGAAATGCCATGCCTACTCTCCAGCAAAAGTGCCTACATCTCGACTACATAACATTGACCGTTGATCATGCAATTTCTAGGAAAATGATAAAAGTAGTTTTACATTCCAAAGATGCATCATTCTCAATTGTTGATGCTTTATTTTACAAAATGGCTCACTATATTTGGCAACAGATGTATCTACACTCAGTTTTTTTACCTAAACAACCACATGAGATTAATTTAGATTTTTTGTTTTCATATGATTGTAACAGGTGTTGCCTATGTAATGTATAAAAATACAGAACAACCTTGGAAAACAATCCTTAGTCGATGATTTAAATTTTCATTTTATTGGCACTATAATTAAATTTTTATCAATTAAAAGCTTGACATTTTTAGTGGATTAAGAGGTTGTTCATTAGCAATTCAATAGGCAGATCATCTACAAGAGCTCGGGCCCACTCTAGGAAGTAATCCTCCCATGTTTCTTTTATTCTTTTATTTTTAGTTTGTGTGAATATATTTTATTTATTTAAGTATGTAGTTTATTTCTTTTCCACATGCAGTTATTTTTTTTGTAAATTTGATTTAGTTTTTATTTCAATTATTTTAATCTGCAAGTGTGATTAGTTAAATTTTTTATCTGTGTACATTTATTTTCTTGCATTGTTATTTGCTTTAATTTAAATCTTTAAATTTTCTTGAGTTTGGTTGAACTAAAATCATACAAAAACACATTCCTCCACCAAACCATCAGGTGTAGAGGAACTCATCCCCCACACTATAGGCATATATTGTGTATGGTACTCACAACCTTACAATCCCTCAGATTGACATAAGTAGATAGGACTTGACCAACTTAGAAAATATTTTTTTTACCTATCATTTTGGCATCATTATCAAGGAGTGCCAAAACTGTAGTGTTAGGATCCACAAGTCAATCAACCTAAAAGTGCACATTCAAACTACCTTACTTGTAGATCCCCTACCTAAAATGCATGAGTCCACCAAGACCAAGAGGACCTGACAAATGATTCATTAGAAAAATAGAGGTCACCCTACAACCTCAAGGTCAAAATATTCCAGAAATACCTTCAAAAGAGTCCAAAATATTCCTTGAATAAGAATAATCCCTTCCACCTGAGTCACCCTGGCACAATAATCAGCCATACAGAATAGCCAATGGATCAAACCATAATCATAGCCAATTTGAAGATTTATTGAACACTCGTATGTGGAAATCACTTGAAGAGGGGACTATCTCAAACTTTGATTTAGGAATATTATTGGAGGATAAGAAAAATAAGTGTGATGTTCTTTTAGCTTCTCTAAAAGCAATTTATTTAGAACTTGCATCATCTATAACCATAAAAATATCTAGAAACAATGAAGCTTCCACCAGTTTTGAATTTCCAATTGAAGAATCCATAGGAGAAGTCAAAATAAAAAATATTTCTCTTACACACCTCCCTACTTTTAGATTACTACCAATAGAGGATACTAATCTATTTTTTTTTTAATTTTACATTCTTGGTAGATCAGTTACAACAAAATAGATGCTCAAAAATTAAAACTTTTTCTCTCCACATTAGATGATGCAACATTATGTTGGCTTATCGATTTAGGGACTAGACAAATAAATACCTAGAAAAATATGAAGAAAAACTTTATAGAGCAATACTAGGACTTTGGAAGGACAAGGGATGCATGAGAAGAAGTCATAGATATGTTGAGGATACTTAGGTTATATCTTTTAACCTAAGTATTTTATTATTTTACTATGTTATTATTATTATTGCACATTGTTGTACTATGTGATTTGGTAGGTTTACCCACATAGAGTGCATGATTGGGTTGTTGCACCCATTGTTTATCTTTTGCATTATTTAGCTTCATTGGTTGCTCCCTATTTGGCATTGGTTACAGGATGTTGCAACCTCTGATCATTTGATGTGTGTATATATATTATGCATATTATGTAATAAAATTATTTATAAGTTTATTTTATGTATCATTGGTATCAGAGTAGAAGATCCTACTCTTGTTTGGGTAAGGCACCATGTTGTCTACTCAAGATGAATTGTTCTTCGTAAACTTGAAGCAATGACTCAATATGATTGTTGCTAATATCCAGCAGATTCAACCTACCCAACTCATAGAATAAATGGTAGTAAAAGAAGCATCAAGTGGGAAGAAATTCTTCCTGTTGAAATGGAAGAAGTTGATAAAAAAGAAGAAAAAATTCTTCCTGTAGAAGAAGAAAATGCTGTAGAAGAGGAAATTCTTCTTATGGAAGAAATTATTGAAGAAATTCTTGCAAAAGAAATTGCTGCATCTATTGAAGGAAATCTTGAAGTAGTACCTGGAATCAAACCAGGATCTATGGGCATGGAGCCCATCATCCTTCCTTTGGACTATACTGCTATTAATGTAGAAATTGAAGAAGCTCTAGTGACTGTTGAAAAGATTAATAAAATTGAAATTATGCGGGATGGAGAAATTGAAGGTTTACCTGATGTAGATCCTGAAGAAGACTCCACCTATTTCCCTTTCACTATAGATGGTGGATCATGTTATGTTATTAGTTTTGTTCTACCCTTTGGTTTACTATAGTTACCATATTGATTACAGATACCAGCCTCTCTACCTGCTGCTGCAAACTTTAAATCTTGTGAAATGCCTACTACTAAAGATTCTACCATGGACCCATTGCTTAGAAGCTCCATATCCAACCCTTGCAAGATGATCAAAGAAATAAAATCATGCAAAAATTACACACAAAAAAATTGACACCACAAGTGCACCAAAAGGTGCAGACACCGTAGATGCATATGCCCTGTAGGATGCATGCAGTCAGCCATTGGCTGGTGTGGGCCTACGTGCACAACCAAAAATTGGCTAGTGTGGGTCTAAATGCATAGCCATGGATGGTGCAAGCCTGCATGCATAACCAGCCATTGGCTAGCATAGGCCTACACATGGCCAAACCCTCACGGCCACACACAACCAAAATTTGGTTGTGCACTTTGGTCACGTGCAATATTGCACGTGGATCCCTACTACAGTCCATCGTCATCGCGTGTGCCCTAGCATGGACATGCATGTTCTTTGCGCATGTGCCCACATTGGGCACGCATGGGTGCGTGCCCCCCACATGGATGCAACATACATGCGTGTGCTGTGCTCCAAGTAGGCCACACGCACGCAAGGCTATAAAAAAATTATTTATTTAAAAATTATTTATTTATTAAATTAAATTAATTAATTTGCAATTAAATTAATTAATTACTATAATTATTATTATTTGAATATTTATACCATCAGGAGGAACCAGTTAATCTGTCTGCAAGCATAGGCGAGTTTACAGTCATTGGAAAGTTATTTTTGATCCCGACTCATTAGTATTCTTATTTTGGTATTTTGTGGAGACTTGTTATAGCTCATTCTTGGTCTTCCCTCCTTTGTATCTAGGAGTGCATTTTCGGTCATACCCGACACTCCTAAGCTCGCTCCCACTTTTTTTGTGAAAGCATTGGGATCCAATGCTTATATGGTTGGGAGGAGTGTTGAGGATACTTAGGTTATATCTTTTAACCTAAGTATTTTATTATTTTACTATGTTATTATTATTATTATTGCACATTATTGTACTACGTGATTTGGTAGGTTTACCCACGTAGAGTGCATGATTGGGTTGTTGCACCCGCTGTTTATCTTTTGCATTATTTAGCTTCATTGGTTGCTCCCTGTTTGGCATTGGTTACAGGATGTTGCAACCTTCGATCATTTGATGTGTGTATATATATTATGCATATTATATAATAAAATTATTTAGAAGTTTAGTTTTTGTACCAAGATATGTCACAAAGGGAAGAAGAATCACTAGAGGATTACTAAGGTAGGTTCAATTTTAATCTCCAACGCTCATCCCATACAAAATTAGGAGAAAGATAATTAATAATCATATTATTAAAGTATATTATGAATGAATCATTTGAAGCCTTAAAATTACTAACAAGATATAATGTTTACCAAACTCAAATGCTAGATATCCAACAATTATATTATAAATATTTTAGGAGAAAGGGTAAACCAATCACATGAGGAACAAAAATGATAGCCTCAATAACTAAAGCTAAAATAGGCACATTGCTAGAAGATATGAAGAGTGATATCTTATCATCTCTTGTGTTACAACTAGATACATTCCAATTACAAAATAAAAAGCAAGAGATAAAAGCGATATTGGTCTTTTTCTGCCCAAGGTGTAGGAGGAAACATGCAAAAAATGAGTGTCAAAAAACCAAGGTATGAGTATGTGGGATTTGTCAAATGGACCATAAAACTAGGTTGTATCTGAAATTAGTAACCATAAAAGAACCAAAAGTAGCTAAAACATACTTTATAGGAAATAGAAGGAATTGAAAACAACCTTCCATCGGAGGTAAAATGCTAGGGGGTAGCACCACCATATGGTGGGTCTAATTTTATGAACCAAGGATAGACCCAAACACCCAATATGGTATGGTGGGGTTAGCCACCCTAGATGAATACTACCCAATATCCTTCTTCCTATACATCATACCCATGGATGCCATACCAGTAATGTAGAACACAGTGGAGAAATTTTAACACATGGAGTTCATCTCCACAGACAACACAACCCCCACTACATTCCAAATTTTTAGAACCCCTACTTCTAGGACACAAAAACTACTAGCACAACTAGCTCCAAATACCAACAAAAATATAAACCCAACAACTTATCAAGTATACATAGGGATGTACCCAATGTACCATATTAGGAGTAGACCAAATACCTTTGATCGTGGGGGAATTAGAAGTAGAACAAAAACCTTTGGTAGAGGAAGTAGAGGTAGAAGAAAAGTATACTGTTGAACAATTTATCAATGAAGGGATTCCACCTTATCCCAAAAAATTGCAAGAAACAAGGAAGAGAGTGTAACTAAAATTTGACATAATGGATGGGTTGAAAAGTCTTACTATCATAATTCTCCTATATCAGACTATTAGATACGTGTCTATTTATACAAAATCCATTAGAGAACTATATCTCAAAAGACCAAGATAAAGGTAACAACTAAAAGTTATGCAGGCGATGGGACAATTAGCAGACTTAATGTTAGAGAACGTCTATCATCCCAAATATTTTGATCCAGGAAGTCTTGTTTTAATAGTAAAAATTGTAGGCTTGATGCTACCCAATACTTTTATGGATCTAGGTGTAGCTATTAATGTCATGCCTAAGGAAACCATGCATAGGCTACAATTAACAAATATGAGACCAACAAAAATAGTGTTACAACTAGTAGATAGGTCTACAGTGCTTTTTGAGAGAATACTGGAAGATATAATAGTAATTGTAGATGCATGTGAATACCTAGCATACTTTCTAGTCCTAAAATCCAAGTCACGAAAGGATGGTTATCCACTCATATTAGGATGTCCTTGGATAGCAACAATTGATACCTAAATTAGTTGTAGGAGAGGAAATATGATGATATTTTATGGTAGGAGTGTGAAAAATTTAGTCATCCACCCACTGTCATAGTCCACTCATGAATTGGGTGAGCCTAGTTGGGAGGCCATAGATGACGATAATGCTTTCCCTATGTTACAACATGTGATGGCTCTAGATGAAGTGGGGGATGAGGCAGATGAAGATCTAGTTATAATAAATTTTCTACAAGGAGAGTCTAAACATCCACCCATGGATTCCCCACTTATTTCTAGGAGGGAACATCATATCAAACAAATTGAAATTGAACATGGTAAAACATTGAATATTAATAGTGCATTGATGACTACCCAAGAGAAAAAACTGAAAAAATTATTAAATAAATATAAAGCCACTTTTGCATGGGATTATAGAGATGTGAGAAGAATTGCACCTAAGGTTTGTACTCATTGAATCTATTTAGAAAATTATACAAGACCGGTTAGGCAATCACAAAGGTGGATGAACCCATCCATTAAGAAAATAATAAAAATTGAATTGCAAAAATTGTTAATTATTGGATTTCTCTATCCTATTTTAGATAGCCAATGGGTGTCACCATTGGTAGTGGTACCCAATAAAAATGTTAAATGGAGGATATATGTGAACTATAAAATGTTAAATAAGGTAAGTAGAAAATATCACTTTCATTCACCCTTTGTAGACCAAGTCCTAGATACCCTGGTTGGATGAAAGTAATTTTTGTTCCTCGATGGATATAGTGGATACAACCAGATCCAGATAGGGAAAGAGGATTAGAAAAAGACCACATTTGCCTATCCTTGGGGAACCTTTGCCTACCGTATTTTTCCCTTTGGGTTATGTAATGCACCTGCAACTTTCCAACAAGCAACACTAAGTATTTTTTTAACATGGTAGGTTAGACTGTAGAAGTTTACATGGATGATTTCACCGCTTATGGTGAAATTTTTAAAGAAGCTATAGTAAATTTGGAGAGAGTACTCTAGCACTACCAAGAGACCAATCTATATTTGAGAAAATAAAAGTGCTTCATTATAAAGGATAGTCTTAGGACATCACATCTCCATTAAGGGGATAAATGTAGATGAAATAAATATAGAAGTCATTAAAGAACTACATATCCTCAAAAAATAGAGAGATATCCAGAGTTTCTTAGGCTTTTTTGGATGCTACCAACATTTCATTAAATATTTTAGTAAGGTTTCCAAACCACTACACACGTTACTAACCAAAGAAGTCAAATGTATCTAGACAACTGAATGTGAACAAGCATTGCAAATATTAAAAGAAAAAATTACAACTACGCTTGTTCTTAGAGGTCCAAATTATGGTAAAATTATTAACACAATTAAGTGAAAACCAAATAATTCATTAACCAACATTAGCAAATAGGACTAATAGTAAATAGGAAACAAAATAGTAATACTAACTTAATCTCCTTAACCCACGCTAAAAAATGTGTGTAGGAGAAGTAGAGTTAGGTTAGGATTTGATAACCTAGAATATTTAGTAATTAACCTATCTACCATCAGATATTTTAAAATAGTAAATATCTGCATGGTAATTAATACAAATTAAATTTAATAATCTATTAAACTAGTGTAATGCAATATACTAGCCTATTTTACCTAGTGGAGTAAAAGGGTAAATATCCCAAATAATGGAATATTACTCTAACATCCCCCTTATTAAATTATTTGGGTAATGTATATAACTATCCCAATATAGTGAAAAAGATGTCGATCTGCTGGTTCTTGCTCTTTCACAGTACTCTGGCTGCTTCTAAGCAAAAAGTGGGTCATTCCTCACTTTGTCTTCTCACCACCGAATATCCTTATAGTAATCTCATCATCCAACCGAATTCCATGGGTAACAAGTCGCTGCAATTGCTAGGTGTAGTAGAATATATCACTTCATATGAGGTTCATTTAGTTACAATATGAGTTTGTAATGGTTCCGGTCACTGTCAAAAATGTACCCTTATAAGTTCCTCCCTTCTCGTTGCAAAACATGTTGTAATTAATTTTTGAAAGAAGTATGACTAAGGTGTTGGTCGCTGCCGAAAATGCACCCTTATAAGTCTTCTTCTCTTTTTACAAAATATTATGAAGAAAAAGAAATGAATATCCTCCCTTAATTGTAAAATATATGCAACTCAAGAGTTTTGTGAAGGATTTTACAAATATTGCCTCTTAGCAATTTTACACCAGAAAATTCACTCCTTTTGTTACAAGAACTTAAAAAAATGAGATTTTGCTATTTATGAAGCCTAAAAGAGGTAAAAACACCCCTTTATTACAAGTACTTAAAACAAAAACTTATGTTATATATGAATCCTAAAAAAATAGAGAGGAAATGGTGTTTTGATCAAGGTGACACATGTGTTTTCCCTCTACAATATTGTTTTAGCCATAAGCACTCTGTGTGCTTTCTTTGAACCAGAATCAAAATTAGAATGAGACACTTCACTAGAAACATGGCTCCTATGATGTACCTTTGCCATTTTAGTTTTTATTTTTTTGAAACCAACACTGAATGGTGTCTTGGTTGTCATTTTTACAAGTGCAAAACTATGCTTTCTAGGCAATTTTATCAAAAAGTTCACCAAATCATCCTTCCTTATTGCAAGTACTTCAAGCATGGTTGCTATTATGAAGTCTAAAAGAAAAGGTATAATTTTTATGACTTCTAATTTTATGATTGCCTTTAAAATTTTTATTTCCCTCTTGTCAAAAATATGTGTTTTGAAGGAAGAAAAGAATTATCCCCTCTTAGTGCAAAGGATTGCAACTTTTTAAGGTTCCTTATTTTCAAAAATTTGTTCTTTCTTTTTTATTACCCTAAAAGAGTACCAAAATATAATTCACTCAAATATATATTTAATGGCATCTGCCTGAAAATCCTCTTGAAGAGGAATAATCAGTTTGAGGAAATTAAGCCAAACAAATAAGAGTGAATTAAAGGGGTAGGTTTTGAAAGACTTCTGATTGTGCTCTCTAGGATATTTAATGGCACCTGCCTTAACACCCTTCAAGAAGGATGGAAATTTTGAGGAAATTAATACAAACAAAGAGAGTGAATCAATGTGTTTTGAATTTTGACCTTTGATGGGGTGCAAAAAATTTGACTTTGTTTTAACCTGTGCAAGGTGTAGCACGATTTCGAGTGAAGTTTAGGTTTTGTGAAATGCTTCTTCAATTTTCTATCTGATTGTTTAATTGCACATAAAAATCATGATTATTAATGCAATAATTAAAACAAGAGAGCAACCCAAATTATTATCACTCTAGGTGTCGGATGCAACCGAAAATGCACCTAGTATAGTCAATTTTTAAGAAAATGTGTCGAGTACAATCAAGAATGCACCTTTCTTGCTTTGAAATATCCCCCCTTTCTCTTTACAATTTTTCAAAAAATAGAATCACAAAATATGACTTCTATCCCCCCTTAATTTTTACAAAATTGAAAAATTTGAGCACTCCTTTCAAGACAAGTCGACACACGACCCGCGTTTGAAAAGCTTCCAGACTAGTCGACACACGTCTATGGTTTTTTTTTTATCTTCAACACTCAAGCATGAGGAGCAAAAAATAGGTTCAAAATATTTCTTAAGTTTACAACAAAAAAATTGTAATTTCATGTCTTATATCTTCTTTGTAAAGGAGAAAACAAAAGCAAATTTTGGATTTTGTTGCAAATAAAATGACCTATGTGCTTCCTAAATGTTGTCAATCTCTTTGTTTTGCAATAGAATTTTCAGTTTTTATGTCTTGTATCTCCAAAAATGTGTGAAGAAAACTATAGAACTTTTGAGGAATTTATTGCAAAATTTTTTTGAAGAAAGCCTTTTGTTTTACAACCAAAAAAAATGTTTCTTTGTCTCTATATCTCCATGTGTGAAGAAAACAAATGAACTTTGTGGTAATAGTTGCAATAAGTGAAGGTTTTGGTTTTTCCCCTTTCAAAAATTTCCTAGTGTAAAATGCTAAAAAATATCTTTATAGTTGAACAATTTTAATAATAAAGCAATTTTTGAAGAAAAAAATCAAGTTTTATAGCTTTAATTGAGATTTTAATCCAAAAATAATGCTAAATTATAAAAAAAAATACTAAAAAAATATTAAATTAAACATTAAAAACATTAGAAAATTTTGAGAAAACCTTTGTTTTTGGCATCGCACGGGCTCGAACACGTGACCTGCTTGGCCCAAGGCGTCTGCCTTGGCAAACCAAGCTATCGACTGGCTTGGGACCTAAGTTGTGGTGCTTGGTCTTAAAGAGGCCGATGACTTCAATGGGGATTTTGTGGGATTTATCCCACATGCATCCCATAGAGGGATGCAAGAGGCTTTATAAGCCTCAATACGGCCTCGGTTTCTCTATTACCTATGAGCAATCAAAGTTGGTCTCCCATACTTTGTGGACGCCACCACATGGCACAAAAGGTTTGGTTGAGTCATGTTGAGTCATGTCATCCAGTGTTTATCCACCACATGTTAGGTTTGAGTTAGGTTGTTCTATCCAATAAACGTCCTGATGGTGTGTGGTCTGTGTGCCACGTGTCACCTAGTTAGTGGTCCAGGTAGTTCCTCGGGGTGCATGCAATACAAATCAACGGTCCAAGTGGTGCCTCGGGGTGCATGTAATCTAGATATCTGAGTCTAGGTTTTGTTTGGGATCGAAGGGTCACCTACCCTCTCATATCCCAAGGTTATTGGTGATTGAATGGCGCTCCTACCATCTCAAATATCGTTGATGGTCGCCCCATGTGTGTCTAGCTAGGAGGGGAGGGTGCTTCTGCCCTCTTGGATATCCCAGGCTGTGGAGACCATGTGGCTCTATGGGCCTAGGGCCATGTGAGCAGTATCTGAGGCTCCTGCCTCCTCAGGCATCAATCATGAAGCCTGGTCGATAGTAAAATATTATCGATCGATGGGCTTGGGAGGACGATCGATCATGGAGCTTGGTCGACAGCGAAATGCTATTGATCGATGAGCTTGTGTGGATGTTTGATCACCTCTCTCAAGGAGCGTTGGCCTTGGGTCATGGATGATCAATCCTATGGTTGCATAGGCCCTAGTCAACTCAGAGATAGGCCTAGTTCCACCATTGAGCTCACCTGTTGATGTGGGTTTGGTGGTGCCAATTGTCACCAGCTTGTCCTTCGCTTGAGCCAAAAAAGAATGGATCTGATGCCAATATGGTAAAATTATTAACATAATTAAGCAAAAACCAAATAATTCATTAACCAACATTAGCAAATAGGACTAATGTTAAATAGGAAACAAAATAGTAATACTAACTTAATCTCGTTAACCCACACTAACAAACGCGTTGTAGAAGTAGAGTTAGGTTAGGATTTGATAACCTAGGATATTTAGGAATTAACCTATCTACCATCAGATATTTTAAAACAGTAAATATTTTCATGGTAATTAGTATAAAGTAAATGTAATAATTTACTAAACTAGTGTAATGCAATATACTAGCTTATTTTACCTAGTGGAGTAAAAGGGTAAATATCCCAAATATTGGAATATTACTCTAACATGAATTGGGACCTCTCATTCCACATCTATGTAGATGCATCTAACAATGCTATAAAAGCAACACTGGGATAGAAGGAAGGAAATGAAACGTACATTATTTATTATATCAATAAGAAACTTCTAGGCATTGAATTAAATTACACCTTCATAGAGATATAATTCCTTGTAGTTGTACATGCTATAAATAAATTATGCCATTATATCACAGGCTATAAAATTTTTGTACATACTGATCATGTAGCCATCATATATTTGATGAACAAGCCAATGGTAAGTGGCATGGTTATTAGATGGCTTTTACTCCTATAGGAATTTGATGTTACTATTGTAGATAAACCTGAAAGGGATAAGGTGGTTATAGATTTTTTATCCAGATTAGCTTCTCAGGACAACACTACAACCAAGGACACATTATTAGATGAGCATATCTTTTCTCTGGATGACCATACACCATTGTATGATGACATGGCCAATTATCTAACAATTTATAAAGTATCCCCTGTACTCACTCCTCGAGAAACTCAAAAATTGATTGAGAAGAGTGTAGCCTTCTCATGGATTGATAGTTTTTTTGTTTAAAATTAGTCCTAACCAAATCATGATAATATGTGTGGTAGATAAATAAGTTCCAATTATTTTAAGAGCCTGTCATGATGAACCATGTGGTGGAAATTTTGCAAGAAAAAGAATTACACTTAAAATTTTGCAAACATGGTATTATTGGTCCTCACTATTCAAAGATGTAGTTAAACATGCCAACCATTGTGATCAATATCAAAGAATGGGTTGACCAACCATAAGAGATGAAATTCCCCTCTAGCCACATTTGCATGTAGAACCATTTGACAAGTGGAGAATGGATTTTTTTGGACCTATCAATCCATAATCTAATGGTAAAAGGTATATTTTAGTGTGTACTGATTATGTTACTCAGTGGGTTGAAGTGCATCCATTACAGAGAATGTAGTGCAGTTCCTATACGAGTTCATCTTCACAAGATTTAATGTTCCTAAGGAGATTACCACTAACTAGGAAGCTTAGTTCACTTCAAATATGATACAAAAACTAGTGCAACAGTATCAGATCTAGCATAATAAAACCACTCCATATCACCCACAAGCCAATGGTCAAGCAAATGTAACCAATCTAGAAAATATTTTTATTAATACAATGCAACACAAAAAATATTAGGAGAAACATATTTTGAAAGCAGTTTGGGCACACCTGACTACATTGAAGACTACCACATAATTCACACCATTCCAGTTGGTGTATGAGAATAATGCAATAATACCCATAAAATTTGAAATAAAACCCTATGTACTATTATTGATCTTAATTTAAATGTAGACGTTGCACAACAAGAGTGTATTTTCTAATTGAATCAATTAGAGGAATACAGACAAAAAGCTCTGCATCACACAAAAGTAATGCAAAAATAGAGGGTAATGTGGCATAAGCATCACATCCATCCAAAAGAAATTCAAAGAGGGAAAAAGGATATTGTTGTACAAATCTTGGTTCTAGGAAAGGAAAGGGAAGCTCACACAAAGGTGGTTGGGCCCATACGAGGTGATAGAAGTGATTAAAAATGGATTCATCCATATTAAAACCATCTATGAGAATGGAGTAATTTTTATAGTCAACAAAGACCAATTATAGCCTTACCATATTCCTTAAATTCATGAAATAGGCTTAGATACATGCATGGGGGAGACACCATATTTGACACGATTTTCAATAGCATAACAAAAACTCACACGTTCACCAAAAAAAAGTAATATAATAAAATTTTATTAAAATTAAAAATTATGTGTATATGTGTTTTTGTTTTAACATTGTAGAAAAAGTTTTCTTTTATTTTCCTTTTTTTTTGCATGGGTGATGTGGAACCCATTGCAGATTGTAGGCAATCATGCTTCTAAGGCAAGATCCACTCCACCCTATTTTTTCTTGCTTTTTAGGAATATATGGTAGACATATACTTCCCATAAGGAGGAGTTACCTACACCCAGGTAAAAGTGTAGAAGGTGTCTACTTTCCAATAGGAATGCAACATCTACATTAAGGCCAATGCAAGAGGTGCCTACTTACCACCAAGAGGGCAACACCTACATCTAGTCCAAGAAGGCACCTACTTCCCAATAGGAGGGCAATGCCTACACCCACACAAGTACAAAGATATTTAATTTTCAATGAATGGAATATGCCTACTCTCAAACTTTCGATGATAAAGTACACCTACTCCCAAGTTTCTAAAGATGGAGTATGCTTATTTCCAAGACAGAGTATGCCTACTCCCAATATTTTAATGGTGGCATACACCTACTTCCAAGTCCCAATGATAAAGTATGCCTACTCTTACGAACAAATAATAATGACACGTTTTTTTTTCAACCCACGAAACCTCAAGATCTGCAATAATACACTGCCCAATAAAACAACCACCAATGGGAATAAATCACCTAGAAAAAGTTGTAATATTCTTATTCTCAGGTACACCTTAATATGGTATTATCAAATCATGTTGTGTCATCTGGCGTCACACAATATATTTCATGGACTACACCCAGGTAAGTAACTCTATTTTTTTTGTTGATTATATGCATAGTTATCATATAATTCATTTTTCTATTATGTCTCAATTTTCCCACACATTTTCTTTCACCCAATTGTACAAACCCCACTTAACCACTTGGCCCATGGCACCAATCAGGTGAAAAGGGATTTGAGGTTTAACCTAACCACATCTTCATGCATGTATCAAAATAGAAGATATTTATTACAAGTATGTGGTAATCATGCTTTTTAAAAGAAAAGTAGGTGCATGCTTTGGCATATAATAAACATGGACGTAGTCACCATTAAGCATTACAAAGACATATAGAAGTGAGAAACAAGCATGATAGCCATTGGAGGAGCTTAGAAGAACCATACATAAAGAAAAAATGAGCCCACAAACCTGGCCACCATTATAGGAGTAGTATGAGAACAAGTTGAGGTGATAAAATGGTTGAATTATTGTAATATGGTCAGCCAAAACCAAGACCTGGCCATGTCCTAGGAATTTGAAGTGTCCATGGAAAATGCAATTATGTGCATGAGGGGGTTGGTCATACTAGTGATTAAAGAATATGTCACGGTCATTACTAGCCTACCATACATGGGAGAAAGGATGTACAAAGGGTAAACAATTGAAGTATCCACCCAAAATTTATTTATCCAACCATTGATGCAACTAACATGCATTGGGTTACTGAAGCAATGCCTACCAAATGCGTGGAAGCTAGTGTTCAAGAAATTGGTTCTTCACCTATACTAGGTGGTATTACATCATCCATGTCAATAATATTTGGTTTTTGAACCATCTAAAAAATATGGCAACCAGATGGATATTCCATTCTACCTTACGAGCACCTTACAGGATGAATCTAAAAGGTACAAAGTGGGCATTTAGAGTGCATTGGATAACCATGGGCTTATTTCATTCCTAATTCAACATATAGAGGGGTAGATAGTTGCATTACCACCTCTTTAGATCCCAATAAATTTGGTTAGAGTGGAATATTTTGAAGAGTGAGGGTAATCTAAGGATATCCTTGATGAAGAAGTAGAGACACCTACCTCCCAATAGTACGAGGATGCAGATAAACCAACACTAATCCCTAGGAGGTTGATTTAACCATCTACTTCTAGGTCAAGCATGGATGTAGGCACATCTACATAGTTGAGGTGAGAATATTGTGCCCTCACTAATGACTAGGGCACATGGATTTTGCAAGATTTATCTTTTGTTGTAACCCCTTTTGGCAAATCGATCAATGAGGAGGACCTCCATGACCAATTTCTAGAAGCAAGGGTAAAATCCTCTCATTGAGAGGAAAAAATAAAGTCTATATAGTTTGAATTTAAAAATTATCAACAAGCCACATGCTAAGTAGAAGTAATTGGAAGACACCATACAATAGTTGCAATAGTTGCTCACCAAAAAGGAAAAAAAGGTGGACATTGCTATCCAAACCAACTAGACCATGGACCCAAAATTTTCTTCCAAGGATTTTGAGGAAAATTTGGCCTTTACAGGGGTATGCTATTCTAATGCTAGGATTATGACATTAGATGACCAATAATCTGATGTAGGGGTGAGGTAGGAGGTATCCATGGTGAAAGCTTCAAAGGAGAAGAGGAGCCTTATGGTGTAATAAGGGCTTGTCATTATGAATATTTTTGATAGTGAGGGTACCCAGGAAGAACACTCTACACCAAAACTATTGGAAGTATTGTAATTCACCCATTCAAAAGCAATACAATCTAGCCAATCTACAAAACACATTATAGTTAACCAGTATTTCGAACATTCGATTGTTGGTACATATCCAATAGAATGGTAAACATCAGACCAACTAACAAAAAAAATCTATGTTGAGCCATCCTCCAATTGAATCATCCAAACAAATTATAGTGGATGACCAGTAGGCACCACCCAAAGAGGAAGATATGATGCTTATTCTTGAAGCACCTACAGCCACAAACGACCAAAATGAGAAGGGGATGAAAATAAAAAGAGTGGACCTAGTGTAGCATTGTAAAATGAAGCAAAAGGTACAATATGACATTGAGTCTAATGAAGAATGATCCAAATCACTAAAGGTTTTTGAGATACACCAACAACAACTAGATAAAATGGAGTTGAAGAAATCCAAAGCAACCAAAAAGATAGCAAAGCAAATGCAATGAGAGCCAAGGGTATCTACTAATTACACAACTAAGAAATAGACACTATCCTTGGGAATTCCTTTTGATGGGTGCCCTTCTTAGTTGTTTTTAGTTGTACCACCCATAATTGAATATTTCTATCAAATGGAAGTTTTCAAAAAAGAGCCTATATGAGCACCCCTAGAGAATGAAGAATGACCTCTACCCCAAATCTTGAGGAGTTCAAAGAAGAAATTGAAGAAGAGGGAGTGCCCACAGAGGACCCCCAGTCACTAGTTTTTCTAGAGGTATAAATTGATAATATGCCATAGAAAGTACCTTGGGATACGTTGACTATCAAAGACACAATGCCCTAGATATTTCCTATGGAAACATTTAGAGCCAGAGTTTCAACGAGTAGCCACCATTGCTTGGTTCCCTTACTCAAGCCACCTAGGTGATCAACCAAAGGTGGGTGACAAGCAAGAAACAAAGCAAGATGTCATGATCAGATCCCAACGTAGAATAGTAAAAACAAGGTATTACTTTCTATTTAGTTTTCATATGGTTGTAATAGGCATTACTTGCGTAATGTATAAAAATGCAAAGCAACCTGGGAAAAAAATCCTTAGTCCCTGAATTAAATTTTTATATTGTTGGCACTGTAATTAAATATTTGTCAATTAAAAGCTTGAGAGTTTTAGTGAATTAAGAGGTTTTTCATTAGCAATTTGATAGCAAATCATCTATGGGATCTCAAGCCCAATCCAGGAAGTAATCCTCCCTTGTTCTTTTATTCTTTTATTTCCAGTTGGTGTGAATGTATTTTATTTATTTAAGTGTGCAATTTATTTCTTTTCCACATGTAGTTTATTTATTTTCATAAATTTTATTCAATTTTTATTTTAGTTATTTTAATTTGTGAGTGTGATTAGTTAAATTTTTTATCTACGTACATTTATTTTCCTGCATTATTATTTTCTTTAATTTAAATCTTTAGACTTTCTTGAGTTTGGTTGAACTGAAATCATATGAAAAACACATTCCCCCACCAAACCGTCAGGTATAGAGGAACTCATGCCCCATATTACAAGCATATACTATGAATGATAGTCATAAGCTTATGATCTCTCGAATTGACATAAGTAGACAGGACTTGACCAACTTAGAAAATATTGTTTTAGCTTGTCACATATAGTGTCTCCTTTTTATTTTTTACCTTCACTCCTCAACTTTCTTCAAAAAATTTCCATGTACTTTCTAATTTAAAGGGAAATTTTTCTTTATTATGGTGGACATAATAGGTTGTTGCAATAGAATTATAATTTTCAACAAATAGTGAGGGAAATTATATGGTGTTTAAAAAGCATTTGAGAACCCTCTCAACTATAAATCCTATCTATGCCCATTGCAATGAAGGCTAGAGGAATAGGAGTTATATCCTTTGCGATTAATATCCTTTACTTCTAATGCATATTGTTATCATTCTTAATTGATAAAAAACACAAATAATATGAAATGAATTAAAAGGAAATAATACTAATTCAAAACATATCTTCTAATTATGGGTAGGCCATATGACAAGAGAACCAATTCCATGAGTAGACTAACGTTATAGTTAGGTCAAATCTATTGTTTTGGTCTTATATTAATTTTCATTATACCCTAAAGATAAAATATTCCTTGAACAATGATTGTTAAGGACTTTACACTGATCCAAAGGGAAAAGATAGACTTGTATTTCTAGTTTATCTTCCAAAAAATTTCCTTTCTTGAAGACACACTTTTAGGTCTAAGAGGACATTGTAAACAAAAAATTCAATTGTATGGATAATAAAATTATTAATCTAATCCCCACATCAATTTTTGTTAATATTATTAATAATGATTTGATAATTTCCTTCAATTTTATGTTAATTTCATCCTTAATCATAATCTTGATTTCCCATAAAAGTGATCTTACTTTTATATTGCTATTAGTAGTTTTACCATAGAAATTTGTACAAGTGAGAAGGTCCTAGCCAACATGATTACAAAATACTCCTCCATTGCTTACTTTATTAGGATTGTACTTTGTGACTCCATAGAAATTTTATTTAATATGTTAAATATTCAAACATTTGCATAAATAATTTAAATTTAAAATATTTAAGTGGATTTAATTCTCACTCGAACTTTGCATATATCACATAGACCTTAACTACAAGTGAAGAGGGTTAACTAAATATTTCCAAATAATTTTAATTCTTAATTTCCATAAGACCATAAGCTATATGAAATGATCCTCATAGAGGATGTTGTTTACCTAATAACTATTTATCCACCAAACAAATTCTCACTAAAAAATAACTCTACCTCCATTATATTTGATCCTATCTTATATTTGAAGTTTCAAAGGACAAGGCCTTGTATACATCACATAGACCCCAACTACAAGTTAAGATCATCAACTTCTTCAATTCACTATACTGTAACTCAATATTACTAATAAGAGTGAAAATCCCAC
The DNA here is from genome assembly GCA_028583015.1 of Wollemia nobilis. Taxonomy (NCBI): domain Eukaryota; kingdom Viridiplantae; phylum Streptophyta; class Pinopsida; order Araucariales; family Araucariaceae; genus Wollemia; species Wollemia nobilis. The sequence continues at coordinate 15,519,884 of JAQPPZ010003356.1, read as the reverse complement.
ATAAAGAGTGATGGAACCACTTAAGTTTCATACTTTAAAAAAATGCAAAATTGTTAATTTTATTTTTATTGAATCCAATTATTGAAAAAATTACATTTTATCAATAAATATTTTTATAATTTTATTTATATATAAATTATAGAATATTAAAATAAAGTTATTAAAATTCTAATAAAATATTTAAGTAAAAATTATACAATTTTTTTTCTTGATATTGATATTTTATTAGTCCTTATCCAATGCAATAGACTAAAACATCTATTAAATTAATTTTTTTGGAGAAAAAAGGGTTCTACTTGGTTCCCACACCCTTGAAAAAACACAATTCTCTCCTTTAGAGCTTAAGAATTTACAAACATATTCAATTCTCATATCAATTGATATGTTATAGCTAGATGCCTACATTTTTTCCTAAAAAGCTTGAATTCTTTATTCTCATCTCAATATTGATCTTCTTCTCAGTTTAAAATTTCTTACGGATGTAAACTTAGCTCTAAGAGAAAAGTAATTTGGATATTGTACAAAGAGATTCAAATACAATGGGCAAGAATTATTCTAAGTATGTTTAACCCAATTACCCAAGCTTAATATTTACTGTATTCTCACTAGGAGATGGTTCTGCACTATAGAACAATTAAAAAAAATCAATTAATCTAGTGATTAAAGGTCTAATATGGGTGGTGGAAACTAGAGAAAAATATTATATTTGGATGGATACTTGGTGTGATAAAAAACCACTCAATCTAGATCTAATTTTGAAACCATGGATGATATTACTTCAAGATAAATATGGTGATAGGGTTTTGTTGGTCACAAATTCGCCTAGTTACAAAATCTATTCTTTGTGCACCCTAGACCCAACCAAAATTGAAATATCAGAGGAAAGAAACATCCTTCGGGCCAATCTCTAGAGAGGGTTGGCTCCCTTCCTAGTCTACTTTGGTTGAAATCTTAGGGTAATAGGAAAGAAATAGATAAATATGGCTATAAGTTGGTAATGTAGGATGGGGATAGACTAATAGCCAAAATCCAAACCAAGCAGTGATTAGCATACAATAGAAGTGCAAGCACATGAACTTCTTACAGTTATACAATGACAACCTCCAAAGAGCATCTCAGTGTTCACTCCCTTACCAGCAAAAATTAATTCAGAAGTAGAATTTAGACATAACAAATAATGGAAACGAATGCATTCAGAAATGACACAAACAATCATCAAAGTAACACCATTAAAAGAGCTAGAAGCCAAAACCCTTCTATTGATGTAGAAAAATTGAGGTATATTTTTTGCAGAGTGTCCATCCTTATTTCTTACATGAAAATGATTAGTATTTATAGAGGGTTGCACCTCTTTCATTTAATGCACTTACAAACAAAATGCTAGTAGATAAAAAACCAACAAGAATAATTTCCTCCTCGACATCAACGATGAAGATTCTTGACAAAAACCATGATCCAGATTTGATGGAATAATCACATGTGGAAATCAGTAGGATTAAATGATGGAAATCAGTCTTGTGCATTGTTGCATTGGGACACAGCTAAATCACCTAAAAATTAGGATCTTGTTCATTGAATTTTCTTCACCCTTGCACCTTAGAACTCCACATTCACCAAGAAAGTCCACTGAACATTAAATCTATCTTGAAAAACTAGCAAGGTTGATGGGCGGTGCATTGGAAATGAACAAGAATATCCTCTAATATTGTAAAGTTGAAGTAGAATTCCTGGAGGCACTACTTGCATTGCTTCAAAAATTAAATTCCATATTCCTTTTCCCCTTCCCAAGAGAATATGTAAAAATAGTGCCTTTGTAAGCAATGTCCTTGGGAATTCAATGCAAAGGAATTGATTTCACCCAAAAATGAGGTGAAACAACCTTTTCGGGACCACAATGGGTGACAACATAGCTTTCTAGTCCTCTGACTGAAATTTTGGTAATTTTACCCCAAATGCTTCTTCTTCGAATCATCATGCCCGAAAGAAAACACTTTCATTATTCTTTGAAATTTATCTACATTTAAATTTCGTCATTGAAAATTATAGAAGTACATTGCAATTTAGAATAATGGTAAACTTAACTGATTTTGCCCCGGAGGAGGGCGATAGGGATTTTCACCCCCTCTAGGAGGCGACATCACCTTGACTATTTTTCTTATAAATAGCATGTGCCACAATTTTCATTCACCCAGAATTCACTTTTAAAACCTCATTCACCCCCTCGAGAGGTGAAACCACATGGTACCTCTTAACAAGGTTGCATTAAGCAGTCCCCTTTTATTTCTACCCTAGTCATGGGAAGAAACATCAAACGTATTTAAAAGAGGGCCCCACATTGTTACCTAGCATATGCATTTAAAAATTTTAAATCTGGACTTTTCTCCCCAAGTAGAGGCAACAAAGAGTTTCACCCCTCACTTAGGGTGAAAGCATTATGCTCCTTTGCTTAAAATTCATGGCTTTTGCCCCTTTGATTCTATTGGGAAAATTTACTACCTTTTAATTAGGTTTCACCTCCAACAGGGGCAAAAGTGATTTTCACCCCTCAATTGGGGCAAAACATATTGTATTCCTCCTTTTAACTTTCCTCTTGGATTAAGTTAAGATTTTCATATCTTTTCTAGGGCAAAATTCCTTTGCAAGCGAAGTTTGGGGTGAAAACACTTAAACTTGTTGCTCTTTCTTGTAATTCTGATGTCAATTCAAAACCAAGCATTCTTTCCTCACCTTTGCTTTGTTTCAGGAAAAACCATCCTTGTGTTGTGCTTCACCTCTAAAAGAGGTGAAAAGGACTTTCATCCCTAGCTAGGGGTAAAACGAGTTGTTTCTTCTTTTTGGGGTGCTTCTCCTTTTAAAATTAATCTCCTACCAGTGTTTTTGCCCCTTAAACATTTTTAACATAGTTCTTCATTGTATTCATGACTTCCATTTAATTTACAACAACACTATTTTAAAAAGGAAAAAATTAAATTATAGTAAAATAGACAACAAAACTAGAGTGCCTTCCTTCAGTAAATATATCAAAATTTTACAATCAAAATTCAACAAAAATTCAATGTGGCAAAGTGAAAAAATTGCCAACATTTTTGGTGGCTTACAGGATATCCAACTCACATGGATGCAATCAACCTGAGACCTTTATCCATTGGGCTCAGGTCTCAGCTCCTCTTGGTGCATCAGACTATTTATTGCTCGCTTTGGTATTCTATTCCTCTAATTCCTTCGTTACAACCTCTTTCTCTTTTGAAATATGTGTGACTATAGCCTCAAACACTACAACAACCTCTGACCAAGCATCTCTACTAATAATATTTGGGACACTAAGAGAATCGATAAGGTACTTGAAAATTTCCACTTACTCCATATCAATGTAATTCACCCATTGGATGAGCTCTACCAAACCATATTTTATGCATGTAAGTTTTCTAATTAGAGATATCACATGGTCTCATTCAAATCATCGATTTCAAAGACATCATCAACATAAATGGCCCAAACTACTTCTAGGTCCTCTTTTGATAGAATGTTCCCCTCATCATCAATGAAACTAGGGAGACCATTTTTGGCTATTGCATTAAAGTAGAGTGTCAAAACTCTTCTCTCCTACTAAAATACATAGAGTACCTTGTGAGCCTCCTTAACCTAGTCTAGCTTAGAAAAATATTAATGCAGTATAACTTTAGCACTTGCCCAATCCCAGGCCATGTCGTTCATGGGAAAAAATTTGAGATCTGATCTTAGCCAATGCCTGCATTTGTGTTGCCTTTACTAGGAGGGGTTCCAGGTTCTCTTTGTAATACTCTAGTACATGTCAGCCATATGAGATGACTATTTATATTTCTTGGAGGTACATGAGGACTTGTATCACCTTCACCACCATAGTATTAAAATCAACAAGCAACTGGTTGTGTACCTCCTTGACACTTCCTTTGGTCATAATAATCATCTGTGTTGCTTTCACAACCAGCTGATCCTACAAATTTTGGAATTGGACTTTCAATACCTCAACCTACTATTCTACTCCTCCCTTGACCTCCTGGTGCTTTTGAATCATCTTTTCCAAATATTTTGCCTTCTTCTACCAACAGGTCGTATCTAACTTAGTGGATTGCAATTGTGCTCAAATTTTTGCCAAATTCTCCTCCAACTCAGTGATCTTAGCCTTAACTTCAAAAAAACACTTCTTATAGTGCTTGCCATGCAGGTACAAGGAGATCATATCTACCTAAATATTCCCCATAATATTTGTAGTTTCAAGCTTTGTAAGGTCCTTGGTGATGATCTCATAAGTATAGTCACTTGGAGTCATATCTCCTTGCGACTTCTGAACCTATAGCTCCAAAAATGGGGTAAAAGAGAAATGAGCCTGTTGTAGAATTAGCTCGAGGTAAGTGTAAACTAGGATAGAAAAAACGGTTTATGAAATAGAGGTGGTGGTGGGTATGGAAGCAAGGATTTCATCCATGGTCACACTCACTCAAAGAGGAGCTTACGTGCTTAAAATTTCAGCAGAGGTTAATGTAATGAAAGATACAAGAAGTGAAAATGGGTTTGGGGTAGATGCAAAAGAACTAAAAGAAAGGTAAGTAGAAGAAATGAGAAGAGAAGAAGAGGAAGCATTGGTGACTGGAGACTAGAAGATAGAAATTGAAATTGATATGGATGGCATGCCAAATGGAGGTGAAACAGAAGTGGAAACCAGAGAATGGGAAACAACAGTCACCAACTTCTCATGAATAGGAGAGGGATAAAATGTACCTTCAGGTTATAATGTCAATTGAGCTAGTGAGGATGAAGGTGGTTGTGACACTGACTCCTTCTCCACCTGGTCCTTTGGCTCTACTACAATGTCCTCCTCAATATTGATAATATCAGCACTTTGGCTCAATGTCTCTATCCATACCAAGGGAATAGCTTCTAACACTTCTGTTTATTCAACTAAAATTGCAGGAGGAAGGTTTAATGAAACTACACTAGTCCTCTCCTTCTTAGAGATATTTATAGTGGGTAAATTTTCCCATTTGATTTTTGCCCAACATTGTAGTGGCTCCTTTATAACTTGTCATTCTTCCTCTTCTACAAGTGGTGCTTATTGGTTCTCAGGGTGTTCTTCTTCGGCCATGCTCTCCTCACTATTATAGTTTTGAAAAATTTGAGGTACAACACCAATGAAAGTGATCGTATGATAGATGGTGTAAAACTCATCATAGGTGTCCAAAAATATTTCATCCATCACCAAGCCATAAGGTGACCCTGTTTTCCCTCGATAAGATCTCACAATCCAATAGTTTGTAATATTTTCTTCACACCAACCCTAAATTTGCTTCTTCATCTAAAAATAACCCTGGAGGAGAAATCAGATGCTTATGTATTGCAGGGTTATATTTGACCTCCATCTCATAAAAGTCATGCCAAGGTGGGAGTGACATCATATTTTCCACGTGCCACTCTAGGTCATGACCCTATAGATTATTTCAATGCTTTTCAATATTTGGCCTAGGGTAACAATGAAATCTCTTGGTCTTAATTTGCTCCATGAAGTGACCCAAAGGATTGTACTTCCATCGCTACAGCAACTCCACCATACCAATGTTGTAGAAGGTTTTAGCAATTAACTGATTCTAGCCCATCCTGGCTCACCTCAATGCCTCCAAAGCAAAAAGGTATAGCATACATGGTTCTTTTTACTCATCCTACACCATATATGTCATTGATAAAATCATGCTAGCGAACAACCTCCAAGGCAAAAAGGTATATCATACATGGTTCTTTTTACTCATCCTACACCATATATGTCATTGATAAAATCATGCTAGCGAACAACCTCCAAGGCAAAAAGGTGACCTGTGGTAAAATATGGAAGAAGAATTGGCTTGCCTATATTGCCAAAAATACACAAAAAAACACCTTGTATTAGAAAAAATATATCACCCATCTCCTTTGAGATGATTTCCTCTCTCATTGCCCTTGGTCCCCTCTCACATTTACAAAAAATCAGCTCCAAGGCAGGTTCCACAAACTTACAATTAAAATTATAAAAAGACTATTTCCTTGACAAGCTGGAGGTCCACAAATATACTCGTAATCTTTTATTTTTTTATCAACCTGCCTAACTGCTATGATTACTGATGTAGAGCAAATATACTAGTTCCTTTGCTCTACATATTCTCCAGCTAGGAATGCATCCGTTTGGAAATATAGTCGGCCCAATGAAAGAAAATGAGGGTTTTCTTCATCGTCATTGCAGTGGGGGCATAGAATTTGACCTAAGGCATGCACTACACCAATACTGCTTACCACTTGTGCACTTCCAAATCAATTGGAAGGCCCACAACACAAGCCACCATAGAAAATAAATTTAGACTCTTGAAATCTGTCAATGGCTTCAATAAATTTGGCAGTTCACCATGCTAGGGTATTTTAATCAGCTGGGTCTCCATAAATCGATGTAGCATCACCATTGACTGATATTTTTCCTCCTATTTTCCAAGGTGTAATCTATTAAAAACAAAATCAAAAGGAGGTTTAATCCCACAAGCAAATGCTTCTCAGATATCATCAGATGAAATAGTGAATAACACATCTCCTTTGGTATTCTAGATAGCTCTGGTGTCAGGATTATAAAACTTTAAAATTTCTTCCACAAACTCTGGGTAATAATGAACTGGTGTGCACAAATACCAAAAAATCTAAGCATTATATGCAACAATGAGAGGACTTTCTATAATCAACCCATGTTTGAATGCAACATCTACATCCTGGTGCAACTTCTCAATGCCCTTATTCAAAATAATGTAGTCTCCAACCTAAGCTAGCTTATCAAAATATGGGTCTGGATCAACATTTTCATTTCACCTTACTTTTTTGGAATTCTTTCCTCCCTCAAATTTTCTCTACACCTTCTTCGATTCTACAATGCTCTTTGATTCAGTAGATTTTTTACCCATATTAAAGAATAGCCTATAGTTTTTGCACCCAATAAACCAAACACAACAATGCTCCAGAAATTAAAAAAACTTTTGCCTCCTCTTTGTGAACACACCAAATTTATAATTTCACCTTCATCTACTGGATTTAATGCATGTGCTAATTTTTGAAGAAGTTGGGTGAATGTGCATCTTGATTCTTGCACCAGGCACAATTTTTAATAATTTTTTTAACTATCACCAACTTCCTTTCTCCTAAAATCTTCCTTGATTCTCATGCTTTGGTCTCATCCAATATTAAAAAATGTACCCTGGATATCAACGGCTAGCCTTGGATATGAAAAATTTTGTGTTGATGAAGGATGCTCCTCGAGATGGAAATAAATCAATTCCACCACTTTTAATCTTCACAACATCAATATGGGGTGAAATGGGTGAAATTAATCTTTTTTAAAAGCACTTATTTATTCAATGATGTCAAAGGGTGCTCCAAAATAATTCTTTGTCAGGAAAGGCATTCAATGGCATGCTTACTTTCCTAAAAAAAATCACCAGATGAAAATTGTCTCGTAACTTACTCTTTTGTTCATCCTGCACTTCGGTAAAGTCATCCTACTTGTTTGGTTGGTGAAATCATAATATGGACAACCCTTTTAAATAATATTCTTCCTTTATTTCACATCAAAAGAGCACCTTTCTAAAAAACCAAGATTTTAACTACCATTGCTTCTACCGAAAAAGCAAAATAAACCAATTTCACCCTACTTTTCCATAAATAATCTTTTAAACTAGGATTTTTAAACTGCATGAGATTTTTTTGCTTTTTTACTCTCCCCAAAATAGAATTTTGTCTCCTTGCAAATAAAACTGCATTATAAACTTAAATTTTAGTCTAAATTCACAAAATGAATTCGTTGTTTTTTTTTCCTTTTCTCTCTTTTTTTCTTTTTCGCCTTAAAGCTGGTGAACATAACTTTCGTCCCTTACTTGGGGTGAAAGTACATATTATTTTTTTTACTTTATTTATATATATATTTTTATATGTTATATACATATGTCTATTTCTCCCTTTACTTTGTATTAAAATAATTTCGTCCTCCTTTTTCCCTAAAATCACTTTACCAAAGGACCATTTAAATGATTTTCACCAAAAATTTAAAATGGTGTCTTGAAAACTCTTTTCTAGGTGAAATTAATTTTAATCACTGAGGATGTGCTTTTGGGATGAAATCACATGTTAGGGGTAAAATAAGACCATTTCTTTTCTTTTTTCTTTATCTATGTTCCACTTTAACACCAGATCATTGAATTTAAATGCCCTTTCAGATGTCTTCTTACTTAACCATTTATGTGTTGTTCTGGCATGATCCATGAAAGCGTTGTATGCTTTCTCTATCTCCTCTTCTAGTTGCAAGAGTTGTGCTAATCTCATGCTCATAGGGTCAATTTCATCATCTTCATCAACAACCATCTATAAGGTTCAAAGGATAGGCAGCTCAATATGTATAGGTAGAACTACCTCCTTTCTATACACCAGGGAATAAGGAGAAGCCTTAATTGATTTCTTAACCAAGATATGATCTTCCCATAAGGCTTGGTCTAGCAGCAGATGCCAACTCCTCTTGTTGTCTCCAAGGATCCTTTTTAAAATTCTCAACAAGTTTTTATTTGTAGATTTGGCCAAACCGTTCCCCTGGGGGTAATAATTAGAAGATGATTCCAGATAAATTTCGTACTTACTTTCAAATTCACTAATTTTAGCATCAATGAAGGGGGTCCTATTTTCTGTTACAATCGCATTAGGGATGCCAAAGCAGGTGATTAACCCCTCCAAAAAGGAGATAATTATGGCCTAATCAGCTTTCTTACTTATAATGACCTCCATCCATTGAGTAAAATAGTCTATGGCAGTCAGGATGTATGTGTGTTGGGTAAAATAATTGGGATAAATAACCCTGATAAAGTCTAAGCCCCATTGTTGAAATGATGCTTTGACTTGTATGGGATGAAGAGGTAAATATGCCTTCTTACTTCTATCGACATATCTCTAGTATTTATCATAGTTATGACTGTCTTTGAATGCATCTAAAAACAATATAGGCTAGAAATATCCTACTCTAATGATTTTAAGTGCCATGGTCCTCCCTGCATAGTGGTCGCCTAGTAAACTAGAGTGAAAATCCTCTAGAATATTTGTTTTCTCTGTCTCCTTAACATATCTGAGAAGAACCCCATCAATATTTTTGTTAAAAAATCCACTTAGGAACAACACATACTTGAGAGCTTGCAACCTAAATCTTCTTCTTTTTGAGGATTTGAGGTGTGATGGACATCTCCCTAAGTTAAAATATTCAATAAGCTACTTTATCCAATCACGACTAATCGAGGCTTGATTAGCAATATTGCTCTCACTTAGTGTATTTTTAGTCCTGAGATCAATTGATTGAGAAACAACACTCTTAGCAAGCACTTGGTAGAGTTCTTGACCACAAACCAGTTTAGATGGCCAAATATCTACATCAAATTCTTGGATTTTGGAAGCCCAGTCCGCTCTTTATCACCAAGTTCATCCTAAATGATGAAAATGTTAAAATCTAGATGAATAACATAAACAATTGTCTTGCTCTGTGAAACAAAGTGCCACATTTTTTTCAAAAATTTCATAACTACATAGGTTTGCTTCTTAATAAAATTATACTTCTCTTGGTGTAGCTAAATAAGTTGGCTTAGGAAAGTTATTGGTTGTTCATCTCCATCATCTTTATTTTGTGTGACCACAACTGCATAGATTTCCTGTTCACCCACAACGTAAAGGATGCAATCCTTTGAATAATCTAGATTGATCAAGACAGGGCATTGGAATATTATCTCTTTAATTTCTTGGAAATCCCACTTTCTATGATTTTTCCACTTAAAATATGTATTCTTCTTAAGGATCTTAGTCATTAGCTTCACGACTTGAGAAAATTCTACAATGAACTTTCAAACGAAATTGATCTACTTGAAAAATTATTGTAGTTATTTATTGTTGGTATGTAGTGGCAAATTCAAGAGAGCTTAGGCTCTGGTAGGATCAATGGCTAACCCTTCCCTCAAAATCACATGACCAAGGAGTTTTCCCTGTTTAACAACAAAAATTGATTTCTTAGTGTTGATAGAGATTATAAACTCACAATATTTCTCGAAAACCTATCTCGGGTGAGAAACATGCTCTTTTATATCATGGGAAAAAATGATCATGTCATCTAGATATATCATGATAATGGAATTCAAAAACTCACAAAAGACTACATCCATTGCTCTCTACGAGGTGGAATCAGCATTTGATAGACTAAAATGCATTCGTTGGTAGGCAAAAGTGCTCCACTTGGTAGTGAACGTTGTTTTGTGCTGGTCTTCGTCATTTACCCAGATTTGATTATAGCTAAAAGAACCATCTAACAATGAGAATATTTTCACCTCAAAAACTACATTAAGGATCTGGTCAATCTGTGACAAGGGATAATGATCTTTTAATGATGCCTAGTTCAAATATGAAAATCCATGCACAAGTGAATTAGAGCTATTTGATTTTGAGATTTTTCACTTTCTTTAGGTCCAAGAATAGTTATTTGTACTTGAAAATATTGTTCATACAGATCCAAGTCAATTGGTACAAATACATCTTCTAAATTCCATAAGGAGAGATAAAGACTATTCCAAATCTAGCACCATTCTTGCATCTAGCATTGTCAAAGTACATTTTCTATAATTGGTTAGAGGTAAAACCTAGATCATCAGAAACCTCTGTTTCAACCTTCTTAGACTTAGTAATTGTGTAACAACCAATTTCAATTTCCATATTTGCATTGAAATCAAGCATTGAAAATTCATCCTCTAACCGATGCTCATATAGAGCTTCCTCCATAAGATCCATCTCCTCTAGATCTTCAGTTACCATATTGACCTGGTCACAGTATTTTCTTCCTCTTTAATATTTTCAATATGATATGTGGAGGGCTTATCATTGCAAATACATATTCTCCTCCCCTTGAATGGATTTTCCATGTGATAATAGTCTAGAGATAGGTAGCCTTCAAACTTGGCTAAGAACTCCCTTGATAAGCACATGTTGAAGTACGACTTCAATTCTACCACAACTTCTTGAATGACAGTTATCTAAGGCTTGTTTTGTAAGAAAATTAGGATATATTTGATCACCCCTACTATTTTTAAAGGAGTGCCATCCAATTGTAGGACACCTAGGCTACTTCTTGTGTATTCCATACCCATTATTTCATAGAATGCCTTTGGCATGATAATTATCACTGTGCTAGATTCAATCATACAATTGTGTACGATCCAACCCTCCATCCTAAGAGATAGATAAAATGGAGGAGGTATATTTTTTCCTGTGGTAGAAGTGGGTAGCATTTGAGCTAGCACTGTCTGTGTAAGGTTTTTCTTCTTATCCTTCACAAATTTCAATGACTTCTGTAATAGATCCACTTATATAGGTAGTTGTAGTGCATCATAGAGGCTCACCTTAGTGGGAATCCTCTTCAATTTTTTGACCTTATTGTATGATTGCACATGGGACTCCTTCAATTCACTATAAAATTTGAACTTACTTCGGTATTGTTGTGTAGCTTCTACCCCTTGATGCTTGGTCAAATATGGGTATTTGAGCCTCTATTTTTTGTACTCTTTTATTTTTGTCTATGCTTGCGCATCTGTAGGTTGCAAATTTTATGGTTTTGATTGTAATATATCCTTTGTTGATGGAGATAAAAGGTACTTCAACAATATGGGCTCATCCACCTTAGGTTTTTTCATAGGTATCTTCACTTGAGATTACCTCTTTTCATTCTACACCTTCTACTCAGTAGGTACCTTCAATGGTTCCATTTCAGCTGGATCTACAGTGACATGCTTTTTCTAGATATTGTGAGAAATGAAACTTGCTCAACGGATGGGACCATGAAGTTGTGATCTATTTCTGTGATCATATTAACTTAACCACTAGAATAGATATCCACAAGTGTTTGCACATAGTTCAAATGAACCATGAAGGTGTCTTCTCCATGTGGATCATTACAATTAGAACATAAAAATTTTCTCTTTGATGGGTCAACTTCCTCATTCGCAAGTATAGTAGTACCCCTTTAAGAAGGCTTGCTAGGAGAAAATGCTTGCTATTTGGTGATTGGTAGCGGTTGAAATATCCTTGGTATAAAATCACTTTTAGCCTACTTTTAATCACCATAATTTTGTTACCCATCGCTCTTATAGCATAATTCATGAACTACAACTCTTTCAGCACCTTTTCTTGTAGATTAGGATTTGAGGGTGTTGGGGAGCTGGTAATGGTAACGGAATAGGTGGAAATGGTAGTGCTAGGAATGGAATTGGAACTGGTAACTGTGAAATAACTAGAGCAAAAAGTTGAGAAATAAAAACTATCATCGTGGTTTAGATTGTGCTTGGATTCCACAAAGGAATTGGATACATGGATGACATGGGCAATGACTGAGAAGATGCATTGGCATAACAATATTATGGAAGGTCTAGGAAAATAGGAATGGAAATTTTTGGTAGAAGCTTACCGATAGCAATCAGATCAGCTTCAGCATTTTGTGCTATAGAATATAGCTCGAGGAATGTATTGGCATTGGACTATCATATGGCCATAATGATGTCAGAGTTGAAATCTTGGACGTAGTAAAAGGTTGCTTGTTCAGGAGTCAGTCGAAGATTATCAGGAACCCTATGCCAAGTTTAGGCAAAATTGACATTGAAGTCCATGATTTCCTCTTGTAGATGCCTATGAATAGTAGTGAATTGATGTAGCAGGGAGAATGAATATGCTTGTTTATTGAACCCTTTGATCAGTAGTTCAGCCAATTGGTCCCAAGTGGTAATAGTTGTAGGTTGTAATGATCGGTACCTGTAAAGCAATTTTCCTCAAAGAGAGAGAACAAGTAATCTAACCATTATGTCCTCTTTTGTGATACCATGAATTATCACCAAAGTAGCTACATATTGAATGTGTTCATAGGCCATATTATTTGTAGCATCATAAGTTGGCAAAACCTTCATCACTGCTTGTGGGATCAGGTCCTAAGCTTGTAGATTTAGAGTTTCAAAATGGTTCCATGTTGAAAAATACCTTGGTGTCGGCTGTTGTGGTCGTGGATTTTGAGCCATGTTAACTAGTGTGTGTGGTTGGGGAGGTGGAAAACTAGTGGTTGTACTAGCAAGACTCAAAGTAATGGAAAACACAACAACTAACTATGAAGATGTTATACTTAATGGGACAATTGAAGTAACTAACCTAGGGTTTTCTCCTAGTTCTTCAACATCAAGTTCATAAAACTCAATGGGCTCTTCTAAATTTTTTTCCTTCAATATTGTGATCATGAAGAAATATTTCGCTCACTTCACGCTCAGAGGCTTCTAGGTAGAGCTGAGTCACCATATGTTCTAATCATACAATACAAAGGTGAACATCAAACCTCAATACAATTGAAAGTGGAACCTTTTAAGATTTCCACCAAGTGTAACAAAAATTGTTGGTCACAAATCCACCTAGTTACAAAATCTATGCTTTGTGCACCCTAGACCTGACCAACATTGAAATGTTAGAGGAAAGAAATGTCCTTCAAGCCAATCTGTAAAGAGGTTTGGCTCCCTTCCTAATATACTTTGGTTGAAAGCTTAGGATAACAAAAAATGAATAGGAAAATATGGCTATAATCTGATAATGTAGTATGGGATAAAATAATAGCTAAAATTCAAACAAGGTATCGATTAGCATACAATATAAATACAAGCATAGGAAATTCTTACAGTTATAAAATGGAAACCTCCAAAGAGCATCTCAATGTTCACTACGTTACTAGCAAAAATTAAATTCAAAAGCAGAATTTAAACACAAAAAATAATGGAAATGAATGCAATCATAAATGACACACAAAAAATCATCAAATAAACACTATTAAAAGAGCCAGAAGCCAAAACCCTTCTATTGATACAGAAAACTTGAGGTGTTTTTTTGCAGAATGTCCATCCTTCTTTCTTACACGAAAAATATTAGTATTTATAGAGGATTGTGCCTATTTCATTTAATGCACTTACAAACAAAATTCTAGTAGATCAAAATCCAACAAGAATAATTTCCTCCTCGGCATCAACAATGTATATTCTTTATGAAAACCATAATCTGACTTTGATGGGAGAATCACATGTGGAAATCAGCATGATGATGGAAATTAGTCTTATGCATTGGTGCATTGGTATGCAGCTAAATCACCAAAAAATCGAGAGCTTGTTCATTGAATTTACTTCACCCTTGCACCTTGGAACTCCACCTTCGCCAAGAAAGTCCATTGAGTATTAAATCTATCTTGAAAAAATAGCAATGTTGGTGTATGGTGTGTTGGAAATAAATAAGAATAGCCTCTGATCTTGCAAAATTGAAGTAGAAATACTAGAGGCACTAATTGCATTACTTTGAAAATTAAATTTCATATTCCTTCACCTCTTCCCAAGAGAATATGTAAAAATAGTGCCTTTGGAAGCAACACCCCTAGTAATTCAATGCAAAGGAATCAATTTCACCCAAAAATGAGGTGAAATAACCTTTTTGGGGCCACAATGGGTGACAATGCAACTTGCTAGTCCTCTGACTGATGTTTTGGTAATTTCTCCCAAAATGTTTCTTCTTCAAATCATCATGCCTGAAAGAAAACACTTTCATTATTCTTTGAAATTCACCTGCATTTAAATTTTGTCATTGAAAATGGCAGAAATACATTGCAATTTGGAATAATGGCAAACTTAACTAATTTTACCCTAGAGGAGGGTGATAGGGATTTTCACCCCCTCTAGGAGGCGACATCGCCTTTGACTATGTTTCTTAGAAATAGCATGCGTTGCAATTTTCATTCACTCATAATTCACTTTTAAAACCTCATTCGCCCCCTGGATAGGTGAAACCACATGGAACCTCTCAACAAGGGCATCTTTAATTTGCTATGCCTTAACTTTACATTAAGCACTCCCATTTTATTTTCACCCCAATCATGGGCGAAAACATCAATTGTATTTAAAATAGGGCCCCACATTGTTACCTAGCATATGCGTTGAAAACTTTTAAATTTGGCCTTTTCACCCCAAGGAGAGGTGACAAAGAGTTTTTCCCCTCACTTAGGGTGAAAGCATTCTTTTCCTTTGCTTAAAATTCATGACTTTCATCCCTTTGCTTCTGTTGGGTAAATTTGTTGCCTTTTAATTAGGTTTTACCTCCAAGAGGGGCAATGGGGTGAAAATCATATTATTCCTCCTTTTAACTTTCCTCTTGGATTAAGTTACAATTTTCATATCTTTTCTGGGGTGAAATTCCTTTGCAAGTGAAGCTTGGGGTGAAAACACTTAAATTTGTTGCTCTTCCTTATAATTCTACCGCCAATTCAAAACCAAGCATTCTTTCCTCACCTTTGCTTTGTTTTGGGCAAAACCATCCTTGTGTCGTGCTTCACCTCTAAGAAAGGTAAAAATGACTTTCATCCCTGGCTAGGGAAGAAACGAGTTGTTTCTTCTTTCTAAGGTGCTTCTCCTTTTAAAATTAATCTCCTACAAGTGCTTTTGCCCCTTAAATATTTTTCAACATAGTTCTTCATTGCATTCATGACTTCTATTTTATTTACAACAACATAATTTTAAAAAGGGCAAAACAAAATTATAGTAAAATAGACAATAAAACTATAGCGCCTTCCTTCAGTAAATTTATCAAAATTTTACAATTGAAAATCAACAAAAATACAATGTGGAAAAATGACAAAACTGCCGACAGGTTTAAAATATTATGTATAAAGATCATGAAGGAAGATACAAATGGAAAGGATATTTTTTTACAAGCATACAAGATATTATTTTTAGGAGGTAGATAAGTAGAAATATAACAACAATGATTATTTTGAAGGGAGTTGAGGATAAGCTGATCTGGGATTTGAATAGCTCAGGAGAATACACATCATAATGTAAAGCACCAATAAAATAGGAATACTACAAGAATATGGAGAGATATTTGGGATAGCTTGAGCATTCCAAAAGTCAAAATGTTTGTATGGCTAGTAGGTTATACAAAATAAAATCCTAGGACAATCTAATGAAGAGGGGTTTTGATGACCCCTCATAATGTGTTCTATGTAAAAAGGAGGAGAGTATAGACCATATTTTGGAATACTATTCAATAGTCTAGGAACTATGGCAATAGATTCCTAACATGTTTGGTAACTGTATGGTGATTAATGTCATAATTGACTATGTGGATAACAACCAAGCTAAGTATTGCATAAAAAACATGTTCTTAAATAAGCACAAAGAGTACATAACAACATATATACTGAATCTAAAATAAAAGCATTATTTTTGTAAGATATTTGATATGTATTATAACAAACAACTAACTATAAATAGATATTAAAAAATAGACTATGATAAACAAATTCTAATTCTAGAATATCAACTAACAACCTAATAAAACCTGAGCTTATTTTGAAGTCTCATGTTTTACATAGATGAGAACAATAATGATAATAATAATCATCCTAAACCTAACAAGAAAGAACCCTAATATAAGCAACTATTATATCATATGTGATTCCTCATCATTCCTCCCATAATAGAAGCATTGGACTTCAATGCTTTTAGAAGAGAAGGAAAATTGACCTAATGTGGAAGAACCCAGGTGGGTTGGTGAGTCATTATGTTGAACACTCGATCAAAACCCAACAAAAGAAAAAAATAGGTACCATATCAACAGGATGGTTGATGGTAGGTGCTTACCCCACTATGTATGCATGCTTTAGGAGATCAAGCTATGCTGGAATATCAAGTCAAAAATCATGTAATAATACTTGTTGATAAATAATGGAAGACCATAGTGAATAGGTTAGATCTTACTATGTGCCTTTTTAGAAAAACCATGTTTGTTGTTATTCCCAACTTAAAATTGATAAGAAACATAATGGGGATGTAGGATCCATATCTATAGTTTTTGACCCTTTGAAACTTTCTTGAGGTGAATATATCTCCAAGGCACACTAGGATCACAAATTGTATGTAATATTGGAGCATTAGGAAGATAGACAACAAGAAGAAGGTCCATATTGGAAGTGAGTTCTCAAACTGAAGGAAGTGGCTTAGTGATGAGTGTTAATTTAGCACACATTTTATGGGATATACTGTGTGATTTTTGACTTTAAATCATGAATGTAATGGACTTTTAATGATTACTTCAATTTATTTATGTAATTTATCAGTTAAAATTATGAATACAATTAAATTTATAAATGCATGAAATTTACACAAAATATGTGTAAAATTTTTATGCTTGGATAGGAAAACATTGAAGGACGTTCACAGGAGTTTGATGCAATAAAATAGGTTTCAAACTAGATGTTGAACATAAGAGAAGATGTGAGGATGACGAATTGAGAAGACTGTAGATATGGGTTATTGAACATTGTTGCTAAAGTTTGTTATAGAACACAATTGCTGAAGTCTGTTACGTGACTAGTTGTTGAAACATGTTACAAAATATGGCTACTGAAGATTGTTACTAAAGACAACTATCACCAAGACTTATGAAAGAATTTGAGAAAGTCAATTGACCAACACACTACGTGTCACATCAGTGATAGCATGGCATTTTTACATGGCAACATGTTATTACGAAATATTTCCAATCAACATAGTTGGTTGACTTGTCAAATATTATGCATGAGGAACTTATGATTATTGAAGTTGTTATAAATTTATTTTATAAAATTATAAAGTTAGTATGTTGTTAGGTTGTCTAGATTTCGATGCAAGATATTATGTCCTCTTTGTGAATAAAGGGGCATATAGTTGTATTGTTATATCTTACGAAATGTTCAAATTAAATGTATTTTTTTATGTTCATTCGTGAAATGCCACTTGGACCACTTAGATTATAACTAAGTCCAAGTAGGTTAGGAAACTATGTCGGTTTAGATTATTTCTATTAGGGGCATAGTTGTATTATCGAGCCAACAAAGCCACTTGGAAAATACGTGGAAGAGTTTTATTTCGAATATCCAAAGCAACATTATATATTACATAAGGAGACCTTTGAAAAGACCTAATGGAGAAATATCTAATGCTTATTAATGTTATGTAAATAATTATATACAATTTTTGAAGAAATGTGCAACTATGTATGCCTGAATTTCTAGTAATAAAGCAATAGCAATTTTTGTTACGCATGGTAACTATATCAATTACTTTTCCATTTATTTTTACATGATTTCTTTTATGTAATCGTCATTGTATTTTTCATTCATTCATATATTAGAATAATGTTAGTAGTTTTAATGCACGTTAGTTACTGAGGTAAAATAGTTTAGGGGAAAAACACTTACATTGTCCTCTAAGAGGTAGGGTCCACTCCTACAATCAGTCCCTATTCTCTCACTCCTGTAATAGGATAGGAATATTTAGTACGTAGAATTAACTTTAGATTATAAAATAAATTAAAATAGAGTATAAAGTAAAAATAGATAATTAGAACTAACTATTTGCATGAGGATCCTCATCAGTTAGCAGTTCCATTAGTAGGTAATTACATTATTAAATGCATCAATAGATAAACACATTGCTAGATAAATATCATATTTAATTTATATATCATAAATTACATATTATTTATATTTATGCATAATTTTTGTTTACTGCAATTGTTATTTTTCCTGCAAAACCTAAGACTAAAAAGAGAACATAATCAAGTCTAAGTATTAATCACTACAATACAATATATATTGGATTTCTACTCTTTAAATCTAACCTTGATTATCCTAGATTGATAAAATTAAATGTAAGCATTATAGCTAGACATTTTTGGCACTGTTTCTAGGGAGAGTAGTGTCGTAATTGTTATTTAGAAAGGTTGTTTGGTTGCGCAGGAAGAGAGATTTAATTGTATGTGGAAAGAGGTACGTATGATTCAGCGTGCATATGAGTTAGAGTGGTACGAGATGGTCCCAACAAACCCATTTGTTTGAAAACCATGTTATTTTTTCTTGAGGAATCATTTTACTGCTTTCATAGTTAAAATTTTATTTTCTACAAATTTTCCATGCTTTGGGTGATTGCTATTATTTTCTTTGGTCTAGGTTATTTGACCTATGTAAACAAGAAGTAGGTATGATTGAGTGACACAGTAATAGTGAAATGCTCCTAAATAATCAAAGAAATGATAGCAAAATAACCTTTTACTTTCAGTAATTTTATTTCCATCACATTTAATTTTCAAGAAATACTTCCTTTTATTTTCCTCCTAGTGTGCTAAGATTGGTTGTATGGATTCATAGGCCGTGAGTCACACCTAGTCTTAGTAAACATTAGGATTGTTTAAAATTTTTATTATTTTTCTGTTATACTAGGATTGGATGTATGGATTCATAGATCGTGAGTCACACCTAATATTAGTAACATCAAGATTGCTTCAGAAAATAGAAACTCTATTTTATTCTACTGTGTTAAGGATAGCTATAAAATCATTTGTTATAAGTTGTACCTAAATTGACAATAGTAGGATTTTTTTGAATTTGTGATAAAAATAAAAACAAAACAAAAACAGAAACAAAACTGAACCCAAGCAAAACCAAAACCAAACTCAAAAAAAAAAAGGAACAGTAAAAGAAAGGTTGCTAGATGATGTAAAATAGTCTAAAACAGTCTACACTTATAGACCTTCGAAAATTATTTATTTAACAAGAAGTGAACCTTCTTTTTGAAAAACAACACCAAATATCTGGAGAAGAGTGGGAACACCTATGCAAACATCTTGATACCATAAAATACAGATCAGATAAATTGAGTCAAATGTAGAGGGTAAACATAGCTCAAATTCTAGGGCCCTAATATCACTCACCCTACCTTGAACTTGTTAGAAGTTGTGAATGGTGGTTAGGGAATATGAGAGCAATAGTAAACTCAATAACCTACACATGGGATTAGTATTTTAAAATTAAATGTAAGCATTATAGCTAGACATTTTTGGCACTGTTTCTAGGGAGAGTAGTGTCGTAATTGTTATTTAGAAAGGTTGTTTGGTTGCGCAGGAAGAGAGATTTAATTGTATGTGGAAAGAGGTACGTATGAGTCAGCGTGCATATGAGTTAGAGTGGTACGAGATGGTCCCAACAAACCCATTTGTTTGAAAACCATGTTATTTTTTCTTGAGGAATCATTTTACTGCTTTCATAGTTAAAATTTTATTTTCTACAAATTTTCCATGCTTTGGGTGATTGCTATTATTTTCTTTGGTCTAGGTTATTTGACCTATGTAAACAAGAAGTAGGTATGATTGAGTGACACAGTAATAGTGAAATGCTCCTAAATAATCAAAGAAATGATAGCAAAATAACCTTTTACTTTCAGTAATTTTATTTCCATCACATTTAATTTTCAAGAAATACTTCCTTTTATTTTCCTCCTAGTGTGCTAAGATTGGTTGTATGGATTCATAGGCCGTGAGTCACACCTAGTCTTAGTAAACATTAGGATTGTTTAAAATTTTTATTATTTTTCTGTTATACTAGGATTGGATGTATGGATTCATAGATCGTGAGTCACACCTAATATTAGTAACATCAAGATTGCTTCAGAAAATAGAAACTCTATTTTATTCTACTGTGTTAAGGATAGCTATAAAATCATTTGTTATAAGTTGTACCTAAATTGACAATAGTAGGATTTTTTTGAATTTGTGATAAAAATAAAAACAAAACAAAAACAGAAACAAAACTGAACCCAAGCAAAACCAAAACCAAACTCAAAAAAAAAAAGGAACAGTAAAAGAAAGGTTGCTAGATGATGTAAAATAGTCTAAAACAGTCTACACTTATAGACCTTCGAAAATTATTTATTTAACAAGAAGTGAACCTTCTTTTTGAAAAACAACACCAAATATCTGGAGAAGAGTGGGAACACCTATGCAAACATCTTGATACCATAAAATACAGATCAGATAAATTGAGTCAAATGTAGAGGGTAAACATAGCTCAAATTCTAGGGCCCTAATATCACTCACCCTACCTTGAACTTGTTAGAAGTTGTGAATGGTGGTTAGGGAATATGAGAGCAATAGTAAACTCAATAACCTACACATGGGATTAGTATTTTAAAATTAAATGTAAGCATTATAGCTAGACATTTTTGGCACTGTTTCTAGGGAGAGTAGTGTCGTAATTGTTATTTAGAAAGGTTGTTTGGTTGCGCAGGAAGAGAGATTTAATTGTATGTGGAAAGAGGTACGTATGAGTCAGCGTGCATATGAGTTAGAGTGGTACGAGATGGTCCCAACAAACCCATTTTTTTGAAAACCATGTTATTTTTTCTTGAGGAATCATTTTACTGCTTTCATAGTTAAAATTTTATTTTCTACAAATTTTCCATGCTTTGGGTGATTGCTATTATTTTCTTTGGTCTAGGTTATTTGACCTATGTAAACAAGAAGTAGGTATGATTGAGTGACACAGTAATAGTGAAATGCTCCTAAATAATCAAAGAAATGATAGCAAAATAACCTTTTACTTTCAGTAATTTTATTTCCATCACATTTAATTTTCAAGAAATACTTCCTTTTATTTTCCTCCTAGTGTGCTAAGATTGGTTGTATGGATTCATAGTCCGTGAGTCACACCTAGTCTTAGTAAACATTAGGATTGTTTAAAATTTTTATTATTTTTCTGTTATACTAGGATTGGATGTATGGATTCATAGATCGTGAGTCACACCTAATATTAGTAACATCAAGATTGCTTCAGAAAATAGAAACTCTATTTTATTCTACTGTGTTAAGGATAGCTATAAAATCATTTGTTATAAGTTGTACCTAAATTGACAATAGTAGGATTTTTTTGAATTTGTGATAAAAATAAAAACAAAACAAAAACAGAAACAAAACTGAACCCAAGCAAAACCAAAACCAAACTCAAAAAAAAAAAGGAACAGTAAAAGAAAGGTTGCTAGATGATGTAAAATAGTCTAAAATAGTCTACACTTATAGACCTTCGAAAATTATTTATTTAACAAGAAGTGAACCTTCTTTTTGAAAAACAACACCAAATATCTGGAGAAGAGTGGGAACACCTATGCAAACATCTTGATACCATAAAATACAGATCAGATAAATTGAGTCAAATGTAGAGGGTAAACATAGCTCAAATTCTAGGGCCCTAATATCACTCACCCTACCTTGAACTTGTTAGAAGTTGTGAATGGTGGTTAGGGAATATGAGAGCAATAGTAAACTCAATAACCTACACATGGGATTAGTATTTTAAAATTAAATGTAAGCATTATAGCTAGACATTTTTGGCACTGTTTCTAGGGAGAGTAGTGTCGTAATTGTTATTTAGAAAGGTTGTTTGGTTGCGCAGGAAGAGAGATTTAATTGTATGTGGAAAGAGGTACGTATGAGTCAGCGTGCATATGAGTTAGAGTGGTACGAGATGGTCCCAACAAACCCATTTGTTTGAAAACCATGTTATTTTTTCTTGAGGAATCATTTTACTGCTTTCATAGTTAAAATTTTATTTTCTACAAATTTTCCATGCTTTGGGTGATTGCTATTATTTTCTTTGGTCTAGGTTATTTGACCTATGTAAACAAGAAGTAGGTATGATTGAGTGACACAGTAATAGTGAAATGCTCCTAAATAATCAAAGAAATGATAGCAAAATAACCTTTTACTTTCAGTAATTTTATTTCCATCACATTTAATTTTCAAGAAATACTTCCTTTTATTTTCCTCCTAGTGTGCTAAGATTGGTTGTATGGATTCATAGGCCGTGAGTCACACCTAGTCTTAGTAAACATTAGGATTGTTTAAAATTTTTATTATTTTTCTGTTATACTAGGATTGGATGTATGGATTCATAGATCGTGAGTCACACCTAATATTAGTAACATCAAGATTGCTTCAGAAAATAGAAACTCTATTTTATTCTACTGTGTTAAGGATAGCTATAAAATCATTTGTTATAAGTTGTACCTAAATTGACAATAGTAGGATTTTTTTGAATTTGTGATAAAAATAAAAACAAAACAAAAACAGAAACAAAACTGAACCCAAGCAAAACCAAAACCAAACTCAAAAAAAAAAAGGAACAGTAAAAGAAAGGTTGCTAGATGATGTAAAATAGTCTAAAACAGTCTACACTTATAGACCTTCGAAAATTATTTATTTAACAAGAAGTGAACCTTCTTTTTGAAAAACAACACCAAATATCTGGAGAAGAGTGGGAAAACCTATGCAAACATCTTGATACCATAAAATACAGATCAGATAAATTGAGTCAAATGTAGAGGGTAAACATAGCTCAAATTCTAGGGCCCTAATATCACTCACCCTACCTTGAACTTGTTAGAAGTTGTGAATGGTGGTTAGGGAATATGAGAGCAATAGTAAACTCAATAACCTACACATGGGATTAGTATTTTAAAATTAAATGTAAGCATTATAGCTAGACATTTTTGGCACTGTTTCTAGGGAGAGTAGTGTCGTAATTGTTATTTAGAAAGGTTGTTTGGTTGCGCAGGAAGAGAGATTTAATTGTATGTGGAAAGAGGTACGTATGAGTCAGCGTGCATATGAGTTAGAGTGGTACGAGATGGTCCCAACAAACCCATTTTTTTGAAAACCATGTTATTTTTTCTTGAGGAATCATTTCTATCGCTTTCATAGTTAAAATTTTATTTTCTACAAATTTTCTAAGCTTTGGGTGATTGCTATTATTTTCTTTGGTCTAGGTTATTTGACCTATGGAAACAAGAAGTAGGTATGATTGAGTGACACAGTCATAGTGAAATGCTCCTAAATAATCAAAGAAATGATAGCAAAATAACCTTTTACTTTCAGTAATTTTATTTCCATCACATTTAATTTTCAAGAAATACTTCCTTTTATTTTCCTCCTAGTGTGCTAAGATTGGTTGTATGGATTCATAGTCCGTGAGTCACACCTAGTCTTAGTAAACATTAGGATTGTTTAAAATTTTTATTATTTTTCTGTTATACTAGGATTGGATGTATGGATTCATAGATCGTGAGTCACACCTAATATTAGTAACATCAAGATTGCTTCAGAAAATAGAAACTCTATTTTATTCTACTGTGTTAAGGATAGCTATAAAATCATTTGTTATAAGTTGTACCTAAATTGACAATAGTAGGATTTTTTTGAATTTGTGATAAAAATAAAAACAAAACAAAAACAGAAACAAAACTGAACCCAAGCAAAACCAAAACCAAACTCAAAAAAAAAAAGGAACAGTAAAAGAAAGGTTGCTAGATGATGTAAAATAGTCTAAAATAGTCTACACTTATAGACCTTCGAAAATTATTTATTTAACAAGAAGTGAACCTTCTTTTTGAAAAACAACACCAAATATCTGGAGAAGAGTGGGAACACCTATGCAAACATCTTGATACCATAAAATACAGATCAGATAAATTGAGTCAAATGTAGAGGGTAAACATAGCTCAAATTCTAGGGCCCTAATATCACTCACCCTACCTTGAACTTGTTAGAAGTTGTGAATGGTGGTTAGGGAATATGAGAGCAATAGTAAACTCAATAACCTACACATGGGATTAGTATTTTAAAATTAAATGTAAGCATTACAGCTAGACATTTTTGGCACCGTTGTCTAGGGAGAG
Organism: Wollemia nobilis; assembly: GCA_028583015.1. NCBI lineage: Eukaryota > Viridiplantae > Streptophyta > Pinopsida > Araucariales > Araucariaceae > Wollemia > Wollemia nobilis. The sequence goes on along the minus strand of JAQPPZ010003356.1, from coordinate 15,495,228 downwards.
TAGTGTCGTAATTGTTAATCAGAAAGGTTGTTTGGTTGCGCAAGAAGAGAGGCTTAATTGTATGTGGAAAGAGGTACGTATGAGTCCTTGGCGTGCATATGAGTCAGAGTGGCACGAGATGGTCCCAACAAACCCCTTTGTTCGATATTACCAGGTTCTTTTTTCTTGAGGAATCATTTTACTGCTTTCATAGTTAAAATTTTATTTTCTACAAATTTTCCATGCTTTGGGTGATTGCTATTATTTTCTTTGGTCTGGGTTCTCTAACCTATGGAAATAGGAAGTAGGTATGATTGAGTGACACATTCATAGTGAAATGCTCCTAAATAATCAAAGAAGTGATAGCAAAATAACCTTTTACTTTCAGTAATTTTATTTCCAGCACATTTACTTTTCAAGCAATATTTCATTTTATTTTCCTCCTAGTGTGCTAAGATTGGTTGTATGGATTCATAGACCGTGAGTCACACCTAATTTTAGTAAACATTAGGATTGTTCAAAATTTTTATTATTTTCCTGTTATACTAGGATTGGTTGTATGGATTCATAGACCGTGAGTCACACCTAATCTTAGTAACATCAAGATTGCTTCAGAAAATAGAAACTCTATTTTATTCTACTGTGTTAAGGATAGCTATAAAATCATTTGTTATGAGTTGTACCTAAAATTGACAATAGTAGGATTTTTTGAATTGGTGATAAAAATAAAAACAAAACAAAAACAGAAACAAAACAGAACCCAAGCAAAACCAAAACCAAACTCAAAAAAAAAGAAGGAAAAGTAAAAGAAAGGTTGCTAGATGGTGGAAAATAGTCTAAAATAGTCTGCACTTATAGACCTTAGAAAATTATTGATTGAACAAGAAGTTAACCTTCTTTTTGAAAAACAACACCAAACATCTGGGGAAGAGTGGGAACACCTATGCAAACATCTTGATACCATAAAATATAGATCAGATGAATTGAGTCAAATCCAGAGGATAAACATAGCTCAAATTCTAGGGCCAGACTATCACTCACCCTACCTTGAGCTTGTTAGAAGTTGTGAACGGTGGTTAGGGAATAGGAGAGCAATAGTAAACTCAGTAACCTACCTATGGGATCAGTATTTTGAATATTCCCTTACCATCCACAGTTTCCTAGAAAAAATAGAGGATAGGGAAGTAAACCTAGAATATAGCCGAAGATATCATAGGGCACCAAGAGTAGTACTCTTTAGAGAACTATGTCAAGACTTGCGTTATGAACTATAGTTTGAGAACCCTAATCCAATTGTAAAATAGACTTTTATTGTCCAATTGATTACTCTGGTAACAAAAGACTTTGGATTTAATGAAGAGCATTATATGACTCCCGAACAACTCGAACCTATCAATGATATTCATAGGTTGTTCTAGGAAGACTAAAATTTATTTCAAAGTTTCATGTTCAGACCTAGAGACTCAAAAGGTAGATTTATTAAAATCAGTAAACCAGAAGTAGATTGCCAAGAAAACCATAGTAAGAAATCTAAAACTTCTGAGTCAAAAGAAACCAAAACTACATCTTTAGATTCTACATCAACCAAGCAAATTGAAATTCTAGAACAAGATCCCAAAATATATCTGCTACCCAAACCAAAGTTTGATGATCATATCGATCCCTCGTCTATCTTTACCGAACCTATACCTGAACCAATTCTTGAAATCTTATATTCAATCATGGTTGATCAGGGTAGTGAACAAGGGGAAGTAAACATAAATCAAAGGCAAAGGACTAATGATCAAGGAGAAGTAGAAAACCAAAGAGGAGGTGGACAAAGAAAGACTTTTACCTTCCCAATTCCTTCTTCCAAAGATAGGCTAACAAGAGAACCAAAATCGGTCTCTATTGTTGTTTTGCCTACTTTCCATGGGAAACCACATGAGGATCCCGATGCCTTTCTTTTTGAATTTGAAGTGGTGTGCCAGGCTTACTTTTACACCACATATGAGCAAAAACTAAGACTATTCCCTTCTACACTTAAGGATGCAGCCTTAAGATGGTTCATGGGTCTAGGGGAGAATATTTGCAACCGATGGGATGGAGAATGAGGATTAAAAGACATATTCCTCGAAATATACCAAGACTATTGTAGGGTTTGGGATAAGAAAGCAAATTTGTTTCGTATGAATCAAAAATATGATGAATCCCTTGAGGACTACCTCGAGAGATTCTGATTTATGGGATCAAGAGTAAACATTGAGTTGGATGAGGAAGTTCAGAAAGAAATTTTTCTAAAAGGGCTTAAGGAAGATGTCTTAGACATACTAAACCTTATGGAAAAGGGAGATATCCATCAGATGGGATTAGGAGAGATCATAAATATTTGTAAAAATTACTCAAGAAATAAACCATTAAGAAGTAATAAATACCCATCATCAGGAGGAGTAACACGAGCTAAAATTGGTAATATGCTAGAAAATCTCAAAACCAATTTATTGAGCACATTGACATCATCCCTCGACCTCATGGATAAGAAACCGAAGGAGAAAAACATTGAAGAGATATATTGTCATAGATGCAGAAAGAAACATAATCTAAGGGAATGCCCTTTGAATGTTACAAATATTTCCAACATTTTTGCCTGTTGCAAAATCTGTGACAAAAACCATAATACTAAAAATTGCAAATATATCTCAACTATCAAAACCGCTATCAAAGAGCCTGAGGTTGAAGAGGTAGAATATGTCTACTTTATAGCTCAAAGAAGGAATGGTCCATTTAATGGTCCACCCAATTGGTCAAACTCTAATTATTCCAACCAACAGAGACCTAATTATTGGTCAAATCCTCCAAATTGGTCAAATTGGAATCAATATAATCAAGATTGGAACATGCCTCCTTGGGCACAATTCATACCCAATTCATATGGAAATTCACCCCCATGGATGGTAGGCCAAGGTCAAAACACATCTAGTTGGAATATGAATGGCCAATACAATCAAACAGGACCGAATGGTCTCAAGGGCAGCCCCAACAACAAAACTTTCAAAATCAATTTAGGGGGCAAGTACCCCAAAACCAACCTCAAAATAGACTCCTTCCACCTCCAAACAACAATCCTCCTAAAAAGCCTCCTTTACCAACTCAACCTGTGCCTAACCCCAATAATAATAAAAATACTCAATAGGTCTATGAAACAAATGAGGCATGTTCAATATCTATAATGCCTTGTCAACAAATTCAATTAAGATCTGGGAAAGTATTGGATGATCATAGAGCAACCCTCACAGAACTTGAAGAACCTACCAAAAACTTGAGCAAAGAAAAATGACAAGATGATAAATGTGAGGAAGGAATAGAAATTCCCCAGAAGAAGTGTTGGATCAATAGAAAGAGGTTCAAATTTCTCAAAAAGAAATAAGAGCTCCATTTCCCGAAATACTGGCTATACCAAAGGAACCATCTAAACCAACTTTCAATTTTCTTCAAGAATTGGAAAATGTCTCTATTAGAATTCCTCTTTTACAAGCTATTAAAGATATTCCCATCTACTCTAAATTGGTAAAGAATATAACAAATTCACAAAGGAGAAAGAGGAATGAACCGAGGACTATTCAAGTTATAGGGCAACTATCTGAAATCATGATTGGTGAGAAATTGTTACCAAAATATACAGACCCTGGAGTACCTATACTCACAGTTCACATTGGTAGGACAACCTTGCATAATGTCTTAGTAGACTTAGGGGCTGCCATAAATGTCATGACAAAGGAAACAACAGAATCTTTAGGGGTACACATGATTCAACCAACCTCTATAGTGCTTCAACTTGTAGATAGATCTACCATTAAACTAGAAGGGAAACTAGAAGATATTATAGTTTCTATAAGTTCATGGGAATACCCTATAGACTTTATAGTCTTACAACCAAAGAAAAAGTTAGGGGGACACCCCTTGATATTAGGAAGACCATGGCTTGCAATAGTTGATGCTTATATTAGTTGTAGATCTAGGAATATGACTATTTCAAATGGTAAGTATACTAAAAATCTTAGCTTGTTTCCTGAATCAATAAAAGACAATGATTTTTCAAACCAATTGTGGTATGATTCTCCTGAAGACTTAGATGATCTACAAAATTTATCAATCAATATGCTAGGAGAGTGTTTTCAACAAGAAATTGAAGGGCCTTTAGCTTCACTTCTTGATGAGGAACAAGGTGCTAATGAAGTTACCATGACTAATGGTGAAGCAAGCACAAGTTACCCTCATCAGATGGTCCCTTACAATTATCAACTAAACACTCTTAAACATGGAATAATGAGTATAGATAATAATTATAAACAAATAGATATTACATCTGGAAAAGCTTTAAATATAAGCAATGAGCTTACAAACATTCAAGAATCACAACTGATAGAAGTGTTAAAGAAGCATTGGACAACATTTGCATGGAATTATGAGGACATGAAAGGGATACATCCGAGTATTTGTACCCATCGTATTTTCATTCAAGAAGGTTGTCACCCAGTAAGACAACCTCAAAGGAGATTAAATCCAGCTATGAAAGACATAGTTCAGGAAGAAATTGTTAAGCTCTTAAATGCGGGATTTATATACCCTATATCTAATAGTCAATGGGTTTCACCATTGGTGATAGTTCCTAAAAAGAATGGTAAATGGAGAATTTGTGTAGACTACAGAGAACTAAATAAAGTGACAAAGAAGGACTATTTCCCATTGCCTTTTATTGATCAAGTCCTTGACACTCTAGCTGGTAAGAAATACTTCTATTTCTTGGATGGATTTAGTGGATATAATCAGGTCTCAATAGCTGAGGAAGATCAAGAGAAGACCACTTTTACATGTCCCATAGGAACTTATGCTTATAGAGTATTACCTTTTGGTCTATGCAATGCACCTGCTACATTCCAAAGAGTTGTTCTTGCTATTTTTGCTGATATGATTAATGAATGCGTAGAAGTTTATATGGATGACTTTACAGTCTATGGTGACACCTTTGAAGAAACTCTAGCAAGTTTACAAAAATTCCTAGCTAGATGCATAGAGCAAAACCTTTCTCTAAGTCATGAAAAGTGTTTCATGATGATGAGAAGGGGAATTGTTTTAGGACATTACATATCCGAAGAAGGTGTTAAGGTAGATCCTACAAAAATACAAGTTATTCAATCTCTTCAACCTCCAAAAACTCAAACAAAGGTAAGAAGCTTTTTAGGGCATGCAAGATACTACCGAAGATTCATTAAGGATTTCAGAAAAATTGCTTCTCCTATGCTTAAAATCTTAACTAAAGATAGCGAATTTGAATGGATTGAAGCATGTCAAGAAGCTTTTGAGATCATAAAAGAAAAATTGATTACTGCTCCAATCTTAAGGGGACCAAATTGGAATTTACCATTCCATATCCATTGTGATGCCTCGGGGTATGCAATAGGAGTAGTACTACAACAAATAGAGAATAAAATACCTTATGCTATCTATTATGTGAGTAAAAATTTGCATGGAGCTGAGCTTAATTACACCATCACTAAAAAGGAATTCTTAGTTGTAGTCCATGCCATTAATAAATTCAAACATTACATAATAGGGTATGAAGTATTTGTTCACACTGATCACTCTGCCATTAAGTACTTAATGAACAAAGCTACAGTAGGAGGTAGAGTGGTTAGATGGCTTCTTTTGTTACAAGAGTTTAATGTTACAATCATAGATAAGGTAGGAAAGGATAATGTCATTGCAGATCACCTATCTCGTATGCAAATATTTGATGATAATGAGTTAGTCCCTGATAATTTTCTCGATGAACATTTGTTTGCTCTCTCTATCTTCACTCCTTGGTATGTTGATATTGTAAATTACCTAGTAACAAGAAAAATACCTCAAAACTATACACCGCATGAGCATAGAAAACTAATACGTCAGAGTATTCCTTATATGTGGATTAATGGAATCTTGTTTAAAACATGCCCTGACCAAGTAATTAGGAGATGTGTGCAAGAAGAAGATGTATATGACATCATTCGGGAAGCACATGAAGAACCCTATGGAGGTCATTATGCCACCCAAAGGATAGTTAGTAAAATACTACAAACTGGTTACTTTTGGCCTACTATGAATAAATATACCTATAAATTTGTTGATAGATGTGATGCTTGTCAAAGAGCTAGTAAACCTACGCCTTCAATGGAAATGCCTTTGGTTCCACAAGTAATGTTTGAACCATTCGAGAAATGGGGGATTGACTTTGTTGGACCAATAGACCCTCCAAGTGTAGGTAATAAACACATACTTGTGTGTACAGACTATGTCACTAAGTGGGCTGAAGTTAAAGCTCTACCACGAGCACAAGCTGAACCAATAGCTAATTTCCTTTATGAAAATATTATGCAACGCTTTGGAGCACCTAGAGAACTAGTTTCGGATCATGGATCCCAATTTCTCTCCAAGGTAATTGCACATTTTGTTGACATCTATCAAATAAAACATAGGAAAACCTCACCATATCACCCTCAAGCTAATGGACAAGTAGAAGTTATGAATAGAGAACTTGAAAAGATCATTACAAAAACTATAGTTGTTAATAGGGTTGATTGGGCCGAAATATTAAAAGAAGTTGTATGGGCATACAATACAACTTGGAAAACCACCATGGGATTGTCACCTTATGAAATGGTCTATGACAAAAAAGCTATCATGCCCATTGAATTTGAGATAGAAACTCTTCGCACAATGATACAACTTGACATGAATTTAGATCGAGCACAAAAGGCTAGATTGGAAAAGTTAAACATTTTGGATGAAAGGAGACTAGAGGCATTACACAGGACTGAATTAACCCAACAACAAAGAAATAAATGGCATGATAAACACATTATACCACGAACATTTCAACCAGGAGATTGGGCCTTGTTGTTTGACTCCCGCTACCAAGATTTCCAAGGTAAATTGAGGACAAGATGGCTAGGACCCTATGAAATTGAAGAGATGTTCGGGAATGGTACAGTTAAACTTAAGCCCATAGATGATTCAACAAGAAGACTACTAGTAAATGGGCATAGGCTTAAACTTTATAAAAAGCCATTATCTAAGGAAGAATTCATACACCACCTTAAGCAACAAGCTGATTTGCAGTGTATCTCTAAACTACAACCAACAACTATTGAATGATAACTTCTCTCTCTTAAAAAAAAAATATTTTGCTTCCTTTGTTTCATAATGGAGTTCCTATATTTGCAATACTTATATCTTATTTTCATCAATTTTCAGTCTCAATATTATTTCAAAAATATCCCAAAAAGGACATTTCTTTTACTTATATCAGTCTGAGAACTTGTAGGAAAATGACTGCCACACTTTGCATAATACTTTGTTTGCTAACAAAATCTAGGTGTTTTCAATTACTCAACCACCACTAGTGTTTTGAGAAAATTTTCATTGAAAATCAAGCAATATTTTGGTGTCATAAGTTATCCCTAGTCAATCAAGTTTCCTCTTGGACTACGCACATTATAACAAATAAAAATATTGTGAAGTATTGGAAAGGCTAACTCATGAGTTACTATTGCCATAAAGTGAATGGTTTCCCCTACTTATCCAATTATGTGCATGGTCTAGATAGCTAATGAATTGGCAAAAGGACAAGCTCCCCCTTCACCCAAAAAAAAAATCCCTTGCTCTCTATCTAAATGAGCAAGTATCCCACAAATTATCTTCTTGCTTCCCCTTAAATAAGCAGGAATCCCAAAAAGCAATAAAAATCCCTTGCTTCCTCTCAAAATGAGCAAGTATCCCAAGAAAAATTCAATAAAATAAGGGTGAAGAGCTTGAATCCCTAGAATTCTTAGTGTCTCAAAAACCATGGGGTGATCCTCATTACAGCAATGGGTTGAATGAAACCCACCTGGCAATAAGGTATCCTTACGTAGTAGCGCTAAGTCTGGACAAGACCTATGGATGCTCTTAGATAAGCTAGCTTGTTGGCATAAGTGACCATTGTTTTACTCAATCCTTACTCATGATGGGAAATGAACATTCACTGCACACACAGTTGGTCCTTGAGAGGCTTGAAAACATTAGGATAACTTTAACATCATATTGATTTGTGATATGAATAGATGAATTTGTTTAAGGCCACTAGGATGATTGAGTCTTTGTGAAACAACTCTAGAATATCATAAGCAGGCAAAAGTCAGAAGCAAATTCCTATATGGGTACTATAGTTCATTCCATCCTACAAAAATGTGGTTTGTATTTTACTTATAGGGACAAAGTAGTAAGGATAGGGTTACAATTCCCATCAGGACTCTTACAGAGTGGTTGGGAATCCAACTCCCCAAAGCTTTGCACCCCTATAAGAACATCAAAAATATGTATACCCCCAAAGAAAAGGAAAAGCCATCACAATGATATCAGAATATCTATCCCACTTTTCTATTCACAACTAGTGTTAAAATCATCCACACCTTTGATAAAGATCTATTTTGCATATATTGATGACTGATATCAAGTTTACAATCATTACTTTTCTCTCACTTGGAACTCCTTAATGAAATTCAGGAAGCATAATCACAAAAATAATAATAATAAATAAATATATATCTAGTATAAATAGAATAATCCCCCATAAATAAAACTCATTACTATATCCAATTCACCATAATATAAGTCTTTACAAAAATAAAACCCTCTTCATTTTGTTTTGGCTATATAGCCAAAAATACAGTTTGGGGGGAAGTAAGTAAAAGACATTCAGAATCCATAATAAAGTTTGGGGGGAAGAATCAGGTAAAGTATTTTCTCAACTCTATAATTACAGTTTTTGTAACTAGGTTCTGTAGACAACTTCTATAGATAGTTTCTATAAACATCTTCTATAGACAACTTCTATAGATAGCTTTTGTAAACATTTTTTGTAACCAAGTTCTGTATATATATTTTGTAGATAGGTTTTGTATACATATTCTATAGATAGGTTCTGTATACATATTCTACAAATAGGTTTTGTAGACATCTTCTGTAAATAATTTTTGTAAACATCATCCGTAGACAAAATCTGTAGCGCATCTTCTAAATTTTTCTAAGTGTCAATATTAAGACTGGCGCAAGTAAAGACGACACGTGTCAACATAGGAATAAAGAGGAAAATTATTAATATTATTTATTAAGGTTTCAAGAATAAAGAAAAAAAGGGTAAATTGCATGAATATTTATAAAATTTCCTTTGACCACCCTTTGAAACTCATGAAACTTGGCATACGGACTAAGGTATGAAATTAAAATTTAAAATATATATATATATATATGCAAGGAACTGATACCCAAAAGTATGCTAAGAGTCTTTCCATGAATGCATAAAGGTAAAGCTTGAAACATTACCATAACCTAGCATTTGACGTGTATGTCTATGATTGGTTATCACAATTTAAAAAGACCTCGACCATAAGGAAAGCATGGACGTTGACCACGAAGGACATACAAACATTGATCACGGGGCCAACATGAATGTTAACATGATAAATAAATAAAATAATTAAAATGAAACATGCAAGTAATATGACATGGGCATTATCGACTGCACACATAGCAAAAGTAAGCATACACATGGAAGGGTTAAAAATTTAAAAAGTTTATTTTTATGCATCTTAGTGATTGAATTCATAAGGTGGAAAAACATTATCATTTAGGGCACAAAAATAACCCTCATCCATGCAAGGTTTCAGGAGATATCGCACCAAAAATATAAGAAAATATGAAACATCGACCACCCCAAAACCATCGGCGATGAGTGACATGTGGCTTTACGATGTAATAAGAAGAGACACCATAGATAGTAAATGCTATCCATCGATTAAAACCTACACAAAGGGCCATGATCAAGGGAAGGATGAGTCACATGCCAAATTTTGGAAACTTCCTCTATAAAACAACACCACCCTACCATTTCCAAATGTTTTCGATCATCGACATGTAATCCTTAGGATCCAATCGGGTGAAAGAGACATGGATATGTTCAGGACTATCGATTAAAGTAGAATAGAAGGCCATGATTCACCACATCACATGATTGCATGCAAAAAAAATAAAAATCTAAAAATTTTCTTCTCCTTCCATAGAAGCTCTGCGAATTTGAAAGAAAAACCCTCTATGATCTGAAACAAACAAAATTGTCGATCTAAATGAACATTGAAAAGGGAAATTACCATAGATGAGAAAAATTGTGAGTGAGAAGGTAAAAAAATTATGGGTGAAGAACAGTAATCGATAGGAAATTTAAAGCATCATCGTGGGGTGACATAAAATTGATAGCACCAAAAGTGACAAAGGTAAATTTTAAATCATTTCGAATAAAAGTTTTGTTGTTTCTAGTGAAGAATGGTCACAGAAGATAAAATAGTACTTTATGTCCTAACCATTCTACTTTGAAATTTTTTAATTATAACTATATAGAAGTATAAACTTATTTTTATCTTCTACGTTTCTTTACATACAAAAACTCTTTTGTAAACATTATGGAAATTTCTCCTTTGTCTGCATAAGGATATTTTGGAAAATGATTGTTGCAGGTTTTCGATTTGTCCAAAAAAAAATACTAAATTGTCCCACTCAATATTAACCCTTACCCCGCCTATTCTTGTCCATCAAAATACCTAGATCTATGTTTCAGAAGAGGAGTGAACCCTCTTCCATCCAAATGCAGAACCCTAGTGACTCTGTGAAGAAATTATTCCAAGATGCTCGATGGTGGGATGCCCTTACAAAATTTCAAGGGCATGACCAAGGCATGGTGAAGCAGTTCATTATGAACTACAACCCCATGACTATGGTCACCCGTGTTGGAGAAATCTCAATCGCCATCAACCCTAGTCTAATCTCTGAAACTTTGAGTCTACCTGAAGTAGGACAACCCTACTATAAATCCTACTCTAAAAGTGTTAAACAAATGATTGAGAAGTTTGGAGAATGGTGCACTATGATCCATGATAAGGAAGGTTGGACAAAAGGGATAGCCACCTCCTCACTTCCCCTTAAATGGCAAGAAGCTGTTGTACTCATTATAAAAATTTTCATGCTAGAAGGGAGGTTATCTAGTTGTGGGGGATATCATCTTAAAATGTTAATAAATCTTAAGTACCCAGGATAGAAGGATTGCATTATAAATCTATCATATTTTCTATATCAATCTCTTAAGGCTACAGTTCTCCGTGTGCACCCCAAAAATCCTAATGATAGCCCTAAAATCCATCTGATTGCCCATCATGGATTAATTAAACTTCTAGTTCTACAAAAAGCACATGAAGCCAAGATAACATGGGAAACTATTGTAGAGGAGTCCAACCTATCAGTTCATTTTGAGTCTAGTGATAGTGAACCCCCTGAAGATAGTACATTTGGTGAGGATTTAGAACCAGAAAGTCAGGAAGAAGAACCTATAGAACGTAAATGTCGTATCAATACCAGGTTGACCAAAACCTCTCAACTTGCATATAAAACCCGATGTAAGAAATTTATCCCTAAAAACTAGGAAGTGGGAGAAATGTTTGGACAAGATACTAACTTACCTATGCCTGAGCCATCCATGGAGTCTTTGGCATATCTTTGGATGCAATAGACTCTACTACACATAAAACTTGATAGGCTCTACAATGAGTTTACAGAACACTCAAAATTGGTTCAGTGTGCCCTTACTCTCTAGTTAGACTTGCTCAAACAAATTGTTGCGGATAGGGTGATGAAACCTGTTGACCCAGTCAACCAACTACCATCTATCAATACCTCTCCAAACAAAAGTTCTACAATCGATAGAAAACAAAGAAAATCAGTCAATTTTAGCAAGATTATTGATTTCACCAAAGTTCTCAAAGAAGACAACTCAATGCCAATTGCTAGCTTACTTCAACAAAATCATCCTCAAGAACTAGGCCCATCCAATAAAGCTAGAACTTCCCAAAGAGATTTGGTCTTGGACATTGGGATACCCCTAGATATTGATGCAATCATTAATAATATGGTTGCATCAGTAGAACAACCTCCACCTTCCAAGATGCAGGATACGATGCAGGAGGAGGGATCTGTTGAGGTGGAGCATGTAAAAACTATCATGGTTGAAACTCCAACTGATGATCAAAAATCTAGAGAATAGGTGTAGAAAGTGAAGCGTGAAAAGAAACTTGCTAGTAAAATGACCACCATCCTCATAAATTTCTTCTCGATGATCAAAATTCGGATAAAAATTGAATATTGATAAATTAATTTTCATGATTTTATAGATATACTTTATTTAATATTTAATGTTGATATAATTTCATTTTTGCAAAATGATTTGAATGCTTTATCTTCCATATGTTTGTAGATATATTCTATGATATGTGTTTAAAAAATATTGCAGTATGATGTTTATGATTGAAACTATTTGATTACCATAACTGCAGTATTGATGATTACATAATTGTAGTGTTTTTCAGCTTTAAGAGATCATCTCTGTGCAACACTATGAAGTGATTATGATATTTCATTTATTTTTCTACCAGAGAACTGTTATGATATTTTCTTTGCAAGAGATAGAGATATTCTCTGAAGAGCTGAAATAATTTATTTTAACTGCAAAAATTTACCTGAAAATAGTGTTATCATATTATCATATGTTGATATATGTTTTAAGTTATTTCTAAAATTGTTCATTTCTTGTGATTGCAGTATTGTTACAAGTGTTTCTCAGAAACTACACTTAATAGATCTATTTGATTATCCTTGAAGAATAGTTGTACTATCATATTTCATAAATCTGCAAGAATATTTCTGAGAAAACTAAAAATTTTATTTACCTATTATGTTCAAAATATTTCATTTATCTACAAAAATTTGGATTATAATATCTGATATGTATGCAATATTTGTGATGTTCTGTTAAATCTCATTTTCTCTGTATGCATGAGGACATGCATATCCTTCAGTTTGGGGGAAAATGATGAGTGTTAATTTAGCATACATTGTATGTGATATATTGTGTGATTTATGACTTTAAATCATGAATGTAATGGAATTTTAATGATTACTTCAATTTATTTATGTAATTTATTAGTTAAAATGATGAATATGGTTAAATTGATAAATGCATGAATTTTACACAAAATTTGTGCAAGTTTTGTATGCTTGGATAGGAAAACGTTGAAGGACGTTCACAGGAGTTTGATGCGGCAAAACATGATTCAAACCAGATGTTGAACATAAGAGAAGATAGTCATGAGGATGATGAATTGAGAAGACTGTAGATGCGGGTTACAAAACATAGTTGTTGAAGTCTATTATAGAACACAGTTGCTAAAGTCTGTTATGGGACACAGTTGCTGAAATATGTTATAGAAGATAGTTGCTGAAGACTGTTATCGAAGACGTCTACCACCAAGAGTTACGGAAATATTTGACCAAGTCAATTGACCAACACACTGCGTGCCACATCAGTGACAGCATGGCATTCTTACATGGCAACATGTTGTTACGAAATATTTCCAATTAGCATAGTTGGTTGACTTGTCAAATATTATGCATGAGGAACTTATGATTATTGAAGTTGTTATAAAGTTGTTTTATAAAATTATAAAGTTAGTATGTTGTTAGGTTGTCTAGATTTCGATGCAAGATGTTATGTCCTCTCCGTGAATAAAGGGGCATATAGTTGTATTGTTATATCTTGCAAAATGTTCAAATTAGAAGTATTTTGTTATGTTCGTTCATGAATTGCCACTTGGACCACTTAGATTATGACTAAGTCCAAGTAGGTTAGGAAACTATGTCAGTTTAGATTATTTCTGTTAGGAACATAGTTGTCGCATTATCAAGCCAACAAAGCCACATGGAAAATACGTGGAAGAGTTTTATTTAGAATGTCCAAAGCGACATTATATATTACATAGGGAGACCTTTGAAAAGGTCTAATGGAGAAATGTCTAATGCTTATTAATGTTACAAAAATAATTCTGTACAATTTCTGAAGAAATGTGCAACTATGTACGCCTAAATTTCCAGTAATAAAGCAACAACACTTTTTGTTACGCATGGTAACTGTATCAATTACTTTGTCATTTATTTCTGCATGATTTCTTTTATGTAATCATCATTGTATTTTTCCTACATTCATAGATTAGAATAATGTTAGTAGTATTAATGCACATTAGTTACTGAGATAAAATAGTTTAGGGGAGAAAGACTTACATTGTCCTCTAGGAGGCAGGGCCCACTCCTACAGTCAGTCCCTATTCTCTCACCCTTGTAATAGGATAGGAATAGTTAGTACGTAGAATTAACTTTAGATTATAAAATAAATTAAATTACATTATCATAGAGTATAAAGTAAAAATAGATAATTAAAACTAACTATTTGCACGAGGATCCTCATCAGTAGGCAATTTCATTAGTAGGTAATTACATTATTAAATGCATCAATAGATAAACACATTGTTAGGCAAATATCATGTTTAATTTATATAAATCATAAATTGCATATTATTTCAATTTTTGCATAATTTTTGTTTACTGCAATTGTTATTTTTCCTACAAAACCTGAGACTAAAAGAGAACAGAATCAAGTCTAAGTATTAATCACTACGGTACAATCTATATTGGATTTCTACTCTTTAAATCTAACCTTGATTACCCTGGATTGATAAAATTAAATGTAAGCATTATAGCTAGACACTTAGGCTCCTAGAATAGATGTGAGGAGGATTGTAATAGATTGTCAAGATGGTTATTCATAAGAACTTGTACTTGATTAATAGTTGTAGGTGCTTGGCAGCAACTAAGTGCTATGTTTATGGTGCATTTAGTGCATTTGATGAGGTATGAGTTATTATTTAACTACAAGGTGTAAATTTTGTTGAATACATCATAGTGAGTCTTCCTATCATATTGATAGGGATTTCCAAGCAATAATCCATATCAATCCATAGAAGTCACACCATAAATGATCTTATCCACAAACTTAGGACCAAAAACAAATGCCACTATGTAGGCATGTGTGATTTTTGAGGTAAAGCCACTGTCATTCCAATTGTAATTTATCAACAATAGACCTTGTAATCATTTGTTTTTGTGATCCATTGTCGATGATATAATCCACAGATAATTCATGGATGAGGTGAGCACGTGTGATGAAAAAATTTTCATGTTCTCTTGTAGAATAAAAATGGATCACTAAGGTAACTTGATTGAGTTGACCTTTCAAATCATCATATATCATATCTTCTTCAAAGTCTTGATAGGAACTTGCTTAGTTTCCTTATCAAGAGACTACATAACCAAACTTTTCTTCTTTCCTAGGGAATTCAAACTTTTCATGATCCTTTATTTTATAATAGTTACAAATTTTGTTAGAATTTCTAACATCAAAATATGGAGCATGTGTAGGATAAGAAGAAGAAAAAAAAGAGAACAAGGAGTGGGAGAAGAGAAAGGAGGTCTTTTCTCCATGTGCTACTGATTTGAAGACCTAGAAACTCCTATGGAGTTGAACTATTATGATCCTCTTGATTGTGAAGTAAGCTTCTCCTCGACAATTTGAGCCTAGTTACAAGTTGCATACAACGTCGAAAGAGAATTATATTTCAACTCACTAAACAAAGGTGCTTGTAATCCACTCTTATACTTGATGATAAAAGCAACAAGTAAGTCTTATATGCTAATTAGTATCTATAACCCGATGAACTAATAAAAGTAATCTTAGATAGTCATGTGGCTTCCTTGTCTCAAGCAAATCCATTTGATGATTAGATCCTATCCATAGTTTTAAGGATAAAATGTATCCTTCTGTTGGCAATTTTGGGTACTTTGGGTACATTGCCTTTGCTCAAGTATATAGGTTGTCATTGATGTCAAGAAGCTTTTGAAGGAATTTTATTTGATGTCAAATAATTTTTTTTGATGAAGGTTACGCCATGACATTTTCAAAAGTCTTTTGCAAACCCCAAGCTGACAGGTTCGAGAGAAAGAGCTCGCAGTGAAAAAGTGTCGCGATATCGCGACATGTCGGGTTTTCGTGACCCAAAGAAAAGAAAAGCGCTAAGGAGAAAAAGTGTCGCGATATCGTGACATGTCAGGTTTTCACGACCCAAAGAACAGAAAAGAGCTAAGGAGGAAAAGTGTCGCGATATCGCGACATGTCGCATTTTCACGACTTAAGCAGGAGAGAGAAAGCAAGTTAGAAAAGTGTTGCGATATCGTGACATGTCGCATTTTCATGACTTAAGTAGGAGAGAGAAAGCAAGTTAGAAAAGTGTCACGATATCGTGACATGTCACAATTTCATGACTCAAAGAGCAAAGAAAACGTACGAAAGCTGAAAGCGTCACGATTTCGTGATAGGTTGCAAAGAAAATGTATGAAAAGTTGATAGCATCGTGATTTCGCGATGGGTTACAAGGAAAGCGTACAAAAGCTGAAAGCATCGCGATTTTACAACGGGTTGCAAAGAATGCGTATGGATGTAGAAAGTGTCACGATTTTGCAACAAGCAGAAAAGAAAGCAGACAAAAGCAAAAGTGTCATGATTTTGTGACAGAAACTGAAAGTAGGTCTTCTATAGGAGAAGTGTCATGATTTTGTGACAAAAGTAGAGAGGAAGGCTATGAAGACAAAAGTGTCACGATATCGTGATAGAAGTGAAGATGAAGTCTGTAGAGGCAGAAGTGTCGCGATATCATGACAAAAGCCAAAAGAAAGTGTACGGTTGCAAAGGTGTCGTGATATCGTGACATGTTGTAGTTTCGTGGCAAAAGCTACAAAAGAGTTATAGAGGTAGTTGAAGCCGACAAAGTTAAATGTGAGCCGACGAAGATTAGGGTTTGCAATCGATGAAGTTTAGGGTTGTGCAGTTGACTAAAGATCAGGGTTACAGTTGACTAAGATTAAGATTTTGATCTTGAAAGTGTTATTATAAAAGGTAGGCTATTTTGAAGAGTTGGTGGTGTTGTTGGTGGTGACATTCGTAGATAGAGCATAGAGTGAGAAGTTCGATCGTTGAGAGTAGAGTGCAAAATTTGATCAAAGTGTGTAGAGTGAGTGAAGATTCATGGTGAATTGTTCTAAGTGCCGTTGTGATTGCATAGATAGTGCAAAGGTTGAAGTTCGACCAAGTGTGGCTGTGAGTGCGTAGAAAGAGTAGAGGGCGTAGAGAGCACAAAGGGAAAAGATGAATGTGGAGTGCTGTTGTATGAGGACAGAGGTGCACTGGTTCTTTGAGAAGAACCTGAGGACAGATTTGGCAAGTCTTTGAGAAGGCTTGTGTGCAGAGGATTGATTTGTTCAAGGGTTGGACAGATCTGACAGATAGAGGAAGACTTGTACTAGACCGATCGACTATGTTTGGTACAGAGTTGCTGAGCTGCTATGGATGTGATCATAGAAGGCAGAGGTCTCTTAGGCTAAGCATTGAGGATAGGAGGTCTTCGGTGGAAAGGAGTTCCACGTGCTCGGCAAGAGGTAGAGGCAGTTGATCTTCTGAGGGATCATTTCTAGAGCAAAGGGGAAGGTATCTCCTTTGAGCAGAGGCTCATAAATTCTATTTGGTGGAAGGTATCTCCTTTGGGCCGAGGCTCATAAACATTGTAATTGGGAAGGATTCCCAAAGAACTTTGAGATAAATTTTAGAGAAAAGTTTTGTGGACGTAGCCTAGCCATTTTGGGTGAACCACGTTAAAATTGGTGTCACTTTGTGGATGATATTGTGCATTGCTTTGATATTGCTTTGGGTATATTGCTTTACTGTTTTGAAGTATAAAGGAAAAAGTAAAAAGAGGTCTTATACTGTTCACCCCCCCTCTCAGTATAAGCTTGTGTTCTTCAATTGGTATTAGAGCAGGTGCCTTCGAAAAGTTTAACAGCTTGAAGGAAAAGCTAGTAAAGAACACAATGGATCATTCAAGTAGCAATGCAACACCTATTCTTGATGGGTCAGATTTTGGTCTTTGGAGTGCAAGGATGAAGGTTCATCTAATGGCACTTGGTAATGAGGTATGGGAAGTGATTGAAGATGAGTACACTATTCCTGTACATGGTCCTAATACTAAAGAAGAAAGGCTCCTACATCACAACAATTCAAAAGCAATGAATGCAATCCTAAAAGGCTTACAGAAAGCAAATCTCACCAAAGTGATTCACTGCAAGACAACTAGTGAAATGTGGAAACAATTGAAGGTGGTTCATACAGGTGATACAAATGTCAGAAAGGCCAAGTTGAGACACTTCAAAGGTATGTTTGAACAACTCTAGATGAATTATGATGAAAATATTAGTGACTACATGCTTCGTATGGATGAGGTTGTTAACTCCATGAAAGACTTAGGTCTTGAGCTTGCTGAAAATGATGTTTGTGATAAGATTTTAAGATCTCTTCCTAATAGATTTAGTGAAAATATTTTTGCTATTGAGGAAGCTAAAGATTTGGATAAGTTGAAAAAGGATGAGCTCCATAGTATACTTGTAGCATTTGAGTTGAGAACTCAAGTGAAGGTTGATGTCAAGAAAGAGGCAGCTTTCAAGGCTACCAAGAAATCCAAGGGTAAACAGCTTCAAGATAGTGATGAGTCTTCTAGTGATGAAGAGGCATATTACAACAAGAAAGGCAAGTTCTCTAGAAAGCACAAAAGCATGAAAAATATAAGATGTTTCAATTATGGAAAGTTTGGTCATTATGCTACTGACTATACTATTCCCAAGAATGAAAGTGATGAAGATAAATAGGATTCTATGAGCAAGGTTTCTGAAAAGCATAAGCATCACAGAAAGAACAAAGATGAGCACAACAATCAAGGAAAGAGGTATTCTCACAAGCACAAGAAGAGTTTCTATCTAGACAAAGCAAGTAAGTGTTCTAGTAGTGATAGTGAAAGTTCTTCAAGTGATAATGAAAATGAGATGTTGTTCATATCAGAAAAAGAGGAAGAATCGAAACATAGATTCATTATCATGAAATGTCTTAGATGTGGAAATTTTGGTCACCTTGAGGATGATTGTACAAATAATGATTTGGTTTCCAGTATGTATGAGGATGCTTCAAAAAACTATAAGGAAGATGCTTGTATGGTTTTTGAAAAAGGTAGCACCTCTAGTGATAAGAAATCTGAAAAAGGGTTTGATGATTCAGAAAGCAAACAAATAAAGGATCTTGAAAGTGAACTTATTAATGCTCTTAGTGCTTTGAAAAAGGAAAGAAAGAAGAATGCTAGACTCAAGGATAAGTTAGATGAATGTTGTATGGAGAGAGATGATCTTATAGAAAATCTTGATTTCTCTATAGCTAAGACACAAGAACTCAAGGATGAGTTAGAGTCTAAGGTTCTTGAGTATAGTGAGTTAGAACAGAAAATGGCTTCTTTGAAAGAGGAAACTAAAGAGTACAAGGATAAGCTTTACAAGTTTCAAGATAGCTCCAAAAAGGTTAAGTCACTCATCAAAGGTCAAAGAAAGACAATAGATAAAATAGGCCTTGGTTTTGTTAAGCCACACAAGGAACAAGTTGGAGAGTCTAGTAAGAGACTCCAAAAGGAAGAGAGTTCTTATGAGGAAAGTATTTCAGATCATGAGTCCTTGAATGATAGATGCATAGAAACAGAAAATAGAATTCAGAATGAGAAGAAGAAGTTTTCAGGACCCAAGAGGTCAAATAAAGGAAAATTTCAAGGCAGATGTTTTGCTTGTCATAAGTTTGGTCACATGGCTTCACATTGCATGGCTCAAGTAAAGAAGGTAAACGAAAATTTCAGAAGTGCTAGTTTCTTTCAAGGGTATTGCTACTCTTGTCAACAGTTTGGGCACAAGGTAGTTTATTGCAAGGCACATAACAGGAACAGGTTTGGTCAGAATAGGTTTGGCCAGAACAGGTTTGGTCAGAACAGGTTTGGTCAGAACAGGTTTGGCCAGAACAGGTTTGGTCAGAATAGGTTTGGTCAGAACTGGTGGATTCAAAGATCAGGTTTACCTTAGAGAAACAACATCATCAAGTGTTTCAAGTGCAAAAATGAAGGTCACACAATCAGACAGTGTAGAGCTGAAATTCTAGAATACAGGAACAGGAATAGTGGCATGATCAGGTCCAAGGATCAAGGCATGGACAAGAACAGGGATGAGAACAAGAACAAGAATAGTGATAGGAACAGGAATATGGACAAAGAGTTCAAGAGAAGGCCCGGCAAGGAAGTTATAGATGCTGATGATGATCAGTGCCTAATGGGAGTTTTACTCCCACCCAAAAATTAATCACCTCATCAGGAGGTGGGGGAGGGACCAAGCTAAGAGGCTCATTCTTAGTCTCAAGCCCCAACGGTGACCCTTTGCCATTGATGACAAAGGGGGAGAGATATGAGTAAGGGGGAGAGCTTCAAAGTGAAGAGGAAAGCTTCAATTCAGGGGGAACAAAACTTCAAAGGAAGATTCTAAGTTGTTAGCACAGTTGGTTTTAGTTTTGGCTCTTGAGAAGTGTTTTCAATAAAGGTTTGCCATCAATGACAAAGGGGGAGATTGTTGGCAATTTTGGGTACTTTGGGTACATTGCCTTTGCTCAAGTATATAAGTTGTCATTGATGTCAAGAAGCTTTTGAAGGAATTTGATTTGATGTCAAATAATTTGTTTTGATGAAGGTTACGGCATGACAGTTTCAAAAGTCTTTTGCAAACCCCAAGCTGACAAGTTTGAGAGAAAGAGCTCACAATGAAAAAGTGTCACGATATCGTGACATGTCGGGTTTTCATGACCCAAAGAAAAGAAAAGCGCTAAGGAGAAAAAGTGTCACGATATCACGACATGTCGGGTTTTTATGACCCGAAGAATAGAAAAGAGCTAAGGAGGAAAAGTGTCGCGATATCGCGACATGTCACATTTTTGCGACTTAAGCAGGAGAGAGAAAGCAAGTTAGAAAAGTGTCACGATATCGCGACATGTCACATTTTCATGACTTAAGTAGGAGAGAGAAAGCAAGTTAGAAAAGTGTCATGATATCGTGACATGTCGCAATTTCATGACTCAAAGAGCAAAGAAAATGTACGAAAGCTAAAAGCATCGCGATTTCGTGACAAGTTGCAAAGAAAATGTATGAAAAGTTGATAGCATCGTGATTTTGTGATGGGTTACAAGGAAAGTGTACGAAAGCTAAAAGCATCACAATTTCACAACGAGTTGCAAAGAATGCGTATGGATGCAGAAAGTGTCATGATTTTGCGACAAGCAGAAAAGAAAGCAGACGAAAGCAGAAGTGTCACGATTTTGTGACAAAAACTGAAAGCAAGTCTTCTATAGGAGAAGTGTCATGATTTTGTGACAAAAGTAGAGAGGAAGGCTATGAAGACAAAAGTGTCATGATATCGTGATAGAAGTGAAGACAAAGTCTACAGAGGCAGAAGTGTCGCGATATCATGACAAAATCCAAAAGAAAGTATACGGTTGCAAAGGTGTCGCGATATCGCGACATGTTGTAGTTTCACGAAAAAAGCTATAGAAGAGTTACAGAGGCAGTTGAAGCCGACAAAGTTAAATGTGAGCCAACGAAGATTAGGGTTTGCAACCAACGAAGTTTAGGGTTGTGCAACCGACTAAAGATCAAGGTTACAGCCGACTAAGATTAAGATTTTGATCTTGAAAGTGTTATTATAAAAGGTAGGTTGTTTTGAAGAGTTGGTGGTGTTGTTGGTGGTGACGTTCATAGATAGAGCGCAGAGTGAGAAGTTCGATCACCGAGAGCAGAGTGCAAAATTTGATCGAAGTGTGCAGAGTGAGCGAAGAGTCATGGTGAATTGTTCTAAGTGCCACTGTGATTGCATAGATAGTGCAAAGGTTGAAGTTCGACCAAGTGCAGCTATGAGTGCACAACAAGAGTAGAGGGCATAGAGAGCACAAAGGGCAAAGACGAACATGGAGTGCTGTTGTATGAGGATAGAGGTGCATTGGTTCTTTGAGAAGAACTTGAGGATAGATTTGGCAAGTCTTTGAGAAGGCTTGTGTGCAGAGGATTGATTTGTTCAAGGGTTGGACAGATCTGACAAACAGAGGAAGACTTGTACTAGACCGACTGACTATGTTTGGTACAGGTTGCTGAGTTGCTATGGACGTGATCATAGAAGGTAGAGGTCTCTTAGGCTAAGCATTAAGGATAGGAGGTCTTCGATGGAAAGGAGTTCCACATGTTGGCAAGAGGTAGAGGCAGTTGATCTTCTAAGGGATCATTTCCAGAGCAAAGGGGAAGGTATCTCCTTTGAGCAGAGGCTCATAAATTATGATTGGGGGAAGGTATCTCCTTTGGGCCGAGGCTCATAAACATTGTAATTGGGAAGGATTCCCAAAGAACTTTGAGATAACTTTTAGAGAAAAGTTTTGTGGACATAGCCCAGCCATTCTGGGTGAACCACGTTAAAATTGGTGTCACTTTGTGGATGATATTGTGCATTTCTTTGATATTTCTTTGGGTATATTGCTTTACTATTTTGAAGTATAAAGGAAAAAGTAAAAAGAGGTCTTATACTGTTCACCCCCCTCTCAGTATAAGCTTGTGTTCTTCACCTTCAATGCTTTTACAAGTTCATCCCAAGTATCAAGGGGATTTTGGATACATTGGCATTCAATAACTAAAACTTTAGTCACTATAAAAAATTTTAGTTTTGCAAAAGGGACTCTCTCTTATTCATGAACTTGACTATATGTAAACCAGGTGTCCATATCTAAGATCCAACTATTGAGGACATCAAGATCCTTAGAACAATAGTAAATCTTAACCTCACATTTAGCTTTGGAATGATGGTCATTATTATAAATTTTGACATCAAGAGGTAAGATTTGGACACTAATGCATTGACCTCATTGGAAAAATCACTAACTACATTGGCTAACTTGACCATAGTTTCTACCAAATTTTTTGACTTGGCAAAATGATGAAAACTAGATTCAACTATTGACCAAAATTTTTATAAAGGAGTGGATATTCCAAGTAATTACAAAGCAAATTTGACTATACAAAAGTACTTGGTAAAATGCAATACACAATTACAAATGGTGCATAAAATAAGTTTAGTATATGTAATTTTGGTGAAATTTATTAATTAACTAATTAATCGAGTAATTAATTAATTAATTTTTTAATTAGTGCATGAATACTAAGGACCTCCTTGATTTTATACCTTATGCAAATATTTTATACCTTGAATGGTTGAGCACCTTTCGCGATTAATCCTAAGGCAAAATATTCTAAACCAAAGGGTTGAAACTATGCCAAGTATCGCAAGCAAAAATCATGATCAAGTGCAAGAAGGGTTGGTATAGAATCCAATAAAATTCTTTTCTTTTGTCCTCTGCCTTAGCAGAGGATTCCCACCAAATGGGAATACATGCACCCATCCTATGTGGAAAGCTATCCATGATTTGTCATTATCTTGTTGTACAAGGGTGGAAAAAATATGTTTATCTCTTGCTCATATCGAAATAGCCTGCTATTGTGCCTAAAGTGAGAATGATACACTAGTCAATGCTTTTAGTCCCCTCTGTCCAATTATAAATTCTAAGCACCTATGTGAAACACACTTGCTAGATTGGATGCACGCTAGAAAGTGGACACAAGCCAAAAAGTGGTTGTAAATTAGATTCAATCCTAACATGGATCCAGCCTAGAAGTGGATGCAAACGAATGCAAAAAAATTGACATCGTAGAGAGGAGTTGATAATGTCAAGAAGGTGAACATCATTGGGATAGTGGATGTTGTCAAAACAATTCGTTAGAAATTGGAATAGCAATTGGGTCATTGACTTATTTAATTGACATTACTCTCACATTGTTTATCATCCTGCCCATGCAAGAGCAAATCAATGACTACCAAGTGGACAAGGTTTTATTAAGGTTGAATATAACTACTGAATGATATGATCTTGTTTTTGTGTATAATAGAATATGCATGCACATGGATAACCATGTGAAATGATCATTCAAAATTGATCAAAATTTAATGTATGCGAAAGTCCCTCTCAACGCAATGTCTAAGCACATAGATAGAGCACCCAGATACAAAAACTAGATAGGCAATTATAGGATGTCCTTTTGATGTAGGAAAACTGGAGAGGTGATGCTCGACATTGTTTTGGTTAACTCCAATAAAGGTTTGGATGAACAACAAATCCATAACATAATAATATTGTTATTTCTAAATAAGATAGCAATTCATAGGTACAAATGTAAACTAATCCTATGGAATAGATAATGTTGGACACATGAAAATCATCGTATAAAGTGATGTCTACGTATCAGATAACCAAAAATTTTGGCTGATCAAAGCACATGTTGGAAGGCAACAAAATGAATGGAACACAGGAAAGCATTATAGGTGAAAGACAACCAATTCAAACTAGTTGCTATTTCACTTGATGAGAGAATAAATTTGAGTTGCAAATGAATCATGAGCATGCCAAGATAGAGGTTAAACTTGACCAAATTTCATACACACTCAATATACAACAAGGCTTGGTCATAAAGATTCAAATTCCTAAGCAAAAATTGCTCTGGTACCACTAATGTGGATAGCGACCAAGATATGTATTGCATTAATAATTTGTGCTTAAATATACCCAAAAAAGTACATAATAGTATATATGTTGAATTTGCAATAGAAGTAATACTTTTGGAAGATATTTGATATGCAGTATAACAAATAGCTAACTATAAATAGATACTAGCAAAAAAACGATTCTAAGTAGATGCTAAACCTATAAGATCAACTAACAACCTAAATTCAATGGGAGCTTTGTTTTAAAGTCTCACGTTTTACATAGATGAGAATAATAATAATAATAATAATCCTAAGCTTAATAATAAATAACCCTAATACAACTATCTATTGCATCATATTTTATTTCTCATCAATTTAATAATGGTTAAATTAATGGTATAACACTTTAAAAGTGAGGCATTACAAACAATCTAGGATACATCGAAAGATACAATACTTTGGATTGTATGCTGGAAAGGAATAGAAAAATATTTGAAGGAAATAAAAATAATTTAGAGGTAATAAAAAGGAAGATTTGTTTAGTCATAGAGGGGTCTAAACGAACCCTATTAACTCACCCAATCCCTAATATTGAAGCAGAGAACCCTGATAGATGGATTCAAGTCATCAAATGGAATTATGATGTTGGGTACACAAGAAAAAAAAGGAAGACAAATAATATAAAGTGGAAACCACTAGAGGTGGATTTTGTCAAATTGAATTTTGATGGAGCATCTAAAGGATATACAAGACCAATAGGAGGAGGAATAATTAGAAATAATAGAGGTGATATTTTGTTACATTATGCTTTCAATAGTGGATTTAAGACAAATAAAAAAGCTGAAGCTTACGCAGTTTTGGAAGGATTACAAATATGCAAACAAACGAATAGAACATAGTATGGATGGAAGGCAATTCACTAAGAGTAATAAATACAATTTTGAAAAAGCAAAGGCTCCATGGAACATACAATACATCATTATGGAAATACAAGACCTTGGAACAGAGTTTAAAGAAATCAAGTTTAAGCATATGTTATAGACTAGCCAATAGAGGTGTTTTAATAGAGGATCGTGAAGTTAGATTCTCCTTTCCATGGTTAGAGGAAGTAGTAAGTTTAGTTGAAGCTGACAAGGAAATGTTGACTGTTTGAATAAAACAATGATTAAGATTTACTTTAATGTTTTCCATTGGTAATATTTGATGTATTATATAACATTAATGTGTTTTCTTATATACTATTTATTACACTTTTTGTGGTTGCACTTATTCTTTAGGAAGGAAACTAATAGTCCAGATTTGGTAAAGTGGACTATGATAGCACAAAGTTTTAAAAATATTACTCTACTAGGATGTAGTATGTAGACAGTAGAGGTGGATTTTTGGTATTGTGAAGGCTACTATAGAAAAATATCAAGAAGGATGCTAAATTTTGGAATGTTTGTTGTCCCTTCGTTTCTCTATTTCATTTACTATTGTTATATTTTATTGCTTCTTCTTCCTCTTTTTTTCTTACGGTTATGGTGAATGCATGATTCATAATATTTCTATAAAATAATGCAAATTTAAACATGAATTAGAGTGAGGTCTAAGGCAACAAGATTTGTTGATCACAATAATGCATCAATTACATCCATGGTAAAATATTAAAATTCATAAATAAAATTAAACATGAATTTGTGAAACCCACAATCCACAATAGTCAAACCATTAAAGAGAAAGACACTATGCTCCTCAACACCATGTTTTCAAACCATGTCCATGCTAAATCGTAGACAATAATGGGTGCTAGTGAAGTATAACATTAGTATACTTAGAGATACATTTTTTGAAGGTATAGAAACATAAGGTCCCCTACCAATAAATTGAGATAAAATCCCAATGATATACCTTTTGACATGTCCCAAATTTATGTTTTATTTTTTAAAATAATAGTTAATCCTTTGGCCAAATGTTTCTCTTCCCAAGAACACAAAAAATTCAAATTTTGATCACTCCTGCTTTAGAAGTGATTCTCATCCTCATTGATTAATTGATTTATTTTGATGACAACATCACAAATTAGGTTAGATATTTTATCAAGCATGTCAAATATCTACTCGTGACATATGCTTTAAAAGCTCTAAATGTATCCCAAAGGCTATACGTAGGTCAAAAAGAAAATTGTTTGCCATAAACTTCAACATTATGGATTTTCTTAAGATGCCAAGGCCTGAAAAGATGAAGAAACTAGAACAATAGAAGGCAACACTAGACATAAATGCTACCACCACCCATCTTAGATCGCTCTCACTATATAGATGCTTTCACAACTAATTATGTCCCCTTATCATTTTTGGAAACCTAAAACACCCATCTAACAACATGCACATGTCATCATCATGCACAAGCCTTCCAAGTCACCAAAACCCTTCCTCTTTATCCACTTTCATTATTGTTAAAACTGACACATCATCATCATGCACAAGCCTACTAAGCCTACATGATGTCGTAGACATAAATCATTGTATGTGGACCTGAAAACATCATCAACGTTTAGTGCACATTCCACCTAGAAGTGGAACCTCTTTTATTCACCTCCACCATACTTCAATAAGGCCATGAGTCATTTTCTCTCCTTAGATTCTTGGACTTGGAATATTATCTTATTCGAAAGCATGCATTTCAAGAGTTTAGCTAGCATGAACCAGTAAAGTTAATATAAGCTAATGACCATGTGATATTGCATTGTCTCGATGGGATGACTTTTAGATTTGGATTCTCATTAGTCATGAATCAGGATTATAACATGAAAGATACTATAGGGAGGTTCTATGGGAGGCCCCACCAATATACTAATTAGCATGCAGGACTCATTTGTTGCTCTTATCATCAAATTTAAGAGTGGATTATAGTAACCTTTTTTTAGGAGTTGAAATATACTCTTCTTTCAATATTGAAATCAATTTTTAACTAGGCTTAACTTGCGAAGGAGAATTTTGTTGAGCAATCAAGAGGATCACGACAGTTTAACTCTATAGGAGTTTTTAGATCTCTAAATCAGTAGTACATGGCAAAAAGGCCTTCTTTATCTTCTCCCACCTCCTAATCCTCTTCTTCTTCTCTTACACATTCTCCTTCATTTGATGTTATAAATTCTAATTAATTTTGTAACGATTATAAAATAAAGGACATGAAAAGTTTGAATGCCCTAGGTTGAAGAAAAATTTGGTTGTGTAGTCTCCTAGTGGTGAAAGTAAGCAAGTTTCCATTGAAATATTTGGAGAAGACACAACATATGATGAGTTGAAATATTATCTCAATCAATTCACCTTAATAACCCATCATTCTTTTGCAAGGGAATATAACAATTTATTCATTACATGTGTGCACCTCACCCATGACTTCTCTATAGATTGTATCATCAACAATGGCTCACAAACAAATTGATTGCAAGATTATTGTTGATGAATTATAGATATTTATGGACCGACATCCTCATCCATATTCAATTGGATGGAAGTTTAGTGCCACTACATAAAAAATCATATACACCTACACCATGGCATTTGATTTTGACACCAAGTTTTTTGATAAGTTCATTGTGATGTGACTCCTATGGATTTTTGTAATTTCCTACCCCTTTCAAAGGCAAATAAATTTGCCACCCAAAGAGCCAGGTTTTGATCTTGGGTTCCAAATTGAAAACTTGAATGTCTTATTTGTTGATTTCTTTGATATCACGTGATTTATGCAAATATGAATTTTTTATACTTTTTGCAATAATACAAATTTTGGAAATAAAAATAGCAGCAAACTATAAATGCTTGTATCTTAAAAACTACTCCTCCATTGACTACAAAATTTAAGCACAAAATTATTCTAATGATATTGAGCAAACCCAATGAAGGAAGTTGTAAAAGGATAAGTGTACCCAGATATCTAAAGGCCTGATATAATTTTGGAAGTTAACCCCAGCAACAAAAAACTTATATATTCTTTAAATATGCTTGTAATACAATTTATCCAGCATACTAATTGTTGTTTTGTTGTCCAAAAAAGAGAAGACCTCATACAACATAATGAATACTCCAAATGGGAAGAGTTTGGCCTCAATAAGTGCACGCCCTTTACTGCAACTAGTATGGCCTATTAAAAACCCTTCACAAATGACACATATTCCTTCCAAACTATTGAAGTGTATGGTTGATAAATTGATTAAAAACTATGAATAATCAGTAATACAAGATTTTTCAAAACCCAAGCAATCTAATTTAAAATAGCCTCTAATGGTTTGGCCTCACTGGAAACATATGCAATCTGAAGTAACTCTAAATAGCACCAAGTGCACCCCAAAACTCATCAACAACCTTCCACTTTGAAGCTCAAATCATTCCCCATCATGGAAATGCCACAATCACTCCAAAGATATCTTGAAATCCCAAAAATGATGTTCTTGCTGGAGGCTTTCGTCTCCAAACAAGCCAAATATGCCCTTGCCTATGTTTTTTTTGTCACAAACAAGCCAGATATCTTCCTGCAAACTCTGTTGCAAGCAAGCTCTTACTCAAAATATGAAATGTAATAACCAAAGATGTCCTCAAATGCTCTCACAACCTCTATTTATTCTTTTATTCTTTTCTCGAGTTGGTCGACCCAATGTGGGTAGAATGTGGGATTAAAATTCTTTCTTTTTTACTTGCTTTATGTCAATAATTCATTTACTAATGAACACATATAATGACTTAACTCTACAATATCACTTAATCATATTATAATCTCCCAAATTGGCATCCAAGCTAGGCATTAATAAAACCACATTAAAATATACATTATTTCCTTCAAAATGAGTACTCATAAGCCCCCTAACAAATTATAAAGTCATACTTAGGAGAATAATATAATAATTTAATGACTTTATAATAATTATAACTTCGAAGATTAAAAACTCCATGACCGCTCATCCAAACTCACATCCGAAGATAGAAATGAGTACCCATTTGGCCAAACTAGCCACTCGTAGGACTTCTGCTCCGCAAAAACCAACTTATAAAAATAGTAAGTTCCCTGCAATGATAACCAAACGGGTCTAGTCAATCAGCTGAAGATATATCTGGATACAAAATTTAGCGAAGAACAACATTATCCAATTAATTTTGCCAAAAACTTGAATCACCAAATTACTATAAATAGTAAGTCCTCCCTCAAATTTTAGAATGTCTTTGAAAAACTGGCATCCAAAGGCATACAACCATTTGGTGAAATCCTAACATCCTTTGAGAGAATTCTCACAAAATACAAGCCTGGAAAGGGACATTACAGTCCTCCCTCCCTAATATTGTTTATCCCCAAGCAATCCAATCTCATCACATAACAATCTCAATGACAATTACCATGTGATCCTTGGATCCCAGATGAACAGAAGAACTCCATATCTACAACTGATATAAATCTTGTAGCTTCCTGAAAGAACTTCCCTCCATACTATTTGTATGTCAGGATCCCAAATGAAACTATAGAATGACTCACTATAAAGCTACTGCTCAACCCTATCAAAATTGACCCAGTCAAACTGCACTAGCTGATGAAGCAACCTGAAATGCAAACCAATACTGGGTCCCATAGCCAAGCTGGTAACCTGTCATTCCTCATAACTGAAAGCTTCTACTATGCCACACTGATTACAACTGAACTACTTGTTAGTCTCACAATGACACTGAGAGGGGGGTGAATCAGTGTAGCTCTTTTAAAACTTAAATCTTCAACTCTTAAAGCCAAAACAATGAAAACTTGAAACCAAATAAAACAAGTATAACAAGAGAACATCACACAACACAAGATGTATCAAGGTTCACCGATTTGGCTACATCCTCAAAATGACTATTTGGACTCCCATCCAAATCCAGCCTTTGCAAAGCACCAACTTTACAATCAACTTACCAGCACCCACTAGAAGGAGAACCAACCCCTGATTTATCTACACCAACAGAAAGGAGCACCAACATATTATGGCCTCTTTGAATGGTGTATTTAAAACCTCTAAAAAAATTTGTTTCTCCTTCCATGACTATTCATTTTCTCCTTCCATGACTATTTGTTTTCTCCTTCCATGACTGTTCATTTTCTCCTTCCATGACTGTTTGTTTTCTCCTTCCCTTGTGCATGCATGTGTTTTGGTTTCCAAAAAGGCTTTTCATTTCTATTTTGTGGCCCTTCGTTTCCTTTTCTCCACATGGTCATGCGTCCACTTCTTTCCATGTGTAACGACCATCTTAGATGATTTCAAATCATTAAAGATTCCTTATGTAACATTTTGTCTTATTCATTGAATTTTGTCCTTATGTGACAAATTACCTTATTCAATCTTTGATTTATTCCTTATAGGTCTACATCACTATGCAGTCTTCAGTTTCACTATCCTGGTGTTCATCACTAATATCAGACACACTATCAACTACTCTGTTCCTTGGGCAAAAATGCAACATGTCGCGATATCGTGACACTTTTGTTTCTCTGCCTGCCTGCCCTTTTTGAGTCGCAAAAATGCTACATGTCACGATATCGCGACACTTTTGTTTTGGACCACGAAAATGCAACATGTCACGATATCATGACACTTTTTTTCTCCTTGCTTTTTCTCTTTACTTTGGACCATGAAAATGCAACATGTCGCGATATCACGACACTTTTTTCTCCTTGCATTTTCTCTTTGCTTTGGACCGCGAAAATGCAACATGTTGCGATATCGTGACACTTTTTTCTCCTTGCATTTTATCTTTGCTTTGGACCACAAAAATGCAACATGTCGCGATATCGCGACACTTTTTTCTCCTTGCTTTTCTCTTTTCTTTGGACCGCAAAAATGCAACATGTCATGATATCGCGACACTTTTTTCTCCTTGCTTTTTCTCTTTGCTTTGGACCGCAAAAATGCAACATGTCGCGATATCGCAACACTTTTTTTCTTTGCGGTGTTTTCTTTTTTATTTGATCTTTAGGATATGGGCCACTTCGGTATTCTTGGAAAATATGCAAAAAGGTGGGTCCCCAATTTTGGGGTACATTGTGGAGCAGCCACAACATGATGATTTTTTCAACTTTGCACAAACAACCTGTAAAAACTTCACCCAAACATCAAAAACATACTCATAAGCATTTAACATCATTTTACATACTCTGAATAACCTCTGAACTCCTATCCACTGCATCAACCGATCTATCTGACTGTGTTGAAAACAATGACAATACTGTCGCTACACCTTGCTCAACAATCTCCCCATTTGGAATTGTTGGCAACACATGTGCAATTTCTTGTAACTCTTCTCCCCCTTTGACAACAATACCAAAGGGTTGCTACAAACTCCCCCTGAGTCCATGCACAACATTCTTAGGAAAAAATTATTACACTTAGCAAAAATCACAAACATGAGCAAAAATATAAACAAATACACAAATGCTCCCCCTGAGAATGTGGTCCCGATAGCTAGTCAATTCTTGGGAAGCATGACCACTCCCAATTTATTGTGAAGGTACTCAAAGACTTCCTTGGGCAATGGTTTTGTGAAGATATCCACTACTTGCTTTGTTTTTGGAACAAAATCCAACTTAACCTCACCTTTCACAACTTTCTCCTTCAAAAAGTGATACCGGATAGCAATATGTTTTGTGTGAGAATGCATAACCAGATTCTTTGATATGTTAATGGCACTGGTGTTATCATAATTAACTAAAATTGGCTCACTGAAGTTAATACCAAGATATTTTAGTGTTTGCTTCATCCATAATACCTACGTACAACACGTTGTCACTGTAATATATTCTTCCTCTATTATGGATAAGGAGACTGACTCTTGTTTCTTATTGTGCCATGCAACCAACCTGTCTCCAAGATAGAATGCACCTCCACTGGTACTCTTTCTATCATCTACACATCCTACCCAATCTACATCTGAATATGTAATAAGGGTGAAGTGCTTACCTTTCGGATACCATAACCCATACTCCATAGTACCCTTGAGATACCGAAGAATCCTCTTCACTGTTGTCACATTAGTCTCCTTGGGACTAGCCTGAAATCATGCTACCATGCATACTGCTTGCAAAATATCTGGTCTGGTAGCTATCAAGTATAGTAAGCTCCCAATCATAGATTTGTACATGGTTTGATCAACATGTGGAGATTTGTCATCCTTTCTCAACTTGCAACCTATCATCATAGGAGTTCTAACTGGATTACAATCCTCCATTGTGAACTTTTTTAGCATCTCTTTCACATATTTACTTTAAGAAATAAATATGCCCTTCTCATTTTGATTAACTTGCAACCCAAAGAAATACGAAAGTTCACCAATCATTGACATTTCAAATTCTTTCTGCATCTTATTTGCTAAATCTTTACACGACTCATCTTTGTTGCTGCTAAATATGATATCATCTATGTATACAATAAGAAAAATAAGATGACCATTTTCTATTTTGACATACTAATTACTATCCACCATACCTTTCTTGAACCCTTGTTGAGTAAGATAGTTGTCTAGCCTCGCATACCATGCTCGGGGTGCCTGTTCTAACCCATATAATGCTTTCTTCAGCTTGCAAACCAAGTTAGGATCATCACCAAGTTGGAAACCATCTGGCTACTCAATATAAACCTCTTCTTCAAGTTTTCCATTCAAAAATGTTGATTTCACATCCATTTGATAAACTTTAAAATTCTTGTAAACTGCTAAAGCCAAAAACATTCTAATTGCCTCTAGTCTAGCCACAGGTGCAAAGGTTTCCTCAAAGTCAATACCTTCAACTTGTGCATAGCCTTTACATACCAATCTTGCTTTATTACTGACTACCTATCCATATTCATTCAATTTGTTTTGAAAGACCCATTTAGTACCGATTATATTTTTATTTGCATGTCTTTGTACTAACTCCCAAGTTTTGTTTTTCTCGATCTGATATAATTCTTCATTTATTGCCTTCATCCAACTTTCATCTTTGCTTGCATCAACAAATTTTTTGGGCTCAATGCTGGATAATAGAGAGTAGTTACTTACTACTCTTCTTCTTGTCTGAACACCAACTGTGGGGTCTCCAATTATTTGCTCTCTAGGATGATCTTTTTTCTAGCTGCTTGTTTTGAATTTTTTATTTTCTTCCACTTTTGAATCACTGTTTGAATCATCTGAGTCAATTTTTTGTTTTTGTTTTGTTTCCTTTTCCTCATATCCTTCAATAACCTCTTCATAAATTGGGTATTTCTCTTCATAGCTAATTACTCATTCCCTACCTTCATCAAATTTAACATCGGTACTATCCACAATTTTCCTTAGCCTCTTGTTGTAGCATTTGTAAGATTTTCTTTTTGACGAATAGCCAAGAAAAATACCTTCATCCGCTCTATCTTCAAACTTACCAAGGTTTTCTTTAGTTATTTTGATGTAACACTTGCTGCCAAAAACTTTAAAGTATCTTACTGTTGCCTTTTTACCGAACCACAACTCATAAGGAGTTTTGCTTCCATGCGTCCTCAACATGCACCTATTTTGGATGTATACCGCAGTATAGATTGCATCTTTCCAAAATTTATCTACTACTTTGCTCTCAGTCAACATAGTCTATGCCATTTATTGCACTGTCATGTTCTTTCTTTCTACCACACCATTCTGCTGAGGTGTCCTGGCTACTGAAAACTGTCTCCTAATACCATATTTTTCATAGTACTCTGTAAAATCCTCTGAAATGAACTCTCCTCCTCTATCTGATCTTAAACATTTAATCTTTTTTCCTGTTTGATTTTCAACTTGGTTTTTTAAAACCTTGAACATCTCAAAAGCCTCTGATTTATGCTTCAAAAATAGTACCCATGTCATCATGGAATAGTCATCTATACACAACATAAAATATTTGTCACCATTTATGCTTTGCGTTCTCATGGGTCCACACAAATTAGTATGTATTAGTTCCAAAGGTTTGATTTTGTAGTACTCTTTTGTTTTAAATGAGACTCTAGTTTGCTTCCCCTTTTGGAATGAAGCACAAATGCTATTTGATGGTTTTCCAATGGCAGGAATATCTCTCACTATTTTTTTTGAGCTGATTTTTACTAGATTGTCAAAACTGATATGATCGAGCCTCTTATGCCACAACCAATTTTCTTCTTCCTGTCCAATCAAGCAAGCTCCTTCTGAAGTCTTTGAGAGAGTGTATAGGTTTCTAGATGTCCTCGATCCAGTTGCTATCAACTTTCCACTGTTTGCTTTTTTGACTTCACAACCCTGCTTCTTAAAAATCACTTCATGACCTCTATCACAAATCTGACTTATGCTCAACAAGTTATGCTTCAGATCAACCACAAACGAGACTTATTTTGAATTGATTTTTCCATCACTGATCTTAACTGAACCTTTTCCAACTATCTTATCTCCATCATTATTTCCAAATTGTACTGAACCACCTTCATATTGTTGTAACTTCTCAAATTTTTGTTTGTCACCTGTCATATGACTGGAGCATCCACTATCAAGTATCCATGGTGTAGATTTATTTTGTGCTTTAAATGTTGTTTGTACGATCAAGGATTCCTTTTCTTCCTTAGATCACTCTTTTTCTTTCCACTTTGGTTTGATTACAGTTTTGGGCTCTTGTTTTGACTTTTCTTTTTCAGTAGCTTGTGCATGTTTTTCAAGAAATTTTCTATTTTGTCTCATTCCATTTGGTTGAAATTTTCTTCTCTGAAATTGATTTGATGCAAATGTACTTCGACAATTTCTTACAATGTGCCCAAAATTATGATAGTTATAAAATTCTACTACATAATCCATCAAAGGTGAAAAAACATTTCTACTGGTAAAATTCCTTGGTCCTACATTATACTTGCAATATGAAATGTTATGTCCATAACCATTGCATTTAAAATAGTAACTAGAAAAGAGATTATTGAACCTGGGTGATGGTATTTGCCATGTTGTCGTAGGAGCCATAAATATTCTTCTTCTTTGATGTGTGACATTGGTGAATCCATCATTGTCAATTCTCCTTTCATGCCTTGCATTATTGCTTTCTTTTGCATGAGTCAATTTTTCTTGATCAACATGTTTCTTATCTTCATTCTTTATGGATTCTTCATTTATGGCCTTTGATCCATTTGATGATTCTCCTTCGTCAAAGCCCAAACCAAATTTGATGCCTATAGTCTTTTGGTTTTTTATGATCTTATCCAGCTTCATAGAACTTTCTTCACATTTGTGATAACAACTAATTTTATGATTCATCTCTTCTATCTGCATTCTTAAACCAACAGTCTCTTCTTCTAGCTTTCTACAATAATCTATTTTCATGGTTATTTGCACTTCGAGATCTTCAGATATTTTCTTGGATTCTTCTATCTGTAATTTCAAACTGGTTATGATTTCATTTGCATCCTCAAGCTTTCTTGAAATTTTCTTATTTTTTTTTCTTTCTATCTTCAATTCATCTAGAGCTGCAATTAGTTCCTCTTCCAAATTTACTTCTGCATCAATTTCTTCTTCATCACATTCCTGTTATTTTTCTAGTTTTTCTTCTTTGAGTGCCATGAAAAGAGCTTCACTTGTTTCCTTTTTGGAATCCTCACTGCAGTTGTCTTCTAATGAACTGACATTCTTGGAGATGAAACTTTTCTTCTTGAAGTTGCCTTTTTTAAATTTTTTTTTTTTCTTCTAGTCACTTCTTTCTTGGTGCGATCCTTCATCACTTTTGTTCTTCTGGACATTTAGCTACAAAATGCCCAATGCCTCCACAATTGAAACATTTAAATGGTAAATTACCTATGTATTTTTCTTTTCCCATTTTTAGTTTTTGAACAAAGTTTGCTTCCATTTCATCTGATGTCTCTTCTTCCTTGGATTCTTGTTTTGCTTTCATATTTTTATGGGCTTTAAAAGCAGCTTCTCTATCTATGGATTTAGATTTTCCTATTCTCATCTCATATGTAGTCAAAGAACCATGCATCTCATCCATACTAAAAGAATTTATATCTTTAGCTTCTTCTATAGCTGAAACTTTAGAATAAAATCTTTGGGGAAGAGATCTTAATACCTTTTTCACAATGACATAATCTTTGATTTCCTCGTCGAGTCCTCTAATTGCATTAATGACTTCATTAACTCTTAGCATATATGCCTCTATGTTCTCATCGTCATTCATCTTTAATACTTTGAACTGAGCTCGATGTGTTTGTAACTTGGCCTCCTTGATCTTAACATCTCCTTCATGAATGCTCCTCAGTTTGTCCCATATTTCTTTTGTCATTTTACAACTCATAATATTTACCAGTTCACTGTCCACTAATCCACACATGATAGCATTCTTTGCTTTTGAGTCATTCTCAAATAGTTTCTTATCGGCAGCATCATTCGGAGAAGTGGTGGGTATTATGTATCCACTATATACTAAATCCCAAATATCGTATCCCAAAGCACAAAGATATGTCTACATCCTGAGTATCCAAAATACGTAATTAGTTTTGTCAAACAATGGTGCTTTGTTTGATGAGAAGCCTTCACCACCTGCCATTGTGTCACTTTCAATATCACCCTAGCCGATTAAGCTTGTTTAGGTACCTCGCTTTGATACCAATTGTTAGTCTCACAATGACACTGAGAGGGGGGTTGAATCAGTGTAGCTCTTTTAAAACTTAAATATTCAACTCTTAAAGCTGAAACAATGAAAACTTGAAACCAAATAAAGCAAGTATAACAAGAGAACATCACACAACACAAGATGTACCGAGGTTCACCAATTTGGCTACATCCTCAAAATGACTTTTTGGACTCCCATCCAAATCCAACCTTTGCAAAGCACCAACTTTACAATCAATTTACCAACACCCACTAGAAGGAGCACCAACCCCTAATTTATCTACACCAACAAAAAGGAGCACCAACATATTATGGCCTCTTTGAATGGCATATTTAAAACCTCTAAAAAAAATTGTTTCTCCTTCCATGACTGTTCATTTTCTCCTTCCATGACTGTTCGTTTTCTCCTTCCATGACTATTTGTTTTCTCCTTCCATGACTGTTCGTTTTCTCCTTCCCTTGTGCATGCATGTGTTTTGGTTTCTAAAAAGGCTTTTCATTTCTATTTTGTGGCCCTTCATTTCCTTTTATCCACATGGGCATGCGTCCACTTTTTTCCATGTGTAACGACCATCTTAGATGATTTCAAATCATTAAAGATTCCTTATGTAATGTTTTGTCTTATTCATTGAATTTTGTCCTTATGTGACAAATTACCTTATTCAATATTCGATTTATTCCTTATAGGTCCATGTCACTATGCAGTCTTCAGTTTCACTATCCTGGTGTTCATCACTAATATCAGATGCACTGTCAACTACTCTGTTCCTTTGGTGAAAATGCAACATGTCACGATATCGTGAAACTTTTTTTTCTCTGCCTGCATACCCTTTTTGAGTCGCAAAAATCCTACATGTCGTGATATCGTGACACTTTTGTTTTGGACCATGAAAATGCAACATGTCGTGATATCGCGACACTTTTTTCTCCTTGCTTTTTCTCTTTGCTTTGGACCGTGAAAATGCAACATGTCGCGATATCACGACACTTTTTTCTCCTTGCATTTTATCTTTGCTTTGGACCACAAAAATGCAACATGTCGCGATATCGCGACACTTTTTTCTCCTTGCATTTTCTCTTTGCTTTGGACCACAAAAATGCAACATGTCACGATATCACGACACTTTTTTCTCCTTGATTTTTCTCTTTGCTTTGGACCACGAAAATGCAACATGTCACGATATCACAACACTTTTTTCTCCTTGCTTTTTAAATTTGCTTTGGACTGCAAAAATGCAACATGTTGCGATATCGCGATACTTTTTTTCTTTGCGGTGTTTTCCTTTTTCTTTGATCTTTAGCATATGGGCCACTTAGGTCTTCTTGGAAAATATGCAAAAAGGTGGGTCCCCAATTTTGGGGTATGCTGTAGAGCAGCCACAACATGACGATTTTTTCAACTTTGCACAAACAACCTATAACAACTTCACCCAAATATAAAAAACATCCTCATAAGCATTTAACATCACTGTACATACTCTAAATAACCTCTAAAATCCTATCCACTACATCAACCGATCTATCTGACTATGTTGACAATAATGACAATACTGTCGCTGCACCTTGCTCAACACTACTCTATAGCCCAATATGAAACTCATCAAGATCTGATATGCTAGGGAACCAATAGAGAAATGATTCTACATATAAAGAAGAGATCACCTCATGCCAATGGGATACAAAAAAATTTGTATCACAAATCTTCTTCTCATTTGAATATGTCATGAATAATTTCTCCATATGTGAATTGAAATAGAAATGGTGAGCATACCTCCCAATGCAATCCATGTGCACCTCTCTGATAGGATCTATGGGAAACATGGAAGAATCACCCTCACCATCCATTATGCATGAATCAGTATAAGTTTGATCAACTTCAAAAGTTGCATCACCCTCATTGTTGTTACTATGCAACTCTCCATCACGTTTGATCTTATGAACCCCTTTGATCAACGGTTGGATTATTGTGCACCTTGTATCATGTTTTGCACTCTTTGAAGTAGTCATGACAGGTGATGAAATTCTTGCTTGGTCAAGAGAGATATGAGCTAAACTCAACTCCAAGCTAAGCTCATAAATGAATCTCTCTCTCTCTCTCTCTGAGTGTT
The DNA here is from genome assembly GCA_028583015.1 of Wollemia nobilis. Taxonomy (NCBI): domain Eukaryota; kingdom Viridiplantae; phylum Streptophyta; class Pinopsida; order Araucariales; family Araucariaceae; genus Wollemia; species Wollemia nobilis. The sequence goes on along the minus strand of JAQPPZ010003356.1, from coordinate 15,456,029 downwards.
TCAAAAGTCAAGTCCCTATCTTCCAACAACTGTATATAATCAAATTTTATCACTTCCAAAGCTTGCTTAACAGTTTACATTTTGATTGTTTTTGCACTAGTAAAAGAGGAACCATCTATAAACCCCTCCTGTCTATCCCTGAGTTGGGCTGTCCACAAGATATGCTCCACAAATTGATGTGTGCTATCCAAAAAAGATAAAGTCTTAAAAAAAATTCATATGTAACCTGCAATTTATCCTTCCAAGTTTGCTTTGCTTCTGGTTCTAAATTGCAATCAGCAGCACACAAGAATTTTTTTGATTTTTTATACTTAGCATGATGATCAAAATTATTATCCCTCTTAACACTACATTCCCTAACTACATAAACTGAAGTTAGGTTTGATTCATTCGCATCCCAAGAGTCATCAACAATTACTATTTTGAAATTAGCTAACTCCTGGTCCACACCTCTGTTGTATACTTCTCCTGAAGTGGATATGCAAGATGAATTAACTTCATCTTCATCGAAATCAGTACCATGATCAAAAGGAAATTCATGTCCACTCTCCAATCCTAGGACCTGTGGGTTATCCAGTTCACCATCCAACAACCTGTTGATCCTCTCTAACTCTAAACTCAAATAAGAATCATCGTAAACTTCCAATTCATCGTACTTAGGATCTTTAGGAATATTGTAATGGTCATTAGAATGGTTACTCAACCTGCTATAACTATTAATGGATTGTTCTACATGTAAACCCACAACTATTGCCTCATCATAAAATTTCTCCTTGATCGAATCATCTTGAAACTCTAATATGTATTCATCCTGTGACAAACTATCTTCTAGCAACTCATCACTACTTAAATAATTTTGAGTCACTATATTGTTTACCTCCTAAGATGAAGCATCAATTATCCATTCAACTGTTTCGTTGTCCTGAATCATAGATGGCTGAAACAAATTACTATCACTGTTAGTTTCACAAACATGATCGAATGCCCACTCCTTTTTGCAATTGAAACATCGTTGTTCTCTCCTTAACTAATTTTTTCTTATGTGAGTACGTCTTATAACTTGTGAAACTTTCGAAGCTACTACTTTACCCACCAACTTCTATTTCCCTTTGTCAATTATTTCTAGGGCAGCAAGCTCATCCTTTTTAGTTTCAACTGCTAATGGTGGTTTCAACCACTTAGGATGACATTCTAACAATGTTGTCAAATTTGTATCCTGATCTTGAAACCTTTGCATCAACTCTATCATAAGATTCTGAACAGTAGCCATTACCAATGCACTACTGCAACTGTGAAACCCACGATACTACAACTGCTTATTTTTGCCCTCTTAATTAAACCTGTTCATAAAGACTCGGCTTCTCTAGAAAGAATGCAGAAGTCAATTTGCCCAAGACAGCCCCTCATCCGCTTGACTGAAGATTTTTGGTTCTCATTAGATGTTAGCAATCACCAATTTATTCACATAATTACCTTGAATTCTCTCCAACGGTCCATATACAAACAAAATGTATTGCCCATGATTCCAACCAAGTTATGAGAACATCATAAATAAAATCTGGAAGGTATAAAACGAGCACCTACGATCAATATTAAATCAACCTGTGAGTTTTTAGTTGCCCTTGCAAGGTACAACTTCACTCCAGTCGCCCTTAATCACCATGGTTATAGACTCTAAGAATACCAACAATGAAGTTGCCCAAATCAGGAGGATGCCAAACTGTATAGGGGTCGATTAACTCCCCAAAGATTATGCCAGGTTTGAAACAAATCACCCTAAACAAAAGCTATGATCTAGGCATATTAAAACTATTTTTAAATTCAGCAATTCTATCCCAAACTAACACACCTTTCTGGGATATCATGCTCCATTCTAGAAAATTTAGCCAAAAAAAATAAGAACATAATGATTAATCAATTCCAAGGTAATCTAAAATAACTCCAAATTCCAGTGATTGGTATGAAGCAACCAAAATAACATTTAATCAGTAGTCTGATAATTAAAACTATGAAGTTTGATCTAGAGTGGTATCCCTGCTCATCTTCCAATATAGGTTATGACTGGCCTAATATATGATATTCTTATCATATAATAAAGTCTGGAATTATAATGTAGGTATTTCCTCATTCAACCAATTCAAGCCCTAAAGGTCGATAATGAATGGACTGCCATAGTTAGGAGGAAATACCTCTAAGGTGTGAACTTCCTTAATGACAACTTAGTAAGCAGGGGGTCTACTTCTTGGAAGGCAATCCTCACAAGAAGGGATCTTATCAAGAAAGGTCTTAGATGGATTCTAGGAAATGGGCAAACAATAGACTTTTGGAAGGATCGATGAGTGAGAGTTGAGGACTTATCCCAAAATCCTTGTTTGGCTAGGATTCAAGAGCATATGGAGCATCATATTGGGAAGAAGGTTGTAAATTATATGTGGCAGGATATAAATATCAACAGGTGGAAACACATCAGAGTACAAGGTTTTGAAATGGAGTCTGAAGAGCTTTATAACATTTTAACTCAGCAAATTATTCCCTCTGGAGAGGATGAAGATCACATTGTTTGTGCTGATACTGAAAGTGGTGAATTCACAGTTAAGTCTACCTATAATTTGCTTCTCAATGTGGAAGGTCAACAATTTCAATCGAGTTTGGTTTGGATAAAAGGATTAATTCCTAAAATATATTTTTTTTCATGGTTGGTGATTCAAGGAAAATTCCTCACTATGGACAATATGTTATCCAAAGGTATGGTTATTGCTAACTGTTGCTACATGTGCAGGGCAGTATGGGAGACAACCCAACACTTGTTTCTAGAGTGTCCAGTAGCGGAGTCCATCCTAGATGAATGGTTCCAAGCCTTTAGGATCTCATGGGTTAATATTGCTCTTATATATGAAGTGTTCCATCAATGGCCTCAACCCTTTGTTAGCCTAAAACTTAAGTACCTATGGAAAATATGTTGGCATCATTTTCTCTGGAAGATTTTGCTAGAAAAGAACCATAGAGCCTTTAATGATACCATTCAAAATACAAAACCCATCCTCAATAGGATTATTTTCTTTGTGAAAGAAAACCTTAGCACCTTAGTGGATGAGAACCACTCAATTCCTCCCCAAGAAAAAAAATTAGCTCGGGCCTTAGGTATTGACGACAAACCTTCCATTCCTTTGCCCAATCCTAGAAATGATATTTCTTGGGAGCCACCCCCCAGGGCTGGTTTAAACTAAATTTTGATGGTGCAACCAAGGAGAACCTGGGAAGAGCTGGAGCTGGAGGAATAATCATGGATTATCAAGGAAATCTGGTCAAGGCCTTCGTTGAACCATTGGGAATCAGAACTAATAACGAAGCAAAAGCTAGAGCCCTTTGGAAAGGGTTGCAAGTCGCCCAAGCAAATCAAGGTAACTTGATGATTTAAGGTGATTCGATGAACATCATCAACCTATTAACCAATGATAAAAAACCTCCTTGGAGAATCGATGGAGTCATCCATGAAGTGAGGATCCTTTTTGTAGTAAGACAGAATAGGAGGGTTCATCATGTGTACCGTGAGGCCAACAGGTCAGCTGACAAATTAACCAACATAGGTGTTGATGTTGGTAGTTTGGTGCCATGGACACAAGGTGTGCCACGTGAAGTGGAAAATATTATTATTCATGAAAAGAAACCTACCTGTTAAGGAGAAATATGAATGGGTGTTATTTCCCCATGGAGCTGGTAATAACTATGGGGTTTCCCTCTAAATTATACCAAATTGGAAATGAAGGTAACAGGGTGTAAGCCTTGGAGGATTCTGACAGACAATAGGAAATGGTCAAGAAATAGGTTTCACAAGCGCAAAGTTCCAAACTTCAATTTCTTGTCAATGTAAGTAATGTTTACAGTTATTTTTAGGTATGGGTGTGCCTTGTTAGTAAGGTTTTGTAGGGGATTCAACACAAGTTCTAGTAAGAAAGTTTCAAGGATGACTAGGATCTACAATCTTAGCAGAAGGCTAGATATTGTAATAGGTTTTGGGTTAACCTGCAAAACTCGATAATTAATGAAGACTTTTATTTACCAAAAAAAAATTCAAGCCCTAAAGAAATATCTAAAATTGAATCGTTCAAACAAATTTTACTGAAAACCTCAAATCATTATTTGAAGAAGACCTACAAATTTTGCAAAATTAATAAGCCCTAATGTGAACCCTAAAGAAGCTGGTAGGGTAGAGCCTGGGCTCTGATACCACTATAATGTCTTACCCCTTTTGAAGGCAAATAAATATGCCACCCAAAGAGCCAGGTTCTGATCTTGGATTCTAAACTAAAAACTTGAATGTCTTGTTTGTTGATTACTTTGATATCATGTGATTTATGCAAATATGATTTTTTTATACTTTTTGCAATAATACAAATTTTGGAAATAAAAATAGCAGCAAACTAGAAATGCTTGTATCTTAAAAACTACTCCTCCAATGACTATGAAATTTAAGCACAAACTTCTTCTAATGATATTGAGCAAACCCAATGAAGAAAATTATACAAGGATAAGTGTACCAAGAGATCTAAAGGCTTGATATAATTCTAGAAGTTAACACCAACAACAACAAACTTATATATTCATTAAATATACTTGTAATATAATTTCTCCAACATACTAATTATTGTTTGGTTGTCCAACAAAGAGAAGACCTCATACAACACAATGAATACTCCAAATGGGAGGCGTTTGGCCTCAATAAGTGCATGCCCTTCACTACAACTGATACGACCTATTAAAAATCCTTCACAAATGACATAGATCCCTTCCAAATTATTGAAGTGTATGGTTGATAAGCTGATCAAAAACTATGAATAATCAGTAATACAAGCTTCTTCAAAACCCAAACAATCTAATTTAAAATAGCCTCTAATGGTTTGGCCTCATTGGAAACATCTGCAATCTAAAGTAACTCTAAAATGGCACCAAGTGCACCCCAAAACTCATCAACAACCTGCCACTTTGAAGCTCAAATCATTCACCATCACATAAATGCAACAGTCACTCCAAGGATATCTTGCAATCCCAAAAGTGATGTTCCTGCTAGAGGCTTTCATCTCCAAACAAGCCAAATCTACCCTTGCCTGTGGTTTTTCATCACAAACAAGTTGGATATCTTCCTGCAAACTCTACTACAAGCAAGCTCCTTACTCCAAACATGAAATGTAATAACCAAAAATATCTTCAAATGCTCTCACAACCTCTATTTATTCTTTTCTCGAGCTGGTCGACCCAATGTGGGTAGAATGTGGGATTAAAATTCTTTCTTTTTTACTTGCTTTATGTCAATAATTCATTTACTAATGAACACATATAATGACTTAACTCCACAATATCACTTAATCATATTATAATATCCCAAAGTGGCATCCAAACTATGCATTAATAAAACCACATTAAAATATACATTATTTCCTTCAAAATGAGTACTCATAAGCCCCCTAACAAATTATAAAGTCATACTTAGGAGAATATTATAATAATTTAATGACTTTATAATAATTATAACTTCGACGATTAAAAACTCCATGACCGCTCATCCAAACTCACATCTGAAGATAGAAATGAGTACTCATTTGGCAAAACTAACCACTCGTAGGACTTTCACTCCTCCAAAACCAACTTACTAAAAATAGTAAGTTCCCTACACTGATAACCAAATGGGTCTAGTCAATCAACTAAAGATATATCTAGATACCCAATTCGGCGAAGAACAACATTATCCAGTCAATTCAGCCAGAAACTTGAATCACTGACTTACTATAAATAGTAAGTCCTCCTTCAAATCTTAGAATGTCCCCAAAAAAAATGGCATCCAAAGGCATACAACCATTTGGAAAAACCCCAACATCCTTTGAGAGCATTCTCACAAAATACAATCTTGGAAAGGGATATTACAATTGTTGTGGATTATTGCTTGAAAAACCTATCAATATGATAATAAGGCTCCATATGATGAATTCACCAACACACACCTTATAGTTAGATAACAACTCATAGCTCATTAAATGCACTAAATGCACCATAAACCTAGCACTTAGTTTCCACCAAGCTCCTATAGCTATTTCTCAAGTATAAGTCCCTATGCATACACCTCTTGACAATTTATTTGAATCCCTCTTACATCTATTTTAGATGCTTAAGCCACTTTCCCCAGTTTGAGCACTCACTTCTAATATGGACCTTCTTCCTGTTGCCACTCTTACTAATGCTCCACTATTGCATAAAATTGGTGTTCCTAGTGCACCTTGGAAGTGTCTTCACTTAAAGGAAATTTTGAAGGCTCAATAGCTACAAACACAACTCCTACATCCTCGTTATATTCCTCATCACTTTCAGTTTGGGGATAATGATAAATATAGTTTTTTTGAAAAGGAACATAGTAAAATCTAATCTATTCACTATGGACCTTCCACTATTTCTCAGCGAGTATTACTACATGCTTTCTAGCTTGATTTTCTAGCAAACCTCGATCTCCTCAAGCATGTGTATACAGTGGGGTTAGCACTTGCCATCAACCATCCTATTGGTATGATACCTAATTTTTTGTTTAAGCTAGGTTCTAATAAAGTGTTTAACACAATGATTCACTAGTCCACTAGGGATATTCAACATCAAGCCAATTTTCCTTCTCTTTTGAAAGCAAATGGAGTCCAATGCTTCTATTGTTGGGAGGAATAGTAAGGAATAACATATGATAAAATAACTAGTTTTCTTAGGCTTCTTTCTTGTTAGGCTTAGGATTATTATTATTGTTGTTCTCATATATGTAAAATGTGAGACTTCAAAATAAATCTCACATTGGATTTAGGTTGTTAGTTGATATTCTAGACTTAACCTACACTTAGAATAGTTTGTTTGATAGTATCTATCTATAATTAGTTGTTTGTTATACATTATATCAAATGGCTTCCAAAAATAATGCTTTCATTGTATATTAAATAGTTATGTTGTTATGTACTCCTTTATGCTCATTTAATCACAAGTTCTTAATGTAATTCTTAGCTTTATTTCTATCCACATCATCAATTATGCCATGTATCACCATGAATTTACCAAACATATTAAGAATCCATTGCCATAAATACCAAACTATTGAATATATTCCAAAGATATGGTCTATACTCTCATTCTTTTTATATAGAACACATTGTGAGGGGCCATGTGATGCAGTAGCAACACACAAACTTCCTATATTTTTCACCCTTTGAATGATTACAACCCCATCTACATGTACAATAGTTCTACTTGTATGACACTTTCTCTCATATATCACTTCCTGTCATAAGACATTTTCTCTCATACAACTTCCACTCTCGTACAACACTTCTCGTATGACCTTATTCTAGTATATTATCTTCTCATACAATTTTCTTGTAAGACTATCTTATCGTATGACTATCTTCTCATATGATTGCCTTATTGTACGACTATCTTCTCATATGACTATCTTATTGTATAGCAGTCTTCTTGTACAATTATCTTATTGTACGACTATATTCTCATATGGCAATCTTATCATATGACAGTATTCTCTTCCTAAATTAAATGGTTGGTCTTTTGAATAGTCAATGTGTCTCTTCCAATATCTTCTCGTTGTCGATGTTTTATCAATTTGCATGGCTATTCTAAAAACTCTCTCCATTACATCATGATGAATTTGTCTATTTATTCTCTATCCTTAACAAAGTGACAGTCACTCCATGCTCCTAAGACTTATTTTCTTTTTCACAGTCCTTCAATCATGCATGTATGCTTCCACATCAAACAGATAACCTTAAATGGATTCAAACTAGATCTCATACAATTTGCATTTTCCTTTGGCCATATTTGAATACACTCTTCTGTGCATACAAGATTTTACTCCTTTGAAACTCCAGTGACATTCCTATGTGTTAATAATGCCCTTAATGTACCTATAAATTCCACTCTCTCAAACCTCCTTAATAGCACAGGTAAGGAAGCAATTATGTTGCATTAATAATCAAGAGATATAAATACAAATAACTTAGGATAAATATAGCTTTAATATGTATGCAAATTAAATCCCCTAATCAACGCTAACCTACTAACAATAATAGATTCTAACAAATATCTGTCGACATAAGAAATTTCGGTAAACTACTAACCTAGGTAGAAAGTAAAAATAAACTAATCTACCCTAGTAACCAAATGAGGTAATAATCAAGTTACCATAGAATAGTAACTCTAACATACCCCCTTATTACATTATTTAGGTAATAATATAATTGTTCCAACATAACAAAGAAGAAGAGAAATGAAATAATGTTGGCTCTTGCTTTGTCTCTGGTGTTGGCTATGGCTTATGGCTTTGGCTTTGGCTCTAAGGGTACCTCTACATTTGTGCATCTAGGTCTATCTCTGGATCTTCATATGAATCTACCTCTAGATCATTGCCTCTGGATCTACCTATAGATATGCCTCTAGAAATTTATCTCTAGGTCTATATTGAGGTTTGTCTCTGGGTCATTGTCTATGGGACTACCACTCGGTCTGTCATTAGATTTGCCTTGGGGTCTACCATAGATTTTACATTTTCGGTAGAAGCCATACAATATTTATTTCATCATGGTCCATTGTGTGTGATCTATCCATCCACAATCGATATGAACCTTGTTGGCCATTTTCACTTTGTACCAACAACTGGAAGAAGAGTGATTTGTACATCCACATGAATCACAAGGATGTAATTTCCAAAATCTAGCTACAACATGTCCTGTCTTTCCACAATTACTTCAACAATACTTTTTAGGAGTTTTAAGAGATTTAGGTTTTACAAACATGGTATTACTGGTACTTGCATGTCCAGTATAGCCAAGGCCTTCATTCTTTTCCCTAACATTTAGCATTATAGGATTTTTAATGCCTTGTTCCTATTTACCTAATATCTCACCATTGAATCCCATTTTCTTCATCAGTTTGGATCCAAATCCTTTGGTGTGTTGTTCAAAATGCCCAATTTTATCATCTTCATTAATACTTTTAAAAACATGGCATTTTTCATTATTGATGAGATTATGGAGCTCTATTTGAAGAGTTTCATTTTTTAAGTCACTGGTGTCACAAGAAAAATCTACTGCTGATGAGATCACTTTGTGCTATAACTGATATCTACCATTGAAGGTAGGATATCACCTATATCACAACAAGCATTTGCCACAATGGGCTGAAGGTCACTTGTGTCACAACAAGCATTCACCACCATGGGCTGAAGGTCACTTGTGTCACTACAAGCATCGACCATTAGGGGTTTGACCTTTGTTTCCTCATTTATTTCCAATTTCACTTTACATTGGGCATGGTCAAGTGCAACAAATAACAGGTATATACCCCTTATAACGCCAATAGTGAGTCGAGAACCATTTTTCTAAAATTCTTTACAAGACTCATAATCTTCAAGGAGGGCTACTAAACCATTTTTTAGTGTGATAAATGTGCCCTCATAAAAATCCATCCCATCCATCTCTGCTGGAAAATAAGGATTTTTAACTGATTTAGCAACATTAGTTTAGTTTGAGACTTGTTTTTTCTTTGATCTGTCCATTTTTAAACGTTTTAGTCTCTACCAAAAGTGCACCTATTTACAATGAAATTTTGCAAAATAATGTGACTAAGGTGTCGGTCACTACCAAAAATGCACCCTTATAAGTCTTCCCCCTTTTGTTTGCAAAATTATAATATCCCTCCTGTTTGTAAAATTGGAGATGGTGGAGAAAAAATTTATACCCCCCCTTAAGGTAGAAAATTCTAGGATGGAGAAAAGTGTTATCCCCTCTTAGTGCAAAATTGTATCCCCCCTTGTTTCACAAATGTTGCCTCTTAGAAAAATTTTGAATGTTGCTCCTGTATTTTAGACAATTTATGAAGCCTTGAAGACTTGTACAAATGTTTGCCTCCTTGGCAATTTGCAAAAGGTGTACCAGAAAAACTCCCCCCTTAATGCAAAAACAACTTGGATCTATGAAGCCTCTATGTTTTAGAAACTTTTCGAAAGTTGTAGCAACTTTTGAACAAGTTTTAACAACTTGTCAAAAAATGCAACTTTGGAGCAAAACAAAAATGTTCCAACAATTATAAAAAAAAAAAAAAATGAGCAACTTTTAAAAAAAAAAAAGAAATGTTAAAAAGATTGCAGCAACATCTATCGGGTTTTGACTTAGTAATTTTTCCAGCAAAATTTTGGTGAATAGAATTTTACCATGCGTTGGGGAGCAAGAGGGTATGGAACCTGATACTGGCTAGAGGCAAGGTCTTACCATCCACATTGTGGACCATTTGAGCTAAGGAACCATATGAGGTTAAAGTAATCCAATGATTTCTTTAGTGGGGCCATGACAAACAACTTCCAGAAATGCTTTGTAAGCCACTTGCAATGGCAACAACCAATGAAATTGGGTTCGATGCATCATCCTATGCTTCCAGTACGCTCATTCTACACTGGTTGTCTTCATCCTTTATCACAAAATTCCTGGTGAATTTGGTAGAAGACGATCCTAGAGACGTGAGAACGTCCTCCTACTGTTGTCACGTGCTGGTAAACTTCGTAGTTGCACTACGGACACCAAACTTATCTCGAGAAATTTATTTATTGATATTTACATAGTGCTACAATGTTATTGGCTGCAAATCACCATGTTTTGCAGTGCATGCGACTATGATCAACCGCATCATACACTAGACTACGTGATGCTTTGATGCATCTATCTGCAGGGGCTGGTTATCGGGAGTAGAAGATGCATCTATCTCTAATTTTGTTTGTTGACAACTAGATCGGCTGGAGAAGAGCTACTTCGGCAATTTTAAAACAAATATAAAGTGATGTTTCCCTTGTTTGTGCTCATCTTTCCGTCTATGGATAGGAACTCCTACAGACTGCAAATTGCAGCAAGCTACGATCGATAGAATCTGGTTATCTTCTATGGCATCAAGAGCAATGTCTACGTGGTGTACAAACTTTCTCATAGCCTGATATTATCCACAAACACACACTGTGTTGATACCAAAGCTATCGCGTCATTAATTCAAAACAATCACTAGTAAATAATTGCTTTTCTCTGTGATCATCGAGATGTGCATATCCCGCTCAGGGTTCTCCCGTCAGTAAGGCAAATTTTCTAGCAACCAAATGGCTAATATCCTATCGCCATAGCTTAGCACAGTAATCAACTAGTAAAGCTCAGGTAGCATTTAAAAACGTATAGGGCACAGAATACTGAAGTCTGAATCTTCACAATGGGAAGCGTCTGGTCATCGAGGGATTCTGCATTGCTGTAAAATATGGTGTTTTCTTGTTACTACAGTGGCAATCTGCACTGTGAAAAACTTTTCCTACAATACTGTAACCTACAAATGGCTGAGTGCTACAAATGGATGAATAAACCATCATCGTCTGTAACTGGTACCTATAGATTTATCGACTTCAAGAGCAGATCTATGGTGGAATGGATCTTTGAATATTTCAATCAAATCACCTACTTTGGATCTTTAAATCACTCCCCCTTTTGCTGATAGACATTTAGATCAAATGCAACAAATTGCCTGCTACATGATGCTTGTGTGACTGGATCGTCGATGAGCAGGAAAAAAAATTGTTTTTCTTTTGGTCCCACATTGAGGACATGGGAAGCAATAGAGTGTTTATAAAGAAGAGTAAACACTAAATAAAATGACTACATTCGGGTAGTCAAGTTGACCACCCGTAGCCTTTTGATTCCTGCCACCTGGTCCTCCCTCATCAGCTTTGTTTCTATCTTGCTTAGATATTCGGTCACCCTATCTAGTGTGTTGCCACATGTCGTGTAGTGTTCATGTCAAGTCCGACTGTTAGCATCAAGAGTCCTATGCCACATCACCAGATTCACTTATCCAATCTACGTTGGCCTTTTGGGCCAGTGGCTAATTACGTGTCCTCTCACATCACCTCATCTTGTGTGTCCTCTAACCTGGCTAATTACGTGTCCTCTCACATCACCTCATCTTGTGTGTCCTCTAACCTCACCTCATCTTGCATGCCCACGTGTCACAGTTCTCTAGCGCACCCAATCAACTCTAGCAGATTGGATCTAGTCACCCTTCACGGTTCCCTAGCACACCTAATCAACTCTAGCAGATTGGGTCCAGTCACCCTTCGTCAACCACCAGATCATACGCTTGCAACCTCACCTCATCTTGCATGCCCATGTGTCACGGTTCCCTAGCGCACCCAATCAACTCTAGCAAATTGGGTCCAGCCACCCTTCGTCAACCACCAGATCATCCGCTTGCAAATGAGTCATGATCTCTCACACCTGAGATCTCCATGTTCTTAGCTCAACATAGAGCTCCCACTAGAAAATAGATCTACTGAAACTAGTTAATCTTCACCTAGCCTAGATGAGTGGAGAGGGGGCTCAAACCCGCTCTGATACCATAATAGCGGAAGTAATGTTGCATTAATAATCAAGAGATTTAAATACAAATAACTTATGCTAAAGATAGTCTTAAGATGTATGCAAATAATATCCCCTAATTAACGCTAATCTACTAACAATAATAGATGCTAGCAAATATTTGTCGACATAACCTACACACACATTTATGCTCATTGTGTTTTCCTATAACCTACACACACATTTATCAACACTATAAATGTTCTAAGGAAATTACTTATTCAAAATTCAACAAGAGAGACTCAGGTTTTAATTGGAAAAAATTATTATTTGTTTATTGATTCTCTATTAGGATACAATAAATAACTATTTGAAAGCCCTTTCTCTTCTCTCTTCTCCTTCTTGCATCAACAACCCAAATATTATTTATTTAACAAATATTTATAGCTTTTACAAACAATTACATAACAATCGAATGATTGGCCTTCTCACTTCTTAATAGGTGGTTTGACTTTTGGATGCTCTTGCATCATACTTGCTCGGTAAAAGAAATGGTTCATGAGCATTCTAAAAATATTCAATTTGAAATCCAAATTTAGCAATCTTGGATGCATTCATCCACGTTGTGTCCTCAACTTCTTGATTGTTCCATTTGACCAAGTATTCATGATATTCCTTACCTTTTGTTTTCTTGGCTACTCTAGAACCTATGACTGCCTCAATTTCATCTTGTTCCTTTTGTGACGGTTGTCATATCCAATCTACCTTTAAAAGTTTTGAAATCACATCATCTTTTTCACTAGTTGATCCTTCATAATAAGGGTATCGATCTGCTACATTGAAGATGGAAGATATATCCACTCCTTCAGGTAGTTCTATTTCAAAAGCATTGATTGTAAACTTTCTCTAGACTCTATAGATTCCAATATTCTTCCAGTTTAACTTAATATAAGTGTCGTTTGGGTAACCTCTCCTTTACAAATGATCTAAAACCAAACCTCTAGCATAAAATTCTAGCACTCTTTGCTCGTGATCAATATGTTCTTTATATGTCATGGCAATATTTTCTAAATTACTTATCACCTCCTAATGCAAATCATGAATATAGTCAGCAAAGTCTTCTGCAATAGCACTTGGCCTTTGTAAATCAATTGTCTTCCATAACTCATCTACTCCTCTTAGACGTACTCCATATACAATCTAAAATGAGATTTTACTTGTACTTCAATTCACTAAATTGTTGTATGGAAATTTTGCTTGTGCCAAAATAGTATTCCAATGCTTCATCTTCTTGTCTACTAAGCATCTCAAAAAATTCCTAAGTACTCTATTCATAACCTCAATTTGTACATAAATTTGTGGATGATAAGTTGAATGAAATGCCAGCTTAGTACCCAATTTCTTCCATAATGTTTTCTAAAAATTACCCCCAAATTTTCTATCCCTATCTAAAATAATACTCTTTGGTAGCCCATGTAATCTCATCACTTTCATAAATAATAAGGTAGCAATATGAGTTGCATCATTTATTTTCTTGCAAGGCATGAAATGTACCATCTTCGAGAATCTATCAACCACAACAAAAATGGAGTTAGGCTTATGCATAGTGGCTATTTATCGCCAAATTGGCTAAAATTAGGATTTTTAAAATTTGGAATTGGCTAATATTTGGGACCCTTGAACAGAGCCTATTAGCCAAAAAATTTTGGGTGCAAATTTTTTTTGGGTTGATTCGCCCCAATTTTATAATAATTTGACCATTTTAAGTTTAAATTTCCAACATTACCCCTAATAATAGTGAACCTTCTACATGCGTTTGGACACTATTTACCTAGATTTCAAAATTGATTCACCAATTTTTTTATAAATACATTTTTGGGCTGACCCCTTACGCATAACCCTAAATGGAGTAATTCCATTTTGTGTCCTTGACAATCCAAGAACAAAATCCATGCTTATATCCTCCCACGATCTCTCTAGAATTGGCAATGGTTGATATAGTCCAGTGTTTTGACTCTTTCCTTTTGCATGTTGACATACTTAATAACCTTGAAAAAAAATTCTTACATTTACGTTCATCTCAATCCAATAGTAATCTTATTCAAGTTGCCTTATCTATTCCAAAATGTCCTACAAGTCCTCCACTATGTTTTTCCCTTATAAATTTTTCTCTCATTGAACTTCATGGTATACACAGTCAATTTGCTTTAAATAACATTTCTTCTTGGATGAAATGTTCAAGCTATGAGGTCATATCTATTGCACTAGGATTATTGCATGCTACCAAATCTTCCTTGAAATCTTCATAATCTGTATAAAGCTCCTTCATGGAATCAAAACCAACAACTTATATCCTCATCATATTCACCAATAAATTTTACCTACTTAAGGCAAAAACTGCTCAATTTGGTCTTCCACTTTTGTGCTTCAAGACAAATGAATATCCTTGCATTACTTCTACCCACTTCATATGTCTTTGATTCATCTTACTCTAGTTATTAATAAACTGCAAAGCATGATTTTATGTGAATAGGACAAACTATTTTGGCATCAAGTAATGCCTCCACTTATTTAGGGCTTGAATTATAGCATAAAAATCTTGGTCATAGACCAAGTATTTTCTCTTTACCTCATTTAACTTCTCATTGAGATAGGCAATGGGCTTGCCTTCTTAGGCTCAAGACTCCCCTATTGTTGACCCACTTGCATTACAATCCACCTGAAATATCTTGTTGAAATATAGCAAAGGCTAGAACTAGTTGTTCCATTATTTTTCTTCAAGGTTTAAAAACTCCTTTCTACTACACTTGTCCACTTAAATTCATTTCTTCCCCCTTTTAACGTCTTTGTAATCGGTGTACAAATATCACTAAAGTTTTGATAAACTTCCTATAGAAACTTGCTAGACCATGAACACTCTTGGCCCCAAACTTACTATAGATACCTAAAACATGTCATATTGAGGAGACTATCTAAATGGACTTCTTTTAGACCACATAACCCACCTTGGAAAGCTTCAAGGCTAAAATAGTGGTTTTCACCACTTAAACGGGTACATTTCCCCATAAAACTATGGTCATCTCACCCTAAGACGGTTGTCAAACCATGATCATATCAACCTAAGATGGTCACCAAAAGTAAGTGTTAAAAATAAAAAGGCGCATAACTGGTAGCCAAAACTACTAGTTAACCTCACACATGATCTCACAAAAAGTATTAAATACCCTACATGGGCCAAAATACAAAAATACATGTATTTATCAATCACATGAGATTTCAAATATAAGTATTTACTTTTCTTAATGTGAACTACCTCTTTGATTTTTCATGCATGGTACTTTCATCATTATTTTTTATTTTTTAATTTACATGGTGGAATCGGTAGCCGCCATGAATCAAGGTAGGTTGTCCAGCTTTTATGGCCACCACAGTATTCTGCATTGTCCACCCCAGAAGCCACCACACAGATCTTCGTGCAGTCCGCCCCTATAACCATCATGTCATAATCATTTTAAACCTTTTACGTCGTTGAAAGCACGAGGAAAGGGACAAGCGTTCAGTCCGGCAAGGTCCTAGATTTGAACCTTGGACCTCCGCACCTCTTATTAGCTTCTCTTTGAGAAGTCTATAAATTGGCACTCATCCCTCAATTGAAAATAATCTAGAATTGAAGTTTTTGAGCAACGAAGTACCACCAAAATTGTACCTCAATCTCAAGCTTTGAATAATGAAATGCTACCCCATTTTGATCCTCCAAGCCATCTCACTACTAAAATTCATGTTGTAGGACTACTAAATATATCGAAAGCTATGCTCCTGTCTTTCGTGTAATCAAATACCCTTGCTTCGATGATTGATATAACCCATCAAGTTGTTCTCATAGTGCAACAATCCATTGACAAAACCTTAGGTTGATCCTAGAAACCACTTCGACTCAACCACAAAAAGAAACACAATCTTGGGATAGCGATCATATTGAACCGATATGACCCATAGGCAAGGCTGTATTGACCTAAGATGATCTCTGGCAGAGATATGGTTTTACTATTTTTATGTTAGCATAGCTTAGATTAGCATTTTTAATATTTATGAATTTAGATAGATTTCAAATTTTACATGCTACAATCTAGTTTTATCTTCTTTTATCGCATTCATTATCAATTAATATAGGCCTGATCTCAACGAGCTCTTCATATTCTTTTGATAAATATTTGGTTTCTTTGTATGTATATTACAAGATCCAACATACGAAAAAGGAGTGAAATATTCACATCACCCTCATTGTGGTGGTCATGAAAAACCTGCCCCAAGATGAATTGTGATTGCAAGAATATTATTTACAGTGCACCTAGATATTTTATTGGTATTTATTGTATCATGGGTAGCATCCCCTCAGAGGGGATTTGATTGTAACACTTTGAAAGAACACATATTTAATATAAAAGGGACTCCATCTTTAATATTTTTTTATCATCGTGTTTCAAATTATATCTATTATTATCTTTACTTTGCTTTATTGGTGCACGATTTTCCTGCTCTTAGATGGTTATCATGATGGGAGTACTCGATCCCTTGTTTAGATTTTTGATTGATTACTTGACAAGTTTCTACCAGTTATAGGTGCATAATCATAACCATATTATAGCAATATAATCTCTGTACTACAGTCATCTCAGGTTAGGACAACCCCAGAGTAGAAGCAAAGTAGTAGCAGAAATGATATATCTACATGAGACTTAGGATTTCAAGGTAAGTCCTTTTATCCTTCTCTATCCTATTTTTTGTAAAGAAATATAAGTCAGTTGCTATTCTATAGAGAAAAATAAGAAAATTTTATTTACAAAAAGAAAAATTGTAAAAAAAATTTAGCTTTAGGTTAGTTTAACAACCATCTTAGGTCGAGATGACCTCGGTCTATGGTCATCTTAGGTCTATATGACCTATATCTTTGGCTATCTCGGGTCCATACGACCTCTATTCATGATTGTATTAATGTTAATTGGTCTCTATCTGCTATTGTTTGGTTTGCTTGCCTTGTTGCCTTCTTAAAGGTTAAATTTCATATAGGGTTTTTGAATATCAAACATAAATTTTTGCATTAGTGAACATCATCGTATGCTCTTTGGTTTATTTTTCTACAAAATTTTAAAATGAACCCTCACACACACACGAGACAATATAATGTTGGTTAGTTGAATTTCATCACCAAAAATTAGTAGTAATCATGTAACATAGGCATTCATCTCCCATCATGGATTGGCCCCTTCACAAACCATAGTAGCCCCCCACGAGTGGAATTTTGGGCTTCATCACCAAAAATTCCCCTACTTTTGGGTGTATCCTAAAGTAGGAAGGTTAGATGCCATCCAATTTCTAGGGCTTAATAATTTACGAAGTCACAATTACCTTTCATGTCCAAGCTCACACGAGGGTGAAGTGAAAGCCTATATGGGTTGGTAGCAAGGTAATAGACAACACAACCTCTTCCAAAGGTATTTTATTTTCTTAGGATACCCATCAACCATATCCAACATCCT
Organism: Wollemia nobilis; assembly: GCA_028583015.1. NCBI lineage: Eukaryota > Viridiplantae > Streptophyta > Pinopsida > Araucariales > Araucariaceae > Wollemia > Wollemia nobilis. The sequence goes on along the minus strand of JAQPPZ010003356.1, from coordinate 15,438,082 downwards.
AGGAAGCCACTTTTTGTCATTTGTGTTGCATTCCTCAATAGGAGGGTGTGCACAAACCACCCTTCATAGTTTTCATTTCATTTTACCTTTTAGTTATCATAGGAATAGGTTTTAAATCAAAACACACCAAAAACCAAAACAAAAATAAAAATAAATAAAAAATCATCAACAAAAAAAATAAAAAAAGCATAATTTTTTTTGCTTTCTTCCTTGTTTGTTTATTTATTGTTTGCATAGTTTAAATAATGGTAACAACACACATTCAATCTCAATCAAGAGCCAGTGTTGTTGAATACCCACAAGGAGACATGGAATATCTCTGATGTAGTGTAGAGGATCTTGCCATTCTTGACTAGCACCCTAGCACACGTCGTACTTGGGATATCTCATTTAAGGAATCTAACCTTTAGGAAATATCTATCTAGGAAGCACCCACAGGTCCCAAGTACGACAAAAAGGAGACTTTCCTAATCTAGACACTTTGATTGATTTCTATAAAAAATTTCATTAGTCAATTGAGGTGCCTAGTAGGGTAGTGTTGCACATTCGCATCTTGGCTCATCTTAGAGAACCATTAGAAGTAGCATAAGAGTACATCTCGTACCAATATGACTACTATCAAGATTCCCCAACTAAAAATTTATCTATAAATTAAGAACATGATCAAGAGGATACGCGTGTTTACTACCATCCTCACAAATGATCTATGTCAACTCTTGCATTCATTATAAATGAGGATGACCAAAATCACCCCAATATGTTAGGAGAGGGACTGTTCATTCAAGAACATTGTGTTTCTACACCACATGATTACACAAAGATCACCTTTAAACCTGAATACTAGGTCAATGCAAGCTTTAGGGATCACAAAAAATAGGTTATAGATCACACTAGGGGTAAGAGACAAGACAAGTTGATCTATATTTCAGATACAAGGGTATATAGATCCCATACATTTGAGCAAATAAACCACACTCATCAAGACCCTAGGCAAAACCTTAGTCGACAACAATAGTTATATCACATTGCGATTAGATCACCAATGATTAAATCAACAATAATTAAATCAGCAATGGGTGGACTAATAATGGTCACACCTACAATGATTTTATCAACAAAGGGTACAAAAGAACAACTACAAAAGGTATTGCATGAGACGATACCTACACCTAGTATCCATAGGCTGCAACCATGATAAGGTACCCTATGCAATATCAAAACCTTCCAAGATAGCCAAACCAAAATCATCCACCTCATGCATGACCAAATCAGCCACCCATACCTTCTCAAAGGCACCAAGTGCCTGAACAAAATAGATAATACACTTATCTAGAGGACTATGACCCTTATGAGGAACCGCAATCAAAATATCAAGAGCCAATCAACACATACCCTAAATTACCTTATAGGGATGTGCATGTTGATAACACCCAACCACCTCCACTTCCTTCATGAGGGAAGAGGCGAGCGAATGAAATCATTTTACTAGATGTATATAAGTTGCTAACAAACCACATTAATTTCTTAGAGAAGAAAACTTTAGGTATAGTTTACCAAAAACCTACCTTGTCTTAGCTTCACAACCAACCATTGCACCCATCCATGCCTTTGAATCCATATCCTGAATATTTTGAAATGCCAAAATTGGATAAATTTAAAGGAGAGAAAGATGTTTAAGAGCATGTCACTCATTTCATGAATGTATGCTTTCATATTCATGATGATGATGCCCTCAAGCTAAGAATATTTCTAATAAATCTTGTAGGGTATGCTTTAGAATGGTATAATCATCTACCATGACATAGAATCCATTCCTTTGAATAAATTGCAAATGCATTCTTAGAATTCTTTACATTTAGTTTTCGAAAGAAGGCAACATTGATTGACTTGTACAATATTAGACAATTCAAATATGACCTAGTCATGGACTATGAAAACCGATGGAGAGCAATAATAACCAAGCTACATTTCACCTTATCCATAATGGAGCTTACTAGATTATTCATAGGAGTTGTTCAAAGAAAATCTTACTTCTATTACAACTACAACAATAGAGAATCTTCGAGGAGGCCCTAGCATAGACTAAGGTCATTGAGGATATTAAGGTCCAGGAAGGTGGTATTAAGCTCCATAAAAAGGAATGTTTGAACATGAATTCTAAAGGAGGTAACACACAATAGAAGGTGGTCCTATTAAATCAATTTAGTTTGAGTATCCATGGATCCTCAAAATAAGCAGTACCACTACAATTACTAACTCAACCTAATTACTAGGCTCAAACTCCACCAACCCAGTACAATCCATAGCAGAACCAAAAACAAGGTCAATATCATCGACCACCATGATAATATACTCCTTTTTCAAAAACATTAGCATCAATTTTCAAGCTATTATGTGTGGCACACGCAATCAATCTCCCTAAGGTCCATTTGCTAGACCCTAATTGGCTTAAACCAAAGTATCATAGAGAAGATCTATACTATGCTTATCATCAACAAAGGGATCATGGCATTGAAACATGTTACTCATTTAAAATTCTAGTACAAAATATGATTGAGAGGTAAGAGATTCATATTTACAATCCTCTTTCCCCAACTAATCAACACATATGGGTCTTCAAAGAACCTTTACCCATACATTAAACAAGCACAACACCTGCTAACCAAACAAAACAACCGAAGTAGGTGAATCAGGTTCATGCCAATCCACCTAACCAAGATTTTATGGGAATGATTAGTATTGTCACAAGGAACTGATGATATCCAAATAAACCCACATCTAATTTGGTCCCTAACAACATTCCTTCGATATCGTAGGTACCTCCTCACCCTAGTTTGATTACACCTAGCCCACATTGACCAGTGCTAACAATAAGGAGTAAACTTATCTATAGTCTAAAAAATACATCAGCTAGGCTCTCCATTTATGAGCTGATACAATGGTCAAAGCCACATTGAGAAGATCTAATGGAGATATTGAGGTCAATTGAATTACAACCGCAAGATCCCAATGTTTTTGATAATTTTGTGGGGCAAACACAATATTACAATGAGCCTGTAATAAATTTTCATGATTATGAGATCAAGACTACCCACTGACATACCAAATCCTCCACTTCATATCATCGCTAGTATAGATCAGATCCCTTATAAATGTGTCTTGATCAACATAGGCTCATCAATCAATATCATCACCACATAAATCCTTCAATACCTTAGTCTTCTACCATCCCACATCATAATATCCACATTCATCCTTCAAGAATTCAATGATGTGTTGTGTTCTACCATAAGGATAACAATATTTCCTATTCAGGTTGAACTAAAAATAATTCACACACTCTTAAATACATCCGAGACATGAGATGTGTACCTTCAATTTTACATCAATACATTAAATACATACATGAAGGTCAAGTGCATTGTATCCCTATAGACTTAGAATTGTTTAAATTTTGTAATATGGTCTCACAACCCAATGAGTCCATTTTACCATCAATGCATCTGGAGGTCAAATCCAATCAACCCAACATTCCCCCAATCCTCCAAGATATATATTCTATGTCAAGATAAAAGCAAACATCATCATCAACAAATATCCCTACCAAATATCTTGAGAAGGCATCCATACCATCCTTCACATCATCCCCAACCCACGCATCCACATCCCAGCCACTGGAGCCACCTATCACACCTTTGATCTCAATTGTTTCCATAGCACCCATTCACATCCCTCTATCTGGGATGAGCCTTCACCTTCACCACCCAGCCCCCAACAAGCCACAATCCATATGTCTAGCCTAGAATTCGGGGAGTACATGATACAGGATTTCACATACACTCCTATTATCAACTTAGATCAAGATATAGGTCAAAATCCTATCACGTCATTACCTATTGGCATGATATTTACCCTAAGGCATCCATCAAATCAAACTAATTTTGTCTATGGGGGATTTGATGTTCTCTTAAATACGTCCCATAGGATGTAAGAGGATGAAGAACCTTTTCAAACCAACATCAAATACATGTCAAATTCATCCTTTGCATTGCAATATCTTAATTGCTACCATTGTCAAGGAAATGGTTTATTTTAGTATGAACCATGTCTTTAGATCCCTCTAGAATCACAATATCAGCTCCCAACAGACAAGTTCAAGATAGGCTAATCTGTATGTATGCCAAATGAACTCCTTGTCAATTCTTTCCAACACCTAACTTTAGGCTGTGGAAGGGTTATCGATCTTAATGATACGCTGATCTTAGTTATACTCTTTTACTTCATGACCATGTCAAAATTGTTACGATCATCACCCACCCTTATTCCTCCTCTAATTGGTAGCATACAAGCAAATTGATATCTGATGATGAGTCTGAAATAGGTGATGATCTTAAAAATAACTAGATTGAACAATATGATGAATTTGACCAAGATTGTGATGTAATACTCATTTATTTGGTTGATCAAGAGTATGATGCAATGTCAATTGCTTTAGCTAGCTCATAGGATGAATTAGCTACTATCGAGACTCTCAATGATCTTGATGAATTCTTCTTCATTTATTCCCTAGGTGAATGCACATTTAACGATGGCTTCTTCCACCCAAAGATCCAATCATCGCTATTTTTCATAGGCCACACTCGATCATTCCACTACCATCGCAACCACCCCTGGTGCATTTGCATCCACCCATAATCGATCGAATTTTAGATAATGGAGATTATTCACCAACCATTAAAATGATCTCTATTAACCTTACCATGCCACTTCACTACGTAGGCAACCCTTAAAACCTTTGTACCTCAATATTGAAGCTATTGATTTTGATCACACCACTTTCTTGTCATTGCTAGAAGAGTTCCTACCTTGCGAGGAAATGTGACAACCATTTCACTTTTTCTTAGAACCATTTGAATATGTTTTTTAAGCTGAGGTTGAGCCTAATGATTCATTCAATTCTCTAAAACCAAATGATGATATTCATATGATCCTTATGCCTCACCAATTGGATGAGGTATCCTACATGTTAGTGGAAGAAACAATTAACGTTGATATTGGTACTAATCCAAAAAATTCTCAGGTTGTCAAATTAGGACAAACTTTATCAACTATAGAATGGGCCAACTAAACAACGTTATTAATAAAATATAAGAAGAATTTTTTTGGTCTTATAAATACATGTCGTATCTTGATCCAACCTTGGTTGTTCAAAACTTAATTCTTGATCCAAAGATCAATTTGATCAAGAAAAAACTTTGTAAAATACACCCAACAATCACCTTAATGGTAAAATATGAGTTACAAAAGTTGTTGGATGTAAGATTCATCTAACCTATTGATTACCCAGACTGGATTTCCAATATGGTCAATGTAGGAAAACTAAATGGAGGAATTTGCATATGCACAGACTTTTGAGATCTAAATAAAGCGAGTCCTAAGGATGAGTTCCCACTTACAAACATTGATGCACTCATTGATACAACAGTCGGTCATGAAATACTTTCCCTCATGGATGGTTTTTCAAGTTACAATAAAATTTAGATCAACCCTAAAGATAAACTCAAAATAAATTTTACCATGCCATGGGGAACTTTCTATTACAAAGTCATGCCCTTAGGACTTAAAAATTTTGGTGCCACTTATCGGCATGCTATGAATTACATTTTATATGATTACAAGCACAAGATTTTGGAAGACTATATGTATGATATATTCGCAAAATCTTTACTACATCATGACCACATCGATATGTTAGAAAATATCTTCAAGCACCTTTTAGAGCACAACATGCACTTAAATCCAAAGAAGTGTGTTTTCAAAGTCACATGTAGAAAACTCCTAGGCTTCATAGTCTCTAAGCTAGGCATTGAAGTAGATCCATCCAAGGTTAAAGCAATCATGGAGATGCTCCCCCTACTAATCTTAAGCAACTACGTAGTTTACAAGGCAAATTTTCATCTATTCAATGCTTCATAGTGAAACGACCAAAAGTTGACATTTGATCTAACAACAAGTAATAACACAAGTCATTCAAAAATATATGCTTTATTCATGATAAATTTGATATGGGTTACAAATAGGGCGAATTCTCCTTTTTCCTTTCATGAATACACTATAGGCCTGATGCCTTCTTATGATGTCCCTAAGTGTAGGTGGGCTTCTTTGTATGTGGGCCACCATCGGGTTGCTATTGGTTTGATGCTGCTTTCCCTCTTCAGATTTGTTGCATAACCTGTGATTAACCTACAAAAGGGGGTCAATATGATGGGGGGCTTGCCTTAGTCAGGCCCCATGTTTATAAAGATGAAATGACTATAAAATCATAACAAAACATGAAATAAACTATGCAAAAAGTAATAATATGATGAAAGGGAGCTTACCACCCAAATCTGGAGTGATTTGGGGCCTATAGACCCAATTCGCCACCCGAGGGGTGAACTAAGGCCAAATTCGTGGGGCAAGGGGTGATTTGAGCTATGATGCTTCTTCTGCAAAATCCTTTTGGTGGGTCGACTCCTAGGCAACTGGGGTGCCTCTATGTACCATTGAAATCTGACTATGTGCACCAGGAAATGACTGTTCAATATTGGCTTTCCATTTCAGCAGAGTAACTGTGCTTTGTTGAATTTGTGAATCAGGCTTAATTAGGGGTTTGGGACCCATTATTTATAGGCAAAGGCAAGGTGCAGGGGGGGTTAGATAGACTAAACCTAGGTTTGATTCTGACTAGGGTTAGGTTAAGAAATGCAATGTGGCAACATCACATTCCTTATGAGAAATATCTCATCCTCACACATGTGTGAGGATGGATTAGGGCTAATCCTGATTAGGAGGTGCTTAAGCCAATTTAAGACATGATTAAAGAAATATCTCAACAAACCCTAATTTCACACATGTGGGAGGATGTAATTAGTGCTAATCAAGATTAAGGGTTCTTTTAATCAAATTTACCCTAAAAATGTGACTTAAGTGAAGTCAACATTAAATTAGAATTTGGGTATTGACTTATTAATTTTTTTGGTCAACTAATACCCCGTGGGGGCCTCAATTGAGTGCAAATTGGTTGTCGGATGATATTCCAATGCATCGGATGTAATTTGGAAGGCTTATGAGGGTTTAGGACCTAAAAGCCGATGGAGTAGTATACAGGAGTCTACACGATGCTATGACAATCTATGGCGATCTACGCATGACTACACATGACTACGGTCGTCTACGTATGACTACACATGACTACAACAATCTACGCATGTCTAGGAGGATCTACAATAGTCTACGCTGGTCTACAATAGCCTAGGGGTACCTAGGATGGCCTATGTAAACCTACAAGTGTCCAGAAGGATCTACAAGTATGTAGGTATAGCAGTGTGCAACTTTTGGGTGTCTACATTTACCCCTTTTTGTACTATACTATGTGGAACACAGTTTAATACAAAAATGTGAAGGGTTTGTGTAGAAGGAAAAGGGATAGAAGGGGAATGGGATCCAATCAAAGGTATGTAGCCACTCGAAGTGTGACCATACAACATTGATAGATAGCCAAGAAGGGAAGAGAAAATAATGGGATCCAATCAAAGGTATGTAGTCACTTGAAGCGTGACCATACAACATTGACTTGATAGCCAAGAAGAGAAAGGAAAATAATGGGATCCAATCAATGGTATGTAGCTGCTCGAAGCATGACCATACAACATTGACTAGATAGCCAAGATGGGGAAGAGAAAAGAATGGGATCCAATCAAAGGTATGTAGTCGCTCGAAGCGTGACCATACAACATTGACTGGATAGCCAAGATGGGGAAGGGAAAAGAATGGGATCCAATCAACGGTATGTAGCCGCTCGAAGCGTGACCATACAACATTAACTGGATAGCCAATAAGAGAAGGGAAAATAATGGGATCCAATCAATGGTATGTAGCCACTCGAAGCGTGACCATACAACATTAACTTGATGTCCACAGGGGAAGAAGAGAAGAAGGAAATAAGGAAAAGAGGAAAGAGATAAAAACAATGTTGGTAAATGAAAATGAATGATTATGAATGCAATGATGTGATTTTGTTGAGTCCGTATGACATATTTCAATGCCATACTAGTTGCTTGAGAATGACAACTTTTGACTGCTTTGCTTTTGCGACCAGATCAGCGTGGTCCAAAAGTATGAATAGGACAAAAGCCTATCTAAATTTTTGTTGTTGATTGATTGATGAGAACATGGTGACAAGTGTCAAACCATTTGAGTTAGTTTAACATTTGGATCATCAACTCATGACCAGATCAGCGTGGTCACGAAGTCCATTTCCAAATGTTGCACTAGGATTAATCAAATGTATCATCCATTGTGTACTCAATGTACATGAATGCTAGATTGACTTCTCCATGGAAACACATAACTCTCATGATGTAACCCATGTCTATTTGGGATTGAGATTATAATCGTATGATAATCTTCAACAAAAAATTTTGTAGACAAATGTGCTAATCGTACTTTTGGATTTTCGATGTTGTGGTTGCATGCAAAGCTGACTTTGGATATGAATACCCCCTCAAACGAGGAATCAACAATGAGGTGAATGAAGTGTGGTGAATTGATGATGCAGCGATTGATAAAATACCAATGCATGATGAATATGAATGCAAGTGAAGTTAAAAGACAAGTTTGGAAGGTTCCTAGGGTTTTAGGGGACAAATGCCTACTTTCCTAGGGTTTTGGGTGCATTTTGGGGTGTTTTGGTTGAATTCGCCACCCGAGGGGTGAATTTGACCTAAATTGCCACCTAGGGGGCGAATTGGGTTCATTTCACCCCTTGAGGGGCGAATCGGTGATAAATGCATATTTAAGCCCTAATTTGCTTGGAATGGGCTCATTTTGACTTTGCACGGTGGCAAAAAGTGATTTGTGGAGGCATCCAATGACACGAGGAGAATGAGATTGATGACTTTGGGAGTGACAATGATGAGGGGACGCAGAGCAGCTGGCAGCAGGCACGGGGACCCACCGGTAAGTGTTCTTTTGCTTTGTTTTTGTTTTTTTTTTGTTTTAATTTTCCCAGAAAATGTGAATGAGGGGGGGAGGTTTTCATCCCGATTTAAATATTTTTGTAATTTTTAATGGAAATTTGAATACATAGTGGTAGACGAGCCAAATGGGTACCCAAAAATACGATCCGTTTCAAAATTAGACTTGTTTTATCATTAATTTGACCGGGTAATGGGTAGAGTCGATATGAAGTTTGACTGTCAGTTTTTGAAGTAACGGTGTACTGACATTAACATGTTTTTGCATTTTGTCTGCTAAAGTAGGAAATGGGTATTTCGTTATGCGACTATTTTATTTTTTTGATTTTGTTTAGTGTGATTTCGGTATGCATGGTTTCGAGGTGTAATATATCAAACCTAGCTTGTTAGATTTGCCATGTTAGAGGTAGAACTTTTGAAAACCGATGAAAATTTCACCGTAGAAGGGCAAAATGGGTGTCCAAAAATGTTAGTTGTTTTGGTGATTGACTTCATTTGGTCCGCCTTTGATTTGTGTGCCAAGGTGTAGATGATATTAAACTGAAAATGAGTTGTAGGGAGCACAATTTAGATTGTATTCAATGTCTGTTTGAACTTTCACCGCTAAGTGGGCAAATGGGTATCTAAAAATATGACTGTTATTTTTAGATTGTGTGTCTGGATGTGTGTTCGGTTTTGGTGTATTTATGATAGAGTTGACTGTTAGATCTGTGTAGATTGGTGAATTGTTTTTGAATTTTATCAACACATTTACCGATAAGTGGGCAAATGGGTATCCAAAAATGATATTTGTTTTTGTAGATGTTGTTGTTTGGCTTATGTTTGATTTACGTGTCAATTAATAGGTAGTTGTAAATTTGAATTGGGTTGTTGGGAGTCCAAATGATGCTGTTTGTCACGTCAGTTTGAAATTTTGCCATGAAATGTCAAAATGGGTGTCCAAATGTGTGACTGTTATGTCGATGTGTTTTGTCGTGTGTTTTGTGCATTGTTTTTCTTTGAAATGTGTGTCAAATTAAATAGGTTTAATTTGAAAATTATGATTGATGCAGTTTTGTTTGATTGGATTGTTATGTGGATTATTGATGTGTGTTGTATTGTGTTTTGGACAGGTGAAGATGCTTGAACCCCGTCATCGGGTGAGGAAGTTTAAGGAGGGTTTTGAGGAGTTGATGAAGACTAAAGATGAGTTGTCTTGGTTGGATGACATACATTTTTGAGGTGTGTGGGAATGTAAGAGCATCCACACAAATAGAGCATATGTGTCTACATTGTGTGAGCGGTGGGATGTAGATCGAAACACCTTTCATTTTCCTACTGGGGAAATGACTATTACACTAGAGGATGTGTATCGGATTTATAGACTGTCGATCGAGGGTGTTCCTATGAGAGCCAGTACAGATGATAGGAAGGATGCTATGTTGGAGAGATTATTTGGGGCTGATTGGAGAGATATTGATGTCTCAAAGATGGATTACGAGTGGTTGTGGGTACAGGATAAGATATCAGATCGATAATGTGTGGCTATGATGATGATCTCCATGTATGCTCTACCTAATAGTTCTGGGGTGTTGTTTACCTAGAATATGTTGGATTTGGTTAGTGACATGGTGGAGCATAGGGTTGTGTTTGCTTGGGCACCTGATCTGTTAGCCCAAGTCTATCGAGAGTTGTACGAGGTTGTTCGGGGTAGGAGGATAGGATTGAGTGTAATCCCTTTGTTGTAGGTATGGGCATGGGAACACATTGCTATTGAGAGGCCACCTCTATTACCCCATACTATGCATGTTGAGGGCAAGGAATATTTACCCTATGCTTTGAGATGGAGCACAATGGCTAAGCAAGGCATTAAGAGGCCACATGAGGGTGACCCACTATTTTGGAGGGGTAAGTTTGAGGATGCTACTCCTGATGATATTAGGTGGAGACCCTGGTTGGGTGGAGTGAGTTGGGATGAGGACGATGAGTAGTTGTGAGCCATTAGATAGGGTAGATGGTTGGTGGGGAGGTATGCTTGGCAGATTGAGTATTTTTAGTTTGACCGAGTGAGGAGGCAGTTTGGTTTGCAGTAGGATGTCCCTGGGATTCTTATAACTTACTTCAGGTGATGGGGAGATAGAGGAGAGCGGCCTATGGTGCCACCATGGGTTGGAGAGAGGGATCCTCCTATGGATATCCTAGTTGTAGGGGATGTTGGGATGACTTTAGTATTTGATGCATGGTGGGCTTGGCAGAGTTGGGTGCCTAGTAGGGGCGTGGTTGATCGGTGGGTGGTGCCTAATGTTGGGGTACCTCCATCGATGGGGAGGATGGGTAGGAGAGCTTGGGCTGAGGGTGTGGCTGTCGATGTAGGGGAGGTTCCTTTATGGCACTCATGATGCCGCTTGGGTGGTGGAGCGAGCACCCAAGATGTGAGGGTGGAGCAGGTGCTTGGGGATGTTGAGGTGGAGGAGGTGCAGGCGGATGTAGATGTTGGTATGGGATAGGCTGCTAGGGCCGAGGTGGAGGGAGGTGTTGATATTGTTGTGGGTGATGTGGATGACACCATTGACATTGGTGTATTTATGGATGTGGCATAACATATTCCTGTTGATATCCCCATGAGGGGGGATGCAGTGGATGAGGCACAGGTGCTATGGGATAGAGTCCATCAGTTGGAGGCTAAGGTGGAGCAGCTACGGGCTGATATGGTCAGGAAGGGGACTGAGATGGAGTAGCTGAGGGTCATGGTGATGAGGTAGGCTCAAATGATTACGAGCCTAACTGGTCAACTGGGCATAGAGACTACTAGGAGGTTATTATGCAAGACTTCCCTATCAGTGCATAGGATTCCTTTTCCTGACTATACACAGGTGGTGTCATAGTTTGGGACATAGTCACGAGTGTGGGCACCCTCTCATCATAGTTAGTGTAGTGTTGCTTCGATAGTAGAGGTTGGTGCTAGAGTTGAGGTACAGGATCCACCTACTATGGAGCAGCCTATGGTAGATCCAGTTCTAGAGGTCTTTGTAGATTCGAGCCAGGTAGCAGAGAGGCGAGCGAGCTGAGAGGGGCATGGGGAGACTCATGGTGATAGTTAGGAGTTATATCTTTGGTTGTAGCCTATGGGTATTTTGGATATTATATGTGATGGGCATGGTCCCAGGTTGTAGCCTTTGGGCATTTTTGGATGATGATATATATATACACCTTGATTTTAGTTGTTATATATGATTTGTGATTTTGATGATTTGAAATGTATTGTGTTTATGTTTGTGTAGATAGCACAATATAGTTCATAGGTATGTATGATTAATAGATACATATGTGTGAATGGTTTAGATCTATTATCGTTCTTTCATATGGATGAATTGTAGAATATTATGCATGATTATGTTTCGAATGCAGTGTGATGTGATATTGAATGTGATGTTGTAATGAATGTACATAGAATAAATGCAATGTTATAATTTGATTTTGGAATGTGTGTAGCATGAATGCATAATGTAAGTTAATTGCATGAATGTATGTAAGACAAATGCATAACTATAAGGTGTAGCAAATGTATATGACATAGATGCATAGGTGCATGTATGGACTTACTAAAATGCGCCAAGGAAGCACTTGTATCGTGGCATTTACCTGTATGGATGCGATCCATTCCATGATTTTAGGGTCGGTGGATAATGTAAGGCATGTGTAATGGTTTTGACTAACATAGTTATGACAATCAAATCTCAAACCCTTAGCTATACAAGTTTTGTGGCAACTTATAACATAATCGGGCTGGTTCAAAGTCTGTCTTGGACCTATGTGTGTGAATGTGTAAGGTTCATTTATCCATTTTGAGGGAGGTAGGATTAACCCATTGTAGATGCTACCGGACTAGCTAGCTCATCCGTCCACAATAGTGATCTCTACAAAAGCGAGATGCTAATGTGAGAGATGTGTTGTCACTTGTAAGACTATTCCACTGGTAGGCAGGCTCTTGGAGCCTATTGCTAGTGATGGGAATCATCCCATGGTGTTATGTTGAACCTAAGGACCAAAGGTGATAAGCATAACATGTGTGATATCAAGAGGTATTTCCTTTTGTTTTTTGCCCCTATTCTAGTGTTAACCTATCTGATTGTGGTAGTGCTCTTTTCGTTTGTTTTTTTTCTTTTCTTTTTTATTTTTTATTTTTTTTTTTGCTCTTTTTGTATGGGCGATGAAGTTTTTTTTCTACCCAATTATTTAATTTTGCTTATGCTTGATCCCTTTGTTTATCCCCAGGTCGTATGTTGACCATGCAGGTGATAGGATGAGTAGGGGATACCGTTCGCTAGATGGCGATATCTACTCAAGATGTCCTCTTTCCTAGGCTCAAAATTGTTAATGTGTAACCTGTTGTGAGTGATCCATGAGAGAAGTTGAACCAGCCTAAAAGACCATAAGAAGAATGTACAAGAATCAGTAGCTATGGGTGACACTTGATTGCCTAAACTACAGAGTAGTCAAAATTAAACACGACACCTATGTATACCCCGATCCTGAAAAGGGGGAATGGACATCCAGGTGGTGATGCTAACAAATGCATGTATTATTCCTATTGAGGCACATTTTAGGGGAGAATGTACAAACATGAATTAAAATTTTAACTATAAAGCATATGAATATGTGCAATGGATGTAAATGTAAATGATGCAAGTGGAGGAATGCGATATTTACAAGAGGAAAGTTATGTTGTGTAGAAGGAGAATTTTAGAAGAACCTATTTACAAATGAGTAAAGTGTGTAATGATGACAAAAAGCACGATGCTATGATCATGGTTGCCCCAGCATGTGGGGTGTGTGTGTGTAGTAGATGTATAAGTTGTGAGCTATATAAGTGTATGTAATAGTCACCAAAAAGAAGGAAGATGTGAGAGTGGAATGTACAAGTGGAAGAAGTGAGAAGAAATAGGCTTTGGTAACCAATCAAGAAAAGGGGATCACCAAAAGCTAGCAAAGATAGGAGAGAAGAAATGAATCAACGTATGTAAGAAGTAGAGGAATGAGATAGAAGAAGAAGAGTAACTAAAACTATTGTCGGGCAAAATGGTGTAGATCCGAGCGGGAGCGGGATGGTGAAGTGATGACATGGCTAGAATTGTGGTTGGAGCCATAGTTGGAAATGTTATGAATGTAGCGGGTGGGTGTTGTTAGGGTGTTGTGAGGTGGCAAGGTCCTGGGAGTGGTGCGGCATGGAGGACTAACAAGTTGGCTAAACAAAAAAGAATTCTCTAGTGATGGGGTATGCTCACCGTGCAACATGTTGTGCACCAGGGTTTTGAATGATTTGCACTCTTCGATATCATGACCTGGTTGGCGATGGTAAATGCAAAATTTATTCTCATTGTAGTTGCATGGTTTAGGATGAGAGGGATCAATGGGTCGAATCTCGGGTAGGTCAATAAGGCCCTAATGCATGAGATGATGGAACATTTTGGAGAATGGCGTGTGTGGGATAGGCATAGGATAGATGTATGGGTATTTTGGAGGTGAGCGAGGTCTGGGTGAAGGATGATATGGTAATGGAGGCATGGGTCTGGGTTTCGGCATGGGTCAATTATAGGGTTAGAGAAGGGGTCTATGTGGTGGTGAGGATGGACGGGTCATGGGAGACTATCGTGGGTGAATGTGGCAATGATAGTGGCTTATCTGCAACTCTAGTGCTTCGATACAAGAGATGAGGTGTTGTATCTCATGGTGTGGTGGCGATGGTATTGGGAAGGGGGGCAATCAATATTCTAATGTGAATCAAGATTCTAATGTGAATGGAATGGCTCGATTTATGGTAGAAAATGGGTGTGGCTGGGATGACAACACAACAGAGTGGAATGATTGTGGTGATTGTAAGCGTTACTGGAATGACATGCCTTGTAGTGGCTAATGTGGTGTCTTGAGGACCTATGGCATAGGCGATGGCCCTAAACAGTGACACAAATGGGAAGGAGGGATATTTTTGCAACCAACTTGAGTAGCTTGGGCTGCGTGAGCTTGCAAATCCTGTGCGTAGGTAGACTCACCATTGGAAAGGGGAGTGGGTAGAAATGCAAGGTGAGGTTAATGAGGTGTATAATCCCTATTAGGTGGGCGATAGGATCCTATGGGATGATGGGGGTGATTTTTAGGTGAATAGCGATGTCTAAGATCATCAAACAGATGGGAGGATGATCCCTGTGCTTGAGGTTGGGTGGATTCCTCTTTGTCATCGAAAGAGGACATGGTGATCTAGTTGTCTCTAGAGTGTGGCAAGTAAGATGAACATCACTAGGGATGGGAATGGTGTTAAGGTGAGGTATGATGACCTGAATAGGATGAATGTGAGGAGTTCCTGGTATGAAGGGCGGTTGGTGGTTGGGTGAGATCGACCGATGTAATGGTTTTTGTTGTGGCTGCATATGGTCCTACATGGTGGTAGGTGAGGCCGCTATAGAGCTCTCCTACTGATGATGTGAGTCCTGCAAAAGGAAAAATAAATACCCTAAGCATAAAAATGGTAGAATGGTGAAACTTACATGTATAAAGAAATAATAAAGCAGAAATAATAGATTCACATGGTGATGTGCTTGGTGATTTACTTCTAATACTATGTGACACTCGTGATGGTGACTATGTTTATGCATCATGCATTGAATGCACAAAGGTGCAAGATGTTGATGGGTTCAATATCATTAAGGCCTTCAATATTGTCCAGACGATATGCTCCCAAACCATATTTGTGTGTGATAATAAATGGGCCTAACTAGTTTAGAGTGAATTTATCGTGTTGTTGGCGAGGTTGACTTATGATTTGTTGGTTCTCCTTGAGAACCAAGTTGTCAATATTAAATTTGTGTTGATGTACCTTAATGTTGTAGGTGCGACAAAGGTAATATTGATATACTCGTGTGTGCTCGATGGCATGGATACGACATTCATCTAGGAGTGTTAGTTGATCTAGGTAAGCTTGGTGAGTAGTGTCATTGTCAATGAAATATTTCATAGATATCCATAAAGAGGGTATCTCAAGCTCAAGGGGCATGATAGCTTTTGCCCTATAGATAAGTGAAAAATGTGTTGCCCCAGTAGGAGTATGGATGCTTGTACAATATGCCCACAAGGCTAGGGGCATTTGATTATGCCAGTCCTAGTGAGATTCTGCTACAGTTTTACGGAGAATAGAACAGATGGTTTTGTTTGTGGCTTCTGCATAGCCATTTTCTTGAGGGTAATATGGGGTTGAAAAGCTATGGTGTATGTGAAATTTGTCACACAGGGCTCAGACAGTATTTTTTTTAAAATATTTTCCATTATTTGAAATAATTTGGGAGGGAATTCCAAAGCGACATATGATATGCTCCATGATGAATGCTACAATTTTGGATCCTGTAGTTTGGACCAGTGGGATGGCTTTGACCCACTTTGTAAAATATTCTATTGCTGTAATGATAAATTTATGATTGCTAGAGGAAGCAGGTGTAATTTGTCCAATTATATCTAGGCCCCATTGGGAGAAGGGCCACATGGACTGGATTGGTTGAAGTGCTTGGGATGGTAAATATGTTTGTTTGGCATGTTGTTGGCATTTGATACAATGTTTGACATACTCACAACAATCTTGCTCCATTTTAGGCCAATAATAGCCCATATAAAGGATGTGTTTGGTAATCTCCATGCCACTTAAATATCCACCACAAGTATCGTTATGGGTTTCTTGTACAACCCATTGTGATTCTTGTGGTTCTAGGCAATGTAGGAGTATGCCATCATAACTGTGGTGGTAAAGGATGTCCCCCACTAAGGTGTAGTGGATAAATATTTGTTTAAAGGTTCGGTGATGGGCATGGGTCAAATCACATGGTAGGAAACCTAGTTTGATGTACTATTTGATCTATGAGAACCCTGGGTCATGAGGTTCGATATTTACCACACAAACACCACCATCGTCTGTAGGCAGCTTGGGTGATATACCAGATTGTGTAAGTGTATGAATGGATATATATGTTGTGTTGGATTTTGGGTTTTGTGGGATGAGGGACCCTAAGGAGGACATAGTATCTGTAAAATGGTTTGATGATCATGGAGTGGATTTGAGGTAATACCATTCAAATTGGGATAGGAGTTGTTGGGTGGTTTTCTTGTATTTTTGGAGAACTAGGTAATTGGATAGCCAAAGTTCTTGCACTTGATTAACTATAAAAATTGAATCACCTATGATGTGGAGGTGTTTGATGTGCATAGAGTGTGCTTGTTTTAGTCCTAGGATTAGGGCTTCATACTCTGCGTTGTTATTAGTACAAGGGAAATCAAGTTTGAATGAAAATGGAAGTGGTTCTCCTTCAGGTGTAAAGAAGAAAATGCCTACACCCCCAACATGGAGACACCTAGAACTATTAAAGAACATGGTGAGGTCAGCCATGAATTTTGGTTTGACGTATTCCTCATCTTTGATTACATGGAAGATAGAATCATCAGGGAGTTGAATGAGTATAGGTTGACTATCAATTATAGGAGCTTCGGCCAGTTTGTCAGTGATGATTTTCCCTTTGATAGACTTTTGAGATATGAATTCTAATTTGAACTCAGTTAGGAGCATGATCCATTTGGATGTACGTGAATTGTGATAACTTTTGTTCATCATATACCATAGGGGATTGTCTCGAATGATGACAAAAGTTGTGTGGTTTAATATGTAGTGTCTTAAATTCTAGGTAGTGAATACTACTACTAGGCATAGCTTCTCCATGTATCCATATATCATTTCATAACTAACTAGTGTGCGGCTAATATAGTAGATAGCCTGCTCTTTGTAGAGAGCATTCTTTTGAGCTAGGAGTGTACCTAGCACAAGTTCTATGGCTGATATGTATAGAGTTAGTTTTAATTGTGGGTGTGATGGTGACATGACTGGTGGTGACGTAAGGTAATTTTTGATAGCGTCGAATGCGGCTTGACAGTTATCATCCCACTTGAACTGTACTCCCTTTTGTAGGAGATGATTGAATGGTTGGCATTTGTCTCATAATTGTGCTATAATTCTACGAATAGAGGTAATCTTGCCCTGGAGGCTATGCAATTGCTTTAGGGTGGTAGGAGGAGGTATCTCAATGATGGATTTCACCTTACTAGGGTCTACTTCAATGCCTTGTTGAGAGACAATGAATCCTAATATTTTTCTTGCTGTAACACTGAACACACACTTTTTTGGATTAAGGTGCACGTTGTGTTCTAATAGTCGATCAAAAATTTTATGGAGATCTTCGAGACGGTCAACACATTTATTTGAGTTGGTTATGAGGTCATATACATATTCTTCCAGATTTTTGTACATTATATTGTGAAATATGTAGGTCATGGCTCTTTTATAGGTTACCCCAACATTTTTGAGGCCAAAGGGCATGACCTTGTAGAAAAATGTCCCCTAGGGTGTTGTGAAGGAATTTTTATGTTGATCGGTTGGGTTGATCCTAATTTGATTATATCCAAAAAATCCATCCATGAGGGAAATCATTTCTTGACATGTGATGGAGTCAACGAGGGAGTCAATGTTGGGTAAAGGGAAATTGTCTTTGGGATAAGCTTTGTTTAGGTCACAAAAATATGTACAAATGTGAACATCACCAGATGGTTTGGGGATAGGGACCATGCTAGATCCCCTCTTAGGATAGTCGATGGGTAATATGAAATCAACATCTAGAAGCTTTTGGAGCTCAGATTTAACTATTAATGCAACATTTGGATGCATGCATCGCAACTTCTGTATTACTAGTTTGGCATTGGGATCTAGTATAATATTATGCACTACTATAGTAGGGTCAAGTCCCGACATGTCTTTGTAAGACCATGCGAACACTTTTATATACTTGCACAGGAAGTTCGTGAAGGCGATGTGCTCCTTGGGTGAGAGGATGGCAGCTAATTTGAGTATGTGTGAATTTTTTGGATCATCATCGATGTCAAAATTGATCATATCATAGATGAGCATGCAAGATCCGTCATGCAACTATTTAGGGATAGGAATGAGATTGAAGTCATCGATGGCCTCACTGAACTCGTACTCATCATCTATGTAAATGCATGTGTGATGGACCTAAGGGGTTTGGGATGACGTGGATGAGGAAGGAGTATTTGTTGCTCATAAGACATGAGGAGAGAGAAGAAAGTCTCCAAGTGCTGGTATACATGAGACATGTGTGAGATCGATAAATTTTGGGTTTGGGGTATCGTCTCGAATCCGCTAGTGGCTATAGCAGAGGGGAGAGCATAAGTCTACCCCAACCATATTAATCGATGTTGTAGATGAAGTAGGTGGGGTAGAGTCTGGTGAGGAAGGTTGGATAGGTTGTGCACATCCTAAGAGACTCAAGGGAGGTCACAAGATGACTAGTGGTGAATGAGGATGAGAGGCTACTCTTTGTAGCTGTCTATGTATAGGTAGGAATACAGGCAAGCGTATCGATGGTGGGTCAGGTGGGATTGGTTCCAACTCTATTAGTGGTGAATCAAGTGGGAGTGTGTCTGGATCTATTGGTGGTGTAGCCAAGGATAAGGTAGCAAAGTGTTCTACCAATCTCTAAACATCACAGAACAAGGATGTATCAGGTGTAGTAGATTCTTTGAAGAAATCATAGGGGACAGTGATGGTTTATGTGGGTGAAGGCATGTCTTCTAGCATGTCCATATCAATGTACTCTTCCAAGGTGTGTGTTGGATGCGGGGGAGGATGTAAAGAGAGATATTGGATCTCATATTCTAATGTATAGACAATGGTTGGGCGATAACCTAGGCCATTTTTGTTGGTAGGTGATCGGACATGAGGGTTAATGGGTGTACGTAGCCCTTGCTCATAACGACCTAACCCAAACCCATGCCAATGAAAATGTTGTAGGTAGCACAAGGCAAATTGAGGGTTGGCTAGGTGTGTAATTGGATCACTAGAGCTAGATTGTGGTGGTGGAGAAGTTGGTGAGGGGATTGAAGAGTCTACTCCCACATACACAAAGTTGGTGTGGTTTTAAAGGCTTCCTAACTATATGATGGTTTTGATAGTCAACATCGAGGCTGAGGGACATCTAAAATATCAGGTATATTGGATAGGAGTGTCACATACACAGGCATCACATATGTTATAGTATCCTAAGCCATTGTTCGTCATGAAGATGGATATCTATGGCATGGCATGCTCTGGTGATTGGGGTGGCATATCTGAATCAAACAAGGAAGGAGAAAGCTAGAATTCCCTAATGGTGGCAACTGAAGGGTGTGGAAGTTCATCCAATCTAGGTGTTGGTTTTTTGGGTTCATGATGTTTGGTTGTTGTGGCTTGAACAGACTATATGTAATGTGTAGGGGATGACATCGGTGTAGGTGTAGGGATGCATGGAGATGTGAATTTCTTAGGTTTTGATCACGAGGGAAGAAGAGGTGTTTGCGGTGTAGAAAGGATAGGGGCTTCCATACTCATGGGTGGAGAAGGTAATGTAGTAAGTTGTGTGATGGGTGGCAATGGTGGTTGTGACACCGTGGGTGGAAATTGGAATGGTAGAGGTTGGGAGGATTATGGAGGCCATAATAATGGTAACAAGGAAGGCATGGCATTAGTTTTAGGTCCCTCGATAGATGATTCTAATGGTATAGATATCGAGACTTGTGTTGTTGATGAACACTGGGATGTTGGGGTGGAAATTGGGAAGGATACTGATGCTCCTATTGACTTGTGAGAGGATACCAAGAACAGATGGAAGGATGAGAATAAAGGTGCAGGGGGAAGGTCTATGACATTACAAAACTTAAAGGGGTCTCCATCAGCTGGGACACAGTGAACAAGTCCATTGTGGATGTACTTGAGGTAATGGTGCAATATATATGGGATACACTGCATATCTCTAATCCAAGTGTGACCGAGGAGAATATTGTATTGCATTTCTCCTTGGATGATGTGAAAGAGGATGGGGATCATACAGATGCCTATGCAAATGGACAGAACTATGGATCCTACAATAGGTCTCATGGAACCATCAAAAGCATGTAGGTCTAGGGAAGGTGTGGTGAAATGGATTGGAGGGAGGTGTAGGTGATGCAAGGCTACTATGGACATGATACTGATGGATGAGCCTATGTCAACGAGTACCCGCTTGTAGGTAATATCATTGATATTAGATTGTATGTGAAGGGGAGGGTCAGATCCTTCACCAATGAGTTACGTTATCTCGTGATTTTGGAAACTAATTGAAGGTTGAAGGCATCATGGGATATTCCATATAAAATTGACAAAATCATTTATGTCATGTGTCTCTAAGTCAATGGAATGTAGGATGTCATTCAACACCTCATGATGGGGTTGATATTGTTGTAAGAGATCAAATATGGATAGCCACATGGGGGCATTGCATAGCTGATGGGTTAGACTACCACAAATGGTAATCACATTTTGAGGTGGTGGTGGTACGGTATTAGGCATTTGGGGTGTTTGCAGGGATGTAAACTAGACAGGGGAGAAACAATAGGTGTTGTCTAGCGTGACGAGTACTATTGGTTTCTCGTAGTAAGGTTGATCATGCCTACTATTGCACATGATGGAGGATCATGTTGGGCATTATTGACTTGGCAAGGTGGTGCTAGAGGATTGTGTGGACATCTATGGGGATTGGATCCTCTATGATCTAGTAGAGGGTTTTGGAAAATCCCTAGGTTTTGGTTCTGTGGGGCTAGAGGGTTTGCTACCTAAATAGTGCCCCTATCGATTAGGTCTTGAACTTGCCCCCGAAAGGAGCGATACGAATCAATATTATGGCCACACTACCTATGAAAGGGATAGAAGAGCTACTCATTATAGTCACAAGGCTTGGGTGAATTTGGATCCAATGGGCGGATCTCGGGTAGAACAAGATGGTTGCCCTCGTATAATCTTTGGAATAGGGTTGGTAACAATTTAGATAAGGGTGTAAAGTTGCATAGTGGACCCTGTGGGTGCTTTCCATGGTATTGCTATGGTAAATGTGGTGTAGGAGCATTAGCTTAGAGTGCTTGCGGTTGTGGTGTATAGGGTGGAGGAGTCGATACTAGTGCTAGAGTAGCAGTTGCAACTTGGTTGGTTTGCTATGGTCATGGGTAAGGTTGATTCGGTGTGGGTCTATTGAAGTGAAAGTTGGAGTTATAGTTGTATTTGGCTCTCAACTTAATCTTCCCAAACTGGACCTTAATATCTTTGATAACTTTTACTTACGAGATAGCATCTTCAAAAGTATGACTTTAGTGAAGCTAAAGGGATGTGGAAATGTGTTGTGGAAAATCTTGGAAAAGAGTGTCACAAGCTTCGATGTGGGGATGCTATGGGAAAGGTCATGGATAATTGTTCTCCATATGGCAACAAACTCAGTAATGGGTTCATCGTCTACCTGTCATAAGGTGTAGACATCAAAAAATGTGATCTTTTTCTTGATGTTGATAGAAAAGTGCTCTAAGAAGGAATTGGCCAACTGCTCAAAGGTATATAGGCTATGGCATGGTAGCATGTTGTACAAATCCAATGCTGGCCTAGCGAGGGACAGGGAGAAGGTACGCAACATAAGAGGGTTACTACTGTGAATCTGGTAGCAAGACGAGAAATAGTTGTTCACATGTTCTCTGTAATCTTCCTTACCTCTATACTTGTTGAATTTTAGTATTTCGAAGTGATAGGGATAAGGGAGAATGGGGACTGATGGATGAACTGGCTTATTGCATAGTTCATCATAGCAAGGATTTTATGGCCCATAGCTAGAGGTGCATAGGTTCAACATTTTGACTTCATCTCACAAGAGTTGAAGTTCGGGTGTCATAGGAGTCGAGGGTTGGGCTATGGTAGGCTGACCTTGTGGATGTGGTGGATATTGGTATTGTTATTATTCACAATACTATGGGGAATACTATTATGCCTGATCATGATAAGGTGGGTACTAGATGATATGTGTTGTCGTGTCTACGGGTACACTAGGTTGTGGGGTAGGTGTATGTTGAGGATAATAGTACTATGACTGGGCAACATGTGGTTGTGGCATGGGTACTTGGTTTGAAGCATGCTATACTGGTTGGACCGTGGGTGGTGATGACCAAACTAGAAGAGGCATAAATAAGCTAGGTGTAGCTGGTGGTAGTATAATTTTTGATGCTACTGGTGCTAGGGGTGGTCAAGATGAGGTATTAAAAGATGAGATCTATCTCTTCCCTGGAGGGTAGGAAGTAGGGAAGCTAAACCGTGTGGAATAATTTGGTTGAATGGGTGGATAAGATGCTAGTATCGGTCCATAGGTAGGATGGATATGGGTAGTGTGAGCCTGAAAAGGAATAGGTGGTGGTATCCTAAAATTTGTCGTAGGCAAATGTGGCTCCAAGGGTTGGGTGTCATACCCTTTGGATACCTAGGATATAGGCAAGAAAACTATAGAAAATGTGGGATGAGCTATCGAGGTAGGAGCTTGGGTTGAGTGGAAAGTGTAGGTGTACACTCCCACTTGGGTTTGCACATAATGTTCCTGAAGAGGCTATTGGGAGGTACCCTCAAATATGGTGAAGAACAACTCTTGGGAAGAGGGTGGTTAGTACTCTTATGAAGAGTATGGGTGTGAGGTTTGAGGAAATGCTTGTAGTTCTTTTTGGGTAGGGATCTATTGTGTAGTTTGGAAGGATGGGTCCTGGATTCCTATAGTGGAGGAGGATGGGTCAGACACCATTCCTACGGTAGGGGTGAATGATGCGACCTCAGGATGGGTATGGTTTATAAGGGAGGAATCATTCTCAAACAAGGATTGAGATAGATTTTGGAACAAGGGATGTGCAAAGGTGGGTGAAGTAGGCATGACCTCCTCATCTATGGTGAAGGATGGAGGAAATTGTCCTAGTTATGTGTAGATCACGTGGTAACAGAACATGGTCGGCAGATTAGGTGAGGATGGGACTGAAAGGATCGGGTAAGCTTCTATGAGTGAAGTAGTGAGTATTTCACTCAAAGTTGACATCTCCTCACGAGGCATCATGTGTGTGAATTGTACATTGGATTCTATGCCTGAATCAAATGTGTCTATAATCCTCTCCTTCATGATCTAAGGAGTAAGAGTGGACTAAATAGAGGAAGGGGGAGGCCATTCCTCCATAGATCGTGATTGCTCACACGCTCTAATACGGGTGACCACAGGCATAATGGCATGTGTAAAAGGGGTTTTTAAAAATAAACCCTATGTGATGTAGACTCAACTATGTCTAATGTGAGTGTGAAGTAAGTGGTGTGTTGTGTGTAGCAAAACAATATATAGTGCAATGTGTTGAGACCGGTTTGTGATCATGCAAATAATGGTAGACCGGAATCAATTCTAAATGCTGAGAAAATAAAAGTGTTCTGTTCGTTTTGTATGTTGTAATGTTGATACTCCCTATGTAGAATCACGGGTAATGGAGTGAATACTCTAGTAAATTGGGAATGTTTTCAATATCAAACCTCCTACAACACCCAAGTATGCACAGGATAGAATGGTACCGCAAGGTGCGAATGGTGACCTATATGGAAGGTGTAGTAAAATGATATCCTAAAGGAATAGAACTCAATATGCTAAAGCAAGTTTACAATATCCTCTCATGAGAAGAGGTGGCACTATCTGAGACCTTCTACCAGCATACCCATGCTTTTGCTTCACCCTTGAGAGAGCTTAGTCAAGAATGAAAGTTACCAATTCCACAAATTATACAAGCCTTGTGGATGAAGGTGCTAATCATGTCCCACTTCGCAGGTAACCACTGGTGATGAAATACAGGGCCCAATCACAAAAGTGTGGGATTTTCCAGTTATTAAATCTATAAAACCACTCCTATGGGGCTGCTAGGTGTCTAGGGGGGTGAGATGATGGAGAGTGCAACTCGATCCACACTAGTCTCGAGCGATGGATTGGGGATGAATTCCAATCTCACCACTTTTTTAAGGTTCCACGTGAGTGTGTGTGGGTTTATGTTTTTCTAACGGTGTTTGCAAGGTAAGAAACTAACTAATTGCCTTTCCAAAAGAAAACTAATTATAATGCATTTTTGAAATCAAATGATTAGCTAGATTATAATATTTTTAAAGAAATGGTCTAGCCTAAATGTCTTTGTGAAGCAAGCTAATCTACTTTGAAAAACATAGAAACATGCAATCCAAATTTGTTTGGAATAGAGGGGATTATGAAACCCTAACTTGAAATTTTAGAATGCACAATTCTTTCAAAAATGTAAGAGGGGATTAGAAACCCCGATTTTACTTTAGAATGTAAAGTTCCTTTTAGAAATGGAAGCTATGACTGAAGGAAGAACAACTTAGGCTTATACCATATGAAAAAATAAAAGATAAATGAAAATTTATTTAAGAAATAAATTTTATACATTTGCTAGAAAGTTGCAGGTCCTAAAAATTTTAGAAACCCTAAATATTAGACAACTTTGCAATGAAAACAAAACTACGTCTAACAATGATTATTTAACTAGTTAGTGAGATTTTTATTTCCAAAACTTGTGACAGAGGTATAAAATGTGAGCATACCTACATTATGATGCTAAGGGGGATTTTATTGGCCCTTGAGAAGATCACCCCAACTGATTTGGGGGTTTTTGAGGCTTTTGTGTTAAAATCATGACCTGAGGAGTGAATTTGACCTAACTCGCGACCCGAGGGGCGAATTCAGACTGGTTTGTGGAGTCGAGGGTGAATCAAGTTCAAAGGCTTCAAATCAAGAATCTGATGGCCTAGGATGGTTCCTAGGTATTTGGAGGTATCTATGGAAAATGTTTTTGGTACCTGCAAGACACATAAACAGAGGATAATGTTAGATTTACCAAGAAAATGAATCTAGCACTATCCGTTGTGGGGGTCCCATCGGACATGCTAGAATGAAACGACTAGAAGTTGAAATTTGATCTAATCACAAGTAATGACATAATTCATTCAAAAATATATGCTTTATTCATGATAAATTTGATATGGGTTACAAATAGGGTGAATTCCCATTTTTCCTTTCATGAATACACTATAGGCCTAATGCCTTCTTCTGATGTCCCTCAATGTAGGTGGGCTTTGTTTGTATGTGGACCACCGTCGGGTTGCTATTGATTTGATGTTGCTTTCCCTCTTCAAATTTGTTTTATAACTTGTGATTAACCTACAAAAGGGGTCAGTACGATGGGGGGCTTGCCTTAGTCAGGCCTCATATTTATAAAGATTAAATGGTTGTAAAATCATAACAAAACATGAAAAAAACTATGCAAAAAGTAATAATATGATGCAAGGGAGCTTACCACCCAAATCTAGAGTGATTTGGGTTCTATAGACCCAATTCGCCACCCGGGGGGTGAATTGAGGCCAAATTTGCGGGGCAAGGGGCGATCTGAGCTATGATGCCTCTTCTACAAAATCCTTCCAGTGGGTTGACTCCTAGGTAGCTGAGGTGCCTCTGTGTATCATTGAAATATAACTGTGTGTGTTGGGAAATGACTGTTCAATATTGGCTTTCCATTTTAGCAGAGTAATTGTGCTTTGTTGAATTTGTGAATTAGGCTTAATTAGGGGTTTGGAACCCATTATTTATAGGCAAAGGCAAGGTGAAAGGGGGGTTAGATAAACTAAACCTAGGTTTTATTTTGACTAGGGTTAGGTTAATAAATGCAATGTGGCAACATCACATTCCTTATAAGAAATATCTCATCCTCACACATGTGTGAGGATGGATTAGGGCTAATCCTGATTAGGAGGTGCTTAATCCAATTTAAGAAATGATTAAAGAAATATCTCAACAAATCCTAATTTCACACATGTGGGAGGATGTAATTAGTGCTAATCAATATTAAGGATTTTTTTAATCAAATTTACCCTAAAAAGGTGGCTTATGTGAAGTCAACATTAAATTAGAATTTGGGTATTGACTTATTAATTATTTTGGTCAGCTAATACCTCGTTGGGGCCTCAATTGAGTGTAAATTGGTTTTTGAATGATATTCTAATGTGCTGGATGTAATTTGGAAGGATTATGAGGGTTTAGGACCGAAAATCCAATGGAGTAGTATACGAGAGTCTACACAATGCTATAACAATCTATGGTGATCTACACATGACTACACATGACTACGACCATCTACGTGTGACTTCACATGACTACAGTAATCTACGCATGTCTAGGGGGATCTAAAATAGTCTATGCTAGTCTAAAATAGCCTAGGGGTACCTAGGATGGCCTATGTAAACCTACAAGTTTCCAGAAGGATCTACAAGTATGTAGGTATAACAATGTGTAATCTTTGGGTGTCTACACATAGTGCAACTTTTGGATAAATGCAAGCCTTTTATTCACTTATTGCAAAAGTGGGTCACCTTCAATTGGGATCAAGAGTACCATAAAGCCTTTGATGATATTAAAAAATACTTGGAATCTCCACCAGTGTTAGCTCCTCCCCAACTAAGTGTTCCATTTTCGCTATACTTGTGGCCACTAAATTTACCCTTGATACCATGTTGGACCAAATGAACAAGGTAAACAAAGAACAAGCCATATATTATCTTAGTCATGCCTTGGTTAGTTACAAGCTCAAATACACTTATGTTGAGAAGCTTTATTTAGTTGTGGTTTTCACCACCAAGAAAATCCAACATTACATAAATCAAACCACGTATGTCATTTCAAAAGAAAATCCTTTATGGTATATGATGAGTTGTACTTATCATAATAGTCATAATGGAAAGTGGATCATACTTTTGATGGATTTTGACCTTGAATTTATTAATTCAAAAGTCTATTAAATATCAGGTCATCGTTGATCAGCTAGCAAAAGCTCCTCTCCTCGATGATAAACCACTAAACATAGAATTTCCTAATGATGTAGTCTTTGCATTGTCAGACTCGAGAGAATATAAAGAACCAAAAAACACAATGAATATGATGTTATTATTTGATGGTTAAAAATATGAACAAGGGAGTGGCATAGGCATCATATTTTTCATGCCACAAGGGGCTCTTATTCCCTTATCTTTTAAATTCAATTTCTCTTGCACCATCAACAATACCGAATACAAATTCCTCCTTTTGGATCTTCAAATGACTCTTGCCATGAACATAAATAAATTAAACATATTTAGCAACTCCTTATTAATAGTTCATTAGGTTAAGGGAATTTATCAATGCAAGTGTCCAATATTGAAATTGTACAAAGAACTTGTGGACAAATTACTTAGTAAATTTGAATGGTGTGATATTGAGATTGTACCTTGTTCATCCAATCACTTTATGGATATGATGGCTTCTTTGGATTCTCTAATTCCATAGAACACAAGAGATGATGTCACAACTATTCATGTTAGGATGCTATCTCAAGCCACAATCTCACGAAATAATTCTAAAGATGAATGAAATGTTTACATGATACAGGTTGAACCCTACCAATATGGGTTCTCCCTAATTCAAGACTTTTTAAAACATGCTTCACGGGGGTCTTTGGTATCACAAACTGTTTGTGATAATAACATGGATATCTACCTTAAATTCCTCTCCCACTCTATATTTGCACAAGGTGTATCTAAAGAACGATAATAATTCATCTAGTCCAAGCCGAGTCGTATCAAGATTGGTTTTCTCAAATTAGAGATTTCCTAAAACTGGGTACCATTCCTTTGGGATTATTGCATACCATAAAATGAACATTCAAGAAAAATGTGACAAAGTATGTCTTAGTAGGAGACATACTCTATCGTCAAAGCTATGAGGGTCTTCTCCATCATTGCTCAGAGCCCCAAGAATCTACTTAGGCTATTTTCCAAGCTCATTATGATACTTGTAGTGTCCATTTTAGTGGTATGGCTATCGCTAAGCACCTCATTTGAATGGGCTATTATTGGCCCACTATGGAGCGAGACTATTTTTATTATGTTAAAAATTGCATTAAATTCCAGCATCATGCTAATATTCCGTACGTACCTTCACGGGCCTTACAACTTATTCATTCATTGTGGCCTTTATCGTAAGGGGTATTTGACTTAATCGGTAAAATTTCTCCCCTCTCATCTGGTCATAACATGTTCATCCTAATGGCCACAAAATACTTTACAAAGTGGGTGGAATCTACTCCTCTTACCATTACGACAAGTTTGTGCATTCTAAAATTCATATTGCATAACATCATATGTCATTTTGGTATTCCATCCAAAATAATTTTGGATAATGGACCATCATTTAAAAATAAGGATATGAGATCTTTATGTGCTAAATATAATATTCAACATAGATTTTTAATGCATTATGGTTATTATCCATAAACTAATGCACAAGCATAGGCATCAAACAAAATAATCATTATCATTCTCAAGAAAACAATAAAATAAAATCATAAATATTGGCATCTTCAACTACCTCTAGCACTATGGGCTTACAAGACTAGCATTAGAACACCCATTGGGATAACTTCATTTTTGTTAGTATATGGTTCTGAGGCCATAATGCCCTTGGAATTAGAAATTTTGTTGTGCATTTCATTGCGATAATTTATCAATGATGATACTACACGATAATCTCGCTTAGATCAACTCACGCTTCTTGATGAATGACTCATAAATGCCCTCGAGCATCTTTACGTTTATCAAGATCACATTAAGTGAGATTATGAAGCAAAATTCCATCTTAGGGCTTTTGAATTTGGTGATATTGTACTTAAAAAAAACTAACAGAATTCCAACTTGTCACCCCATTTGAGGGATAAGTTTACAACTAACTAGTTAGGACCATTCATCGTAATGCAAAAAGTAGGGCTAAGGACTTACCATATAGCTTCCCTTGAGGGTGTTGAGGAACCTGAACCTCTTAACATTCTCCACCTACAAGTATTTAATTCATAATACATAATGTATAAAAAAACAAAAAAAAAAAAACAAAAAATTATCAAAAACATAAAAAATAATACAAAATCAAAAATCACAAATATATTGCATTGCAAACATGATGCATTAAACATTATTGCATTTCACTGGTTAATTGCATTAGGCATATCAGTAATTTCATTAGCATCACTCCGTTTTGCATCCTGTCACCATGTACACTTGTATTTGTGGTCTTTTGACCATTAGGAGGTCTTCATAAGATAGGGTAGATATTGGATGATCATAAACAATGATGTTCATACGGCCACTGACTATTTTATGCACACCTCTTAATGTTTGAAAGTTCATAAAAGACTTACACACACCACACATTCATTTTTACTATTTGCATTTTGTAGAGCACCATGCTTGTATGATTGTCATGAGTCTTAATCAAACCTCTTCTCTTAATCGTCATTTGCACTTTTTCTTGTGATATTTTGGTTATTAAGCAGTCCTTGTTGTTGGTTGTGGAGCCTGATTCTAATTTGGAGGTCCTGTTTTAGCCGCGTTTGGACCCACTCTATGAAAGGATATGGACGTTATGTAATTGTGTGTCAAATTGCATGTTAATCCGAGTTTTTTTTGTGAATTACTATTTTTGAAAAAATTTGATGAAAAATAATTTTCCGAAAATAGTAATTACTAAAAACAGATTTTTTTGACGAAAAATAATTTGCCGAAAATAGTAATTACTAAAAACGGAAATTGTTTTGATGAAAAATAATTTTTCAAAAATAGTAATTACTAAAAATGGCAAATTGTGATAGAAAAGATAATTTGCCGAAAATAGTAATTCTTTTTTATTTTGGGGTCTTAATGATTTACCCTAAAATTGTAACCCTCATTTTATAAGAGGATGTTGTACGACATTGGAGATTGTAGTGTGAAGGGTGTGAAGGAAGTGAAGAAGGAAGAGAGACTGTAATTGTGAGATCGAAGAGGAAGTACGATGGATTTGTTGTAGGTTGTATCCCTTCGAGATTTGTTGGATGGAATAATAAGGCCTAGTTATTTTCTCCATGGATGTAGCCCACATTGGGTGAACCACGTAAATATGTGTCTCATGTATTGCTTTATTCTTCTATGTTTTATTTTCGTATTTATTTATTGCTCGTGTTTTATTATTTAATCCTAACAACTGGTATCAGAGCCTAGGGTTTGAAAAATGCACTTGAAAGGAGGGTTTCCAGTTCGAGTGGGAGCAATGGCAGAAGAAGGTAGGTTTAGGGTTGAGAAGTTTAATGGCCAAAATTACCAGCTATGGAAGATGCAAATGGAGGACTATCTTTATCAAAAGGATCTTTACCTACCATTAGGCAGAATAGCAAAGAAGCCAATGAAGACATCAGATGAAGAATGGGAAGTTCTGGATAGAAAGGCACTAGGAACAATACGACTATGCCTGGCATCATCGATGGCCTTCAATATTTCAAAGGAAAAGACAATGGAGGGTTTAATGAATGCATTGGCTAAACTGTATGAAAAACCCTCAACTTCAAACAAGGTATTTCTTATGAAGCATTTATTTAATATGTAAATGTCAGAAGGTGGGTCTATTACTAATCACTTAAATGAGTTTAACACAGTTACTAATCAGTTAAATTCTATTGGAGTAAATTTTGATGATGAGGTTAGGGCTCTTTTGATCTTATGCTCATTGCCAAAAAGCTGGAATGGCTTGGTCATGGCTGTGAGTAATTCTATTTTTGGTTCAAATACTTTAAAATTTGATGATGTTATTGGTGTTATCCTTAGCGAGGAAATGCGACAAAAAAGCATAGGTGAGACATCGGGTAATGCGTTGATTGTGGAAAATAGGGGTAGACAAAAGGAGAGAGGAAAGAGTCCAGGAAAACATGGAAAATCAAAGAAAGGTAGATCCAAATCCAAAGGGAAGCAGTTGGAATGTTGGCATTGCAGAAAGAAAGGACACCTAAAAAGAGACTGTTGGACTCAAAAAGAAAAATAGGGAGAAGAAAAACAAGGTAATCAAGAAGCAAACATAGCAGGTGATGTATTGCAAGATGCTTTAATCCTTTCACTAGATAATATTAATGATTATTGGGTGCTAGACTCAGGGGCTTCATATCATGCCACACCTCATAGAAAATATTTTCTAGATTATGTTCAAGGTGATTTTGGATAGGTCTATTTGGGTGATGATAGACCATGTAAAATCATTGGAAAGGGTAAGATACAGATAAAATTACTGAATGGAAACCAATGGTTGTTGAAAGAGGTAAGGCATATTCTTGATTTGAGAAGAAATATAATTTCCATAGGGTAGTTGGACAATGAAGGATGTATAGTTACATTCTCAGCAAATTCGTGGAAGGTTGCTAAAGGATCATTGTTATTAGCAAAAGAAAAGAAGGAAGGTACGTTGTATGTATGTACTGGTAATACTGATATTTCTATTGCTTTAGCTTCTACAAGAGCGGATACAATTTTGTGGCATCATAGGCTTGGGCACATGAGTGAGAAGGGGATGCAGATTCTCCACTCAAGGAATTTGTTGCCAGGTTTGAAGCAGGTTGATTTGGACTTTTGTGAGCACTACATTTATGGAAAACAAAAAAGAGTCAGATTTCTCAGAGTTGGAAAAGAAAAGAAGAGTGAAAAGCTAGAGCTTGTGCATACAGACGTATGGGGACCAACTCAGGTATCATCTCTTGGTGGCTCTTATTATTATGTTACGTTTATTGATGATGCAACTAGAAAAACTTGGGTTTATTGTATTCGAAAGAAATCAGATGTCTTTGATACTTTTAAGAAATGGAAAGCTTTGGTTGAGAATGAGATAGGAAATAAGTTGAAGTGTCTCAGATCAGATAATGGAGGTGAGTACTATAGCAAAGAGTTTAACAGTTATTGTTCATACCATGGGATTCGTAGAGTGAAGATGGTTCCAGGAACTCCACAAGAAAATGGTGTGTCAGAAAGGATGAACATGACTATCATGGAACGTGCTAGGTGTATGAGATTACATGCAGGATTGCCCTTATAGTTTTGGGTAGATGTTGTGGATACTACAGTTTATTTAATAAATAGAGGGCCTTCAAGTTCCCTGGATGGTGGGATTCTAGAAGAGGCATGGACAGGTAAGCCTATTAACTACTCATTTTTGAAGACTTTCGGTTGTGAAGCATTCATGCATATTGATAAAGAAAATAGAACTAAACTTGAGGTAAAATCCAAGAAGTGCACTTTCATTGGATATGGAGTTAATGATTTTGGTTATCATTTTTGGGATTATGAAAATCACAAAATCATTAGGAGTAGAGATGTGGTATTCAATGAGAAAGTCATGTATAAATACCACTTGCAACAAAAGAAATAGGAAAAGGTAAACATAGAATACATAGTGCTTGATGAAATTGAAACTCCAAAGGTGCTAGAAAATCAACAACAACAACAAGCACCTCAAACTCTTGCAAGTGTTGTTAGAAAATCTACCAGGATAAGTAGACCTCTTGATCGTTACTCTCCTTCATTATATTATGTATTATTGTCTGACTTTGGTGAACCAAAACATATGAAGAAGCGATGCAGGTAGAAACTAGGAAGAAGTGGGAGCAAGGCATGAAAGAGGAGATGGACTCCTTGGTACACAATCAGACTTGGGATCTGGTTCGGTTGCCTACAAGAAAAAGAGCATTGCAGAATAAATGGGTTTATAGGGTGAAAGAAGAAGATGGAGGTAAAAAGAGGTATAAGGCTAGACTGGTTGTAAAGGGGTTTGCACAGAAGAAAGGTATTGATTATGATGAAATTTTTTCTCTTATTGTTAAAATGACTTCAATTAGAACTATTTTAAGCCTAGTGGTTGTAGAGGATTTGCATCTTGAACAGTTAGATGTAAAAACAACTTTTCTCCATGGGGATTTGGAGGAAGAGATTTATATGCAACAACCACAAGGGTATGAGGTCAAAGGGAAGGAGGAATTAGTATGCAGGTTGAAAAAGAGCTTGTATGGCCTGAAGCAAGCTCCAAGGTAGTGGTATATGAAATTTGACAGGTTTATGTTAGAACAAGGTTATAGTAGATGTTATTCTGACCACTATGTTTATTTTAAGAGATTGGATAATGGTAACTATATTATCCTGTTATTGTATGTAGATGACATGCTTGTTGTAGGGTCTAACATGCAGGATATAATTGTGCTCAAAAGAAAATTGGTAGAGTCATTTGCAATGAAGGATTTGGGTGCTGCAAAGCAAATCCTTGGTATGAGAATAACAAGAGATAGGAAAAATCGTAAATTAACATTGTCTCAGGGTGAGTACATTGAGAAGGTGTTGGAAAGATTTAATATGCAGGATGCAAAACCTATTAGTACACCTTTGGCCAATCATTTCAAACTGACCAAAGAGATGTGTCCCAAGACATAGGAGGAGATTGACTATATGTCCAAGGTTCCTTATTCATCAACAATTGGTAGTTTGATGTATGTGATGGTGTGCACAAGACCAGATATTGCACATGCAGTGGGAGTTGTGAGCAGGTTTATGAACAATCCAGGAAAACAACATTGGGAGGCAGTGAAGTGGATTCTTAGGTATTTGAGAGGTACTGTCACTCAGGTATTATGCTTTGGAGGTTCTAACACTACTTTATAGGGATATGTTGATTCAGATATGGTAGGTGATATAGATAGCAGGAGGAGTACCACAGGGTATGTTTTTATTGTAGGTGGAACTGTAGTAAGTTGGATTTCAAAATTACAGAAGGTTGTTGCACTTTCAACAATGGAAGCAGAGTATGTTGTTATTACAGAGGCTAGTAAGGAGATGATTTGGTTACAAAGGTTTATGGAGGAGTTGGGAAAGAAGCAGGAGAATAGCATATTATACAGTGACAGTTAGAGTGCCATTCATCTTGCCAAGAATTCAACCTTTCATTCTAGGACTAAACATATACAGACCAAGTACCATTTCATACGCTCAGTGTTGGAAGATGGACAGTTAAAACTAGAGAAGATACACACTAGCCATAATCCTGCAGATATGTTCACAAAGGTAGTAACTAGGGAGAAACTGAGTTCTTGCTCAGTTTCAGTTGGTCTTCAAACATGACAGTAAAAGGTGAGAAAATTTCCAGGTCCAAAGTTGAAGCATAGTCCAGTAGGTGCAATAGCGGTGGAGTTACTGTGATCAGTCTCCAAGTGGGAGATTGTTGGTTGTGGAGCCTGATTCTAATTTGGAGGTCCTGTTTTAGCCACGTTTGGACCCACTCTACGAAAGGATATGGACGTTATGTAATTGTGTGTCAAATTGCATGTTAATCCAAGTTTTTTTGTGAATTACTATTTTCAGAAATTTTTTGATGAAAAATAATTTTTCGAAAATAGTAATTACTAAAAACAGAATTTTTTTGATAAAAAATAATTTGCCGAAAATAGTAATTACTAAAAATGGAAATTGTTTTGATGAAAAATAATTTTTCGAAAATAGTAATTACTAAAAATGGCAAATTGCGATAGAAAATATAATTTGCCAAAAATAGTAATTCTTTTTTATTTTGGGGTCTTAATGATTTACCCTAAAATTGTAACCCTTATTTTATAAGAGGATGTTGTACGACATTGGAGATTGTAGTGTGAAGGGTGTGAAGGAAGTGAAGAAGGAAGAGAGACTGTAATTGTGAGATCGAAGAGGAAGTACGATGGATTTGTTGTAGGTTGTATCCCTTCGAGATTTGTTGGATGGAATAATAAGGCCTGGTTATTTTCTCCGTGGATGTAGCCCACATTGGGTGAACCACGTAAATATGTGTCTTGTGTATTGCTTTATTCTTCTGTGTTTTATTTTTGCATTTATTTATTGCTCGTGTTTTATTATTTAATCCTAACACTCATAAGATAGGGTAGATACCGGATGACTATCAGTAATGATGTTCATATGACCACTAACTATTTTTACACACACCTCTTAGTTTCCAAAATTTCATAAGGAAAACTCATACATCCAACACGTCATGTCCATCCACATTCCCTATCCTAGGTGTTTGTGTTATTTCTCCTCACCTAGTAAGTTGTTACAGGGTGTTCAATAGGATATTTTGATCATTCAACCATTCTTAGTTTTCTTTTCAGATTTTGTAGAAAGCTATATTGATTTTTGAAGGTAAGGTTTTGCTTTGATTGTACCTTGTGTAACTCAAAATCCCAACATAATTTCACACTTTTAAATTTGAGTTTGAACAAGGAAATATAATACTACAATGTAATAATTACCCCTTAATTGAAAGGTTTTCCTTTCTCTTCCTATTATGTGCATGGTATAGAATGCTAAGAATTGAAAAAATGACAAGCTTCCCCCTACCCAAAGCAACAAAAATCCCTTTCTCCTTAAAAATGAGCAAGTATCCCAAAAAAAAATCCCCTTACTCCTCTTAAAAAATGAGCAAGTATCCCAAAAAAAAAATCAAAATAAAAGAAGGGGTGAAAAGCTTAAATCATTGGAACTCTTAGTTTTTGACAACCATAGGGAAATCTCCATCGCTATCAATGGGCTATAGATGTTGGCTTGGCAGTGGAGTAGCCTTACACATGGTTATATATTTGTCACATTAGCGACCTTTTATACAGACCAATGTTAGCTTGTAAATGAGCTAGCTTTTGGTGGCTTGTATTGCCTAGTAGTCTA
The DNA here is from genome assembly GCA_028583015.1 of Wollemia nobilis. Lineage (NCBI taxonomy): Eukaryota > Viridiplantae > Streptophyta > Pinopsida > Araucariales > Araucariaceae > Wollemia > Wollemia nobilis. Next base: position 15,401,533 of record JAQPPZ010003356.1, on the reverse strand, counting down.
CTCCAACCGCATACAAAATCATGGTAAGGATAACCATAGGGTGATCCTAATTACAACAATAGGTTATAAAAATCGTTCTAGCAATGGGGTAGTCTTATGCAATATAATAATGAACTTCACTATTCACATACATGTATATTGAATATCTGGGTCTTCCTCGCAAATTTGTATCTTTTAGAGTCATGTATAGTCAGTATACAATTTTTGATTGGTCATACAGGGTGTTTTAGTCTCATGAAAAACAGTGTTGTCTCCTCATAATATCTCACTATTCCACATCCATCCTTTATATTTGATCATTCATACATTATATCATGTTTCATATAGTTAATATTCAAAATATATGACTTTTGTGAAAAGGTTAAGATTCTGATTTATGAATTTTATACATTTTGTGGTGCTCGCACTTAGTTTATTTTTGCGTCTTATATTAATCCATTATGTCAACATGTAAACATACAAATCATATTTTGCATCATCATATCATTAATGCATCACATACATACCTAGGTCTATGCATACATACTAGCTCTAACATACATGCATAATCATATCTACAATGTCTAGGCATACATCAATCATCCATCATTACATCCATAAGTGCATCCATACATGAAATAAACACAAATGCATAATAAAATCATGATATATTGCACTAAACATCACATATATATCATATAAAAGGTCCATCATAGTACAAAATGCTCACGGGCTACAATGGAGTGGATCCTTGAACCTCACTCTAAAAATGAGAAGCATATACATAATATAAGCCCTCAGGTTGGCCCTGAACTACCACTCTCACTACCTTTCTCGGACTCATATCTACGAGCTTGCCTAGATCCATTGGCTCTTACCCTATGAGATGCACCTAAATCTAAGAATCATGGAACTTGTGGTCTAACTAATGACTCGCTAGATGCTCTACTGTAGTGGTATCCCCCTGCTAAAGAACGTAAGGATAGGGCACCACCTTGTCGATCCAGCTCATCCTCTAATCTAGCAATGTAGTCTTGATCTGATTGATGTCATGAATGAAAATGAGACACTCTACCCTATATCTCTACCATCTCTAACTACAGTCTAGCTACATCCCCTAAGGCCTGCCCAACTATCATCCCTACCAACTGCACCTATAGAGCATCATGATTTATTGTGATCCCTAACAACCATATTCATAGAGCATCTCGCTCTATGATAACACCTTCTACCTGAACTTGCAGAACATCCCACTCTATCATAAATCTTGTAACCTCATCCTTCAGTATCTCAAATTGATCTTAAAGGGTGTCCCTCTCTTCACCAAAGGCCCTCCACCTCTACCTCTTACCATCCAACTGACTTTATGCTAATGCCTATGTTGTATCCCTATCAATCAACTATCCTTGGAGGATGCAAATCTACTCCTTCAGTTTAATAATATGATCTTGAGGATCCTCCTCCTTATTCTTCTCCTCATTCCCATCCTCCTCCATATCTACACCTCTCTTAGAGGTATCAACCCACTCCTCTTTAGTACAATGATGCACTCACTACTATGAAGGGTCCATTGCCTCACCAACTACTCTAGCTCGACCACCTCCCTACCATAATCGAGTCACCCACCAAGCATCATAATCTAGAGTAGTCCCTAGGTCCTCTATGTTTGGATCATCCAGGGGATCATTTTTCTCCTCATTCAATGGCTTGAATTAGGTCCAAGCTAGCTCTATCTCATCCACTCATTACCAATAAATGATTGGATCATCTGGTATGTCCTAGTGAACCCCCAACTAGTGGGTCACACATGATTACTAGAAATACTCACGCTCACTGCCATGTTAGTTGATCATCCATAAATCACCTCTCATCCACCTTAATTACTGATATGCCTTTGCCTAAGGTAAAAAATCCCTCCATGACTACCATATCATGTGCTCCAGACTCAACCTCTCTAGGGAGTTAGTATAATGGTCGATCATACCCAAGAAGGAGCGACTCTGGCCCTACTCTTGATCCTGTCTCCAAAGAAACCATCTATCACCATGTCAACCATGGTAGCCCATTCAATCTATCCACTCGAATGTGCTCCCAACCCAAAATTTGTAAAAGGAATCTACACCCTAATCTAAGTCAATGATGATGTTGGATCTCAAATATTTCATCATAAAATTGTTCTAGCATGGTGGTTCTCCAAGCCATGATCTATGATTGATGCACTATGCACTCCACCAAGTCCTAAACAAGATACACGAGGTTCCATGGGAATATTGCACCTAAATAATCAAGTATAAGTGTGTTAGATGTGAGTGACATAAGCACTACATGCCTGCACATCAAGAGATGTGTATTGTAACCCACCTCCACCTTGATGCCACCACTCTTCAAATCCTACTCTACACTTTTCTAGTGTTGATGATATACTCTCTCTTGCCTGCTAACTAGTGGGTGAAGATACAATAGGATTTCCCTCTATAAAAATGCAGAGGATCCTATAGACATCCTTCAAAGTGATGGTCATCTTACCAGTAGGAAGGTGGAAGGTATTAGTCTAGTTGTCACATCGATCTATCAAGGTCGTAAGATAATCCTGATCTGCATACATTGAATCCAATATCATCTATGCATAAGGACAAAAGCCTTAAGCCACTTCCAATAATCATTAAAGAGAGCCTTATGTGCTCTCTTAAATATGTGGGTAAACTTGTGTCATGCTATAAGAAGCTGAAAACAAATTACAAAATTTACAATCAATCAACATAGGCAAAAAAAATAAAAATAAAATAACAAAAAAAAAAATAATTCACAAAGGTCATCTCAACTCGAGACGAAACCTAGGTGGGGCTATCTTTGGATGATACAGTCTCCAAAATGGTCAAACGTTTGCTAATTGGGTCCAACAATCACTAGAATTCAAAAAGAGGGACCATCTCAGCCTAAGACGACCCCCAAATCTAAAAATGCAAAGCATTTAATCCAAAATAAATAAATAAATAAAAATACAAGGAACAAAATAAAAACCTTTAATCTAAGCTAATCTAGATGAGGTTCATTACCTTAAATCATTAATGTGATGTTCCTTAACCATTTTTTAATGAGGTTCATTTTATTCTTAGAATCGATAAAAAGTGTGAATTATGTACTTACCCTCCTCTCTTTGTCTCCTCTGCTCGAAGAAGCCTTGGGTTGGTCCATGGTTAGGTACACTTTTTGATAGTGCTTCATGATGAAAAATCACTCTCCTCCTCCCCATTTCTCTCTTTTCTCATCACAAACGATGAAAATGACATCAAAAAATGCTAAATTACTATTTATAATTTTTCAAAAATGTGGGTGTATCAAATGGTAGTGTGGTGCCAACATGACCATATCAAGGTGAAATGATCATATTTTTTACAAAAATTACTAAAAAAATTCATTTTTTTCCCAAAGAGTTAAACAAGATCAAAATCAAGATCGACATAGGTTCAAAAGCCCTTTAAATTTGGTATTAATCCAAAAAAGATCCAAATCAGGTAATATTGGTCAAGCGACTTGTTGTTTCATCATTTTTCATCTCCTCTACCGACACATCGCTTAAGGGGGTAGTCATATTAATTACAAAATTTATAATCAAATCAATAATCAAACACTCAAAAATGCAAATTGCGTTCATTAAATAATCATTGCCAAAGACAATCATACACCCTCCTTGCTTAGGGCAAATAACAAGAAAAAATAAAAATCAAACAAGTTCTTGATATTAGCAAAACCATTACCACTAGACCATTGTTGTCTACTCATGTTTGAGATAAACTAAGACCAAAACAAATAATTGGTATTATCAAAACCACTACCGTCTACCTGTGGTTGAAAAGAAACCAAAACCAAACCAAATTCATCAAATCATTGGAAGAAATTATTCAAAATTGCATTCTCTTTTCATGATTAGGGAATATTGCATTGATTTGTTTAATGGATATCATTAACCATCAAATCAACCATTTTAGGTTCTCTATTTTTGCTCTACATTGTGTTGTCACACAAAGCATCCTAAAAAGGGGCATCTGTAGACACCTAAAACATGTCATATTGAGGAGACTACTTGAATGGACTCCTTTCAGACCATCTAACCCACCTTGGGTAGCTTTAGGACTAAAATAGTGGTTTTCACCACTTAAATGGGTATAGTTCCCTATAAACCGTGGTCGTCTCACCTTGATATGGTCGTCAGACCATGGTCATCTTGACCTGATATGACCACCAAAAGCAAGTATTAAAAATAGAAAGTTGCATAACTGATAGTCGAAAATACCAGTTAACCTCACACATGATCTTGAAAAATCATTAAATATCTCACATGGGCTAAAATAAAAACTGCATGCAGTTATCAATCACATGAGATTTCAAATATAAGCATTCACTTTTCTTAATGCAAACTACCTCTTTGATTTTTCATGCAGGGTGCTTTTACCATTATTATATTATCTTTGAGAAGTCTATAAATTGATACTCACCCCTCAATTGAAAAGAATCTAAAATTGAAGTTTTTGAGCAAGAAAGTGTTGCAAAAAATGTACCTCGAGCTTAAGCTTTCACATAACAAAGTACTACCCCCATTTGATCCTCCAAGCCATCCTGCTTTTGAAAGTCATGTTACAGGACTGTTGAAAAGGATCAGAAGTTGCACTCCCATATTTCATGCAATCAAATACCCTTTCTTCTATGATCGGTTTGACCCATCAAGTTGCTCTCACACTACAAAAATCCATCGATAAAACCTCAAGTTGATCCCAAACGTCGCATCGACTCAAGAAGAAAAATAGTCCTGGGATAGTGGCCATATTGACTTGAGACAAACCACAGGAAAGATCATCCTAACCTAATATGACCTCTGGAAGGGATCTGGTTTTATTAATTTTCTTTTAGTATAGCTTAGATCAACATTTTTATTATTTTTGCATTTAAATAGATTTTAGATTTTACAGGCTTCAGTATGGTTTTATCTTCTTTTATCATATTCATTATTCATTAATATGGGTTCAATCTCAACAGGCTCTTCATATGCTTTTGATAATTTTCTGGTTCCTTTATGTACAAATTATAGGATCCAACATACGATAAAAGAGTGTAATATTTACATCACCCTCATTGCAACGGTATTGAAAAACTAACCCCAAGATAAACTGCGATTGCAAGATCATTTACAGGTCACCTAGATATTTTATTTATATTTGATGTATCATGGGTAGCATCCCCTCAGAGGGGACTTGATTGTAACACTTTGAAAGAAAACATATTTAATATAAAATGGGCTCCATATTTTTTATTGTTTTATCATGATGTTTCAAATTATATCTATTCCTATCTTTACTTTGCTTTATTGGTGCACGATTTTCCTACTCTCACTTATTGCTTGGAGAGGACCAATTCAAAATGGCTATAAATTTCTTGAGGTCCATATGTAATCCTGTTGGTGAGATAATTAAAACTGAGTACACCAATTTATTTTTCATGAAACTACATTTCTTCAAGTTGACTAGCAACTTCTCTTTCTTTAGTCTCTATAAGACTAGTATCAAATGCTCTTCCTTGCTCTTACTATATATCAAAATGTAAATAGACAACCATAAACTTACCAAGAAATTGCTTCAACACTTTTTTAATCAACTGCATAAAGGTACTAGGTGCATTTGTCAATTTGAATGGCATAACCAACTCCTCATACAATTTGTTCTTTGTCTTGAATGCAATTTTCCACTCATATCATTTTCTAATCTAGATTCATTGATAACCACTCTTCAAATCTATCTTCATGTAGTAATTTTCTCCACTCAAGCAATCCATTAAATCATCCATGCACGGCAATGAAAATATATGCTTTATGGTTATCATATTGATAATCCTTGAATTTGTACACGTTAGCCATTCTCCATATTTATTTGGTCCATGTACAACCACTACTATACATAGGCTTAAGCCCTCCTTGATCAATGCCTTGTTCAATAGTTCATAGAATTATCTCTTTATTTCATCATTCTCTATTGGTGTCATTCTATATGCTACCTTTTTGGGTGAACTTGATATAAAAATAAAATCGATGTGATGGCTAATACTCCTTATCGATGGCAATCCATCCAATAATTCTTGTGAATTTTTTTCTACATACTATTTTACCAAATCCTTCACTTCACCTGGAACCTCATCCATTCAATTTGTTATCCCACCCTCTATGGGTTTAGAAATCAAAGAAAAATAAACCTTCTTTTTCATCTCCTTCAAAAATTGCTTTTCAAAAATTAAATAGACTTTCAAATTATTGTCCTCTCTTTTATCCTTGTCCTTCAATGAACTCAGTACATAATTCTTACCATCTTTCACATTAGTGTAGGTTTTCCCTACCATCATGTACAACCTTTCCATTAAATTTCCAAGGTTTTCCAAACAACACATAGAAAGAATCCATAGGTATAATATCACACAAGACCTCATCCTTATAAGATCCAATTTAAAATTTTACCTGACATTGGTCATTGACTAAAATTTCATGTTCCTTTTGAAACCAAGAGATCGTGTATATATTGGGACACTATTCTCCTCAACCCTAGTTTTTGTACCATCTCATTGGATACTAGATTCTCTATACACCCACCATCTATAATAACCTTACACCATTTTCCCCTTGATTTACATATTGTTATAAAAATCCTCAAAATAGTTTCACATTTCCTCCTTTCTAGTTTTAGTAAGAATCTCTTCATCATGAGAGATTATCCTTGTCCTGGCTCCTTCGTGTGTTTTAGGGAAGCAACACTTTCTTCTTCTATCTATACAATATCATTCCTAAGCTCTTTTCCCTTATTACTTCTTTATTGTATTGTCAAACATTCAAATGTTTGATGACCATCTTATCCACATCTATAACACCTTCTAGGGAATCCTCTACCCATTCCTCTACCAAAACTGCCTATTCCTCTTAATAAGTCCCTACCTCCTTTGGAATTATAGCTGAATTCATTATGATAAGTACTAGCTTCTCATTCCTATTTTCATTATCATCTTCCACCACTTGTTTATCCTCATCCTCACGAGAACCCTCCTCTTTCTCTTTGATTATTTTATTGCTTTCATGTCAACTTCTCTACCTTCAAGGCATACTGGTAGGCTTCCTCTACCATCCTCATTCTTATCATACTAACTTCATCTTTTATGGATAATAATAGTCCATTCATATACTTCAAAAACCTTCTCCTCATCATCCTCTACATGATTTCCAAGAATGGTGAGCCTATAAAATTCCTGTGTGTAATCTTTCACACTCATTTCTTTTTATCTTAAATTTTATAGTTTTTTAAAAGACCCAATTGGTAATCTAACGAAAATAATTTGACATCAAAATTGGTGACCATTTTCTCCCATGTCTTAATATTCTCCTTTCTATTTATTTAAATTTTTATTTGAAAATGGTCCCACCACAAGAATGCATGCCCCTTTAGCTTCATACAAGCAAATTTCACCCTCTTGGTGTCTTCTATTGATTCAAAATCAAAATACTTCTCCATATCTACAATCCAATGGACAAGTTCTTCAGGGTTTAAATTTCCATCATATAATGGGATTTCAAACCTTGGATTTCTTTCCATGTTAGAAATTTCTTGAAGTACTCTTTCTTTTGGGTCTCCTTGTTCTTCATTGTAAAATTCTGGTTGGTCCACTCCCTCCTCTTCATTATTGCTTATATATTTGACATGAATGCCCCTCCTTTGGGTAGTTTCAAGTGCATCAAAATCAAGTGATGATATCTCTCATCATCTTAGTTACATCCATGGCTCAAGGGCCTCATGGTCTTCCTCTTCCTCACTATGCCATCTCTCCTTAAGCACAAATCAATACTCAAAGATATTTTGGCTTTGATACCAAAATGATGTAGTAGCAACATGCAACCTTATTATTCTTTACCCTTTGAATGATTACAACCCTATATACATGTACGAAACTTACAATTGTATGACACTTCCTCTCGTATGATAGTATTCTCTTCCTAAATTGAAGAGTTGGTCTTTTGAACGATCAATGTCTCCCTTACAAAATCTTATCATCATACAATTTTTTACCATTTTGTATGGTTATTCAGAAAACTCTCTCTCCATTACACCGTGATGAACTAGTTTGTTTATTCTCTATCCTCAACAAAGTCACTTCATGCTATTAAGAATTTTTTATTTTGCATAGTCCTTCAATCATGCCTGTATGCTTCCATGTCAAAAAAACAACCTTGAATGGCTTTAAACTACATCTTATTCAATTTGCATTTCCCTTTGGCTAGATTTGGATACACTCTTCTACTCATGCAATATTTTGCTCCTTTGAAACTCTAGTGATATTCCTTTGTGTTAGAAATTCCCTTAATGTGCCTACAAATTCCACTCACTATAACCTCTTGTACCTCGATTTCCTTTGGTCGTTCTCCTATGCTCGTGTTTTGCAACAACCTACACACACATTTAACATATTCAACAAGAGAGACTCATATTTTAATTGGTAAAACATGTTACTTATTTATTGATTCTCTGTTAGGATATAATGTATAATTCTTTGAAATCCCTTTCTCTTCTTTCTTCTCCTTCCTCCGTCAACATTCCCAATGTTGTTTATTTAATAAATATTTATAGCTTTTACAAACAATTATATAATGACCAAACAATTGGCCTTCTCGCTTCTCAACTAGTGGTTGGGCTTTTGAATGCTCCCACATCACCATGAAAACCCCTTTTCATTAGGTTATCCTAGGATAAAATTTTATTATAACCTACTAGCCATACAAACATTTTAACTTTTGGAATGCTCAGGTTATCCCAAATATATTTTCATATTCTTGTGGTATTCCTATTATGTTAGTGCTTTACATTATATTTACTTCTTTTTGTGTATTTTCCTAAGCTATTGAACTCCTAAATTATGTTATTCTTAGTTCCCTTCATAGTAATAATTGTTGGTATCTTTCTCCTCAACTGCCTCCTAGAAAAAATATCCGATATACTTGTAAAAAATCTTCTTTCCATTTGTATCTTCCTTCCTAACCTTTGTACATAATGTTTGAAATCCTATCACCATATTTATCTTGAAGTAATCTCATCCATGGTTTCAATGTTGGATCTATATTTATTGGTTTTTTATCACACCAAGTATCCATCCAACTATATTTTTTTTTCTAGTTCACACCACCTATATTAGGCCTTTAATCACTAGATTAATTAATTTTTTAAATCATTCCATACTGTAGAATCATCTACTATTGAGAATGCAGTAAATATTAAGCTTAGATCATTGGGATCAAAGTACATAGAAGAATTCTTACTCATTGCCTTGACTCTATTTGTACAATATCCAAATTAATTTTCTTCTTAGAACTAAGTTTGCATGTGTAAGAACTCTTAAATTGAGAGAAGAATATCTAGAAAGTGAAAATCAAGAATTCAATATTTTTATGAAAAAATGTAGGTATTCAACTATAACATCTTAATTGAGATGAGAATTGAATATTTTTTATAACTCTTAATATTTAAAGGAGAGAGTTGTGATTTTTCAAGGTGTAGCACCCTAGTAAAAACTTAAATAATTACAATTACTCTAGTAAATATTCAAATTCAAATTTTAACCCCCAAAACTGCTCCCAAACCACCGTTTAACCCGTTTTCTCCTTTCCCATGCCATTTTTAGAGTTTGTTTTGACCGTTTGACGATATCGTCGTCGATCAGACGATATCGTCTCAGATTGGAAAATTTCGTCTGGACTAGGATGTCCAGACGATCTTGTCCCAAAACTAATTTTTCTCAATTAGCCTCTATTCCAATGACGTCTCTAATCCGAGCAGAAGCGTGTCTACACCGTTAGAGACCCTCCCCATTGGAGATCTCCAAAATTGGGATGATCTCCAACCTCCTAACCTCCCTCCTAAGCCTATTTAAACTTAGGCCCTCCCCTTAACCTACCCTTGGCTGATATTTCCTATAATTTGACTTTATAAGCATTGAAACATCCCAAATTACTATATGCACTAGTCCTATCTAAATTTTGTTGCAGAAACCTTAGTATTTTTCAGCCGGAGCAAGCTCAGTTCATCATGGACGATCCTATTCAATTTGAGATGATTTTGCACCGATTCAAGACGATCTTGACTGCAGTCTACATTAGGGGCAATCAGTGCCTAGAGTTTGCATTTTTCTCTTCTCATTTGTTGTTTTATTCTGCATCTAGTCAGTTTATTTATTATTTTTTGCTATTCTACATCTTGGAGTTCACCCATGTAGTCTAATTGCATAATGAAATCATGATTAACTATTAAAACATTGTAATTTACTTGCATTTCTATTCGGGATTATCTGTTAACATATTTATTGTCATTTTACATCTTTATCCTCTATTAGCATTGTTGTATTTTTTGTATTTTGTGTTTATTTCTCTGTTTGCAGGTCTCTGATGAATTCGTCTGACGAATTCATCAGATCTCAGATGATCCTGCAGGTTGGAGAGGATCCTATCAAATTCCAGATGATCTAGACTACTTCAAACATCAGAATTTCCATCAAAAATCCGGATCAGGTATGGCTCTGTAATTTAGCTTTTTCTCTCTGTTTTCTGTTTAAAATTTGCTTTCTATATTTCATTTAGTTTGCATTTTCATAATAGAACAACTTAGATTCATTTGGCCAAACCTAGGACTCGAATGTTTAAAGATAAAATTGAACATATTAAACACATTCCCAACCTAGGCGTGAAAACTGCCATTCAAACGTTTCTTGGTGAACCCACCATCCATCAAAAAATCACCATAATACACCTCCCCCGAGAGGCGGGACCTTCGCAATGTCTCTCAGTCTGAGATACCGTGCCATCCTTTTCCCATCCTCCTTCTAGGCACAGATCCTATAGCCTGAAGGTAAGGATGCGAGAAATTTGGAGCGATACATTTTGGTGAACCCGACGTGAATGCATTTAAAACATTTTGAAAACAAAAAAAAATTAAAAAAACAAAAACATAGATGCATTTAAGATCATTTAAAACTAATAAGTTGCATATCATGTTTATATGGTAGCTCCTAAGAAGAGATTAGCAGTTACTATAAATGTCAAAAACCAATTAGCAGCCATAGAAATCAATTCTATGCTTAGTGTGCCTGAAACAGATAGAAATCAACTTTTGTGGGACGAACTTGATAGAAGACTAGGTGTCATTTCATCTAGGTCAACAAAACTTAAACAAATCAAGAGGCTTGTCCTAGATATAATCTTGGATCCTCATCAACTCGTCTTTTATCATGAGCTTCAGAGAGCCTACCATAGATGGTTAGCTTATAGTAGAGCTCTTGTGTCTTCAAAATTTTTCACTTTCGAGGAATACCTCAAGAACACAGCTATGGTACACCAATTTCTAGTTCATATAGAATCCCAAGAAACTGATATTATGATTATAAGAAGATGGAACAAAACTCCTAGAGCTATTTTGTATCGTGAATATTGTCGTGAGAATTATTATTATCAACCAGAATCTGAAATACATGGTATTTCTATAGCCCTTTTTATTAAATTCTTGAAAGAAAATTTCCAATTTGAAGAAGAACACTTCATGACTCCTGAAGAACTTGAGCCCATTAATGACATTTATAAATTATTTATAGAAAACCATATCATTGCTTTCAGTATTATTTCTAGCATTTATTGTGTTGTTTGTTATCTTTACAATATTATTACAAAAACAAGAAAAACTAAAAAACATAACAAAAACCAAAACATTTCATTTTAAATATTGTAGTAGGTATATAATTAATATATACCTCTTAAGATTGTTGCATATATATATATATATATATATATATATATATATATATATATATATATATTTGTTGAAATCTAAGTTAAGCACAATGCCTAAACTTAGGAATGGTAAACAAACTGAAGGAGAAGAAGAAGATTGGTTAGGAGACAAAACAAGAAACCCAAATGTCCTTCCTAAGGATCCAATCTCGGAAGAAGAAACTCTAGACCAGCAAGACGATGAGCTTGCTGTAGATGAACAAGAAAAAAATGTTAAAGAGGATGGATCCTCATCCCCTAGAGTAGCACCATATGGAACTATTGCTTTTGATAACTTAGATCATTTCTGGAAATTTTTCAATAATAACATTGGTGCTCTTAATATGGCAGTTCGTATTGATAAAGGGAAAATTAGTGACAATCAAGCAGCCATGGAACATATGTTTGATGTGCACACTAATCCCTTGTCTTTTATTGACCAAGAAAGTGATAAGGCTGGACCATCCAATAGAGATATGGTCACTATGATTCAGAACATGCCAAAACAATAGGTTACCCAACCTCTTAAGGAACCTGTTATTGACCCTAAAATCATGCCCACACAAAAGAAAACTTCCTTCACTGCTTTACTTCGCCAAACTATTGATCAATATGCTTCAAGTAAACAAAAACCTAAAATGAAGCCAAACACCAATTTTCAACAATCCGGAATACAACATAATACAACTTCAAAATTTCTTCATAACACCTTTCCTACCAACAATTTACACAATAGCAACATAGCATATAATCTTCATGTCCCTCCATATGTTCACAAATCTCATATTAATGCCCCTCACCGGACCAATATGGTGGGCAAACTAGTATCTGGAAGCCATGGTGAAGCAGTTAGCTTCCCGCATGGACCAGATAGATCCCTACCATCCCTCATACAATTATCAAGAGATATGTAGTCAACCTTTGGATCCCATAGTTGTAGCACAACCATACCCTAAGCATTTTCCCATGCCCATCCTGCCTATATATAAAGGAACCGAAGATCCCATAGAGCATCTTCGCATGTTTAGGATAGCATGTCATGATATATCACATGATGACTTGCTATTACTAAAAATGTTCCTGAAAAGCTTAGGTGGAATGGCATTAGAGTGGTACTATCAATTGCCCACTCATTCTTTGAGAAACTTTGAAGAAACAGCTAAATATTTTGTCGATCAATTTAGTGCCTACATCGAGAGGCATGTAACCATTAAAGATTTATACAAATTAAAACAAGACAAAGATGAATGTTTTGCTGATTTCTTAGCTAGATGGAGGCAGTTGACAGGAAAACTATTCTTTGTGCTACCTTATAGGGAAATGTTGGATATTTTTATCAATAATTTGCAAGAACAAATATCTTATGAGTTATAAACTGCTACTTTAACTACCTTCGATCAAGCTATAGATTTAGATTGAAGAGTAGAAGATGCCCTCATTAGGAGAGGCCAACTTAGGAAGAAATATGATGAGAAAACATCCAAAAATTAGTATAAAAACAAACAAGTTGTAGGTGACGGAGTCACTGACAACAGAAATGTTGCTAATATCAATGCAATGAAGACAACAAAAAAATTTATATTGAAACCTCCTGATAAACCTCCTCGAGAATTTACTAGATTGAATCAACCATTATCAACTATTTTACCTCAATTACTCAAAAGAGGTTTGATCCAATTACCAGCTATCCGGGAACCTGATCCAACTATACCCAGATACAAATATGACTTACACTATGATTTCCATAGAGGACCTGGACACTCTACCAACACTTGTAAAATGTTGAAACATAAAATACAAGATCTGATTGATAATAATGAAATGGAGGTGCAAGCCTTCCAACCTAAACAAAATGCTCCTAATAATCCTCAAAAGAACATTCCCCAAAATCAAAATCAAAATGCTAATCAATCATTAGACATATTTCAACATCCTTTACCAAGACATGGTAAAGAGGTGGCCAATAAAATTGAGCATCATAATGTTCCTCCTACCCGATATGTAGGAACTATTAGCAGACATTTACCTAATCATGATTTACAAAAAATTGACACAAATTTATCCATGGTCACAACTAGGCCCCTACATAATACTCAAACTCCAGATCCTAGTGATGTAGAATCAGATACTAAAAGTGAAATAGACATCACCTCAAACCAATCGAATAGTTCTAAAAATGAATCAGATCCTATTCAACCCATCATAGATGCTATGGTTCCAGAAGAACCATTTCCTAGAAGAGTTACTACTCGACCCTATTCTAATCAATTCCTCCCTGATGAACAAGCCATAAACGCTCAACCGAGACTAGTTCAGCGTCTTCAATATAACATTGTAGGTACCATTGGAGTCATTACCCAACAACAGGCTCAAAATTCTCAACAAGAACCAAACCAGAATGATGGATCAGCTCCATTTGTTTTGAAAAATCCCAATAAAGGGAATCATGCTTCCAATGTTCAACCTAAACCCCCTTACAATATTAATGAGCAATTATCCAATACTACAGCCAAAATTTCCCTTTTGTATTTATTAAGATCTTCTTCTACCCATAGGGATGAGTTGATGCTTACATTAAGCCACATGATGGTACCTCAAAATATTCAACCTAAAGCCATGGCCAATACTATCATCACTCGAGAAGTTGATTGTATTGAATTCCGGGATAAAGATATCCCACAACACAGTTTACATAAGGATAATCCATTATATATTACTGCCCTAATTGGAGATGTAGCTGTTAAAAGAGTCCTGATTGATAATGGTTCATCTCTAAACATTTGTACTTTTGACTTCTACCAATGATTTGGCTTTAGAAGCGATGAAATGAAGAAAACTGACATGATTATAAAATCTTTCAATGACGAAACACAAGAAACATGTGGAGTTATTACCATCCCATTGCAAGTTGGTCCTAGAACCTTAGATAAGACCATGTTTATTATACATTGCCCCGCATCATACAATATACTCTTGGGTCATCCTTGGATCAATGCAATGCGGGCTGTCCCATCCACTTTACACCAATGTGTTAAATTCAAATTTAAAAATCAGTTGGTCACTATCCATGGTGATCCTAGACCCTTTGATATGTGTGCTTTGGCGGAACCTGTTGGAGTTCAATTTTGCCCTGCTCTGTCATCCACACATCCTAATTCTTATTTTTCATCTAAAACTGTGAAACACACACCCATAGCTTCACCTATTTTTCCTCCATTCGTTTCACCCTCATATATAGATCAACAATCTTCTAAACAAACCACTCTAGATCCTCAAAAAGATCTTCAATCCACAACCAATCCTTCATGTTCTATCCCTATAATTTCAAAACCTATAGACCCATTCATTAACACTTCCACTTTATCTACATCTATCATACCTTCCACATCTAAAGATATAGGGAATGATCCTTCTACATCTTATGCCCTTTCTGATGAACTTTTACCAGATTTATCTACAATCTTAATATCAGAAAAAACAAATGCTTTCATGCAAGATTCAATTCTTTTAAATAACTTGTCATCATCTCCTTGTACTTTGGGCCTCCCACAACCTATAGGAAGTACTTACCAAGTCGGGCGTTGTGCCTTCATTTATAAAGGATATGACTGGGAAGAATACCTCGAAATGTCAAAACTCATCATGATGGATATGCTCGTTGCTATTTTACTAATGAGTATATTAAATCTAAACCTATAATGCTTAAAATGGAATATAAAGGGAAATTCTTGGGACCTTTCCAAAATGGTATGAAAGAACCTTTCGAGGTAGAACCGTGGCTTGCCCGCTATGGTGTGGGCCTATTTCCTAGTAAGGGTCAACCCTTCCCTTTTGAATATGATGATCAACTCATATGTTATCAAGATTATTTGGATGGGCGTGATGATTTGCCTCTAAAAAATCAGCCATTTACATGTAATATGCTATCCATAGCTTACCCTAAAATGATTGCTGACTCCGATGAGAAGTTGGAAGGAGATATCTTCCACGATGTCTCCATTGAAGAAATTTTACACAATGGATTTTATTTTGATGGTTCTATACCAACTATAGCCCATCTTGAGGCCACTAATCCTCAAGATGAATTATCCAAATTAACCTTAAAAGAATTACAAGAATTGGGCGTCTCACCCGCCCCACCTAATTTTGATAGAGATCTACACATGGAGGTCAAAAATGTCATTAAAGTTAACATTGGAACTGAGGATAATCCTCACATAATCAATATTGGGTCAAAATTAAGTCAAGAGAAACAAGAGCAATACATTGCATTCCTTAAAGAATATGAAGATGTCTTCGCTTGGACATACGAGGATATGCCAGTTCTGGACCCTTCTGTAGTCATGCATCATCTAGTAGTCCATCCGGATGCTAAACTCGTTAAACAAAAACTTAGAAAAATGCATCCCAAAGTGGCCCTGCTAGTCAAAGGGGAGTTAGAAAAACTCCTGAATGTTGTTTTTATACAAGCTATTGATTATGCTGAATGGATCTCAAATGTAGTTCCAATCACCAAGAAAGAAGCTACCAAAGTTAGGGTTTGCATAGATTTTAGAGATATTAATGCTGCATGCCCTAAAGATGATTTTCCTCTTCTAAACATGGATCAAATCATTGACTTTATTGCCAATAGTGGGATGACATCCTTAATGGATGGATTCTCTGGTTATAATCAGATCAGGATAGCTCCTGAAGATCAAGCTAAAACAACCTTTATTACCCCCTGGGGTACCTTTTGTTGGAAAGTGATGCCATTCGGCTTGAAGAACGCAGGCGCAACCTATCAACGAGCTATGACTTATATTTTTCATGAAATGATGCATGATATCCTACATGATTATGTAGATGATATTATAGCTCGCTCTATTAATGAAGATAACCATTTAGATGATTTGAGAAAAAAAATTAATTGATTAAGAGAATATCTTATTCAATTAAATCCAGCTAAATGCATATTTGGAGTTAAGTCCGATAAACTATTAGGGGTTATAGTTTCTTTATGTGGCATCGAAATTGACCCTCTCAAGATTGCGGCTATCATTGATATGCCCGCACCTACCAATATATCTTAATTACAAAGTTTACAAGGTAAACTTCAAGCTATCCGTCACTTCATCGATAAGTTGGTGGACAAAACCGGTCCCTTTCTTAAGCTCCTTAAGAAGGATGTCCCTTTTAATTGGGACAACGAATGTAAAGAAGCTTTTGAACTTCTCAAACAATACCTCCTTACCCCACTCGTGCTTTCACCGCCTAGACCTGATCGCCCATTTATCTTGTATATTTCGACTTAGATTCTGCCTTAGGAGCTATGTTAGCTCAGCTTGATGATGAGAAGAGAGAACGTGTTAATTATTATATTAGCCGAACCTTCATCAGTTATGAAACCCGCTACACAGCGTTAGAAAAACTATGTCTAGTAGTTGTGTTTTCTACGTAGAAGTTACGCCATTATATGCTGAGTCAAAAAACCTATGTCATTGCTAAATATGATCCTTTGTGGTATCTCATGAGTCGACCTTATTTATCGGGTCGTACAGCCAATTGGGTTCTTGCTCTAAGTGAGTTTGACCTCACGTTCATAGGACAGAAGTCTATTAAGGGTCAAATCATAGCAAATCAATTAGCTGCTGCACCCTTAGAGTCTATCCATCCCCTCATCATTGAGTTTCCTGATGAATGCCTTCAATTAGAGGTAGACCATATTGAACAATGGTCCTTATACTTTGATGGAGCTCGATGCATGAGTGGGGCTAGTGCGGGTATTATTTTAATATCCCCACACAAACATCTTATTCCTCTATCCTTCAAATTAACATTTGCTTGCACCAATAATACTACTGAATATGAAGCTCTAATCCTCAGATTACGAGCTGCCTTGGCGCTAAAAATTAAACTTCGGTTAGTTTTTGGTGATTCTCAACTTGTTATAAACCAAATTAATGAAGTTTATCAGACCAGAGATGATAAACTACACCCATATAAAGCCTATGTTTTACAATTAATGTCTCTATTTGATCAAGTTTCCTTGGAAGCTATTCCTCGAACTAGCAACCGTGCGGTTGATGCTATGGCCACAGCTGCATCTCTTCTGCCCTTGGAGTTAGATGATGAATATGCCACCATCATTATTCATCGACTCTAGGAACTTGCTTCAAATAATTCATGATTAGAACCTTTGGATGTGTTTCTAATCAATGAAACTACTCTTGATCCTTGGTATACGAATATAATTGATTTTCTCCAAAATGGAACTTTCCCTGCCAATTCTAATAGAAACCAGCATCGGTTATTACGTCGACGCGCAAGTCGATTTGTAATCATTGGAAATACTTTATATAGGAGATATTTTGAAGGTATCCTATTAAGATGTTTGAATTTAGAAGAATCCAAATCAGCCTTGAGTGAAGCCCACGATGGATCTTGTGGAGGACACTTCAGTGGTAGTGTCATTGCTAAAAAGTTCCTTAGGATAGGATACTTTTGGCCTACCATGGAAAATTATGCACATGAGTATGTGCGCCATTGCAACAAGTGCCAAAAACATGCTGACCTTGTCCATGTCCCTGCACAAGAGCTGCAGGCTATTTCATCTCCTTGGCCCTTTTCAAAATGGGACTTAGACATTATTGGCAAAATCAATCCTGTGTATGGACACAAATTCATCATAACCGCCATCGAGTATTTCATGAAGTGGGTTGAAGCTATGCCTTTAGCTTCCTGCACTGGCACACAAGTTTCTAAATTTATTTTTAATCAAATCATTTGTAGGTTTGGAATTCCTGCAAATCTCATCTCTGATAATGGAACTTGTTTCAAAAATAAAGATGTCAAGAAATTATGCCAAAAATATAAGATTCAACAAAGTTGGTCCACTCCTTATTATCCCCAGGATAATGGTCAAGCAGAAGCATCTAACAAAACCTTAATCAAAATTCTCAAAATATTGGTCAATAAATGTGTCCACGACTGGCACATTCAGTTATATCTAGCCTTGTGGGCCTATCGAACTAGTGTTCGAACCCCCACTAGAATTTCACCTTTTGTTTTGGTTTATGGTGCTGAAGCTATTTTTCGCTTTGAATTAGAATTTCCTTCTTTGGCTCTACTACTTCAAGATACCGAAGTAGGAGATGAATATCGAGCTGGCAGACTCAGTCATCTGGAACTCCTAGATGAAAAATGCATCAATGCTTTGGAGCATCTCCGTGCCTACCAAAACAAGCTTAAAAGATCATATGCTAAAAAAGTTCGTCATCGATCCTTTGCGATTGGCGACCTTGTTTTAAAAGAAAATAAAAAAAATACTAATGCAACTAAAGACCTTAAAGGTAAATTTGAGCCCAACTAGCTTGGACCATATATTATTACTGCTAAATTTGAATCAGGAGCATATAAATTATCTACCTTAGATGGTAAAGAACTTAAAGAACCCATGAACATTTTGCATCTTAAATGTTACTATGCGTAACAAAAATTAGTCATTTCATCATTTGTACATATTTTGCATGTTGTCTTATTTTACAAATATATCAAACTGTTTACACAAAAACAAAAACAAACAAAAATAATAAAAATAAAAACAGCAATACTCTTGACTCTTTCGAAACCAAAACAAAATAAAGAAGAAAGAGAGAGTCAACATTCTCAAACTTCTCCAAAAAGTATTTGTATATATTCTTACAAATGTTGCAGTTATATATTTCAAATTATTTTGGATAAATTAGCATTTATTTGGAATCCCTCACTTTCACAAACACAAAATAAATATCTTGATTTTTATCTGGCATGATTACTAATCTCTCTTATATCAAAGTCCACAAAATTCAATTAAATAAAGTTTGAGCACAGAGAATTGATCTTGTTATTTACTTAAACCAAGCACATCCTTTCATAATAAAATGATTATATTTGTAATGTCAATGCTATGCTACATAGTAGACGTGCTTTCTTGAGCGAAAAGTTTCCCCCTGCTGTCCTATCATGCACATGGTCAAGAATATTTGAGAATTGGCAAAAGGACAAGCTCACCCCTACCCAGAATAAAAATCCCTTGCTCTACAGCTAATCCGAGCAAGTATCCCTAGCATAGGAAGAAAAGCAAAGTTCAAGAAAAAGAGAAAAAGAAAAATATTATTTTATATCATTATAGCAATGTTTCAAGCATTATCTCAAAAATCATACAAAAATACAAAAAAAAAAAAAAAAGCAAAAGAAAGCAAAAGCAATAAAATCCCTCTCCCTACCCTTTGAAAATAAAAGAAGGGTTGATGAGCTTGAATCCCTGGAATTCTCAATTATTCGAAAACTGTGAGGTAAGCCCCATAACAAGTGGTTTGTGCCCAACCTGCTTGGCCTTGGGTAACTCCTAGCGTGGCGATATGTCTGTCACATTAGCAACCTTCTTTTGTACAGACCTATGTCTACTTATGGATTAGCTAGCTCTTGATAATCCGACTTACATAGTAGTCTGGTGTGGTTATATACATCTAAATCATGGTTAATGAACACTTATTTGGTTCATTCAAATCACTTGTATCATAGTATCTTGCTCAAACTGGTAAATGAACAATGCAATTGCACACACATTTTGTATTTGAGAGATTTTGTGTATCATTATGATAAATCAAGATTGGAAATGAACTCACATATACACATGGGATTCCTTATAAATCTAACTTTTGTCTTTAAGATACTTTGAAATATTTTTTTTGCACACCGTTTGGAATAAATTCATTTTTTTCTTTGAAGAACAGTTGTTTAGTATAAAGACAACTACATACATAATCAAAAATCCAAATTTCTTTCAAATCATACAATCAAAACACACACACACACACACACACACACACACATATATATATATATTGTCGACTTTTGTGACGATGGTATAGTTCCAAAACTAAAATTGGAATTTTATGACTAGTGCAAGTCCTCATCTTCATATTTTCTGACTATTTTCAAAAATTAAAAATCAACCATGCAATAAAACAATCTATTTTCTTCTTTGATTTTCATGATGATGGTATAAGTCTATATCTAAATATTCTATGCCTAGCACAAACCATTGTATCAATTTTTATTCCCCATTTATTTAAAAATTATAAAAACCATATGAATTAAATCATTATGTTATACAATTATGCTTTAAAACAAACAAACACCTATCACTATTTCATGTCATTATGTCAATATGTAAAATTGCAACCATGGTATAATTTCTAAGAAATTATTCAACATTTTATCACACTTAGGAATTTATGCCTAGAAAAAATCATTTTAAAATATTTCATGCATAATATTTTCATGAACAGTCTGAAAACAAAATCATCATCATCATCATTTGCATCATCACACCAAAGTCTTAAGACAGTCTCTTAAGCACTCTTTTACTTTTAACAATATTTCTATACTGGGATTAGCTTGACGACCGAGTGAGCGGTGACTCCATGAAATGGTCTATAACAGTGACAATGTCCTTTGAAATTATTGTTAAAAGTCTCTTTTATTTATTTTTTATCAAATTATCATCACAACAACCAATTTGTTACATCAGATTATTTCATTTAAATTTTTAAAGCATGACATTTAAACCATAATATTTTTCAATGACATAATTACATGAATCATCAAATCAATCACACCAAAACATTAAAAGCATCATACAAATGCATAAGACAAGTCATATGATCAAAAAATATCTCATCTATATATATATCAAATATATGTACATCATATCAAAAATAGATTGGTATGCCACAATCTACATCTTGGCATATTCAATCCTCTAAATCAAATATACAATCTCTGTGTAGTGCAGTAGCCTCACCTCGATAACTCCTCGAGCTCTCAGCCTCATCTCCTCCCCTGCCCTAAGGTGGAGGAGGTGGTCCCATCGTAGTCCGTGTGGTGCCATGAGTCCTGGATGTCGATCGTGATAATGTCCTAGATGACCCCATAACGACAGGCTCTGCAATATGAGCTGGTAATGGCACCCTCTGCTCTGCTGGCACCGCATGGTAATATAGAGCCTAATAGAATGTAACCTAGGCAATAGCACGTGCTAAATCCTGAGTGCTCGCTCCTCCACCCTGAGCTCTAAGCTGTGTAGCCTCATCCTGCAATATCTGCACCTAATCCAAAATGCGGGCAACATCAGCTCAGAGAGTCGTTGTCTCGTTGCTCTCCCCAATGTCAACACCCTTGCCCTTATCGGGTGATGGTGACCTCTCTCTCTGTGGAGAAGAGGGTCTCTTTGTCACACCAAAGTCATGCAAGGCCTTTATGTTATCCTTCTCCAATATTTTCACTATTAGAAGGGTTTGCATTATTTCCTTCTTTAATTGCTCTATTAGCTTCACTTTAAAATGGTCCCAATTATTTTTTCTTCTATAAAATTATCTTTTCTATCTATTTTTCCTTGATCCCTTAGACTCTCTACCCTTATACAACTTTTAGTCTTGTCATCTTCCTTCACTATCATTTGTTGAGTTTCTTCAATACTTTAAAATCAATAGAACCTACCAATTTTTTAAATCTTAGATACAAGTCAATTCTAGAAACATAGTGTTTCTCTCTTTAATTTTGACATTCACCTCCTCAACTTTCTTATTACCTTTTTCCATGTACTTGCTAATTGAAATGAAAAAAATTCCTTAGTATGGTGGATATAATAGGTTGTTGCAATAGAATTACAATCCTTGGGAAGTGGTCAGGGGAATGATATGGTGTTTAAAAAGCAATTCTAATTTGTGAACCCTCTCAGCTATAGATCCCATATATTTCCATTGTAATGAAGGCAAGAGGACTAAGAGTTATATCCTTTGCAATTGATATCCTTTACTTCTAATACATATTATTATCATTCATAATTGAGTAACACTACTAAGAACATGCAAGGAATTAAAAGGAAAACAATATGGATTAAAAAATGTCTTCTAATTTGGATAGACCCTGTGAAAATATGACCAATGCCATGAGTAGACTAACCTTATACTCAGGATAAAGTTATTATTGTGATCTTAACTTAATGTAATTGTATCCTAAGATAGAATCATCATTGACCAATGTCAAGAACTTGATACTAATCTAAAGGGAAAAGATACACGTGTATTTATAGTTTATCTTCCAAACAATTTCCTTATTTGTAAACATATTTGTAGGTCTAAGAGGACATTGTAAACAAAAAAATTCATTTGTTGTGGATAGTTAAATTATTAATATAATCCCCACATAAATTTTTGCTAATGTCATTAACAAGGATGCAATAGTTTCTTTTAATTTTAAGTCAATTTAATCCTTAATCATAATATTGATTTCCTATAAAAGTGATCTCACTTTTATAATGTTTTTTTTTTAATTTACATGGTGGAATCGATAGCCACCATGAATTCGGACAGGTTGTTTGGCTTTTATGGCCACCACAGTAATTTGCATTGTCCACCCTGGAAGCCACCACACAGTTCTTCGTGCAGTCCACCCCTATAACCACTATGCCACAATCATTTTAAACTTTTTACACTGTTGAAAGCACTAGGAAAGAGACAAGCATTTTATCCAGTAAGGCCTGAGATTTAATTTTTATATTGTTATTAGTAGTTTCACCATAGGATTTTGTACAAGTGACAAAGGCCTAGTCAACATGATTAAAAAAGACCCCTCCATTGCTTTCTTTTTTAGGATTGTGCTTTGTAACTCCATTGAAGTTTTATTTAATATGATAAGTATGCAAATATTTTCATAAATAATTTCAATTTTAATACTTAAGTGGATTTAATTCTTACTCAAACTTTGCATATATCACATAGACCTTAAATAAAAATAAAGAGGGTTAACCAAATAATTTTATTTCTCAATATTCATAATATCATAGGCCATATGAAATGATCCTCGTAGAGGATGTTGTTTACCTAATAACTATTTATCTAAACAAACAAATTATTACCCAAAAAATAACTCTACTCCCATTATATTTGATTCTTAGACCTTCTATTTGAAGTTTCCAAAGGACTTGCTAACAGGCCTTGTATACATAACATGGATCCCAACTACAAGTTACGAGCATCAACTAGTTCAATTCACTACTATACTATTACTAAATATTAATAAGAGAGAAAATACCATTTAAAAAGTGATGAAACCACTTAAGTATCATACCTAAAAAGAATGTAAAATTAATAATTATATTATTATTGAATCCAATTATTGAAAAAAATTTCATTTTATTAATAATTTTTTTTATTAGTCCCCAAGGGCTAGGTGGATTGGTAAGATGTTGGGTACTTACCAAGAGGAGACTTAGGTTAAAACCTTGAGGGCATGCCCAATCGGGGCAAAGGTAGTAGTCTGACCTAATTCTGTTGAGTGTGTTCCAACTAGATGATGGTGGTACTAACCCCAAGCTATTGGGGGTCTCCCTCACTATGGGTCATTTTTACCACAATGAGATAGGGGTTATAGTGGTAGCACTATAATTTGATGCTACGATCGAAGGTAATTCCAGTTGTTAAAAAATATAGGTAGTTACTGATTCCTCTATGTATAAAAAAATAAATATTTTTACTATTTTATTTATATATAAATTACAAAATATTAAAATAAATATTTAAAATATTATCTTATTAAATACTTACGAAAAAATTATAGAATTTTTTTTGCTTGATATTGATATTTGTTTTATTAGTCCTATTCAATGGATTAGACTAATACATTTTATCAATTAATGTTATTTTTGGAGAAGGGGTTGTACTCGGGTTCCACACCCTTGTGTATCGCTCCAAATTTTTTGCATCCTTACCTTCAGGCTATAGGATCCATGCCCGGAAGGAGGATGGGAAAAGGATGGCACGGTACCTCGGACTGAGAGGCCTTGCGAAGGTCCCGCCTCTCGGGGGAGGTGTATTATGGTGATTTTTCGACGGATGGTGGGTTCACCAGGAAACGTTTGAATGGCAGTTTCCACGCCTAGGTTGGGAATGTGTTTAATATGTTCAGTTTTATCTTTAAACATTCGAGTCCTAGGTTTGGCCAAATGAATCTAAGTTGTTCTATTATGAAAATGCAAACTAAATGAAATACATAAAGCAGATTTTAAACAGAAAATAGAGAGAAAAAGCTAAATTACAGAGCCATACCTGATCCGGATGTCTGATGGAAATTCTGATGTTTGAAGCAGTCCAGATCGTCTGGAATTTGATAGGATCGTCTCCGACCTGCAGGATCGTCTGAGATCTGACGAATTCGTCAGAGACCTGCAAACAGAGAAATAGACACAAAATACAAAAAATACAGCAATGCTAATAGAGGATAAAGATGTAAAATGACAATAAAGATGTTAACAGATAATCCTAAATAGGAATGCAAGTAAATTACGATGTTTTAATAGTTAATCATGATTTCATTATGCAATTAGACTACATGGGTGAACTCCAAGATGCAGAATAGTAGAAAATAATAAATAAACTGACTAGATGCAAAATAAAATAGTAGATGAGAAGAGAAAAATGCAAACTCTGGGCACTGATTGCCCCCAATGCAGACTGCAGTCGAGATCATCTTGAATCGATGCGAAATCATCTCGAATTGAACAGGATCGTCCACGACGAACTGAGCTTGCTCCAGCTGAAAAATACTAAGGTTCCTGCAACAAAATTTGGATAGGACTAGTGCAGATAGTAATTTGGGATGTTTCAATGCGTATAAAGTCAAGTTACAGGAAATATCAGCCAGGGGTAGGTTAAGGGGAGGGCCTAAGTTTAAATAGGCTTAGGAGGGAGGTTAGGAGGTTGGAGATCATCCCAATTTGGGAGATCTCCAACGAGGAGGGTCTCTAACGGCGCAGACACGCTTCTGCCCGGATTAGAGACGCCGTTGGAACAGAGGCTAATTGAGAAAAATTAGTTTTGGGACAAGATCGTCTGGACGTCCTAGTCCAGACGAAATCGTCCGATCTGAGGCGATATCGTCTGATCGACGACGATATCATCAAACGGTCAAAACAAACTCTAAAAATGGCACGGGAAAGGAGGAAACGGGTTAAACGGCGGTTTGGGAGCGGTTTTGGGGGTTAAAATTTGAATTTGAATATTTACTAGAGTAATTGTAATTATTTAAGGTTTTATTGTGCCAATTTTAGGGTGCTACATTTTGCCCCCTCTTTAGCGAATTTTCCAAAGAAAATGCGTTAAATATGAGTTCTTCTCGATCTACGAGAAAGCAAAAATTTATTCCCATTTTTAGGCGACGATTCTAGGTCGAATCGTACGACAACTTACTATGGTGCCCCCTCCGTGTTTTTACCCAAATCGAACGTTTGAGGTAAAAACGCGAAAAAGCAAAATTTTAAAATGTTTTTAATTGTTTTTGAATAAAATTAAGAAAAATAGGGTAAAACCCTAATTCATTTGTTACTGTTCATTTTCCTAGTTTTTAGAGCTCTGGAGACAAGATGGTCGAGACAGCGCACAGATCAACAGAGGTCCGACGCGGGCTACGGGTAAGGGTCTAAACTAGATTTAGAATGCTTTAATTTAGAATTTCATGCTTTGTAGATTAAATTTGATTGATTTTTGAGCATCGCGGCCATTTTTGGGCCGTCGACGTCATCGAGACGAAATCGTCTCGATTTCATCGAAATCATCTCGATATCGCCGATTTCGTCGAAGGGCGAAATCGGCGATAGGGGGACGATTTCATCAAAAAGGGGACGATTTCGACTGGCAAAATCGGAGATGAATTTGCTCAAATTTGGGACGATATCGTCCAATAGTGGACGATATCATCATTTATGAAATTGAACTTATTTTGACTTGCATTTTTAATTAATGATTTATTAATGATTTTTATTGTTGATTTTGTTTATGTTGCAGAGAGGATTACTAAAGAGCAGAGAATGGAAATATGGCGGGTTGAGGGATGACTTGGCCGCCCTATCTCAGGTAGAGCGAGATCAGCTGGCTCAGGTCAGCTTGCAGCATGTGGCAGAGATGCCACAGGTTTCTACAGATATGGGGCTATTGACAACCCTAGCAGAGAGGTGGTATCCGGGTTCTTCATGTTTTTGATTACCGATAGGGGAGATGACTCCCACACTGGAGGATGTATGGAGGATTTTGAGGATCCCCATACAAGGATGGTTGATCACTCCCATGGCCAATCAGGGCCACGCGATGATGCGACTATGTGGCGATCCGAGCTTCACCCTGGAGAAGGGCGGAGTGAATATCGAGTCATTGTGCCAGATGCCTGGGGCATCTAGACTCACACGGGTTTTGGCTAGGGTGGTAGGTGGACTTCTGTTGTGCCACCAGAGTGGATGCAGGGTACCATGGGTACCGACGGATGTGGTCTGTGACATGAGAGACCACGGATACAGGTTTGCTTGGGGGAGCTTTGTACTCTACCGGTTGTATAGGATCCTTCATGGGGTCGTATACAAGGGCGGTCGATGTCTGGTTATGACATCACTACTACAAGTTTGGTGTTGGGAGCACATTGCGGTGCGGAGGCCGATAGGGCTCCCACTGATAGGGATTGACAGGGAGAGGCCCCGAGTTTTCTACTGGTGGCTCCGGAGAGGGGCACAACGACGGATAGATTTGCCAGCATCCCGGAGACTACTTGACGACCTCGTCTCCGACCAGATCACTTGGAGGCCTTGGAGAGATCATCCAGGGTGGGCCGAGGATGGACAAGAGCTGGCTCGCATCAAGCGAGTCTACTGGCTGAGGATGGAGAGGGGAGAGGTGGAGCTCCATCGGTATGACCGAGTTTTGAGGCAGTTCGGTCTACAATAGGGGATTCCATCTCTGAGAGACTACGAGTTTTCCCAGACTGTCCGAGATAACACTACAGTTAGCGGGGCTCCAGATATGCAGCGATTCTGGAGTCAAGACGTAGATGATGCCCCCATTCAGCCAGTGGATGGGGATGACATTGGGGTAGCCGATGGCTATGATGCCTGGTACATAGGCATCCGCCCTCCTCGAATGATGAGGGCTCAGGGTCCGATTCATGCAGTTGTGCATCGGATGGGGAGGCGGCACCAGGCAGCCATTGAGGCAGCACAGGGTCACGATGAGAGAGAGCAGAGGAGGCCACAGGCTCAGCAGAGGCCACGATAATGGGAGAGGAGGGAGGAGAGACCCCCTTCTCCATAGAGAGAGAGGTCACCATCGCCCGATAAGGGCAAGGGTGTTGACATTGGGGAGAGCAGCGAGATAGCGACTCTCCGAGCTGAGGTTGCCCACCTGCGGGCTCAGGTGCAGACATTGCAGGATGAGGCTACACGGCTTAGAGCTCGGGGTGGAGGAGCGAGCACTCGAGATTTAGCATGCGCTATTGCCCAGGTTACATTCTATCAGGCTCTATATTACCAGGCGATGCCAGCAGAGCAGAGGGTGCCATTACCAGCTCATATTGCAGAGCCTGTCATGATGGGGTCATCTAGGACATCATCACGATCGACATCCAGGACTCATGGCACCACACGGACTGCGATGGGGCCACCTCCTCCACCTCAGGGTGAGGGAGGAGATGAGGCTGAGAGCTCGAGGGGTTCTCGAGGCGAGGCTACTGCACTACACAGAGATTGTATATTTGATTGAGAGGATTGAGTATGCCAAGATGTAGATTGTGGCATACCAATCTATTTTTGATATGATGTACATATATTTGATATATATATAGATGAGATATTTTTTGATCATATGACTTGTCTTATGCGTTTGTATGATGCTTTTAATGTTTTGGTGTGATTGATTTGATGATTCATGTAATTATGTCATTGAAAAATATTATGGTTTAAATGTCATGCTTTAAAAATTTAAATGAAATAATCTGATGTAACAAATTGGTTGTTGTGATGATAATTTGATAAAAAATAAAAGGGACTTTTAACAATAATTTCAAAGGACATTGTCGTTGTTATAGACCATTTCATGGAGTCGCCGCTCACTCGGTCGTCAAGCTAATCCCAGTATAGAAATATTGCTAAAAGTAAAAGGGTGCTTAAGAGACTGTCTTAAGACTTTGGTGTGATGATGCAAATGATGATGATGATGATTTTGTTTTCAGACTTTTCATGAAAATATTATGCATGAAATATTTTAAAATGATTTTTGCTAGGCATAAATTCCTAAGTGTGATAAAATGTTGAATAATTTCTTAGAAATTATACCATGGTTGCAAATTTGCATATTGACATAATGACATGAAATAGTGATAGGTGTTTGTTTGTTTTAAAGCATAATTGTATAACATAATGATTTAAGTCATATGGTTTTTATGATTTTTAAATAAATGGGGAATAAAAATTGATACAATGGTTTGCGCTAGGCATAGAATATTTAGATATAGACTTATACCATCATCGCGAAAATCAAAGAAGAAAATAGATTGTTTTATTGCATGGTTGATTTTTAATTTTTGAAAATAGTCAAAAATATGAAGATGAGGACTTGCGCTAGTCATAAAATTCCAATTTTAGTTTTGGAACTATACCATCGTCACGAAAGTCGACAATATATATATATATATATATATATATATATATATATATATATATATATATATATATATATTTTTTTTTGGTGTGTGTGTGTGTGTGTTTTGATTGTATGATTTGAAAGAAATTTGGATTTTTGATTATGTATGTAGTTGTCTTTATACTAAACAACTGTACTTTAAAGAAAAAAATGAATTTATTCCAAACGGTTTGCAAAAAAATATTTCAAAGTATCTTAAAGACAAAAGTTAGATTTATAAGGAATCCCATGTGCATATGTGAGTTCATTTCCAATCTTGATTTATCATAATGATACACAAAATCTCTCAAATACAAAATGTGTGTGCAATTGCATTGTTCATTTACCAGTTTGAGCAAGATACTATGATACAAGTGATTTGAATGAACCAAATAAGTGTTCATTAACCATGATTTAGATGCATATAACCACACCAGACTACTATGTAAGTCGGATTATCAAGAGCTAGCTAATCCATAAGCAGACATAGGTCTGTACAAAAGAAGGTCGCTAATGTGACATACATATCGCCACGCTAGGAGTTACCCAAGGCCAAGCAGGTTGGGCACAAACCACCTGTTATGGGGCTTACCTCACGCTTTTTGAATAATTGAGAATTCCAAGGATTCAAGCTCATCAACCCTTCTTTTCTTTTCAATGGGTAGGGAGAGGGATTTTATTGCTTTTGCTTTTGCTTTCTTTTTTTTTTTGTATTTTTGTATGATTTTTGAGATAATGCTTGAAACATTGTTGTAATGATATAAAATAATATTTTTCTTTTTCTCTTTTTCTTGAACTTTGCTTTTCTTCCTATGCTAGGGATACTTGCTCGGATTAGCTGTAGAGCAAGGGATTTTTATTCTGGGTAGGGGTGAGCTTGTCCTTTTGCCAATTCTCAAAGATTCTAGACCATGTGCATGATAGGATAGCAGGGGAAACTTTTCGCTCAAGAAACCACTTCTACTATGTAGCATAGCATGGACATTACAAATATAATCATTTTATTGTGAAAGGATGTGCTTGGTTTAAGTAAATAACAAGATCAATTCTCTCGTGCTCAAACTTTATTTAATTGAATTTTGTGGACTTTGATATAAGAGAGATTAGTAATCATGCCAGATAAAAATCAAGATATTTATTTTGTGTTTGTGAAAGTGAGGGATTCCAAATAAATGCTAATTTATCCAAAATAATTTGAAATATATAACCGCAACATTTGTAAGAATATATACAAATACTTTTTGGAGAAGTTTGAGAATGTTGACTCTCTCTTTCTTCTTTATTTTGTTTTGGTTTCGAAAGAGTCAAGAATATTGTTGTTTTTATTTTTATTATTTTTGTTTGTTTTTGTTTTTGTGTAAACAGTTTGATATATTTTTAAAATAAGACAACATGCAAAATATGTACAAATGATGAAATGACCAAATTTTATGCATAATATCGCTTAAGATGCATAATATTCATAGGTTCTTTAAAATCTTTACCATCTAAGGTAGCTAATTTGTATGCTCCCGATTCAAATTTAGCAATGATAATGTATGGTCCAAGCCAGTTGGGCTCAAATTTACCTTTAAGGTCTTTAGTTGCATTAGTATTTTTTTGATTTTCTTTTAAAACAAGGTCGCCAATCTCAAAGGATCGATGACGAAATTTTTTAGCATATGATCTTTTAAGCTTGTTTTGGTAGGCACGGAGATGCTCCAAAGCATTGATGCATTTTTCATCTAGGAGTTCCAACTGATCGAGTCCGCCAGCTCGATATTCATCTCCTACTTCGGTATCTTGAAGTAGTAGAGCCAAAGAAGGAACTTCTAATTCAAAGGGAAAAACGGCTTCAAGCACCATAAACCAAAACAAAAGGTGAAGTTCCAGTGGGGGTTCGAACACTAGTTCGATAGGCCCACAAGGCTGGATATAATTGAATGTGCCAATCGCGGCCAGATTTATTGACCAATATTTTGAGAATTTTGATTAAGGTTTTGTTAGATGCTTCTGCTTGACCATTACCCTGGGGATAATAAGGAGTGGACCAACGATGTTGAATCTTATATTTTTGGCATAATTTCTTGACATCTTTATTTTTGAAACAAGTTCCATTATCAGAGATGAGATTTGCAAGAATTTCGAACCTACAAATGATTTGATTAAAAATAAATTTAGAAACTTGTGTGCCAGTGCAGGAAGCTAAAGGCATAGCTTCAACCCACTTCGTGAAATACTCGATGGCGGTTATGATGAATTTGTGTCCATCAGATGACACAGGATTGATTTTGCCAATAATGTCTAAGCCCCATTTTGAAAAGGGCCAAGGAGATGAAATAGCCTGTAGCTCTTGTGCAGGGGCATGGACAAGGTCAGCATGTTTCTGGCACTTGTCGCAATGGCGCACATACTCATGTGCATCATTTTCCATGGTAGGCCAAAAGTATCCTATCCTAAGGAGCTTTTTAGCAATGACACTACCACTGAAGTGTCCTCCACAAGATCCATCGTGGGCTTCACTCAAGGCTGATTTGGATTCTTCTAAATTCAAACATCTTAATAGGATACCTTCAAAAGATCTCCTATATAAAGTATTGCCAATGATTACAAATCGACTTGCGCGTCGACGTAATAACCGACGCTGGTTTCTATTAGAATTGGCAGGGAAAGTCCCATTTTGGAGAAAATCAATTATATCCGTATACCAAGGATCAGGAGTAGTTTCATTGATTAGAAACACATCCAAAGGTTCTAAGCATGACTTATTTGAAGCAGGTTCCTGGAGTCGACGAATAATGATGGTGGCATATTCGTCATCTAACTCCAAGGGCAGAAGAGATGCAGTTGCGGCCATAGCGTCAGCCGCATGGTTGCTAGTTCGAGGAATAGCTTCCAAGGAAACTTGATCAAATAGAGACATTAATTGTAAAACATAGGCTTTATATGGGCACAGTTTATCATCTCTGGTCTGATAAACTTCATTAATTTGGTTTATAACAAGTTGAGAATCACCAAAAACTAACAGATGTTTAATTTTTAGCGCCAAGGCAGCTCGTAATCCGAGGATTAGAGCTTCATATTCAGCAGTATTGTTGGTGCAAGCAAATGTTAATTTGAAGGACAGAGGAATGATGTGTTTTTGTGGGGATATTAAAATAATACCCGCACCAGCCCCACTCATGCATCGGGCTCCATCAAAGTATAAGGACCATTGTTCAATATGGTCTGCCTCTAATTGAAGGCATTCATCAGGAAACTCAATGATGAGGGGATGGGTAGACTCTAAGGGTGGCAGCAACTAATTGATCTCGCTATGATTTGACCCTTAACAGACTTTTGTCCTATGAATGTGAGGTCAAACTCGCTTAGAGCAAGAACCCACTTGGCTGTACGACCCGATAAATAAGGTCGACTCATGAGATACCTCAAGGGATCATATTTAGCAATGACATAGGTTTTCTGACTAAGCATATAATGGCGTAATTTCTGCATAGAAAACACGACTGCTAGACATAGTTTTTCTAACGCTGTGTAGCGGGTTTCATAACTGATGAAGGTTCGGCTAATATAATAATTAGCACGTTCTCTCTTCGCATCATCAAGCTGAGCTAACATAGCTCCTAAGGCAGAATCTGAAGCTGAAATATACAAGAGAAATGGGCGATCAGGTCTAGGTGGTGAAAGCACAGGTGGGGTAAGGAGGTATTGTTTGAGAAGTTCAAAAGCTTCTTTACATTCGTCGTCCCAATTAAAAGGGACATCCTTCTTAAGGAGCTTAAGAAAGGGACCGGTTTTGTCCGCCAACTTATCGATGAAGCGACGGATAGCTTGAAGTTTACCTTGTAAACTTCGTAATTCAGATATATTGGTAGGTGCGGGCATATCAGTGATAGCCGCAATCTTGAAAGGGTCAATTTTGATACCACGTAAAGAAACTAAAACCCCTAATAGTTTACCGGACTTAACTCCGAATATGCATTTGGCTGGATTTAATCGAATAAGATATTCTCTTAATCGATTAAAAACTTTTCTCAAATCATCTAAATGGTTATCTTCATTAATAGAGTGAGCTATAATATCATCTACATAATCATGTAGGATATCATGCATCATATCATGAAAAATATAAGTCATAGCTCGTTGATAGGTTGCGCTCGCGTTCTTTAAGCCGAATGGCATAACTTTCCAACAAAAGGTACCCCAGGGGGTAATAAAGGCTGTTTTAGCCTGATCTTCAGGAGCTATCCTGATCTGATTATAACCGGAGAATCCATCCATTAAGGACATCATCCCACTCCCGATAGTAAATTCAATGATTTGATCCATGTTTGGAAGAGGAAAATCATCTTTAGGGCATGCAACGTTAATATCTCTAAAATCTATGCAAACCCTAACTTTGGTGGCTTCTTTCTTGGTGACTGGAACTACATTTGAGATCCATTCAGCATAATCAATAGCTTGTATAAAAACAACATTCAAGAGTTTTTCTAACTCCCCTTTGACTAGCAGGGCCACTTTGGGATGCATTTTTCTAAGTTTTTGTTTAACAGGTTTAGCATCCGGATGGACTACTAGATGATGCATGACTACGAAAGGGTCCAGACCTGGCATATCTTCGTATGTCCAAGCGAAGACATCTTCATATTCTTTAAGGAATGCAATGTATTGCTCTTGTTTTTCTTGACTTAATTCTGACCCAATATTGATTATGTGAGGATTATCCTCAGTTCCAATGTTAACTTTAATGACGTTTTTGACCTCCATGTGTAGATCTCTTTCAAAATTAGGTGGGGTGGGTGAGACGCCCAATTCTTGTAATTATTTTAAGGTTAAGTTGGATAATTCATCTTGAGGATTAGTGGCCTCAAGTTGGGCTATAGTTGGTATAGAACCATCAAAATAAAATCCATTGTGTAAAATTTCTTCAACGGAGACATCGTGGAAGATATCTCCTTCCAACTCCTCATCGGAGTCAGCAATCATTTCAGGGTAAGCTATGGATAGCATGTTACATGTAAATGGCTGATTTTTTAGAGGCAAATCATCACGCCTATCCAAATAATCTTGATAACATATGAGTTGATCATCATCTTCAAAAGGGAAGGGTTGACCCTTACTAGGAAATAGGCCCACACCACAACGGGAAGGCCACGGTTCTACCTCGAAAGGTTCTTTCATGCCATTTTGGAAAGGTCCCAAGCCTTTCCCTTTATATCCCATTTTAAGCATTATGGGTTTAGCTTTAATATACTCATTAGTAAAATAACAACGAGCATATCCATCATGATGAGTTTTGATATTTCGAGGTATTCTTCCCCAGTCATATCCTTTATAAATGAAGGCACAACTCCCGACTTGGTAAGTACTTCCCATAGGTTGTGGGAGGCCCAAAGTACGAGGAGATGGCGGCAAGTTATTTAAAAGAATTGAATCTTGCATGAAAGCATTTGTTTTTTTTGATATTAAGATTGTGGATAAATCTGGTAAAAGTTCATCAGAAAGAGCATAAGATGTAGAAGGATCATTCCCTATATCTTTAGATGTGGAAGGTATGATAGATGTTGATAATGTGGAAGTGTTAATGAATGGGTCTATAGGTTTTGAAATTATAGGGATAGAACATGAAGGATTGGTTGTGGATTGAAGATCTTTTTGAGGTTCTAGAGTGGTTTGTTTAGAAGATTGTTGATCTATATATGAGGGTGAAATGAATGGAGGAGAAATAGGTGAAGCTATGGGTGTGTGTTTCATAGTTTTAGATGAAAAATAAGAATTAGGATGTGTGGATGACAGAGCAGGGCAAAATTGAACTCCAACAGTGTTCTGCCAAAGCACACATATCAAAGGGTCTAGGATCACCATGGATAGTGACCAACTGATTTTTAAATTCGAATTTAACACATTGGTGTAAAGTGGATGGGACAGCCCGCATTGCATTGATCCAAGGATGACCCAAGAGTATATTGTACGATGCGGGGCAATGTACAATAAACACGGTCGTATCTAAGGTTCTAGGACCAACTTGCAATGGGATGGTAATAACTCCACACGTTTCTTGTGTTTCGTCATTGAAAGCTTTTATGATCATGTCAGTTTTCTTCATTTCATCACTTCTAAAGCCAAATCATTGGTAGAAGTCAAAAGTACAAATGTTTAGAGATGAACCATTATCAATCAGGACTCTTTTAACAACTACATCTCCAATTAGGGTAGTAATATATAATGGATTATCCTTATGTAAACTGTGTTGTGGGATATCTTTATCCCGAAAGTCAATACAATCAACTTCTCGAGTGATGATAGTATTGGCCATGGCTTCAGGTTGAATATTTTGAGGTACCATCATTTGGCTTAATGTAAGCATCAACTCATCCCTATGGGTAGGAGAAGATCTTAATAAATCCAAAAGGGAAATTCTGGCTGTAGTATTGGATAATTGCTCATTAATATTGTAAG
This sequence comes from Wollemia nobilis, assembly GCA_028583015.1. Taxonomy (NCBI): domain Eukaryota; kingdom Viridiplantae; phylum Streptophyta; class Pinopsida; order Araucariales; family Araucariaceae; genus Wollemia; species Wollemia nobilis. Next base: position 15,365,761 of record JAQPPZ010003356.1, on the reverse strand, counting down.
GGGGTTTAGGTTGAACATTGGAAGCATGATTCCCTTTATTGGGATTTTTCAAAACAAATGGAGCTGATCCATCATTCTGGTTTGGTTCTTGTTGAGAATTTTGAGCCTATTGTCTGGTAACGACTTCAATGGTACCTACAATGTTATATTGAAGACGCTGAACTGGTCTCGGTTGAGCGTTTATGGCTTGTTCATTAGGGAGGAATTGATTAGAAGAGGGTCGAGTAGTAACTCTTCTAGGAAATGGTTCTTCTGGAACCATAGCATCTGTGATGGGTTGAATAGGATCTGATTCATTTTTAGAACTATTCGATTGGTTTGAAGTGATGTCTATTTCACTTTCAGTATCTGATTCTATATCACTAGGATCGGGAGTTTGAAAATTATGTAGGGGCCTGGTCGTGACCATGGATAAAGTTGTGTCAAATTTTTGAGGATCTTGAATAGGTAATTGTCCGCTAATAGTCCCTACATATCGGGTAGGAGGAGGAACATTATGATGCTCAATTTGATTGGCCACCTCTTTACCATGTCTTGGTAAAGGATGTTGAAATATGTCTAATGATTGATTAGCATTTTGATTTTGATTTTGGGGAATGTTCTTTTGAGGGTTATTAGGAGCATTTTGTTTAGGTTGGAAGGCTTGCACCTCCATTTCATTATTATCAATCAGATCTTGTATTTTATGTTTCAACCTTTTACAAGCATTGGTAGAGTGTCCAGGTCCTCTATGGAAATCACAGTGTAAGTCAGCTCTGTATCCGGGTATGGTTGGATCAGGTTCCCGGATAGATGGTAATTGAATCAAACCTCTTTCGAGTAATTGAGGTAAAATAGTTGATAATGGTTGATTCAATCTAGTAAATTCTCGAGGAGGTTTATCAGGAGGTTTCAATATAAATTTTTCTGTTGTCTTCGTTGCATTGATATTAGCAACATTTCTGTTGTCAATGACTCCGTCACCTACAACTTGTTTGTTTTTATATTGATTTTTGGAGGTTTTCTCATCATCCTTCTTCCTAAGTTGGCCTCTCCTAATGAGGGCATCTTCTACTCTTCGAGCTAAATCTATAGCCTGATCGAAGGTAGTTAAAGTAGCAGTTGATAACTCATAAGATATTTGTTCTTGCAAATTATTGATAAAAATGTCCAACATTTCCCTATAAGGTAGCACAAAGTGCAGTTTTCCTGTCAACTGCCTCCATCTAGCTAAGAAATCAGCAAAACATTCATCTTTGTCTTGTTTTAAGTTGTATAAATCTTTAATGGTTACATGCCTCTCGATGTAGGCACTAAATTGATGGACAAAAGATTCAGCTGTTTCTTCAAAATTTCTCAAAGAATGAGTGGGCAGTTGATAGTACCACTCTAATGCCATTCCACCTAAACTTTTCGGGAACATTTTTAGTAATAGCAAGTCATCATGTGATATATCATGACATGCTATCCTAAACATGCGAAGATGCTCTATGGGATCTTCAGTTCCTTTATATATAGGCAGGATGGGCATGGGAAAATGCTTAGGGTACGGTTGTGCTACAACTATGGGATCCAAAGGTTGACTACATATCTCTCGATAATTGTACGAGGGACGGTAGGGATCTATCTCGGTCCATGCGGGAAGCTAACTGCTTCACCATGGCTTCCAGATTACTAGTTTGCCCACCATATTGGTCCGGTAGGGCATTAATATGAGATTTGTGAACATATGGAGGGACATGAAGATTAGATGCTATGTTGCTATTGTGTAAATTGTTGGTAGGAAAGGTGTTATGAAGAAATTTTGAAGTTGTATTATGTTGTATCCCAGATTGTTGAAAATTGGTGTTTGGCTTCATTTTAGGTTTTTGTTTACTTGAAGCATATTGATCAATAGTTTGGCGAAGTAAAGCAGTGAAGGAAGTTTTCTTTTGTGTGGGCATGATTTTAGGCTCAATAACAGGTTCCTTAGGAGGTTGGGTAACCTGTTGTTTTGGCATGTTCTGAATCATAGTGACCATATCTCTATTGGATGGTCCAGCCTTATCACTTTCTTGATCAATAAAAGACAAGGGATTAGTGTGCACATCAAACATATGTTCCATGGCTGCTTGAGTGTCACTAATTTGCCCTTTATCAATACGAACTGCCATATTAAGAGCGCCAATGTTATTATTGAAAAATTTCCAAAAATGATCTAAGTTATCAAAAGCAATAGTTCCATCCGGAGCTACTCTAGGGGATGAGGATCCATCCTCTTTAACATTTTCTTCTTGTTCATCTACAGCAAGCTCATCGTCTTGCTGGTCTAGAGTTTCTTCTTCCGGGATTGGATCCTCAGGAAGGACATTTGGGTTTCTTGTTTTGTCTCCTAACCAATCTTCTTCTTCTCCTTCAGTTTGTTTACCATTCCTAAGTTTAGGCATTGTGCTTAACTTAGATTTCAGCAAATATATATATATATATATATATATATATATATATTTTTTTGCAACAAGCTTAAGAGGTATATATTAATTATATACCTACTACAATATTTAAAATGAAATGTTTTGGTTTTTGTTATGTTTTTTAGTTTTTCTTGTTTTTGTAATAATATTGTAAAGATAACAAACAACACAATAAATGCAAGAAATAATACTGAAAGCAATGATCTAGTTTTCTATAAATAATTTATAAATGTCATTAATGGGCTCAAGTTCTTCAGGAGTCATGAAGTGTTCTTCTTCAAATTGAAAATTTTCTTTCAAGAATTTAATGAAAAGGGCTATAGAAATACCATGTATTTCAGATTCTGGTTGATAATAATAATTCTCACGACAATATTCACGATACAACATAGCTCTAGGAGTTTTGTTCCATCTTCTTCTAATCATAAGATCAGTTTCTTGGGATTCTATATGAACTAGAAATTGGCGTACCACAGCTGTGTTCTTGAGGTATTCCTCGAAAGTGAAAATTTTTGAAGACACAAGAGCTCTCCTATAAGCTAACCATCTATGGCAGGCTCTCTAAAGTTCATGATAAAAGACGAGTTGATGAGGATCCAGGATTCTATCTAGGACAAGCCTCTTGATTTGTTTAAGTTTTGTTGACCTAGATGAAATGACACCTAGTCTTCTATCAAGTTCGTCCCACAAAAGTTGATTTCTATCTGCTTCAGGCACACTAAGCACAAAATTGATTTCTATGGCTGCTAATTGGTTTTCAACATTTATAGTAACTGCTAATATTTTCTTAGGAGCTACCATCTAAACATGATATGCAACTTATTAGTTTTAAATGATTTTAAATGCATCTATGTTTTTGTTTTTTTTATTTTTTGTTTTGTTTTCAAAAGGTTTTAAATGCATTCACGTCGGGTTCACCAAAATGTATCGCTCCAAATTTTTTGCATCCTTACCTTCAGGCTATAGGATCCGTGCCCGAAAGGAGGATGGGAAAAGGATGGCGCGGTACCTCGGACTGAGAGGCCTTGCGAAGGTCCCGCCTCTCGGGGGAGGTGTATTATGGTGATTTTTTGATGGATGGTGGGTTCACCAGGAAACGTTTGAATGGCAGTTTCCATGCCTAGGTTGGGAATGTGTTTAATGTGTTCAGTTTTATCTTTAAACATTCGAGTCCTAGGTTTGGCCAAATGAATCTAAGTTGTTCTATTATGAAAATGCAAACTAAATGAAATACATAAAACAGATTTTAAACAGAAAATAGAGAGAAAAAGCTAAATTACAGAGCCATACCTGATCCGGATGTCTGATGGAGATTCTGATGTTTGAAGCAGTCCAGATCGTCTAGAATTTGATAGGATCATCTCCGACCTGCAGGATCATCTGAGATCTGACGAATTCGTCAGACAAATTTGTCAGAGACCTGCAAACAGAGAAATAGACACAAAATACAAAAAATACAGCAATGCTAATAGAGGATAAAGATGTAAAATGACAATAAAGATGTTAACAGATAATCCTAAATAGGAATGCAAGTAAATTACGATGTTTTAATAGTTAATCATGATTTCATTATGCAATTAGACTACATGGGTGAACTCCAAGATGCAGAATAGCAAAAAATAATAAATAAACTGACTAGATGCAGAATAAAATAGCAGATGAGAAGAGAAAAATGCAAACTCTGGGCACTGATTGCCCCCAATGCAGACTGTAGTCGAGATCATCTTGAATCGATGCGAAATCGTCTCGAATTGAACAGGATCATCCACGACGAACTGAGCTTGCTCCGATTGAAAAATACTAAGGTTCCTGCAACAAAATTTGGATAGGACTAGTGCAGATAGTAATTTGGGATGTTTCAATGCGTATAAAGTCAAGTTACAGGAAATATCAGCCAGGGGTAGGTTAAGGGGAGGGCCTAAGTTTAAATAGGCTTAGGAGGGAGGTTAGGAGGTTGGAGATCATCCCAATTTGGGAGATCTCCAATGGGGAGGGTCTCTAACGGCACAGACACGCTTCTGCCCGGATTAGAGACGCCGTTGGAACAGAGGCTAATTGAGAAAAATTAGTTTTGGGACAAGATCGTCTGGACGTCCTAGTCCAGACGAAATCGTCCGATCTGAGGCGATATCGTCTGATCGGCGACGATATCGTCAAACGGTCAAAACAAACTCTAAAAATGGCATGGGAAAGGAGGAAACGGGTTAAACGATGGTTTGGGAGCGGTTTTGGGGGTTAAAATTTGAATTTGAATATTTACTAGAGTAATTGTAATTATTTAAGGTTTTACTGTGCCCATAGTAAGTTGTCGTACGATTCAACCTAGAATCGTTGCCTAAAAATGGGAATAAATTTTTGCTTTCTCATAGATCGAGAAGAACTCATCTTTAACGCATTTTCTTTGGAAAATTCGCTAAAGAGGGGGCAAAATGTAGCACCCTAAAATTGGCACAGTAAAACCTTAAATAATTACAATTACTCTAGTAAATATTCAAATTCAAATTTTAACCCCCAAAACCGCTCCCAAACCACCGTTTAACCCGTTTCCTCCTTTCTCGCACCATTTTTAGAGTTTTTTTGACCGTTTGATGATATCGTCGCCGATCAGACGATATCACCTCAGATTGGATGATTTCGTATGGACTAGGACGTCCAGAAGTGTGTCTGTGCCATTAAATACCCTCCTCGTTGGAGATCTCCCAAATTGGGATGATCTCCAACCTCCTAACCTCCCTCCTAAGCCTATTTAAAATTAGGCCCTCCCCTTAACCTACCCCTGGTTGATATTTCCCATAACTTGACTTTATACGCATTGAAACATCCAAAATTACTATCTACACTAGTCCTATCTAAATTTTGTTGTAGGAACCTTAGTATTTTTCAACCGGAGCAAGCTCAGTTCATCATGGATGATCCTGTTCAATTTGAGACAATTTCGCACTGATTCAAGATGATCTCGACTGCAGTCTGCATTGGGGGCAATCAGTGCCCAGAGTTTACATTTTTCTCTTCTCATCTACTGTTTTATTCTGCATCTATTCAGTTTATTTATTATTTTCTGCTATTTTGCATCTTGGAGTTCACCCATGTAGTCTAATTGCATAATGAAATCATGATTAACTATTAAAACATCGTAATTTACTTGCATTTCTATTTGGGATTATCTGTTAACATATTTATTGTCATTTTACATCTTTATCCTCTATTAGCATTGCTGTATTTTTTGTATTTTGTGTCTATTTCTCTGTTTGTAGGTCTCTGACAAATTCGTCTGACGAATTCGTCAGATCTCAGATGATCCTGCAGGTCAGAGACGATCCTGTCAAATTCTAGACGATCTGGACTGCTTCAAACATCAAAATTTCCATCAGACATCCGGATCAGGTATGGCTCTATAATTTAGCTTTTTCTCTTTGTTTTCTGTTTAAAATTTGCTTTATGTATTTCATTTAGTTTGCATTTTCATAATAGAACAACTTATATTCATTTTGCCAAACCTAGGACTTGAATGTTTAAAGATAAAATTGAACATATTAAACACATTTCCAACCTAGGCGTGGAAACTGCCATTCAAACATTTCCTGGTGAACCCACCATCTGTCAAAAAATCACCATAATACACCTCCCTCGAGAGGTGGGACCTTCGCAAGGCCTCTCTGTCCGAGGTACTATGCCATCCTTTTCCCATACTCCTTCCAGGCAAGGATCCTATAGCCTGAAGGTAAGGATGCAAAAAATTTGGAGTGATACACAAGGCTGTGAAACCTGAGTACAATCCCTTCTCCAAAAATAACATTAATTGATAAAATGTATTAGTCTAATCCATTGAATAGGACTAATAAAACAAATATCAATATCAAGCAAAAAAAATTCTATAATTTTTTCGTAAGTATTTAATAAGATAATATTTTAAATATTTATTTTAATATTTTGTAATTTATATATAAATAAAATAGTAAAAATATTTATTTTTTTATACATAGAGGAATCAGTAACTACCTATATTTTTTAACAACTAGAATTGCCTTCGATCGTAGCATCAAATTATAGTGCTACCACTATAACCCCTATCTCATTGTGGTAAACATGACCCATAGTGAGGGAGACCCCCAATAGCTTGGGGTTAGTACCACCATCATCTAGTTGGAACACACTCAACAGAATTAGGTCAGACTACTACCTTTGCCCCGATTGGGCATGCCCTCAAGGTTTTAACCTAAGTCTCCTCTTGGTAAGTACCCAACATCTTACCAATCCACCTAGCCCTTGGGGACTAATAAAAAAATTTATTAATAAAATGAAATTTTTTTCAATAATTGGATTCAATAATAATATAATTATTAATTTTACATTCTTTTTAGGTATGATACTTAAGTGGTTTCATCACTTTTTAAATGGTATTTTCTCTCTTATTAATATTTAGTAATAGTATAGTAGTGAATTGAACTAGTTGATGCTCGTAACTTGTAGTTGGGATCCATGTTATGTATACAAGGCCTTGTTAGCAAGTCCTTTGGAAACTTCAAATAGAAGGTCTAAGAATCAAATATAATGGGAGTAGAGTTATTTTTTGGGTAATAATTTGTTTGTTTGGATAAATAGTTATTAGGTAAACAACATCCTCTACGAGGATCATTTCATATGGCCTATGATCTTATGAATATTGAGAATTAAAATTATTTGGTTAACCCTCTTTATTTTTAGTTAAGGTCTATGTGATATATGCAAAGTTTGAGTAAGAATTAAATCCACTTAAGTATTAAAATTGAAATTATTTATGAAAATATTTGCATACTTATCATATTAAATAAAACTTCAATGGAGTTACAAAGCACAATCCTAAAAAATAAGGCAATGGAGGGGTCTTTTTTAATCATGTTGACTAGGCCTTTGTCACTTGTACAAAATCCTATGGTGAAACTACTAATAAGAATATAAAAGTTAAATCTCAGGCCTTACCGGATAAAATGCTTGTCTCTTTCCTAGTGCTTTCAATAGTGTAAAAGGTTTAAAATGATTGTGGCATAGTGGTTATAGGGGTGGACTGCACGAAGAACTGTGTGGTGTCTTCCAGGGTGGACAATGCAAATTACTGTGGTGGCCATAAAAGCCAAACAACCTGCCCGGATTCATGGTGGCTATCGATTCCACCATGTAAATTAAAAAAAACATTATAAAAGTGAGATCACTTTTATAGGAAATCAATATTATGATTAAGTATTAAATTGACTTAAAATTAAAAGAAACTATTGCATCCTTGTTAATGACATTAGCAAAAATTTATGTGGGGATTATATTAATAATTTAACTATCCGCAACAAATGAATTTTTTTGTATACAATGTCCTCTTAGACCTACAAATAAGTTTACAAATAAGGAAATTGTTTGGAAGATAAACTAGAAATACACGTGTATCTTTTCCCTTTAGATTAGTATCAAGTTCTTGACATTGGTCAATGATGATTCTATCTTAGGATACAATTACATTAAGTTAAGATCACAATAATAACTTTATCCTGAGTATAAGGTTAGTCTACTCATGGCATTGGTCATATTTTCACAGGGTCTATCCAAATTAGAAGACATTTTTTAATCCATATTGTTTTCCTTTTAATTCCTTGCATGTTCTTAGTAGTGTTACTCAATTATGAATGATAATAATATGTATTATAAGTAAAGGATATCAATTGCAAAGGATATAACTCTTAGTCCTCTTGCCTTCATTACAATGGAAATATATGGGATCTATAGCTGAGAGGGTTCACAAATTAGAATTGCTTTTTAAACACCATGTCATTCACCTGACCACTTCCCAAGGATTGTAATTCTATTGCAACAACCTATTATATCCACCATACTAAGGAATTTTTTGCATTTCAATTAGCAAGTACATGGAAAAAGGTAATAAGAAAGTTGAGGAGGTGAATGTCAAAATTAAAGAGAGAAAAACTATGTTTCTAGAATTGACTTGTATCTAAGATTTAAAAAAGTGGTAGGTTCTATTGATTTTAAAGTATTGAAGAAACTCAACAAATGATAGTGAAGGAAGATGACAAGACTAAAAGTTGTATAAGGGTAGAGAGTCTAAGGGATCAAGGAAAAATAGATAGAAAAGATAATTTTATAGAAGAAAAAATAATTGGGACCATTTTAAAGTGAAGCTAATAGAGCAATTAAAGAAGTAAATAGTGCAAACCCTTCTAATAGTGAAAATATTGGAGAAGGATAACATAAAGGCCTTGCATGACTTTGGTGCGACAAAGAAAAAAAACAATGTACATAAGGCCACTATCTCAAAGACATTACTTGGGGTTGGAATAACTACCATACATATATTTCCTTAAAAATATATTTTTATGGTATTAAGAAAATATTTAGTTAGTACAATGCCACCATAAAATATAGAAAGAGGACCAAAGATAAGAGGAATGAGTGGACGATTAAAGAGTTGACATTTAAAAACAAGATTATCATTCTTGTCCATTTATAGAAAGTTAAGAATAGTTTAAAAGAGTTAGAAGATTTTATGCTTCTCTTATTTGTTATAAGGCTATTTGAAATCAATATTTGTTCTCCTTGTTGATGAAATTTTGGTTTAGCATGTGCATGGTTTGATCACATGGTGTTGTGGAATATAGAGGTTTTGTCTTAAATGGTTTGACTATAGTGATTTTTTGGTTTCATGAAGGTGTCCCTATTGGGACACATGATTTGGTATGTATTTGGACTCTCATCAAGAAGACCTATGTTAAAATAATGGGGAGGGTTGCCTTCATTGTGTCTCCAATTGTACTTCACATCCTACTTTGAGAAAAACAAAGCATAAGAAGAGGTCCAAGGATAAGAGGAATTAGTGGATGCTTAAAGAGTTGACTTATGAAAGAAAGATTATGCAAGAGGATGTAAAATATTTTATGCATACCTCATCTTTAATAAGTCTAATTGGAATCAATAGAAATATTATAATACTTTTAAAGAGGATGTAAATATTTTAATGCATACCTCATCTTTAACAAGTCTATTTCAAATCAGTATTTGTTATTCTTCATTTTTGGTCTAGTATTATTCATTAATGCAAAGGATATTTTCTTCATGTCAGCTTGATTTTGCTTGAAATAATATGATGAAGTGTTGGTTTAGCATGGGTATTGTTCAATCACATGATTTTGAGAATTATAATGGTTTTTTCTTCAATGGTTTGAATATAGTGAAGAACACAAGCTTATACTGAGAGGGGGGGTGAACAGTATAAGACCACTTTTTACTTTTTCTTTTCAATCAATATTATGTAATGTATCAATAGCAATATCAACAACAATAATCAAAGCAATGCACAAATCACCACATACAATAGAAACACCAATTTAACATGGTTTACCCAATGTGGGCTACTCCATGGAGAAAATCTTTCACTAAAATTTTCTCAACAAATATCTTGGGAAACATTTCCCTATTACAATGTTTATGGACCTCTATATAAAAGAGACACCAATCTCCTAATCAAGTTCATGGATCTTTATTCATAGGATAATTTCTTTCTCCTTTGCTCTGGCTAATGATCTTCTAGAAGAACTACTGCCTCTATTGCACTAGCTAATGGATCTCTATCCACTAAAGACTCTTATCCTCACTCAGAAGACCTATTATCACTGCCCTGGCTAATGAATCTCGATCCACTGGAGACTATCATACTCTATACTCTGTCACCTCCAAAGCTTGCACTCAGCTCGATCTCAAATATGTACTAAATACAATTCTTCAGTCTAGCACAAATATGTTCAATCTCTATCCTCAAATATGCACTAAACATAGTCTTTCAATATAGCACAAATATTCTCAATATTTATCCTCAAATCTACACTAAATATAGTCCTTTAGTTTAGCACAAATCTACTCAATATTTTTTTTTGGTCTGGCACAAACCTATCCTCAAATATGCACCAAAATCTATCCTCAAATATGTCCTAAAGCATTAACATAAATATTGACTCAATCACAAATCAACTCTGCTAGATCTGACCCAAAACTTAACCTAATGTGTGAACAAATCAATCAACTCTGCTCTCAAGTCTTCTCAAAGACTTGTCTAAAATTTGCCTTGTAAGCTTCCACAAAAGCTTACACTAATCTGTCCACAAGTCCTCTCTAGAAATTATCCAATATTATCTCAATATTTGTCTTCAAATATGTATTGTAAGCTTTCATAAAGCTCACTCTAGTCTATCCACAAGTCTTCTCAAAGACTTATCTCAAATATGCTCAATAAGTCCTGAACTAGAACTTGTCCAATCTGCTCAACAAGTCTTCACCAATACTTGTCTCAAATCTGCTCAACATGTCCTCACTAGAACTTGTCCAATCTCATAGAAACATATAGATAATTGTTAGAGATTCAATATGCTTCACACTCATAATAATACTCAATCACTTTATTTTTATCTTTCCTTTACCACAAAAACATATAGAGAATTGTTAGAGACTCAATATGTTTCACAATCAATCACTCTCAATCTCTTTCTCAAATCAATTTAGAATATAGAACAATTTATTTCATAGAATTAGAACTATCACTTCAATAATTCTACTTGACTAGTCTTAATCAACTTCACTTAATTAATCACTCAAAAAACACTCCTTGGTTACAAACCCTAGTTCAAGCTTATGATAACTCACTCAATTGTTTCCAACAATGCTTATCAAACAATCTCACATAAGAATGATACTCATATTATTTCACAAACCCTAGTTCAAGATAGTTCACCACTTCACATAACAATGATACTCATGTTCTTTGAACAAACCCTAATTCAAGCATATGAAAGCTTTATTCAATATTTCCAACAATGCTTATCAAACAAGGTTTCTAGAATCAACTTTCATTCTAGAAAAACTAAACTCAACAATGCTTATCAAACAACCCTTTTCACTCCAACTTAGCATTCACAACATCCAATAATAACTCTATAGGAAGATGTGCCCATATATTTTCGTTTGATGTAGAAGTGCCCTTAAAAACATTTCTTAAACACAATTTTCTTCTTTGCCAATTTCAATGGTTAGATGACAAAATATCACACTAACTCTCTCTCAGAAATATTTCTCAATCACAAAAATAATCAAACTCAAATACACTTTATTACTCCTTTGAAATTAGAAATCATCAAAGCATACAAAAATTAATTACTCAATTACTCCTTATAATCTCCAATATTTAATTAACAACCTCCAAAAATCAAACCCTAAAAAATAATGCTTCCTATCCTTTTATCTCCCTCAAATACTCAATAATCAAATTTTAAAAATAAAATTTATAACCCTCAAAATTATTTATTTTTATTCAACCTTTAGAAAATATAAAAATAGAAATTAACCTTGGCAAATCATGAGCACATACCTCTTACTATGCAAAAGGGCCTTGGTAGGTTTTCAACATGGAACCTCTCCCAACTGAGCACCTTAGTGAGGTGCTAGCCCACCACGTGGGCTATGTGCCTTCCCACAAATAGGAAAGCTAATGCTTTCTCTTTGTGCCTTCCCAAATGGTGCAACTCACAAAAATAAATAATTCTGCTTGTAAAACCAAAGCCAACAGGTCTTGAACCTTACACCATGGTTCCACGAGCCTACCAAACCTAGTGCCTTCCTCATTTTCTAGTTGCACTACACATCATTATGTGATGAATAATAATCTCTGCTCCTCTTTGTCTTATTCTATGCCACTGAAAACCTTTGAAACATGAAATATTATCTTCCCTTTGCACATGATGGTCGAGAGCATAACACATGCAAATTACATGGATGGAATTTAAACAAAGTCTTACCCCCCTTTTATATGCATAGACCAAGCTTTGAAAACGTCGACGAATAATTCGAATTTTCAAATTCAAATTATAAAATAAAATTTATAATCCTAACTTTAGGATTATTTTAATTAACATAAATTAATTTTATAATTAAATTATAATTAATCTATAATTAACTTAATAACTTTAGAATTTAATTAAATTAGTAAATAAATTAATTTATAATGATATTATTTACATTAATTTATAATTAATTTAAATCTCCCCTATTATAATAAAATATTATAATATTATTTTTCTTGAGCCTCTTCATTGCTCTTTGAACATCATCTGACCACCTGGAACCGGATCTGACCAAATAGACGTGGACTTTCCTTTTGCACTAATTTTGGAATCGCTTCTTCTTACATTGCTCACTGAAACTGACTCTTGACATCAATGAAAACTCAATTACTCAAAATGTCCAGCATATAGTGTATTGTTGGTTTCATGAGTCTATTTTTTATTTATAATATATAGGAAGAGGTCCAAGGGTAAGAGGAAATAGTGGATGCTTGAAGAGTTGGATATTAAAAGCAATATTATGGGGTCTTAGTCTATTTATAGAAAGTTAAAAATAAATTAAAATAGGATGTAGAAGATTTTATGCATACTTTACCTCTAAAAGGTCTATTTGAAACCTGATATTTGTTCTTTTCTTTAGTATTGCTTATTAATGTAAAGGATGTCTTCTTTGTCTCAACCCTAACCCTATTATGCTTGAAATAATTGGATAAAGTGTTGGTTTTGTGTGGGCATGGTTTGATAACATGGTATTGAGGAGCATAGTGGTTCTATCTTCAATGGTTTGAATATAATGGATTGTGGGTTTCATAAATTCATGTTTAAATTTTTTTATATCAATTTTAATATTGTATTATAGATGTAATTGATACATGTATCTTTTGTTTTTCCAAATTATATTGGATTGGAGTTGAAAAATATATAATACAAATTTATTTAATGCTATAAAATTTTTTACTTTATCTCCAAAGGGATACTGTAATGGTAAGTCTTTGGGTTTTCATCCAAGAGATCCAAGTTCAAACCTTGATATGAGGGGACTAAGACCTCTCATAAAAACCATCACTTTATCCTAATATTTTGTCCCAATACAGATACTGTAGTGGTAAATCCTTGGATTTTCATCTATGAGATCTAAGTTCAAACCCTGGTATGAGGGGACCAAGACCTTGTTAGGAACCTACTATTAAAAATAAAATCACACAAAATACTGAAAATAAGATGATATTCATACAATAATAAAATATCAGAAAGTGAAAAGTAAATGTAGAATTAAAAACTCTCACAATAGATACAAAACTGCAAGCCTCTTTGAGGGGGCAACATCCTTCAATATTTCATTAATTTTAAAAAATATACATTCCTACATGGCTCCATGTCTTTTAAGGAAAAACTTCATGAAACCCTAACTTAAAACTCAAGATTTTGCTTACATGCAAAATGCCACTCAAGATAGAATATTCTACCAAACATTGGTTACTTTCTTGATAAGGGTTACATGAAATGACCCCACTTGTCTAGGTGCCTTACCATATACCAATACAAATTATTACAAAATAAAATTATCAAGGGGGTCCCCACGTTAGAAGTGGGTCATTACATAATCAAATGAGAATTACAAAAAATAATGTTAGGATGGAGTCCTAACATGTCCTTTCCCTTCAAAATTCTTTATTCTCAAAGCTATAGATGAGGAAACTAGTGCTGGAGCTATTGGAGAGACTCCCATGTAGCATATTCTATTTGTAGACCACACCACTAAACAAGGACCTCTATAATGGATCAATTGCAAAGAGTGTATGTCCTATGATCCAATTATTTTTTGGCTTGAGCAAGATAAAACCTTCTTCATCCAATTTCAAGAGGGAAGATTGAACCTGTACTTGATTGCCCATAATATTATTGAAATTGGATACATGAAATATAGGGTGGATCTTGGATGTAGATGGTAAGGCCAATTTATAGGTCATAGCACCAATCTATTGTAAAATATGGTAGGATCCATAGTATTTGGAAATGAGTTTCTAGGATGAAAAGTTGGAGGGATGATTTTTTGTATGGCTATAAGTAAAGAAAGCACATATAACCAACATAAAATCTATGCTTAGAATGGTGTTGATCAACTTGTTGGTGCATCTAATTCTAGGCCACTTCCAAATTCATCTTCAGTTGATGGAGGACTTTAGCATGTTGGTTGAGTGTAGTGTTGACTGCATGGACCTTGGAGTTGCTTGGAATGTAGGAGGAGGGTGTGAATGGAGGTTGTCTATAAATTACTTCAAAATGGGTGACCTTGGTCATCATGTGATAGTAAATGTTATACCACCACTTGAGCAAGGGAAACCTATTCATCCATTGTGTAGGATTATTAGAGGTAAATTAAAGAAGGTAGGTCTCTAAATTTTTATTGACAATATCAGTCTAGCCATTAATTTGTGGATGATAAGCTGAACTCATTTTGAGTTGAGTTCCCTGCAACTTAAACAATTCTTACCAAAAACTACTAGTAAAGGTAGGGTCATGATTGAACACAAGGGATGTGGGTATGCCATTAAGGTAGAAGATAGAATCAAGAAAAATTTGGGCAACTATGGAGGTCATGTAAGGATGGGAGAGAGAAAAAAATAAGCATACTTGAAAAGATGATCCACTACCACAAAAATAACTAATTTGCCTTTGAAATTAGGTAACCCTTCAATAAAGTCCATGTAAATATCTATCAAAACTTATTTAGAAATAGGCAAGGGTTGTAGATTTTCCAAATAATGCACCATTTCATATTTCATCCATTAATAGGTGTCACATGCTACCATAAAATTATGTTCTTCTTTATACCTTTCTAGAAAAAAATACGCTTAATCATTTCATATGTTTTGAGGAATCTAGAGTGGCCTGCAGTGGGTGAAGCATGCATTTATTTCATGAGGAGATACAAGAGTAGAGACATGTGAGGAACAACAAGGTGCTAGTGGTAGCATAAATCCTGTCCATCCCAAGTGTATTTGAGACATAACATCGGCTTCAATTGAAGGGAGGAAACCAAAGTTTGCAAGCCTGAATCCTTAAGCATCTCCTTACAAATAAAATTTATCCACTATAGAATGGGTGAAGAAATGACACATAGCATACTATGAGCCTCAAATTGGTGAGAGAGGACATCTACCACAATGTTCTCCTTTCATTTTTATAAGTAATATCATAATCATAGCCTATGAGATTAGAGACCCACTTTTTTATTCAAGGGTGGTAACACATTGCTCCATGAAATATTTGATACTTTGATGATATATTTTAATGGAGAAATGATGTCCACTGAGATAAGGTCACAAATGAGTGATCACATGTAAAATTACAAGCATTTCCTTGGCATAAGTTGATTTACCTAGAATATGACTAGAGAGCACTTTACTAGTGAAAGCTAATGGGTGCCCTTCTTGCATTAAAACTACCCCAATATCATTGCCTGAAGCATAACTTTCAATTATAAAATGTTTGGAAAATTAGGCATTACTAAGATCAAAGTGGTTGTCATAGCGTGCTTCAACTCGACATTGCTAAGATCAGAGTGGTTGTTATTGTGATTCAACTCAAGGAAAACCTATTGAGCTGGACCGATCCAAATAAAAGAATTATTTTTTAACATGGATGTTAATGCAGTGGTAATTTTACCATAATTACAGATAAATTTATGATAATAGTCTGTAAGCCTCAAAAATCCATGAAGACCTTTTAGAGTGTGAGGGTTCGACCACTATTGAACTTTTTGAATCTTCCTAGGGTCAAATTTAACTCCATATTTGGTGATAATGTGTCCCAAATACTCCACTTTCATCAACCCAAAAAAACACTTTGACTGCTAAGAAAAAAGTTTATGTTGTACCAAAAGTTGTAAAATCTGATCCACATGGGAGAGGTGCACTATAAACCAAAATATCATCAAAGAAAACTAGAATAAATTTACCAAGGAATGGTCAAAAAATATTCATGAGGATTTAAAATATGGAAGGTGCATTAATCAAGCCAAATGGCATCACCAAGAACTCATAACGACCCTCATGAGTACGAAATACAGTTTTGGGAATATCTTCATCCTTGAGCCTGATCTGATGGTACCCAAAGTGAAGATCTAATTTGAAGAAAAACATAGTCCCATGCAGATCATCTAGTACTTCATCCACCATAGTAATAGGAAACTTATCCTTCATAGAGAGCTTATTGAGCTCACAAAAATTGATACATAATTTCCAATACCCATATTTCTTTCTTACCAATAATACGGGAGAAGAGTAAGGACTGTTACTCAATAAAATAACTCTAGCTTTTAATAATTCCTCTATTAACTTCTCTATCTCTAATTTGAGTGCATGAGGATATCGATACATCTTGATGTTATACAGTACACTACTAGGTACCAATGGAATGACATGGTCATGGGAGTGATGTGGTGGCAAGTTTGATGGTTTGGCAAAAACTACATTGTGCTTTGTTAGAACAAGTTACACTACTTTGGAAATTTTGTCCATCTCTAAAGTAGGTGGTGGGAATGCAAATATCTAAGTGATGACCCATGAGAAGATTTTTTTAACTTTCCCATATGGTCTGAGTTGATAATCTAAGGTCCTGCTTGTGAACCCCAAAGAGTGTAATACCTTTCATTTTGTGAAAAGTACATCCATAGCTCTACAAAATTCCATGAGATGGTTCCAATATACCTAACCATTGAGCTCCCAACACAATATCACATCCCTCTAAT
Source organism: Wollemia nobilis (assembly GCA_028583015.1). Taxonomy (NCBI): domain Eukaryota; kingdom Viridiplantae; phylum Streptophyta; class Pinopsida; order Araucariales; family Araucariaceae; genus Wollemia; species Wollemia nobilis. The sequence continues at coordinate 15,348,713 of JAQPPZ010003356.1, read as the reverse complement.
TGTAGAGTAAACATATTCATTTTAAGCTCATAATCCCCTATTTTCAATTTAACATTATGACATTTATCTTTGCAAGGCAAAGTCCCTCCCTTGGCCACCATAACCTCAAAGGAATTAAACATGTGTATGTACCAATTGGCCTACTTGGCAATCATAGGATCAATAAAGTTATGTGTACTTCGAGAATTGATAAATATTGTAAGATGGCCTTTGAAAAAACCCACAACTTTCATGGTTTGTGGAGTAGTAATCTCGACAAGAGCATGTACAAAAATTTCTTCCTATGGTTCTTCATGTATTTCTTTCTCATTTTGGGTTGGTCTTCTACTAGTTCAGTTTCATCAGCACTTTGGTCACTATTGATTGGATCTTTGAAATCTATAAGAAATAACTTATTTTGGGAGCACCTATGCCCTTGAAATATTTTTCATCACAATTGTAGCACAAACCTTGAGTGTGCTAAGCATCTCTTTTTTCTATAGTCAAGTATTTATGGGGATATTTTATTTTCATGATGATTTGGGAACTTGGGAGGAAATGAGGGTTTAGCTTGTGGAAATTTAGATGTCCTCCTTTGAGATGAGAATTTAGATTCAACCAACCATGCCAAGCTTATAACCTACATCATTGTTATTTGGTTTGAACATCTTGACCTCGACCTAAAGATCATCCTTTAAACCATTGATGAAACAATTTATAAATAACCCTTCATTCAACCCCTTGTTCTTGTTATCCAATTTTTTAAATTGGGTTTGATAGTCTCGAACGGTATAGGTTTGTCTTAACTTCGTTAGAGCTCATTGAAAGTCATCATATTCACTAGGGCCAAAGTGAGTAAGTAATTGGGACTCAAAAACTTCCCAATAAGGGTCAATAATGGTGTTTTGTAGCCACTAATACCATTGTAAGGCTTCAAACTCAAAATTGAAAGAAACCATATGGATCCATAAATAATAAGGTACATTTTGGAGTTTGAATAATTGATCTACACAACATAACCACTCATTTGTGTCCTTCCCATTGAATTTAGGAAAGTCCAATTTAGGCATATTAAAGGGAGTATCATGGTCAAAATGAAGTTGAGATTCCATGAGTGCCACCAACCAATTTGGTAATTTTTGAACCTCTTTCACTAAATTACTAAAAATAGAAGTGTGACTATAGGAGGAGTTACTATTTTTAGTAAGGAGTCTAAAAAGGTTCTTGGGTGGTATATATCAAAATTATTAGCTTGAAAATATGGTTAAAATGAGCTATATATCCCAACACTAATTTTGCACACCCTAGACTTCTTTAATCTATTTTTTGAACAAGTCTACTAGTGTGGACAATTTTTGTTTTGGAGGCTGGGTTCAAAAGTTGGATGTTGCATCGGTCAACTTTTTCCTATCTATTTTTTACTACTGACCACTTTGATAATTGTACTAACACTTCTACTATGGCACTAATAATACTGTTCAATTTCTAAATCTAGAATTCCCTATGCTATTCACTATTTTTTTCACTAACAACCCTATAATTATTGACACTATCTATTCTATTTTTGTCACTGACAACCTTGTAAATACTGATTGTTATAGATGAATATTAGTACCACTAACAATATTGACTATTCAATTTTTGACTCTACCTTGAAAATTTTTGCATGCAATTTTTTTTGTGATAGGGAAGTCTCCTCCTTATGCTCACTTTTTATGGGACAAATTTTTGGTTATGGGTTACACATTTAGTAGAAAAAGAATTTTTTTTTTTTAGGTTAAAATTTTATAGAACCAAGGTATGCTAGGCAAATATGTATGTAATTCCTATGGGGCAGGGAATCCAAACTTAATTAGTAAGGCGCAGTATGACAAGACAGCTTTTTTAGTAAAGTAAGGGGCAGCTTCTATTTTCAATAAGCAGTCAGGCGCAGTATGACAGGGTAGCTTCTATTTTCAATAAAGGGCAGTATGATAGGGCAGCTTCTATTAGCAGTAAATGGCGGATGATGTAATCAATCAGGTTGTGTAAAATGAAGGGTTTATGGTCATGAAGAAGAGAGTTTTTAATGTGCAGGTAGAATGCCGAAGCACCACTAGAATCGAATCTCAGTAAATAGTAGAATCTTGAAATACGGAAATTCAAACGACTGGAAAGGTGGTAAATGCGATGTTTGAGTTTAGACTGGTGCCATCCCAATCTTTATCTGTGGTGGGTCGCGGTTATCACTGTAACCCAAGCAGTGGAGTGGGAAGTGGCAAGACTGGCCTCCCTTATTCTCGTGAATCCGTAAGCAAGGTAGAAATGCTGAGATGATGAACAATAGTGCTTGAACTAATATTTTAGCCTCCTACTTAAGGAGGATTCAACATACCCTTAAGCACACCATCTACCTCTCTGATAGTACATGAGGGTAATCTTTTGGGATGTTGTGTCTCATCTATAATGGATAATACAAGGCCAAAAAATATTTCTAGAGCTAAATATTTGTTTAATCCTATATGGTCTCCCTAAATACCCGAAGATATGTGGGAGCTTGATTCCATATGCAGGTGTTGTTTGAGGCTTGGGTATTAGAGTCTGACTATCCCTCACTTCACTAGATGCTTTATGGGCTATCTAGCTTAGCTAATAACAAAAATTCCTTCACAATATTTAAAACCAATGACATAGGGTTTATAACCTACACAACTACTATAGAAAAAAGAAAGGATTGTATTTTTTGTTGGTTTTTTTAAATAAAGGACAAACAAAAAATAAAAAACATAAGAAAACTATACTTAATAGCTAGAATGGATGGGTATCAATTGTCGCAATTGCAACAGAACTTGGTCCTTTAAAGTGCTCTGATACCAATTGTTAGGAACCTACTATTAAAAATAAACTCACACAAAATATTGAAAATAAGTTGAGATTCATACAATAACAAAATATCACAATGCAGAAAGTAAATGCATAATTAAAAACTTACAATAGACACAAAATTGTAGGCCTCTTCAAGGGGTAACCTCCTTCAATATTTCATTAATTTACAAAAATATACATTCATACATGGCTCCATGTATTTTAAAGAAAAACTTCATGCAACCCTAACCTAAAGCTCAAGAGTTGGCTTACATGCAAAATGCCACTCAAGCTAGAATATTCTACCAAACATTGGTTATATTCTTGACAAAAAGTTACATGAAATGACCCCACTTTTCTAGGCACCTTACTTTCCACATATCATTACAAAGTATTATAAAATAACATTATAAAGGGTGTCCCCACATTGGAAGTGGGTCATTACATAATAAAATGAGAATTACAAAAATAATGTTTTGATAAGGTCCTAAAAAACCCCTCATAAAAACCCATGCTTTACCCTAAAATTTTAAGTCTCGAGATGGATACTGTAGTGGTAAGTTCTTGGGTTTTCATCTAGGAGATCCAAGTTCAAACATCAGTACAAGGGGACCAAGACCCTTCATAAAAACCTACACTTTACCCTAACATGTTTGTCTCGGGAGGATATTGTAGTGGTAAGTCCTTGGGTTTTCATCCAAGAGAGCCAAATTCAATCCCTAATATGAGGGGACCAAGACCCCTCAAAAAAACCTGTGCTTTACCCTAACAGTTAAAAAATAAAATGGTATTATTGTGGAGTTTTCTTGCTTACCCCTTAAAGCTTTGTCACATCACAGGAAACTCAAGGAATCATAGTCAGTATTGTGGATTCTAGCTGATCCACCTCCTTAACCTAGGAATAGATTACTTTGAAAGCTCTAGATAGACTAGGTTGGGTAAGGAAACCCCAAGTGGTGGGTTCATATATTCTATTTTAATGGTGCAAACACCCACTTATGCCAGAAAAAATGATTTTTTGTTGTTTAGATATTAGTGATCAAACCAAGTGATAATGGAGCATAACAAGACCAGATCAGTGCCTTATCCATTGGGTAATCGTAGTAGGTTAATATTTATGACCAGAGTAGAAAAAGAGAGGGAAACTAGCTCGTTTTAATTCATTCAAATAATGTAATGCAATAAAATGATTAAACTAGTGAAAAGAAAGCATCATCCACATATTTTGATTGCAAGAACACATAAATGAGCATAACATAGACCATAAACACAGAATATGCCAAGGGAAGAGTTGGAATTTTCATTTATATAAAAAAAATTTACATATGGAAAGATCAGCAAAATGCTTGATCCTTATATGCCATTGTATTACAATAAACCCCCAATTTGAATATTCATAACAAGGGGTGATCTCCCTCTATTCTTATTGTAGCAACGTAAGGGTCTCCAACTTTGGCATGTTCCACTAGAAATGATCTCAATGAACAGTGCTCTTTGGCAATCCTTGTAAATGGTAGAAGGAAGGATGGTAAGAAATACAGACAAAGAACACAAGGAGAGTATGAATAAAACACTAGATAAGGCTTATACCTGGGCTTTTCTCTATCAGAGGTTTGATAAAAAAATGTCTGATGTAGCAATATTCTTCTTATAGTGCAGGCTCACCTGAACACTGTAACTATCTTCTCCAACTAGATTAATCATGTTGTCCTAAAAAACTAGATGTAATAAAAAATGGGCATGTAGCTCATATCTTTTTTCATGTAGGTGGTGGCTATGTATCCTCTCCTGTACTACCGTAGGGTGGTGGCTGTGTATCTCCTGGTGGATGTGTCTCGGGCGAACTGGGCCCCACTCCTACTCTAAGGTTTTGAATGGCCTGGTCGATAAAATCCCACACCTTGTCATGAAAATTTAATGAGAATATCAATAAATTTAGGTCTTGAGTGGCTTTTTTGACTCGGTCTCTCACCCACTGCACAGTGTTTTCAGTGAAGACACAGGCGGTCCATCATCTGCACCAAGGCTGTAAATTGCTTTGATAATTTACCACCAGAGTCCAAGTCAAAGTATTGGATATTCTGGAGAACAAATTACTTAATGTTGGGGGCCTTCATGAACTCCTCTAATTTAAAACCGTAGTCTTCTAGCTCATCGTCGACCTCTTATTCAGCTTCTACCACCTCTTGATTCCATTTGAGTCAATTTGGTCTATTTTGTAAAAAGATGAAAAACTTGGTGAACTCTCCAGCAAAGAAATAGTGGGAATCATCTGATAAGGTCGTTTTCATCCCTGCAATTGGCATGTAGTATTCCTTGAATATCTGGTAGATAGGTAGTATGGCATTTATCCACTGCTCTCTTTGTTGTAGTCGATCTTGCAAGGGGTCAACAATATGCCTAGTGGCATAGATATCAATAAGGAAGGACTCCAGATATCCCATCATTTTCTCTATTTTTTATTTCATCTCTTGCTTAAGTTCTTCTACTGACCTGAGCTGGACACTAGTCTACATAGTAGAAGGAGCAGGCATATTCAACTTATCAACTTCACTTTGAAGTTGTTTCACTTTGAGCTGTAACTACCCTGCTTCTACAACCTTAGCCTTCCACACTTCTAACTCTTTCTCTATTGCTTTTGCCACCTATTCCTGGGAAGCCACCTATGATTTCATCATTTCCACAGGTGTAGTTGTAGCTATTATGACATCCTTGATTACATTTATGGTGACTTCTATCATGCTAGGTGGTAATGGGATCTCAAATATGGTAGTAGATACATCAACTGCCTCCTACCCAACTTTCCTTTGGGGCCTGATTATCTCCTTACTAGGAGACCTTTTCTCCTCCATATCATATTTTTGATCTTCTTCATTGGTAGTGAACTAGAAGGTATATTTGACCCTTGCCAACATAAGAATATCAATGCCCTAGGCTGAAGACTCAGTTTGAGCTTTATTTCATGTAGGTGACTATGTGGGACTTTTATCTTGTACCTCATAGTCCTTGAGTATGTTAGACATGTTGTGGGCCAAACAAGGTTAATTTCTTTCCTACTTTTGTCACATGCCCATGCATTTAATTTATCAACCCAGGGAGCTTCGTAAACTTGCGAAGGGTCTGAATAAGATTGCTTACAATACCACTTGAGATGAGTCCGCTAGTTCTACTATTGGGGGGTGTTTCAAACGGTTGTCAATCATTCATGCACTCCTCAATAATTTACGTAAAAAAACAATTAAATCTACAGAAAGGAAATATTCACACATTCCTGGAAATGAACCTACTGCAAATACTGGAAATATCAATGCGATAAACAATCTTATAAAAGTGGTAAACTAATCTAGAAAACATAGGAAAAATAGGGGAAGAAATACTGGCTTGGAGTGGGCCTAGGCTCCAGCAGCTTCCTCCCAGCTGAACACGCACTTAGAAACTCTTAGAACGGTATTATAATTATCAAAGTATTACAATTACTATCAAAATATTCTATCTCTTCTCTCTATATATCTATATCTATATATCTTCAAAGAGGTCTATGTGTGTTTATATAGCACACCCGTAGAACTTCTGTTACAAAGAAGTTGTAACAGTCGATTCATCCCAGACTAAACTAAGACAGTCTGGTAAATGTAATCGACGTCTGCTAAAACTGGCATTCGGTTCTAATGGTGGCGTGTTCGCTGATTGGTTTGTGCTTTGCCTGGCATTGGTAGGATGTTCTCATACGTCGGTGCGATCCCCAATTTAGCTCTACATGACGTAGAGTTGGAACTACACCAGTCGCTGTTGTCCACGTCGTGCTTGTCTGGTCAACGGGCGAAGAACAAGGGCGCCTTCCCTATGAGGAAGGTGCCTTACTATCGTTGGCACCTTCTTGGAAGAGGAAGGCACTTATCTTCTATTGGTGCCTTCCTGTGAGAGGAAGGCACTTGCCTTCTAGTGGTGCCTTCCTATCGGCGCCTTCCTTATGAGAGGAAGGTGCTTGCCTTCTAGTGGCACCTTCCTTATGAGAGGAAGGTGCTTGCCTTCTAGTGGCACCTTCCTTATGAGAGGAAGGCACTTGCCTTCTAGTGGCACCTTCCCGTCGGTGCCTTCCTTATGAGAGGAAGGTGCTTCTTTTCCTTTGGTACCTTCCTGGAAGAGGAAGGCACTGGCCTTCTATTGGCGCCTTCCTGGGAGAGGAAGGCGCTTGTCTTTCCTTGGCACCTTCTTGGAAGAGGAAGGCACCTAACTTCTCTGCATTGATTTCAAAAGAAACAAAGTGCTAGGTCCATGAAAAGACCTCGACTGATCCAAATCTAACTAAATCAACTGCAATTCCACAAAAACACACTGAAAACACATAAATTAGATAACACGCATAATTTCATCAAATAATTATATAATCATTTATAAATATATGCAATCCTTATTATACAACCACATAATAATCAAGAAAATGTATACAAAATATGAGCATTTCTGATGCTCATCATTCCCCCATGCCTAACATATGCCATGCCCTCATGGCATCAAAACTATAGGTAGCCCTGTTGACCCCTCATCTTTGTCATTTCTTGGTGGGTTTGGTTGTACCTACGGCCCGCGTCTACCTCTTCTACGTGCTGGCATCTGGAGGTGTGGCTCTTCTTTTTCTATGTGGAGCTGAGGGTGCGATTGTTGACTATCCTTTCCTTGTTCTAGCTACTATCAACAGTGATCTAGCTAGTGTCGTCTCTTTTGATTGGAATGCAGCTTCTGCAACCTGCCATAGGTCAATGTTTGGAGGTTTGACCTTTGCAAGAGGGATATCTAAATTATCCCTCCTAGAATGAACTACTTGGGCTTTGTACAATCATGCTGCTTCAGGAGTAAGCCTCGCATTCTCCCTTGCAATGGTCATGGCCTCCAATTCGAGGCCATATACCCCCCATCATTCAAAATACCTTCTTATCATGGAGGGTCATCCTTGGGATGACCTATAAATATCCCAGAACTGGATGTCCTCTACCAGATTGACATAGATACTAGAGTCCCCCTGCATCCTCAAGGTTGCCTTCCTAGTTTCCTTGGCTGCTGTCATCTCTTTGAGCATCTTTTCAAACTATTTTTGCCTCTCCGTGAATGGCTGCATATCCCATTCATCTTCCTCTAGCTTGGTGAAGGTCACCTTCACCTTCTTTCAAGCCGTCCTGGGCCCTTTTCCTCTAGCCTCTACAAAAAATGTGGTGGCTTGAATAGGGGTTTTCCCTTTCTCCCTGGCAGTCATCTTCTCACTCCGAGGGGCCTGCTCTGTAATCCTTGGAGCATTCTCTTCACTCTATGCTGCCATCCCTAGGGGTGCTTCTTCATCCCCCTATCTGTCCTGTGTCGACCCCTCAAGTTCTTCTCCTCCTTCTTCAGGTTCTGGGAGTTCCTCCTTATCCTCTAGTCTTATCTACTATTGGAGGCCCTCGTCCTACTCTGTATCACTCAGGACGATGATAGGGGGTGTTGTGGGACTTCTTTCCCTTTCACTCCCAAAAATAGAGGAATTCTCCCCTACCTCCGGGCTGCTCTATCGGGCGTCCGATCGAAATTCTCCCAAAGAGAATACTCATTCGACAGATGTGGGAGAATTCATCGGGACCTCTTTTTCCCAGTTAGTTTGGGTCGACGCATCCCTTCTTTCTGTACCCCTATCCTAGAGTAGTTGGTTTTCCTCCCATAACTGTTAGACTAGCTGCTTGAGCTAGGCGATCCATCCATCTCATTCTTTCAACTCCCCTCTATGCTTGTTCTGGTAGTCCTCCAAAATTTGTTGGGCCATCCAGCAATTGGTTTGCCATTCCAGCGCTTCCTCCAAGGCCACGTCGACCTGATCATTGCTCCCGAAAGTCTCTGCATCTTGTGGGCTCTAGTTTGTCAATTCTCGAAGGGTTTGGGCTACAACATCGACTTTCGGGTCACTCTATTCTTCTTCTACCAAGAGGAGGAGTCACTATAGGTGTTTCCTCCTGGGGACTAGTTCTGTCAGTCAAAACTCGGCCTCACCGCTAATAAGCGATGCTCCTTCCTCCTCACACTCGAGCACTAGGGAATGCCCTCTTTCCTCTGTGCTTTTGGGCACTGGTGAATGCCCTCTTTCTTCTATGAAATAGGGCAATGCCAATTGCTCGATACTCGCCATTTCCTCTACAGGGCTTCCCTCTTCTTGCCCTATTTTGGCAATAACATCCTATTGCCTTTCTTGGCCACCATCTCCCTCTGCCTCGGGGTCCTACCTCTGTGCTTCTGCATGGCAGACCAGTGTCGATATCAGCCCATGGTGGGCTAAGGTAGATGGTGCTCCCTTCTGGTATTGAGCTACTTTTTCCTTCAGAGCATTCACCAGGTAGAAGGGCACGTTCAACTTCCTTCCATGCACCAGGTGATTGAGAAACTGCACATGGTTAGCATGCAGATGGGTATATTTCTCGGTGCATGTAAAGAATCGAGCAACCTGCTCGAATATCTTCCATAGATTCATGGGAAGGCTATTTTTGGGTAGCCCCTCCTTGTCTATCTGCACATTTTCCCCTGGTAGTAGCACTTCGGTATACGGCTTCAGTAGTCCACCTTTGTATATGCATTCCCCTGTGAGGGGCAATCCAGTCGCCTATGAGATGTATTCGGGGGTGACTAGAATTTCTACCCCTCACACCTGAGCTACATCATCCCTCAAGGAGGTAATGAATTCCTTGGCTACCTCCATATCTTGGCCCTGACTGACTAGGGTACAGTATTCGAGCCATCCCTCGGCCTCGAACTGTGTCTTTACCGCCCCCTGATTCCCTCCGTATCACTCGGTTCATTCTTCTTCACTATGTGATTCTTCGACCTTCCTCCCATGGCGCCTTCCCTTACTACTATAGTTTTTTTTTGTCCTTCCTTCTTCAGGAAGGTGCCTTCTTATAGGGAAGGCGCCTAACCTTAGCATTCATTTCTAGGGTACACCTTTCGAGCCATATCATTGGCACACGGTTCTGGCTATGGGGGGATATGATTTTTATGACGATGGTATTTTTTTTGGTACTACATAATTTATAAATAATTATATAAAAATTTGAATTAGCATGCATGTACCTTATTCGATGTTTCAGGCATCGTGAAGGGCGTTGATTCACTGATTTGTGACATGGGGGAGGGGTATGGTCATCTGATGTCGCTCGTTCGTGTGGTGGTTTCATTTCGATCGAGGCATCCGGGAGACGTAAGTGTTGGCTATACATGGAAGGTGCTCTTTGGTACCTTCCCCATGTGGAAGGTGTTGATGTGGCACCTTCTCGATGTGGAAGGTACTTATATGGCACCTTCCCGATGTTGTCGATGCTCTCTGAATGGATGCACCTTCCGATGGTGGAAGGCACATTTTTGATGATGGCACCTTCCTGCTATGGAATGTGCTTCTGAATGGGTGCACCTTCCCGATGTGGAAGGCGCCTCGGTTTTTTGTATGGCACCTTCTAGCCATGGAAGGCACCTATATATATATATATATATATATATATATATATATATATATATTTATATTTTTTTTTGTGTGCACCTTATCTATAAGGAAGGTGCTTTCTTCTGATGGGGTGCCTTCTTTATAAGGAAGGTGCCTTCTTCTGGCTGGGTGCCTTATTTATATGGAAGGTGCCTTTTTTTGGCTAGGCACCTTCTTTATAAGGAAGGTGCCTTCTTCTAGATGGGTGCCTTCTTTATAAGGAAGGCACCTTCTTCTGTGGTGCCTTCTTTATAAGGAAGGCGTCTTATTCTGGCGATGTGCCTTCTTTATAAGGAATTTTTTTGGTGGGGTGCCTTCTTTATAAGGAAGGCACCTTCTTCTGGATGGGCACCTTCTTTATAAGGAAGGTGCCTTCTTCTGGTTGGGCACCTTCTTTATAAGGAAGGCACCTTCTTCTGGTGGGCGCCTTCTTTATAAGGAAGGTGCCTTCTTCTGGTGGGGTGCCTTCTTTATAAGGAAGGTACCTTCTTCTGCGCCTTCTCGATGTGGAAGGTGCCTTATTCTCGGCAATCATGTTGCGATTGACTGGGAAAGGGTGATCAAGCCTTCTTAGTCTTGCTTCACGCTGCCTCAGCTTCTACCTACGAGTGTCGGTGTCGGAATGCTGAGCTGAATCAGGCCTGGTTTCCCAGATACCTATTCCTCATGTTGTCAGGTCCTCCACCTACAAAAAGCAAATGAAAAGAAAGAAAAAAATAAAGGTAGTTAGATGCATTCCATGCCTGTTAGGCCCTGGGTTAGGATGCCTGCAGCTTGCATGCGGGCGTCATCCCTACAAAACACATTGTAAGAAAAAAACTAAATTAACTAATTTTTGTGAGCACCTCCATGCCCACCATTTTGCCTTTTAAGAGTTTGGTCTGGATCTAACAAGATGGGGTCTCCCCCATGTCTATTCTGGATTCCACCTGTAAGGTTTTGGATGTGTTATAGGGGCGCATTCGGTGGCCATTGACCGTTAACATGGTGTTGCTGCCATCAATTGTTCTAACATGCACTACCCCATTCTTGATGAGCTCTACCACCTCATACGGTCCCATCCATATTTGCATTAATTTACCTTTTCTTTCCTGGAATCAAGAATCGTACAACAACACCCATTCTCCTTCTTGGAACTACTTCAGTTTAATGTGGTGATCATGCCATCACTTTCTTTGCTTTTGTATGATTTCTGTTCTCTATAAAGTATCCATTCAGATTTCATCCAGCTGATCTAGCTACCGAATCCTTTCTTCTTGAGCGTCATCCAAGCTCAAGTTCAATTCTGAAGCCATCCTCAATGTCTTGATTTCAAATTCAATGGGCATCATCGCACTCTTCCCATAGACCAGTTGGAAGGGTGTGAAGCCTGTGGTGGATTTCCACATGGTATTATATGCCTAGACTACCTCCGGAAACCATGTAGCCCAATCCTTTCTGTGTTGCTGCATGGTCTTCGTCAGGATGTTCTCTATTTCTCTGTTCATCACTTCCACTTGCCCATTTTCCTATGGATGGTAGGGTGTAGTCTTATTGTGCCAAACTCTGTATTGCTCCATCAGCTCCTTGATCAACTTGGAGGTAAATTGAGGCCCCTGGTCTATTGTTATCTCTCTAGGGACCCCAAATCATGTAAAAATGTGGGCAAATAAGAAATCGATGACTGTTCTTTCTTTTGAATCTCTCAACACTTGAACTTCAACCCATTTGGTGACATAATCTATACAGACCAAAATAAACCTCCTCCCTATTGAAGGTGGATTAATTGGTCCCACGAAGTCCATGCCCCACTTATCGAAGGGTTCCAGGTGTACCTGAGGTTGGAGGGGCATTTCGTCTCGATGGGTTGGTCTGCCCATTCTTTGGCATTCATCGCACTTGCTGGCGTACGCAACCGCATCCTTGAATAGAGTGGGCCAAAAGTACCCAGCCTGTAGGATTTTGTAGGTAGTTCATTTCCCTGCAAAGTGTCCTTCGCATGGTTCATCATGACATGCTTTGAGTACTTCTGAGAACTCCTGCTCTGCTACGCATCTCCTTATAATCTGGTCATGTCCTTTTTTGAACAGGAGGCCATCAACCCATAGGAACGATGCGCTTTTCTCTATGACCGCCTACTTTTCTCGAAAAGAGAGAGCAGGTGAGGTTCTTCCGATGGCCAAGTAATTGGCTATATCTACGTACCACGGGATTTGCTCACTAATGGTGAACAAATGTTCATCCAAAAACTGGTCTTCCACTATTGTATGGTCTGCCGATATCAATATGGATAGAAAATCTGCTACGACGTTGTCCTTGCCTAGTTTGTCGACTATTGTGATGTCGAATTCCTATAGTAACAAGAGCCACCTGATAATTCTTCCACCAATGGCTGGCTTGCTCATCAAGTATCTGATAGCCGCATGGTCCGTGTGGACAAATACCTTATACCCGGTGATATAATGGCAGAATTTGTTTATGGCATGCACAACTACAAGGAACTCCTTCTCCGTCACCATGTAGTTGAGCTCGGCTCCTGCCAAGTTTTTTTTGACATAGTAGATGGCGTAAAATTCTTCGCCATCCTTCTGTCCGAGGATTGCTCCAATCGCATTGTTGGATGCATCACAGTAGATATGGAATGGTATGGCCCAATTTGGTCCTCTCAAAACCGGTGCAAATATTAGTTTTTCCTTAAGCAACTGAAACGCTTCCTCGTAGTCTTCTATCCAATTGAACTCCACATCCTTAGATAATAGAGTGTGCAGTGGTTTTGCAATTTTGCTGAATTCGATGATAAATCACCGGTAGTACCCGACTGATCCAAGAAAACTCCTCACCTCTCTCTGCATTCTAGGGCTGGGTAGGTCTCTGATGACCTCAATTTTTCTTTTATCAACCTTTATTCCTTCTGTGGAGAGGTGGTGTCCCAGTACGATGCCTTCTTGCATCATCATAAAGCATTTCTCGTTGCTCAGGGACAAACTATTTTCCTTGCTTCTTTCGAGCACTCTTTCCAAGTTCGTCATTGCCTCATCAAAGGTTTCTCCATAGATGGTGAAGTCATCCATGTATACTTCGACCGCGTCTCCCATCATGTCTAAAAATATGCTAAGCACCACCCTTTGAAAGGTGGCAGGTGCGTTGCACAATCCGAAAGGTAATACCCGATAGGCAAATGTTCCCCATGGGTAGGTGAACGTTGTCTTGTCCTGATCCTCTTCTCCTATCTGGATCTGGTTGTATCCACTGAATCCATCCAGGAAGGAGAAATACTTCCTCCCTGAGAGTGTATCCAAGACTTGATCAATGAACGGGAGCGGGAAGTGGTCCTTCTTGGTCGCTTTGTTTAACGCTCTGTAGTCCACACAGATTCACCATTTCCCATTATTTTTAGGGACTACTACTAACGGTGATACCCACTCACTATCAAAAATTGGATAGATGAATCCGGTAGTCAAGAGTTTTTGTAGTTCTTCCTTGACAATGTCTTTCATTGCCGGATTCATTCTTCTCTATGGTTGCCTACTTGGAGTTGCTTGATCATCTAGGTATATACGATGGGTACAGATCTCTAGGCTGATGCCCTGCATATCTGAGTAATCCCATGCAAATGCCTATTGGTGTCTAACCAGGAGCTCTTCTACTTTCATCAATTGTGTGGGAGTCAACCCACTACTGACATTCAACGTTCTTCCTGGCCCGACGTGTATCTGCTGAATGTGGTGATCTTGGGCGCCAACCAATGGTGATCTAGGTGCGGAGATGGAGGACTCCCCATGGAGGAACTCCATAATAGCACCATCTTCATCTTCTTCTACCAACTCATCCAATGTCATCATCGGTTGGATCATGGACAGCTCAAGAATTTCATGCTCGGTCAACATGGGTTCTCCTACTGAGTCGATGGACTGTGCTGGGGGTGAAATAGTCAACATTTTAACATTTCGTCCATCGAATATGGTCATCAGCCCATCCTAGCAGCTGATGTAAGCATCAGCTATTGCTAGCCATGGCCTTCCCAAGATGAGCGGGTAACCGCCCAACCTAGTTTTAGATTGCAGGACTAAAAAGTTGGTTGGGTATTCCCATGCACTGACTGTCACTATTACATCTTCCAACATTCCTTTCGGTGCCACGGTCGATCGATCGACCAGCTGCAGCACTGTCATAGTGGGTTTCAGGTTTGTGAGCTGTAGCCTCTGCATGGTCTCCTGAGGCATTACATTGATGGCTGCTCCGAGATCGACCAACGTATTGGACAGGGAATGTCCCTCAATTTTTATAGTTAGCATCGGGCTTCCCGGGTCTGCATACTTTGGATGGCACATTTTGCCCATCATCAAATCTGCTAGTTTACCCATGACATTGATAGTCTAGGTTGCTCTTCATCCTGGCTTCCTTAGACACATCTCTCTTATCACCTTGGTATATATCGAAACATCTCGGATGGCTTGAAATAATGGAATTGTCACTGTGAGGTTCTTCAAGCTAGACAAGATATCAAACTTCGGCTATGTTACTTTCCTCTATTCTTGTAGCTGGTTGGGAAATGGAGCCTTTGCTCTCTCAGGAATTTCTTCTATCACCTCTTCTACAAGAGGTGTTTCTACCTCTTCCTCCTCTTCTACCAGTGGAGGCGTTCCTACTCCTAGCTATCTACCAGACCTAAGCTGAATATGGTACATCGGATACATCTCACCCTCCATGTTGTATGTTGGTTGGTTCACCCTGTTATTTGGATTTGTCATCGGTTGTGCGGGTAGCTGCGTAGGTCTCACTGCTGGCAATGTCGATAAATTCTATTGGGGGTGAGCTGGTGCTACATTCTATGGAGCCTGATTCCATGCAGTGTGGCCTCTCCACTGCTGCCCGGGATATGGATATGGCATCCATGGCTGCTGGTTTGGGAATGCTGTTGGGGGTGCGTTGGACCAGGGTGATGGCCCCCACCACCCCATGTTAGGTGGTTGAGGTGGACCTTGGTGCATGTATGGTCCTCCCCCATATGACGACATTCTGGTTGGCATATTCCCCGTAGGGGGTTGTGGCCAACTCTTTCGATTGCCTATGAAATAGGCATCCGTGCTTTCAGCATCCTCCTGATTACTGGGCAGTTGTGGGCACAATCAAGTTTTATGGTTCAGCCTACAAACTATGCATACTCTAACTTTGTTCTCTGGGCATGCATTCTTTGCATGCTTCCCTCTACATTTTGGATAGAAATAAGCCAATGCTGCTTCGTTTTCTTGCTTCTTTTTCTCTAACAGTAGCGTATCCATCTGCAATGCTAGAGATGAGAGCATTTCACTCTTTAAATCTTCCAACATGTTACCTATTTCT
This sequence comes from Wollemia nobilis, assembly GCA_028583015.1. Lineage (NCBI taxonomy): Eukaryota > Viridiplantae > Streptophyta > Pinopsida > Araucariales > Araucariaceae > Wollemia > Wollemia nobilis. Next base: position 15,333,076 of record JAQPPZ010003356.1, on the reverse strand, counting down.
GTCTTCATGACTGAAGCAGTCACTTTCATGGTTCTAGAAGTGGTCTTGCCTCTCCTTCTTGAGTAGTTCCGGCATAGTTGTCGGATGTCTTCCATAGCGTGCTGGTAAACGTCACCTCCAGAGATCATGTTAAGAGCCTCCAGTGATTCATTGGTAAGTCCTCTCAAAAATATGCTTTTGAGGGACTTATCAGATAGTCTCGTGTGAGGAGATCATTGAATATTGAAGTTGAATCTCTCCCAGTATTCCTCGAGAGACTCATATTATTTCTGCGTCATGCTCAGGACCTCTTCTCTGGAGTCTCTTGCTCTCCCAAAATCTTGGTATTGCTCTAAAAAGAGCTTCTTCATTTGATCCCAAGTGGCAATGTGTTTGTCTCCCAGACCGATGAACCACCATAGAGCTGCATCGTCCAACATGGAAGGAAAGAGTTTCAGCTTCTATGTATCATATTTGTAGTCCACAGACCTGCATAAGACATCAAACTTAAATAAAAATAGGTCAGGGTCCTCAGTTGGGTATCCTCTGAAGGTCGAAAGGTGAGCAGGGGATATGTTTTTCATTTTGGTATCTCCTACTCCTTCCTCAATCGAGAAACTAAAGCCAGATGAGACTTCTTCGTTGTCAGCCATTTTTTTAGGAAATGTGGTCTCTAATGCAGTGTTTATGGCCTTATGGTCATTTAAGACTTTCTGAGTCAAGGCTCTAAGGTTGTCTGGTGTTATCGTCCGATCTTCTACAACTTTCCACAATAGGGCTTCCTCTAAGGGTGTCCTATTAAACAGGGGATTTATGATGATTCGTTCTTCCCCATGTTGATGGGATGAGGAGGCACTTTGCACAAAGTGTGGCTCCTCACTCCAATGGATTGCTGGAGGTGGGTCGGGTGAGTCTAATTCAAATTCAGAATGTTTGGCTGACTCAGGTTCTGATGGATTGGTTTTTATGAACCGATCGTCAGGTCCTCTTCTTCTCGAAGAACTCATACAAGGTCAGATGGAAGGTTTCCAGGTATTGTAGATAATCTAGTTGAGATGCTTCCCCGACAACGGTGCCAAAATGTTGCGGGCCAAACAAGGTTAATTTCTTTCCTACTTTTGTCACATGCCCGTGCATTTAATTTATCAACCCAGGGAGCTTCGTAAACTTGCAAAGGGTCTGAATAAGATTGCTTACAATACCACTTGAGATGAGTCCGCTAGTTCTACTATTGGGGGGTGTTTCAAATGGTTGTCAATCATTCATGCACTCCTCAATAATTTACGTAAAAAATAATTAAATCTACAGAAAGGAAATATTCACACATTCCTGGAAATAAACCTACTGCAAATACTGGAAATATCAATGCGATAAACAATCTTATAAAAGTGGTAAACTAATCTAGAAAACATAGGAAAAATAGGGGAAGAAATACTGGCTTGGAGTGGGCCCAGGCTCCAGCAGCTTCCTCCCAGCTGAACACGCACTTAGAAACTCTTAGAACGGTATTATAATTATCAAAGTATTACAATTACTATCAAAATATTCTATCTCTTCTCTCTATATATCTATATCTATATATCTCAGAGAGGTCTACGTGTGTTTATATAGCACACCCATAGAACTTCTGTTACAAAGAAGTTGTAACAATCGATTCATCCCAGACTAAACTAAGATAGTCTGGTAAATGTAATCGACGTCTGCTAAAACTGGCATTCGATTCTAACGGTGGCATGTTCACTGATTGGTTTGTGCTTCTCCTGGCATTGGTAGGACGTTCTCATACATCGGTGCGATCCCCAATTTAGCTCTACATGACGTAGAGTTGGAACTGCACCAGTCATTGTTGTCCACGTCGTGCTTGTCTGGTCAACGGGCGAAGAACAGGGGTGCCTTCCCTATGAGGAAGGTGCCTAAGTATCATTGGTGCCTTCCTAGAAGAGGAAGGCGCTTATCTTCTATTGGCGCCTTCCTGTGAGAGGAAGGCGCTTACCTTCTAGTGGTGCCTTCCTATGTGCCTTCCTTATGAGAGGAAGGCGCTTGCCTTCTAGTGGCGCCTTCCTTATGAGAGGAAGGCACTTGCCTTCTAGTGGTGCCTTCCTTATGAGAGGAAGGCGCTTGCCTTCTAGTGGCGCCTTCCTTATGAGAGGAAGGCGCTTGCCTTCTAGTGGCGCCTTCCCATCGGTGCCTTCCTTATGAGAGGAAGGCACTTCTTTTCCTTTGGCGCCTTCCTGGAAGAGGAAGGCGCTGGCCTTCTATTGGCGCCTTCCTGGGAGAGGAAGGCGCTTGTCTTTCCTTGGCGCCTTCCTGGAAGAGGAAGGTGCCTACTTACGTTTGGCGCCTTCCTGGAAGAGGAAGGCGCCTACCTTCTCTGCATTGATTCCAAAAGAAACAAAGTGCCAGGTCCATGAAAAGACCTCGACTGATCCAAATCTAACTAAATCAACTGCAATTCCACAAAAACACACTGAAAACACATAAATTAGATAACACGCATAATTTCATCAAATAATTATATAATCATTTATAAATATATGCAATCCTTATTATACAACCGCATAATAATCAAGAAAATGTATACAAAATATGAGCATTTCTGATGCTCATCAAGACAACCCACCAGCTTTAGTAATTTTCTTCATTAACTCTAGGGGGAACTTGGCATTCTTCTTGATTAACCACCAAGGTGGTGGAATACAATGAGGGTTGGCCTTCTACCAACTGGGTCTACTCCGTTGGGCACATCAACGTTAAAGTTGATGGTGTGGCACTTTGTGGTTATTGAGATGGACCAATGACTAACTCTTTTCCTTTTGAGGTGGCAGTGGGAGAACTAGAAGAAGAAGGGAGCTTTACTTGCTCCTGCTATGCCTCATCGATAATTTTCATCATGACCTCAAAGAGGTCAGTGTCCTACTAGACAACTTGGAAGGTGGGGTCCTCAAATTCTTTTAGGGGAGTATCTGGGACTAGTGGGACCACCTTATCCACCAATAGCCCCTAGTGCAACTTCAATTGAGAGCTATAATCACCAACTTCTTCTAGCCTACTATAAGGCCTCTCCTTCATCCTCCAAACCAGATCCAATGACTGGTTGTTTTTGAAAGCCTTCTACATTTCATCTTCAAAATTATCCTTACTGTGAGTGACTTGCAGAAGGGTGAGCTTACCAACAACATTTTTCCTGTGATGGTCATCTGGATCATAGGCCCTCCAAGTAACTTCTGGGAAATAGTACGTATCCATGTTCCAAATGGCCCGCAACATGGCAAAATGGCCCAGGTATGTGTAGGGGCCCATTGAGCAAGGGATGGGCAGCCATGGCATAGATCCTTTCTTCCTCAGGTACCTAATTTTAACCTCCTCAACTATTTTCCGAGTAATCTCCAATATAGCAATTGAATTTGGGTAGTGTACAGGGAGTGCCTTCGAAGGTAATTTTGAACCATACAACCTGATATAGGAAAATTCTTCTATGTAGAAGAAATCCCCTACTTGTGCTTTGTGTAGAAACTCCCTTACTCCAACCCCAATTCTATCTGGCTCTTCCCCACATAATCGGAGGTGTACCACAGGAAGGATTTTCTCAAAGAAAGTCTTGTAGCTGGAGCACCCCTCCTGGATGCATAGTAACTGATCTTGAAGAGTGGGAGCTATCACCCCCCCATCCGAGCCACTAAAGACTTGTCTAATTGTGCTACAAACAAATGGATCAAAAAAGAATAATAAGAGAAAGGAGGCATCTCCTCCTTATCAGCCAATATAGCCTCCTACAACTTCTATAATTCCTGGTCAATGTTATCACTGATCACATTTTCCCATAAGTAGAGGGGGGTCTTATCCATTCTGTTGCACTACAAGATTAGAAACATGACCTCCTTTGTAATCAACTCTAAATATTTAATGCCCAATACCAAGTTGATCATGTCTACGTAATCCTACACCCAAGGCCAAAGCAAAAATTTCTTGATAGGAAAGCCCGATGGTTTGCATTTCCCCCTCTTCAGGAGTGTCTCTAGGAATGAGGTGTTTAGCATATAATTGGCTTGGAGGGCCAATGTTTTAAAGTCCAACACTCGAGATGTCATAGCAAGGCTGAATACCTACCTAATTCTATCTACTATCACCTTAGCCACCACCTAATTTTTATAGTCATGAATGGTGTGACTTCTAGAATCGTACGCCACTACCAACCAAGCTAAGAGGTCTGAGGAGTGATAGACCCTTGGGTAGGTTAAACACCCTAGATTGGTATTCCATTTGTTGCACATAGGGGGAGGCTCGATGTTGTCTCGGTATGCCCTCATGTACAAGCTTCTTAGTAGCATGGGGTGGCATTGGCTATCCTCCTCCGTAGGATCAAAATTGTAGATAGTGACCCCCTCTACCTCCTTCTGCTACTCTGTAGTGATTTCCCTATTGGTATCTAGAAAATTCACCATAGCTTTTGGGTCTTGAGCTCTTCCCATTCTCTTCATGATAGGCCATGCTCCAGTAATTTTACTAACTCTCCTCTTGGTATTCGGCACCCTAGTCATAACCGAGCTCATGGAAGCCATGGGAATGAACAAGGTAGAATGGTGAAGGCTTCTCTCTTTCTCCTCTATGCTCGACCTCATCGAGAATAGTTCTGCATGCGTGAATGGCATGGGGAGGATTCCACCACCTTCTTAATAAAGTACATGCATTAAATTTTGGGTAGGTGGAGTTCATGCACTTTTCATCTGATGGGGCATGCTAATTGGTCGGGCATGCCACATCACCTATTCTTTTGGTAGCTCATTGTACCCATGGAATGGAATTGTGGTTGGGAGGAAACTTGTAAGACATGTGGTGGTTTTAGGTTGGTTGAGGTGGGGCACACTCGAGTGAAGCATGCGTGAGGTCTATGCCCTATTAATTTCTCACGTGCTTAGGGTGGAGATGAGCCAAAAGTCTCACATGCTCCATTGGGGGATTGGAGCACAGCCCTCGAGGTGAGCACATGAATTCATGTGCTCACTTACACTTTGTTCACCCCAAGGGAGTGGGGCACATGAGACCCAATGGGGCGCATAGGTTGTGCACCCTCAAGAACCTTTGTGCGCTCCATAGTGGAGCGCATGAACCCAGAGGTGGGTGCATACCTTTGTGCACTCGACTAGACTCTTGCATGCTCCAAGGAAGTGGAGCATGCAGATGCTTTTTGGGGTGCACAAGCTTGTGCACCCCATGGGACATTGTGCACTCCACTAGTTAGTGGAGCGCACCAATTAGGGAGTGAGTGCATGACTTGTGCACTCCAATGGTCTTTATGTGCTCCATTCGAAGTGGAGCATGTGGTGGGGTTTGGGGAGCATGTGAAGGTGCACGCTCCTCATGGGACTTGGTGCACTCCACTTTAGAGTGGAGCACACAAGGTGGAAGTGAGCGCATGATGGTGTGCACCTGAGGGGGCTTCATGCACTCCAATGGAATGGAGCACATGGGACTCTCTTTGGGGTGCACAACTTGTGCATCCCTTAGAACCTTCATGCGCTCCACCTCCCTATGGAGCATATGGACTTAGCATGGGGTGCACAAGGTCATGTGCCCCTTGGGGACTTTGTGCACCCCATTCCCCAATGGGGTGCATGGGCTAGAATTAGGTGCACAGACTTGTGCACCCAATGGGATCTTTGCATGCTCCACTAATGGAGCACATGGGCTCGGCTTGGGGTGCATAGCTTGTGCACCCTAGGGGTTTTCATGTGCTCCACTCTTAAGTGGAGTGCACAGGCCTAAACAAGGGTGCACCACCTTGTGCACCCTTAAGGAGAAGGGAAAATAGACCTCAAAAGGGAGACTACCCTTTTGGGGTCAACATCGGCTCTGACTGGGATAGGGGGTGGATGGAAGACATGGACCTGAGAACTCTAGACTCTTCGGGTAGAACCAACAATAAACTTACACACACACTTGCACTTTTTTTTACATAGGGCCTCACCCAATGGGACTAAAGGACTTCAAATGCTGCCCATTTACTGGTATAGGCATCTCTTCTCCCTTCATGTCTTCAAGCCTGTAAGTATGTTGGCCGATTATTTTAGCAATTTGATAAGGTCCCAACCACTTAGGCTCAAACTTGTCTTTCTCTCTATGCTTGTCATTCTTTGGGTCCCAATAAAGCACTACTTCACCCATAGCAAAATTTTGACCTTTGGCCTTTTTGTTAAATAGTTGCATAGTCCTGTTGGTCTGATTGATCATCCTTGTAACAACTTCCCTCCTGTCTTCTTCCAATTGCACCAGCTGGTCCATCCTTCTTTGTAACACATTGGGTTCTTCATGATCCTGAAGTAATAATGAGAGGGTTGCTCTTTCTAGCTGAGGTGGCAGTAGTGCCTTTTCCCCATAAACTAATTCATATGGTGATTTTCCAGTGGCTCTTTTTACTGACAGCCTGTCTACCCATAAGGCATACTTTAGTTCACTATCCCAACCCCTTTTATTCTTCCCCAATGATATTTTAATCCTGGTAATTATATTTTTGTTGGAGGACTCAGCTAGTCCATTGCCTTGAGGGTAATAGTTTGTAGAGTGGGCCAGCTCTATACTATATTTGGTGCAGAAATCAACCATCTCATAGGAAGTGAAGTACTTGGCATTATCTGTTACCAGTTTCTTGGGTGCCCCAAATCTGGTTAATATACTTTCCTCCAAGAAATTAATAATTGTTATTATTGTAGATCTCCTAAGGGGGCTACTTCAACCCATTTGGTTAGATAGTCTATGGTAGTGATAATCCATTTATGACCTCCTAAAGAATTTGGGTTGATTTCACCAATCAAGTCTATCCCCCACTGGGAGAAAGGAGTTTCAATAATCACTGGTTGTAGTGGCATTGCAGGTAGGTTTTTCTTGCCAGTGAAGACTTGACAGTTGTAGCATCTCCTAACTGAATGATATACATCCTTGAATAGGGATGGCCAATAATATCCTGCCCTCATGATTTGATTAGTTGTTGCTTTGGGAGCAAAATGGCCACCACAGAACCCTATATGAAATTCTCCAATGATCCCAGGGGCTTCCTTCTTTGTCACACACAATAATAATACTCCATTTGGGTGTCTCCAATACAACCGATTTTCTTGAAGGTGGTACTTTTGATCCTGTTGCTTAATGCTCCTCATTCTACTGGCAGATCTACCAGGTAGGAAGGATAGATTTTTCAAATAAAATAGTACATCTTTATACCATTCAGACCCTTCATGCTCAGGTTGTTCATCTTGTTGTTCTCTTTGCACCAAGATGGCATTATTTATCTCCTCTTCTCCTTTGTAAGCCATGTATTTTTCCAACCCTTGGCCTTTAATAATTTTTACTGCTCTAAACTCCACATCATACTGCAATAGTTTTACCATCCATCTTGTTGAACTGCCTATGGGTTCGGGTTGGGTCAGGACATCCTTGATGGCAATGTAGGGGATACAGGCAATAACTTTACTGGAACCAAAAATGCTCTTGAAATGCTCTAAAGCCTGAATAAGGGCAAAGGCTTGTTTCTCAATTGGCCTATACCTCAGTTGGGCCCCCTTCATTCTTGAACTCATAAATGCTATTGGCCTCTCATTTCCCTCTTCATATTTCTGAGATAGTACAACTACTATGGTATGTTCTGAGGCAAAAGAATACAGGTTGAAATTCTTTGAATGGTCTGGGTAAGTCAACACAGGTGCAGTGGTAATAGCCTCTTTAATCTACTGAAAAGCTTTGATATTGTCTTCATCCCACTTGATCTTTGCATCCTTTTTAATCATGTCATTCATAGGCTTTGCAATTTCAGCAAAATTCAAGAAAAATATTATGACAAAATTTATCTTGCCGAAGAAAGACCTGACTCCTTTGAGGCTCTTGGGAGGTGGTATTTGTGCAATGGCCTTTGTTCTTTCTGGATCAATACTTATTCCCTCCTTTGAGACCACATGTCCCAATAGTTTACCATGAGTGGCTCCAAATAGACACTTCTTTGGATTTAATGAAATCCCATATTCCTTACACCTTTGAAAAACTTGAGATAGATGAGAAAAGTGATCTGTAGGGTCCTTGGAAAAGATAGTAATATCATCTAGGTACACCACCACAATCTTGAACATCAGTCCTTTGAAGGTAAAATCCATAGCCCTCTGAAAAGTGGCCCCAACATTCATCAACCCAAATGGCATTCTCTGATATTCAAAAGTCCCCCATGGTGTAGTGAATGCAGTTTTGAATCGGTCCTCTAGGTTGACCAAGATCTGATTATATCCTGAGAAGCCATCTAATAGTGAAATCCTAGAGGATCCTACCACTACCTGTAGCAACTGTTCCATATTGGGAAGGGGGTAATTATCCTTAAGGGAGTTTTTATTCAAATTCCTAAAATCCACACACAACCTTATCTCCCCATTCTTTTTCCTAATAGGTACTAAATTTGCTATCCAGGAAGAGAACCTCACCTTTTTAATTATTTTTGCATTGAGCAACTTTTGGACCTCTTTTTGCATGATAGGATGCAGAGTAGGATTAAAATTTCTTTGTTTCTACCTAAAAGGCTTAGCATCCTCCTTCAGGGGAATAATATGGGTCATCACCTCAGTGTTAAATGTTCTCAAATCCTCATAGCTCCAAGCAAAACTATCCCTATTTTTCCTCAGATATTGGATATACTACTTCTTTTCTTTTGCTGGTAGTCCTTTGTCAATCTTGACCATATTTGGATCCCCTGTTGTCCCAACATTAACCTCTTCACCTTCTGATTCATGGGGTGCAGTTCTATGTGCCTTATCAAAATCATCAAAGAGAGACTCCAAGGACACTAGCCCTCTAGGGATTTTATTAGTTTTAAGTTGTATCACTTCTATGGGGGTTCCTATAACATGCTATAATTTTTCTTCATCTTCCTCATCACAAATCACCCCAGCAAACTGGTTTTGTACTATCATAAAATCTTTGATATCAGCATCATCTTGGAAAACTTGTAGGTAAACCACATTGTCAGGGATAGAGGGATGATACACAGATATGGTGGGAAATCTATCCATGTATTCTGTATCAATTTTAGGGCTATCTACCCTAGAAGCATTCACAACCAGCATATTGGCAACATGGTTTTTCTCCCTGGGTATGTGTGATATATTAAAGGCCAAGAACTTGTCAATCTCATCTAAGACAACATGCTTGTATTGCTTTAACCTAGGGTGCTTGGTCTGGTATCTTCCTTTAATTTGTTGTATTATTAATTCAGCATCCCCATAGATAGTAAGGTAGTTAATACCTAGCTCTTTAGCTTTTCTCAATCCCAATAGTAGTGCTTCATATTCTACCACATTATTTGTATATGGGAACTCTAATCGGTAAGGCACACCTAGGTAATTGCCCTTTATATCAGTTAAATTGATACCTGCTCCTGCCCCTATTTGTGACTTAGCTCCATCAAATGTCATGGTCCACATTTTAGTGGTGAGGACCCTATCTGACTCAACATCTATAGCTACTTTAATTTTGGGATCCAACCCTTCTACATTGGGTACTTCTTTGAGAAAAGGGGTATGCCAAATGGAATAAACACCTAATTCCTTCTCTTCTACTGAACTGACCATATTAACTATGGTGTTGTTAGGCTTCATGAGTTCAATTGATCACTTGTTAAAGGGTTCTCTCCTTAAGGTTGCCTATTCTTTTGATGATAGAGGGATTGTGGCATATGACCAGTCCAGCTGGATTGACCCACCTAACTGTTCTACCCAATGTCTAGATAGTAGCAAGGAAAAGAATGGGTCCACATCAACTACTGCTACATCCATCACAATCCCCTTCTTTGGATATTGATCTAGAAAGACCAAGAGGCCTATGATTATCCCCACACAAGGCACTTGTCTATTGTCCATGATAGAAATGGGAGGGGAGTCTTTGGTACATATCAGTCCCAACTGATCAACCACTTGCTTTGGCATAACATTATGAGATGCCCCACTATCAAGCATGCAATTGTGTATCACATAGCGGTCACCATACCCAGATGTATATCGGAGGGAGATGTAGAATGGCCTTACTGAAGTAGGAGTTCTGCTTGAAGAATTTGGAGTTGATGCTGCTAAGACATGGCTTTCCCCCTGGTCAGTCAACCCAAAGGCTCTGCAAATCTATTCCCTGTACTTAGGGATAGTCATCAACTCCCCAAAGGTTATGTTGATATTTTTCTTGGCCAATTCTAAACCTATATCAAATTCTAATTTTCTATTTTCTAGCCCATTATTGATAGGTTCAGACCTCTTAGGAGGAGGAGGTTGATGGCCATCATTATTTTTCTTTGTATTAGCCTGCTCCTTTTCCTCAACTGGACTCTTCTTATCAGGTTTTTCAGGAATGGTCCTATTGCGGAGCCTAGTGGCATGGACTCTTTCTAATGTCTCAACCTCTTTAGTTGTTGGGGTCAATTTGCCCTACCTTATCTACTCAAAGTGGTTATTCTGAGGCCTTTTTAATATTTTTACATCATCAAGGGTAAATTCATAGGTCGATTATCAGAACTAGTAGGTTGGGTGACTTCTTCCAGAATCGATGGGGTATCAATAGTTTCTTCCCATGTCCAATAGGTATTTATCCTAATCTCATCCTCTGATTCTTCTTCAAGGTTAACACCTAAATGGAGGCCATGATATACACCACAATCGGTAGGGTTATGGGGAGCATCACATGCTGGACAAAAGAAGGGAAAATCAGAAGCTACATTAACCGAAGCCATGGGGTTTGGGACAACATCCTGGTCTTTCTGGACCTCTTTCCTTTTCCAATTGTTGTTCGAACTCCTACCCCCCTCATTATTCTAGTTCCTATTAAAATTTCTCCTAAAAGGAGGTCTGCTCTCATTCTGGTGTTGAGAAGGTTCTCCACCATCTATTTTGTCCCTTTCAATTTTGGATAGTCGGTTATTCATGGACAGGAACATTTCTGTCATTTGTGATGATAACTTCTCAATGGGGTCGGGTTCTAATTTTTTTAAAATGCCAAACCCCACTTTCTTAGTCCTTCTTTCTATTTGGTTGGGGCTAGGGTCTACCGATGTAGGCTTCATTTTCCCACTATCTATCATGTCTCTTTCTATCATAGTGGCTCTCTCCATACAGGCATCAATGGTGAGTGTGGGTTGTTGCCTCAGCTCATAGTTAAAATCACCAGGGAAGGCATTTTTATAGAAGCATATGGACTGGTGATCATTGGGCCTCAAAGCCATAGGGATTCGGTTCCTTAGTTTAGTGAACCACCTATTGAAGTCATCCACTATTTCATTATCCCTCTTCTTCATTATGGCCAGTTCAGTCAACAATGACTGTTCATTCTTTTTCTCCCCATATTTTTTGAGGAAGGCAACTTCTAAATCTTGGAAAGTACCAATAGAGTCTACTGCCAGACTATTAAACCATTCTCTGGCATATTTTTCTAGGGTCTGTAGGAATAATATGAGGATGACATCTTCATGTTCCACCTCTAGGCTATCCATAGCATACATGAAGTCTTTTACATGGTCCTCCCCAGTCATGATATTGTCCCCTAGAAACTTAGGTAGGTACTTATGGGCTTTTGGGGGAAGGGGGTTCAAAGCTTGTGGTAATACAAAGGGCCTATACCTATTTAGGTGCTAGTTATTCAAAGGTGGATTGGCCATGAGTATGTTTGGGCCCCTCGGGATAGTGGGTGCAGTAGGTGGGATAGTACTAGTTTGGAGACTTTGAGGAATGAACACAGTACTGCTACTACTCTGATTACTAGAAGGAATAGAAATCAAAGCTTACTTTTTACTTTTATGTATTTTAAAAAGTACTTGTGGGTCTGGTAGTTTGAGATAGAGCTCCTTGTCACTTCGCCTCATGGCCACCAGATCAGCTCCTTAGTGTTTTAAATTTCTTCAGAGTCACCAGCACAAGGTGCAAAAGTGGGGAAGGTGCTCTCTAGCTAAGATTGCTCAGCCCAAAATAGTCTCACAGGAAAATAAATATATATGTCGTAAGGGGAGTAAAATGACAAAAATATAAGAATAGGTCCTCCCTAACAATGATGCCAAAAATTATTGTGGAGTTTTCCTGCTTACCCTTTAAAGCTTTGTCACGTCACAGGAAACTCAAGGAATCACAACCAGTATTGTGGATTCTGGTTGATCCACCTCTTTAACCTAGGAATATATTACTTTGAAAGCTCTAGACAGACTAGGTTGGGTAAGGAAACCCCAAGTGGTGGGTTCATCTATTCTATTTTAATGGTGCAAACACCCACTTATGCCAGACAAAATGATTTTTTATTGTTTAGATATTAGTGATCAAACCAAGCGATAATGGAGCATAACAAGACCATACCGTGCCTTATCCATTGGGTAGTCGTAGCAGGTTAATATTTATGACCAGAGTAGAAAAAGAGAGGGGAACTAGTTCATTTTAATTCATTCGAATAATGTAATGCAAGAAAATGATTAAACTAGTGAAAAGAAAGCATCATCCACATGTTTTGATTGCAAGAACACATAAATGAGCATAACATAGACCATAAACATAGAAGATGCCAAGGGAAGAGTTGGAATTTTCATTTATATAAAAAATTTTTACATATGGAAAGATCAGTAGAATGCTTGATCCTTATATGCCATTGTATTACAATAAACCCTTGGTTTGAATATTCATAACAAGGGGTGATCTCCCTCCATCCTGATTGCAGTGATGTAAGGGTCTCCAACTCTGGCATGTTCCATAGGAAATGATCTCGATGAACAATGCTCTTTGGAAATCCCTGGAAATGGTAGAAGGAAGGGTGATAAGAAACATAGATAGAGAACACAAGGAGAATATGACTAAAACACTAGACAAGGCTTATACCTAGGCTTTTCTCTCTCAGAGGTTTGATAAAAAAACATCTGTTATAGCAATCTCCTTCTTATAGTGTAGGCTCACCTGAATGCTGTAACTATCTACTCCAGCTGGATTAATCATGTTGTCCTCAAAAACCAGATGTAATAAAAAATGGGCATGTAGCCCATACCTTTTGTTCATGTAGGTGGTGGCTGTGTATCCTCTCTTGTACTGCCCTAGGGTGGTGGTTGTGTATCTCCTGGTGCATGTGTCTCGGTGAACTGGGCCCCACTCCCACTCTAAGGTTTTGAATGGCCTGGTCGATAAACTCCCATGCCTCATCATGAAAAGTTAATGATAATATCAACAAATTTAGGTCCTGAGTGGCTTTGTTGACCTGGTCTCTCACCCATTACATAGTGTTTTCAGTGAAGACACATAGGTGGTCCACCATCTCCACCAAGGCTATAAATTATTTTGATAATTTACCACTAGATTCCAAGTCAAAGTCTTGGATATTTTGGAGTACAAATTCCTTAATGTTGGGAGCCTTCATGAACTCCTCTAATTTGAAACCATAGTCCTCCAGCTCATCATTGACCTCTTGCTCAGCATCTTCCACCTCTTGGTTCCATTTGAGCCAATTTTGTCTATTCTATAAAAATATGAAGACCTTGGCAAACTCTTCAGCAAAGAAATAGTGGGAATCATCTGATAAGGTGGTTATCATCCCAAAAATTGGCACGTAGTCTTCCTTGAATCTCTGGTAGATAGGGAGTATGGCATTTACCCTCTGCTCTCCTTGCTACAGTCGATCTCGCAAGAGGCCAATAGTATGCCTAGTGGCATAGATATCAACGAGGAGGGACTCCAGCTCTCCCATCCTTTCCTCTATTTTGTCTTTCATCTCTTGCTTAAGTTCTTCTACTGACCCAAGTTGGACACTAGCCCGTAGGTAGGAGTGGGCATCTTCAACTTATCAACTTCACTTTGAAGTTGTTTCACCTTGAGCTATAACTACCCCTGCTTCTGTAGCCTTAGCCTTCCACCCTTCTAACTCTTTCTCTACTACTTCTACCACCTGTGCTTGGGAAGCCATCTGTGATTTCATCATTTCCATAGGTGCAGCTGCAGCCCTTATGACACCCTTGCTTACATCGATGGTGGCTTCTATCATGCTAGGTGGTAATGGGATCTCAAAGGTGGTAGTAGATACATCAACTACCTCCTACCCAACTATCCTTCAGGGCCTGATTATCCCCTTACTAGGAGACCTTTGCTCCTCCATATCCTGTATTTGATCTTCTTCATCGATAGTGAATTGGAAGGTGTCTTTCACCCTTGTTAGTGTAAGATTCTCAATGCCCTCGGATGAAGACTCATTTTGATATTTCTTCTAGGTAGATGACTATGAGGGGCTTCTCTCTTACACCTCATACTCTCTTAGTATATTAGAAAACCCCTCAACTTCTGTAATTTTCTTTAAAACCTTTGGGGGAACTTGGTGTTCTTCTTGATTGACCACCAAGGTGGTAGAATATAATGAAGGTTGGACTTCTACCAACTAGGTCTACTCCTTAGAGGCACATCAATATCAAATTTTATGGATGAATTTGTGGACTTTGATGGAGGAGAGACTAACTCCTTTCCTTTTGAGGTGGCAGTGGGAGAACTAGAAGAAGAAGGGAGCTTTGCTTACTCTTGTTGTGCCTCATCGATAATTTTCATCATGACCTCAAAGAGGTTAGTGTCCTGTTGGACAACTTGGAAGGTGGGGTCCTCAAATTCTTTTAGGGGAGCAGCTGGGACTAGTGGGACCACCTTATCCACCAATAGCCCCTGGTGCAACTTCAATTGAGAGCTATAATCACCAACTACTTCTAGCCTACTATAAGGCCTCTCCTTCATCCTCCAAACTAGATCCAATGACTGGTTGTTTTTGAAAGCCTTCTGCATTTCATCTTCAAAATTATCCTTACTGTGAGTGACTTGTAGAAGGGTGAGCTTACCAACAATATTTTTCCTATGATGGTCATCTGGATCATAGGCCCTCCAAGTAACTTCTGGGAAACAATATGTATCCATGTTCCAAATGGCCTACAACATGGAAAAATGGCCTAGGTATGTGTAGGGGCCCATTGAGCAAGGGATGGGCAGCCATGGCATAGATCCTTTCTTCCTCAGGTACCTAATTTTAACCTCCTCGGCTATTTTTCGAGTAATCTCCAATATAGCAATTGAAGTCGGGCAGTGTACAGGGAGTGCCTTCGGAGGTAGTTTTGAACCATACAACCTGATGTAGGAAAATTATTCTATGTAGAAGAAATATCCTACTTGCGCTTTGTGTAGAAACTCCCTTACTCCAACCCCAATTATGTCTGGCTCTTCCCCACATAATCGGAGGTGTACCATGGGAAGGATTTTCTCAAAGAAGGTCTTGTAGCTGGAGCACCCCTCCTAGATGCACAGTAACTGATCTTGAAGAGTGGGAGCTATCACCCCCCATCCGAGCCACTAAAGACTTGTCTAATTGTGCTACAAACAAATGGATAAAAAAAGAATAATAAGATAAAGGAGGCATCTCCTCCTTATCAGCCAATATAGCCTCCTATAGATTCTGTAATTCTTGGTCAATGTTATCACTGATCACATTTTCCCATAAGTAGAGGGGGGTCTTATCCATTTTGTTGCACTACAAGATTAGAAACATGACCTCCTTTGTAATTGGCTCTAAATATTTAATGCCCAATGCCAAGTTGATCATGTCTATGTAATCTTACGCCCAGGGCTAAAGCAAAAATTTCTTGATAGGAAATCCCGATGGTTTGCATTTCCCCCTCTTTAGGAGTGTCTCTGGGAATGAGGTGTTGAGCATATAATTGGCTTGGAGGGCCAATGTTTTAAATTCCACCACCCGAGATGTCGTAGTAAGGCCGAATACCTACCTGATTTTACTTGCTATCAACCTAGCCACCACCTGATTTTTATAGTCATGAATGGTGCGACTTCTAGAATCATACGCCACTGCCAACCAGGCTAAGAGGTCCGAGGAGTGATAGACCCTTGGGTAGGTTAAACACCCTAGATTGGTATTCCATTTGTTGCACACAAGGGGAGGCTCGGTGCTATCCCGGTATGCCCTCATGTATAGGCTTCTTAGTAGCATGGGGTGGCATTGGCTATCCTCCTTCGTAGGATCGAAACTATAGATAGTGACCCCCTCCACCTCCTCTACTCTACAATGATTTCCCTATTGGTATCTAGTAAATTTACCATAGCTTTTGGGTCTTGAGCTCTTCCCATTCTCTTCGTGACAGGCCATGCTCCAGTAATTTTACTAACTCTCCTCTTGGTATCTGGCACCCCAGTCACGACCGAGCTCATGAAAGCCAATGGAATGAACAAGGAAGAATGGAAAATGCTTCTCTCTTTCTATTCTATGCCTGACCTCATTGAGAATAGTTCTAAATGCATGAGTGGCACAAGGAAGAGTCTACTACTTTCTTTATAAATAGTATGCATTAAATTTGGGGTAGGTGGATTTTGTGCACTTTTCATCTGATGGGGTATGCTAATTGATCAAATGCACCACATCACCTATTCTTTTAGTAGCTCATTGGACCCGTGGAATGGAATTACAACTGGGAGGAAAATTGTAAGACATGTGGCAGTTTTAGGTTGGTCGAGGTGGGGTGCACTCGAGTGAAGCGTGCATGAGGTCTACACCCTATTAATTTCTTACATGCTTCATTAGGGTGGAGCGCATGAGCTTGTGCACCCAACAAATTCTTGTGTGATCCATTGGGGTATTGGAGCATGTAGCCCTCGAGGCAAGAACATGAATTCATGCACTTGATTACACTTCACGTGCCCCAAGGGAGTAGGGTGTACGAGACCCAATGGGATGCACAAGTTGTGCACCCTAAAGAACCTTTATGCAATCCATAGTGGAGTGCACATCGAAGGTGGGAACACACCTTCGTGCACCCGACTAGACTCTCACATGCTCCAAAGTGGAGCGTGTGGACACTTTTTGGGGCACATAAGCTTGTGTGCCCCATGGGATATTGTGCACTCCACTGGTTAGTGGAGTGCACCGACTGGGGAGTGAGTGCACGGCTTGTGCACTCCAATGGTCTTCGTGCACTCCATTCGAAGTGGAGTGCATGGTGGGGTTTGGGGAGTGCATGAAGGCACATGCTCCTCATGGGACTTGGTGTGCTCCACTTTAGAGTGGAGCATATGGGGTGGAAGCAAGCGCATGATGGCACATGCCCAAGGGGGCTTCATGCACTCCAAGGGAATGGAGTGCATGGGACTCTCTTTGGGGTGCACAACTTGTGCACCCCTTAGAACCTTCGCATGCTCCACCTCCCCATGGAGCATGCAAACTCAGTATGGGGTGCATGAGCTTATACTAGGTGCACAAAATTGTATGCCCATAAAGGACTTCATGCACTCCACTAATGGAGCATGCGGGCTCGACTTGATGTGCATAGCTTGTGTGCCCTAGGGGGATTTTTATGTGCTACACTCTTAAGTAGAGTGCACAGGCTAAAAAATGGTGCACCATCTTGTGCACCCTTAAGGGGAAGGGAAAATGGACCTCAAAATGGAGACCATCCTTTTAGGGTCAATGGGCATTAGCTCAATCGGTTAGATTCCTCAATATTTAAGGAGGAGACCCAAGTTCGAATCTTGCCACACAATATATGGGTAACATATAAGCATTGTTATAATACTACTATGTGATGATGATGTAAGATGAGTGGGAGCATTTCAATCCTATATAACAAATAGAAAAAATAAAAGTGATGATGTAATAAGAGTGGTCCATTTCAATCCTCTATAACTAATAGAAAAAATAAACTGACTACTTCAATAAAAATATAATTTATTTTTGTTATAACATTTTACGTGTGATTATACCAACATTAGTGCATAGGATCCCATAAAAACTCTATAGTTATGAATTATTGGGCTAGAGTAAAAATGGGATGGATGACTTAGGAAGTCTCGATGTTGTACTCTTTTCTAAAAGTACAACTTGAGTAGCCTAATAGTAGAGATATTGGAACTTTAAATAGAGGTCTATGAGGGAGGTAGGGATGTATACCATGGTTTCCATGAGGGAGGTATGGATGTATACCATGGTTTCACAACCTAAGTATGGTTGGATATGAAGAACACAAGCTTATACTGAGAGGGTGGTGAACAATATAAGATAATTTTTTTCTCTTTTCTTTCCAAAGCAATAACTTTAAATAATATTAATGCATTAATAAAAAAATGCACAAATAACCACACACATAAGAGACATAGATATAACATGGTTCACCCAATATGGGCTACATCCATGAAGAAATATTTCTTATAAATTTCTTAAATAAATTTTGTGGGTTCCAACCCACAGGAGATACCAATCCCCTATTACATTGTTCATGGAAACCAATCCATAGGAGACAGTTATCTCCTCTTAATATTTTGTGGGTACCAACCTACAAGAGACACTTATCCCCTCTCAAATTTGTGGACACCAATACATAGGAGACATTAATCCCCTCTCAAGTTCAAGGACACCAATCCACAAGAGACACCAATCCCCTTTGTTGATTTGTAGACACCAATCCACAAGAGACACCATGGACACCAATCTATAGGAGACACCAATCCCCTCTGCTGGTTCATGGACAACAATCCATAGGATACACCAATACCCTATGCTTTGTTTCATGGACACCAATACATAGGAGACACCAATCCCCTTTTCTCATAAATCTGGTCCAAACTCTACTTAAGTATTCTCTCAAATATGATCTAAAATCCTACTCAAACCTGCTCAAAACCTACTCATAAATCCTACTCAAATATGCTCACAAATCCTACTCAAATCTACTCACAAATCTTGCTTCAAATATGCTCACAAAAACTGCTCCAAAACCTGCTCAAATTTGCTCCAAAACTTGCTCACAAATCCTGCTCAAATTTGCTCCAAAACATGCTCACAAAACTTAGTCAAACCTACTTCAAAATCTACTCACATAACCTACTCAAACCTACACCAAAACTTGCTTATAACTCTGCTCAAATCTTGCATACATACAATGCTCATCTATTCCCAAATATTACATACAAACAATGTTCATCTATTCCCAAATATAAACATAACAATCCACTTCACATTCATTAAGTCTTTCACTTTCACATGTCTCACATAAAAGGTAGCTCTATTCTAGCACTTGATAATTGACCTTGTAATTGCTAATTTACACCTTTCCTTCCTTTGTAGATGGCTGAAAATGTTCTTCTTTTCAATTGAATCCTTTCATACTATTTTTTGCACTAGATGACATTTTGACTTGTTTTAAAACAACCCTTCTATTTGTGTGATACTATACTATTTTTCTTATTTCCACATGCACTCCAAAATCAATCTCAATGCACAAGTTTTCTTACAAATCTGATCTAACCCTTTGCACATTTACTCCCAATTCCAATAAAAAATAATACACATGCTATAATTTCTTATACCTCCCACTATATGACAACAAAAATATTTTCCTCAATCAAAACAACTTTGAGAAAGGAAATAAATCACCATACCTCTAAATATGCCTCAATGATGATGACCTTCTTTTGCATGAGCTTTCTAAACCTATCTTGACAAAAATAATTTTCCTTTTGTTTGTCCCTTCAAAATCTGGTCAACAATTATCTTTTTTCTTTCTTGATTAAATATCAAATCAACCACTTTAAAATCCCTTATCAAATACATACACAATAAAGCTTAAAAATAACTCCTTATATCTTCCTTTTTGAAACTCACAATATAAATATTTATTAACAACTACAACCCTTATATCTCCTTTTATTAATTTTAAAAAAATAAAACCTTATACTAACATCATAACCCTTATATCTCCTTTTATTATTTTGTAAAAATAAAACTTTATACTAACATCATAACCCTTATATATTCCTTTTATTAATATGCAAAAATAAAGCTCTATAGTAGCACCATGACCGTTATATCTCCCTTTATTAATTTTAATGAAATATAACTTTAAATACCTTGCACAATCACGACGAGATTTGATTCCCTATCATCTATAAGTGCAACACCCTCACAAGTGCTCGTGACTATCTGTGCTACCACACAAGTAAAACCTAAAAGGGGCACACAAATATTTGACTCCTTATATCTTTGTCTCAACTTCTTCAAGAAAATGATGTCGAAGAGATTTGACCCTCTAACCTCCTGCATAGTAACACTCCATGCAAGCTAGAAAACCAGATGGGCTATCCTAGCAAGTGAAACCAAAGGGGCATGATATAATGTTTATCCTTGCCTTTGCACTCCCTCAAACATCAAAATCATATCAAAATGACATCGAAGAGATTCGACCCTCTAACCTCCTCTGCAGTAGTTATTCACGCAAGCTAGACAACCATATGGGCTATCCCAGAAGGTGAAACCAAAGGGGCATGATATAATATTATCCTTGTATTTCGATGTCACCAATTTTTCACTGCTCTTCTCCTCTTTCTTCCGCTCTCACTCACCACAATGTATTAATCGATTATTTTTACCATTAACAAAGGTGAAATAATATCTCATATTTATACATTTCCCATTGTCTTGGATTTCATCAAGGAGGTCGGTTCTTATTATTTGCTTTCAAATTTATATATTCTCCAAAGATTTTAGCACATTTTATTTTTCAAAAACTTTAGGTTATAATATTTAAATCTGTGATTTAAATATTATAATATTTAACTTTTAGACTCATATATTTAAATCCTTTGATTTAAATATGTCAAACCTTTGTCCTTCTCTTTATAATATTTCAAGCCTTTGTCCAAACCTTTGTCCTTCTCTTTATAATATTTAAATTTGATATTTAAATATTATAATTTATTTGCCTTGCTTTGAAATTTATCTTTACCTTTGATTATTTTTTTATGTTTGCTATTTATCAAGTCCATCTCTGACATTATTGATATATTGTCCAACCTTATAAACTTATCACCCTTGAAGAATATTTCTGCCTTGAATACCATGTACCTTTGACATCAATGACAACTCAATATTTCTAACAATATCCCCCTTTGTCATTGATGGTAACCCTACAAAAAAATTATTTTACTGCAACTAGATTCATAATATGCTCCTCTTGAAAAGTTTCTCCCCCTTACTGAATTCTCCTCCTTTGAAATCAATGGCAAAGGGCTCCTTGAGGCTAAAAATAATACACTTAATACAGCCCCCTTACCACCTCCTTTTCTTGAGGTGATCAATTTTGATATGGGAGTAAAACTTCTCCCAACTTACGATGATCTTTTTCTTTTTCAAACTTTTGAGGTTATACCTTTTTGAATATTTTGAATATCCTTATTCTTGCTTGACTTTGAGAGTTCAAGGAAAACTGTTCTACACCATTTTGCTTTATGCCCAAAATTGTTGCAATTGTAACAAATGATGTTGTAGTTCATGAAAGGTGCAAATGAATTGATATTTCTTCTACAATTTACATCTTTATGACCAAAACGATTACATGAAAAACAATAACCTTGAAAAAAATATTCATCTTACCTTGGAGGATTTGGTCGCATGCTTCTTTCTTTGCTTTTTCTATGATGGTCCCTATTCCTTGATGGTGCATTGTTTTCTTCCTCATTGATGCTTTCATTTTTTAACATATCAACATAGGTATTGGGCTCTTCTTCAATTACTTTCTTTGATACTTCTATTTATTTTGAGCTTGACTCCCCCTTTTGTTCCTCTTGACCTTCTTCAAAAACAAGTCTAGTCTTTATAAATGGATATCTCTGTGCTTTGATAATATCATCCAAATTTTTTGAGATTTTCCTAAACTAATATATCTTATCATTAATATTTTCAAGTCCCTTCCTTAGAATGACAACTTCATGTTTTATTCTTTCACACTCTAGTTATTTTGCCTTTAACTGTTCAACCATACCTTCTTCAATTCTCCTTGCCTCTTCAACCTTTTTTTTAGGTTAGTGAGATATTGTAGAAGCTTTGCCTTTTTTCCTCATCCTTTTGTATTTGAGCCTTCAATCTTGAGTTCTTCTTTCTAACCATTTTTAATTCTTCAATAGAAACAATAATTTCCTCTTCTATGTCAACGAAGGCTTCCTCTTCCTTTTTCTGAATCTTTATCTTCTTCTTGGTCTTCAACTACAGATCATCTTATTTCTCTTCTATGGCCAAAAAAATAATTTCTTATTTTTCACTATCGGAGAGGTTTTCATCACTGCTATTGGAAGTACTGCTTACTTCTTCAACATAAAAACTCTTATGTCTTTGAAAGACCTTTTTCTCATGCTTGCCTTGATCGTGCTTTTTTTCTTTTCATGATAAAATTTTATTTCTTTCTTTTTCTTGTATTCCTTTTCTTCTTCACTACTACTTGTAGACACCTAAAACATGTCATGTTTAGGGAGACTACTCACATGGAAACATTCATATATCATGTGACTAAACCTTGGGACCTTCCAAGTATCAAAAGTGGTTTTCACCACTCATTTGGGGTAGTATTAGCCCTTCCAAGCCTGGTCACTATGAACTAAAGTGGTTGAATCCTAGCCGCTTTAGCTCAGAGTGGCCAAACCTTAGTTGCTTCAGCTCAGAGTAGCCAAACCTTAACCATTGCATATGACTGTGGCTAAACCCTAAAAATCAACTTACCATCAAATCAGCCCAATCACGGGTGAAAGTGGCAGTTTATATGCAATAAAGCCAAGCGGGGATAAATTTTCATGATTCCTCATGATAAAAGACTTAGTTCTAGATTTAGACATCAGTTAACTAGACGTCAAGGGTAGACAAAGACTCAAATTCTCATGCTAACAAACAATTTGTATGCAAGATTTGGTCTTAGGGTTTTAGACCTAAACCTAAGACCTCAACACATTATAAGGAGTAAACCTAAAAGCACTAGGGGACCTTCTTTGGATCAATGAGAATGAGGAATTATTGATAGACTTAGAGAGAGATTTCAAATACTTGGAGAGCTTTTTCTCATAGCAAAACCCTATTCGGTTGAAGAGCAAATTGGAGCACCTTTGAGGAGCAATTAAGTGCTAACCAATTTAAGGTTTTCCATCTACAGGATATTCAACACATCAGACGAGAAACGATAATCATTTCAACATCGATAACAAGCTTAGATTCATAGCCTTGGAACAATAGAAATAGGTTTCCATCTTAGCGGCCAATGTCTCAAACATTGGTCCACCGACCTAATCTAGGGTTCTTTGCATTAGTTTCTTTCATTTAGCTTGTCACATGCTTTTACACCATTCGCATAGATTTGGTTATCGTATTTACTAGAATTCATAGCATTAGTGTCTATTATCATGGAGCATATTTCTATTTATCATTAGGGTTATTACTAAAAACCTCATCTGAGGAGGCAATCTCGAATAGCTGAGGATTTGCTATTATTTTCATGCTTGCAGGAATACAGGTACATTTGATAGGTTATCAACATCTACAATCAAAAGGATCCCTCTAGTAATTATACCTAGAGAAGGAGGCATCTATAAGCCCTCATACAGTTTTGTATACGTCACCAAGAAGCCTACAAGAGTGCATCACCCCTTACAAGGGGATATCATACATTTGCTGCCCTACTTTGTAAAATTTGTATCAAAAGAAGGAAATCCCTCAGAGGGATCTATATGTAATTGAAATTAAGAAAAAGTAATAAAAAAAAATTATCTATTCATTTTATTTGTATCTTGGTTGTATCTTTATTTAATGCATGATTAAATATGAATAAGTTAAATAATATTCGCAAATAGGAGTAGTGGACGGTGCATCACTTCCCCGGGGTCACTACAGATGGAAATCACGGTGGGACCCCTTCCAAGTTTTTATTTTTTTCCACTTTACTAATCCATGTTTTTGTGTGCAAGTTTAGCCTCTCTTTTCTACAGTGGACAAAAATCAGCCACTCTGGTCTGCAGTGTCCAAAATTCAGCCACTCCTACTAATAGTAGCCAGAAATCAACTACTCTAGTCAATAGCGGTCGGAACTGGAGTGTAGCAGAGGATAAAATATTGGTTCTCTAAGCTGGATTTGAGGTTGGTTCAACTTTTTTGATGATTTATGGTTCTTTGTCTACTTTTGTTTTCCTAAAATAGTGAAATTAAGACACATTTCGATTTGGAAACTAAGGAATAGAAAGGAAAGAACTTGCATCTTGTGCATCTTAGGGTTTTTCTTTTAGATTTCCACTAGGTGTTGCTAGGAAAAGTGACTTATGCTTGTAAATTCCACCCTAGAATTGAGCGTGCTAGAAATCATGTGTTTTTTTGCTTGCTTGAGGCCTTACTAGATGCCATATTTGCATGAAATAGAGTGTGTCCATGAAACTCATATTAGTTTATGCATATTTATGAAAATTGAAACATCATTTGTATTAGGCATATAGGAAAGATACATTTTTGTTGTATGATGCATTTAACTTTATGCAAACTTAAAATGAACCCCATGCACACACGCATGATTTAAACATTGGGAAGTTGGATTTCATCACCAACCCTCAATTCAGTCCGGTGATGTTGGCATTCATATCCTTCCACCAGCTTGCCCCCTAGTTCTTTCTAGAACATAATAAGAAACTTATTTATAGTGGTACTAAGTTACTCATGTTCAAATTGTCTTCCACTATTGGAACAATTGGTTCAAAGTGGAAGAGCTAGGTGAACCCCCCACTAGGACTTCAGCAGTGTACCCTAGTCTCTTTTTGAGGAAATCATGTTTGGCATGGGTATTTTTTATTACCACTATGGATGAGTCTCCTTATTCTAAATCTAAAACAAGAGCAAGAAAACAAGAACACCAATGCATCAAAAACACAACAAACAGTTTAGGGCACACATAAATTGATAATCAAGATAAACACTTACTTGATATTGTTTGGCTATTTCTAAATTGCAATCCAAAAGACTAATTCACAAGCACAATGGTCAAAACCAAAAGTAAACATCCTCGGTCCAATACCGAGGGATAATCTAAAGCAACACATACCCATAGGCAAAGTCATAGTAACATTGAACCACATGCTCATAAGACCATGAGATGTAGTTCCGTGAGTCTAAGGGGTTATAATTCAACCCTTGGGGGTTCTCCTCGAGAAACCCCAAATAGAGAGTCAAATCATGAAAATAAATCACAAAAACACAAAGAGGCTTCATGGCCATCATCATTAAGGAGACATGAGGAAGCCTCAAGGTCTTACTCTAAACACACAAAAAATTCTCAAAGACATGAGGAGGCTTCAATATCTTCCTCCCCACATGTACATAAGAAGATTTCTAGACCCCATTCTTCACACAAGGATGATGAGGTTTCCCCATATCCATCCTCATGGAGGGTAGGTGGGGCCACAAAGCCCTCATCACCAAAAATACACACAAGAGTCACAACATCTCAAACTTCACATGAAACATTAAGAATATTTTTGCCCACTGAAGGGTAAGAACCTAGAGCTACATCCAGTCATTGACATAAAATAGAAGATATCCTTCACACAAGAGGAAGGATTCCAATAGATCATGAACTCATTGGAGTAAATGGTATCCCAAAGGATCATCCATGGAAAACAAGATAGTTAGATGGGTTGGATCGATTTCATCCAAGGCCACATCCCAGAACCATAGCCACAAAAAATTCATATAGAAGTTCATGAACTGTTACTTCTAAGTGCACCTCTCAATCTAGGGATGCTTCAGAGTGACTCCACAAGTCTCATGCAAAGTTTGACCAGAGAGACACTTATCAACACAGAATAGATTACATTAGCTAGCAAGAGCAAGGAAACAATAGAAACCTCTTCGAGGAATCTGCGAATCAAAACCACAAGAACAAAATTAGACAAACATGAATCTTCTTTAATAGCATAATTTGACCACATGTGACAGTTATAAAATGCATTGCATAAAGAGCGAAAGCTAGTGGAAGATCTCGAGCATGAAAAACAAAGAGAAAGAATTTTGCACCAACATGAGTAGCGTCTAAGAGAACAAGCTGAGCAACTAGCTTGTATCAATTTACAAGCCAATGGTAATGATCATCAAAGAGATAAATGTGCTGACTCACCAAGAGAAGGGTGCACTAGACAAGAAGAAAGCCCACAATGATACCACCACTCAAATCATGAACAATATCAAACTAGTGGAGAAAGGGTAAACATGATAAACTAGGATCAAACACATCCTGAATCCCCTCGTAGGAGGGAAGAGAATAGAACAAGTCAAGTGCACATAGGGTTACCTCCATTGCCACAATGAGGGGGCCTACAAGAAGATGAAATCCTCACCTCAAAGGCATTCCAATAACTCACTGAAAATATGAAGTCCTTTGAGAAACAAGAGATGATAGGGAACCAACCAACATTGAGTAAAATACACAACCAACCATTATGTCCTTCAGTCCCTAGCCCTACATATCCTATGCATTTTGAGATGCCTAAGTTAGAAAAGTTCAAGGGTGAAGAGGATGCACAATAGCATGTTATCAATTTCATCAATGCATATTTTCATCTTGAAGACAATGATGCTCTTATTCTAAGGACTTTTATTATGATATTTTTGGGCGATGCCACTCAATGGTTCAGCCTACTACCCAAGCACAACATATCTAGTTTTGAATAGCTAGTAAATGCATTATTGAAGCATTTCTCCTTTGGTTTCTAAAATAAAGGTGAACCTTTCAGACTTGGCCAACTTAAAACATTATGACAATGAGCCAGTAATGGAATATGGGGATAGATGGAGAAAATTCACGATAAAGTTATCAATTTATGTCCCCATAGAAGAAATTGTCTGCATGTTCACCAATAGTTTTTCTAAACACATATTCCTCTTGCTGCAACTTCAAAAATGTCCATCATTTGAGGAAGCCTTGGCATAGGCCAGAATCATTGAGGACATAAAAGTAGATGAGGGAGACATCAAGTTCCGAACCAAGGAGTGGAACAAAAATGGCAAGAATGACAAATACAAGTAGAAGCAGGCAAACCCTACTCCAGTTGATCAAGTAGTATTGGCTACACCTAAGAATGGGTCTGCATAGCAACCCCAAAATTATTAAGCACATCCCCCACCAAACAATTACGATCAAAAGAACAATCAAGGTAAAAACAGAGAATGCAAGTCATCTCACTATTTTACACCTCTATCAAAGTCAATGCAATCAATTTTCAACTAATTGAACGAGGTTGGGAAGAATAGATTTCCTAATATACCTCTCATAGATCTCAATCATCCTAAGCCAAAAGGATATAGGGAAGATAAATTTTGCCCTTATCATAGGATACTAGGGTAGAACATTGAAGTTTGCATTTGTTTCAAACACCAGGTGCAAAACATGATTGATGTGGGAGAACTTAAAGTTGACAACCCATTGGCCCTTGATAACAGAGATATGGGCATATACAAAAACCCACTGCCAAACCATGATGTCCCTAGAGAGCAAGGTGCCTAAGTCAATTAGGTCCAAATTGATACGCCTACCCATGGGTGTGTTGTTAGTCTCACAATGACACTTAGAGGGGGGGTGAATCAGTGTAGCTCTTTTAAAACTTAAATATTCAACTCTTAAAGCTAAAATAATGAAAACTTGAAACCAAATAAAGCAAGTATAACAAGAGAACATCACACAACACAAGATGTACCAAGGTTCACCGATTTGGCTACATCCTCAAAATGATTGTTTGGACTCCCATCCAAATCTAGCCTTTGCAAAGCACCAACTTTACAATCAATTTACCAGAACCCACTAAAAGGAGAACCAACCCCTAATTTATCTGCACCAACAGAAAGGATCACCAACCCCTCTACCAGGCACCCACTTGATTTTGATATTGATAATAAAATGACATATATGAATCTTCTCTTCTCACAGAAAAATTGATTGTTTTCTTATCTCGTTTTTTCAATTGCTAAAAATTTTCTAGGTATTGTGTAGAACTCTGTCTATGACCTCCTCTAAAAATTTCAGCCAAAACTGATATCGTATGAGAAAGTTATGCCAAAAATACTAAAGTGATGTTTTTCACCTTTTTCCCAAAAACACGGATTTTCACTCTTTATTTTTCTCCACACACTCTTCTCTCCACACAAAATAAAATCACACTCTTCAATAAAACACTTCTCACTTAAATGCACACACTTGCATTCCTTTTCACTTTTCACTTTCTCCAAAGATCTTTATTTAATGAAACTTCTTAAAATAATATAACTCCCTTTTTTTATATTGAGAAGGCATTTCGTCAAACACGTCACATGCAAAGAATTGACACCTTACTCTTTCTCATACTTCGAGCCACGTGACAACTCAAACCAAAAACAAAATATGATATATTTGATGCCTTTAAGGTGTAACAACACTGAAACTGAAACTCTGGCGACTCTTCAAGGTCGAAACGGCCAACTAAAGGATTTTTCCCAAGTGGCACAAATTGACATAAAAGAGACCTATAACGTTTTTGCAAAACTCATAAATCTCACCTCGCAACTCAGTTTTCTCTGAAATTTGAAACGTATAATATTTGCAATACTAAATATGTCCAAACCAAAACTCACTTCCTAACTCCTTATGGTTCACCTGTACCACTTCCACAAAAACTGCTACTGACACACTTTTTCAAAAAAGAGCATTTTTGTGACAGTCTTGCAACGCTTGTAAAATTTGCCTCGTTTCTCTATTTTTGTTGAAATTTGGAACACATGTTCTTGAAGATAATGACTACCTCTAGTTCAAATTTTTCTACATAAATCCTTACGGTTTGTGCGCAGTGCTTCTGAAAAAACCTGCACTTTGTTAGCCTATACAACCACTTGCCAAATCATCCGCCAAGATACCGAAAACACCACTGATCACTCAAAACACTGTGCTGACATATCCAATGTTGTTCTGGACTATTTAATGACATGCTGGCATGTTATAAACTGATCCATCCTATCCAACTGTGCCTGTGGCGACTTTTGCAACTTTTTGACTATTTTGCTGCTTTGACAACTTTTTGACAATTTTTTCAACTTTTGCAAATTTGCACAAACAACCTGTAACAACTTCACCCAAACATAAAAAACATCCTCATAAGCATTTAACATCACTGTACATACTCTGAATAACCTCTAAACTCCTATCCACTGCATCAACCGATCTATCTGACTGTGTTGACAACAATGACAATACTATCGTTGCACCTTGCTCAACAATCTCCCCCTTTGGAATTGTTGGCAACACACATGCAATTTCCTATAACTCTTCTCCCCCTTTGACAAAAATACCAAATGGCTGCTGCAAACTCCCCCTGAGTCCATGCACAACATTCTCAGGCAAAAATTATTACACTTAGCAAAAATCACAAACATGAGCAAAAAGATAAACAAATACACATGCTCCCCCTGAGAATGTGGTCTCAATAGCTAGTCAATTCTTGGGAAGCGTGACCACTCCCAATTTATTGTGAAGGTACTCAAAAACTTCCTTGTGCAACGGTTTTGTGAAGATATCTGCTACTTGCTCTATTTTTGGAACAAAATCCAACTTAACCTCACCTTCCACAACTTTCTCCTTCAAAAAGTGATACCGGATAGCAATATGTTTTATGCGAGAACGCATAACCGGATTCTTTGAGATGTTAATGGCACTAGTGTTATCACAATTAACTAAAATTGGCTCACTTAAGTTAATACCAAGATATTTTAGGGTTTGTTTCATCCATAATACCTGTGTACAACACATTGTCGTTGCAATATATTCTGCCTCTGCTGTGGATAAGGAGACTGACTCTTGTTTCTTACTGTGCCACGCGACCAACCTATCTCCAAGATAGAATGCACCTCCACTGGTACTCTTTCTATCATCTACACATCCTACCAAATCTGCATCTGAATACGTAATAAGGGTGAAGTCCTTACCTTTCATATACCATAACCCATACTCCATAGTACCCTTGAGGTACCGAAGAATCCTCTTCACTGCTGTCACATGAGTCTCCTTGGGACTAGCCTAAAATCGTGCTACCATGCATACCGCCTACAAAATATCTGGTCTGGTAGCTATCAAGTACAGTAAGGTCCCAATCATAGATTTGTACATGGTTTGATCAACATGTGGAGATTTGTCATCCTTGCTCAACTTGCAACCTATCGTCATGGGAGTGCTAACTAGCTTACAATCCTCCATTGTGAAAATTTTTAGCATCTCTTTCACATATTTAATTTGAGAAATAAATATGCCCTTCTCATTTTGATTAACTTGCAACCCGAGGAAATACGAAAGTTCACCAATCATTGACATTTCAAATTCTTTCTGCATCTTATTCGCTAAATATTTACACGACCCATATTTGCTGCTGCCAAATATGATATCATCTACGTATACAACAAGAATAATAAGATGGCCATTTTCTGTTTTGATATACAAATTACTATCCACCATACCTTTCTTGAACCCTTGTTGAGTAAGATAGTTGTCTAGCCTTGCATACCATGCTCGGGGTGCCTATTTTAAGACATATAATGCTTTCTTCAACTTGCAAACGAAGTTGGTATCATCACCAAGTTGGAAACCATCTGGCTACTCAATATAAACCTCTTCTTCAAGTTTCCCATTCAAAAATGTTGATTTCACATCCATTTGATAAAATTTGAAATTCTTGTAAACTTCTAAAGCCAGAAACATTCTAATTGCCTCTAGTCTAGCCACAGGTGCAAAGGTTTCCTCAAAGTCAATACCTTCAACTTGTGCATAGCCTTTACATACCAATCTTGCTTTATTCCTAACTACTTGTCCATCTTCATTCAATTTGTTTTGAAAGACCCATTTAGTATCGATTATATTTCTATTTGTAGGTCTTGGTACTAACTCCCAAGTTTTATTTTTCTTGATCTAATCTAATTCTTCATTTATTGCCTTCATCCAACTTTCATCTTTGCTTGTGTCAGCAACATTTTTGGGCTCAATGTTGGATAATAGAGAGTAGTTACTTACTACTCTTCTTCTTGTCTGAACACCAACTGTGGGATCTCTAATTATTTGCTCTCTAGGATGATCTTTCTGCCAGCTGTCTATTTTGAATCACTGTTTGAATCATCTGAGTCAATTTTTTATTTCTTTTCAGTTTCCTTTTTCTCATCTCCTTCAATAACCTCTTCATAAATTGGGTAATTCTCTTCATAGCTAATTCCTCGTTCCCTACCTTCATCAAATTTAACATCGACACTATCCATAATTTTCCTTAGCCTCTTGTTGTAGCATTTGTAAGCTTTGCTTTTTGACGAATAACCAAGAAAAATACCTTCATCTACTCTATCTTCAAACTTACCAAGGTTTTCTTCAGTTCTTTTGATGTAACACTTGCTGCCAAAAACTTTAAAGTATCTTGTTGTTGCCTTTTTACCGAACCACAACTCATAAGGAGTTTTGCTTTCATGCATCCTCAACATGCACCTATTTTGGATGTATACCGCAGTATGGACTGCCTCTTTCCAAAATTTGTCTGCTACTTTTCTCTTAGTCAACATAGTCCGTGCCATTTCTTGCACTGTCTTGTTCTTTATTTCTACCACACCATTCTGCTGAGGTTTCCTGGCTACTAAAAACTGTCTCCTAATACCATATTTTTCATAGTACTCTGTAAAATCCTCTGAAATGAACTCTCCTCCTCTATCTGATCTTAAACATTTAATCATTTTTCTTGTTTTATTATCAAATTGGTTTTTGAAAACCTTGAACATCTCAAAAGCTTCTAATTTATGCTTCAAAAATAGTACCCATGTCATCCTGGAATAGTCATCTATACACAACATAAAATATTTGTCACCATTTATGCTTTGCGTTCTCATGGGTCCACATAAATCAGTATGTATTATTTCCAAAGGATTGCTTGTGTAGTACTCTTTTGTTTTAAATGAGACTCTAGTTTGCTTCTTCTTTTGACATGAAGCACAAATGCTATTTGATGGTTTTCCAATAGTGGAAATATCTCTCACTGCCTTTTTTGAGCTGATTTTTACTAGATTGTCAAAATTGATATGACCGAGCCTCTTGTGCCACAACCAATTTTCTTCTTCCTTTCCAATCAAGCAAGTTCCTTCTGAAGTCTCTGAGAGAGTGTACAGGTTTTCGGATGTCCTCGATCCAGTTGCTATCAACTTTCCACTGTTTGCTTTTCTGACTTTACAACCCTGCTTCTTAAAAATAACTTCATGACCTCTATCACAAATTTGACTTATGCTCAACAAGTTATGCTTCAGACCAACCACAAAAAAGACTTCTTTTGACTTGATTTTTCCATCACTGATCTTAACTGAACCTTTGCCAACTATCTTAGCTCTATCATTATTTCCAAATTTTACTGAACCACCTTCATATTGTTGTAACTTCTCAAATTTTTGTTTGTCACCTGTCATATGACTGGAGCATCCACTATCAAGTATCCATGGTGTAAATTTATTTTGTGCCTTAAATGTTGTTTGTACAATAAGGGATTCCTTTTCTTCCTTAGATCACTCTTTTTCTTTCCACTCAGGTTTGATTACAGTTTTGGGCTCTTGTTTTGACTTTTATTTTTCAATAGCTTGTGCATGTTTTTTGAGAAATTTTCTATTTTGTCTAATTCCATTTGGTTGAAATTTTTTTCCTTGACATTGATTTGATGCAAATGTACTTCAACAATTTCTTGCAATGTGCCCAAAATTATGATAGTTATAACATTCTACTGCATAATCCATCAAAGGTGAAAAAACATTTCTACTGGTAAAATTCCTTGGTCCTACATTATACTTACAATCTGAAATCTTATGTCCATAACCATTGCATTTAAAACAATAACTAGAAAAGAGATGATTGAACCTGGGTGATGGTCTTTGCCATGTTGTTGTAGGAGCCATAAATCTTCTTCTTCTTTGATGTGTGACATTGGTGAATCCATCATTGTCAATTCTCCTTTCGTGCCTTGCATTATTGCTTTCTTTTGCATGAGTCAATTTTTCTTGATCAACCTGTTTCTTATCTTCATTCTTTATGGATTCTTCATTTATGGCCTTTGATCCATTTGATGATTCTTCTTCGTCAAAGCCCAAACCAAATTTTATGTCTGTAGTCTTTTGGTTATTTATGATCTTATCCAGCTTCATAGAACTCTCTTCACGTTTGTGATAACAACTAATTTTACGATTCATCTCTTATATTTGCATCCTTAAACCAATAGTCTCTTCTTCTAACTTGCTGCAATAATCTATTTTCATGGTTATTTGCACTTCGATATCTTCAGATATTCCTTGGATTCTTCTATATGTACTTTCAAACTGTTATGATTTCATTTGCATCCTCAAGCTTTCTTGAAATTTTTTTATTCTTTTTTCTTTCTATATTCAATTCATCCAGAGCTGCAATTAGTTCCGCTTCCAAATTTACTTTTGCATCAATTTCTTCTTCATCACATTCCTGTTCTTTTTTTGTTTTTTCTTCTTTGAGTGCCATGAAAAGAGCTTCAACTGTTTCCTTTTCAGAATCCTCACCGGAGCTGTCTTCTGATGAACTGACATTCTTGGATATGAAAATTTTCTTCTTGAAGTTGTCTTTTTTGAAATTTGTTTTTTTCTTCCAATCACTTCTTTCTTGGTGCGATCCTTCATCACTTTTTTTCTTCTAATTAAGTGGACATTTAGCTACAAAATGCCCAATGCCTCCACAATTAAAACATTTAAATGGTAACTTTCATCTGTATTTTCCTTTTCCCCTTTTTAGTTTTTAAACAAAGTTTGCTTCCATTTCATCTGATGTCTCTTCTTCCTCAGATTCTTGTTTTGCATTCATATTTTTATGGTATTTAAAAGTAGCTTCTCTATCTGTGGGTTTATATTTTCCTATTCTCATCTCATATGCAGTCAAAGAACCATGCATCTCATCCATACTAAAATAATTTAGATCTTTAGCTTCTTCTATAGCTGAAACTTTAGAATCAAATCTTTGGGGAAGAGATCTTAATACCTTTTTCACGATAACATAATATTTTATTTCCTCACCGAGTCCTCTAATAGCTTTAATGACTTCATTAACTCTCATCATATATGCCTCTATGTTCTTATCATCATTCATCTTTAATACTTCGAACTGAGCTCGATGTGTTTGTAACTTGGCCTCCTTGATCTTAACGTCTTCTTCATGAATGCTCCTCAGTTTGTCCCATATTTCTTTTGTCATTTTACAACTCATAATATTTACCAGTTCACTATCCACTAATCTGCACATGATAGCATTCTTTGCTTTTGAGTCATTATCAAACAGTTTCTTATCGGTAGCATCGGTTGGAGAAGTGGTGGGTATTGTGTATCCACTATCTACTGAATCCCAAATGTCGTATCCCAAAGAACAAAGATATGTCTGCATCCTGAGTCTCCAAAATGCATAATTAGTTTCGTCAAACAATGGTGCTTCGATGAGAATCCTTCACCACCTTCCATTGTGTCACTTCCAAGATCACCCTAGCCGGTTAAGCTTGTTCAGGAACCTCGCTTTGATACCAATTGTTAGTCTCACAATGACACTGAGAGGGGGGTGAATCAGTGTAGCTCTTTTAAAACTTAAATCTTCAACACTTAAATTCAAAACAATGAAAACTAGAAACCAAATAAATCAAGTATAACAAGAGAATATCACACAACACAAGATGTACCGAGGTTCACCGATTTGGCTACATCCTCAAAATGACTGTTTGGACTCCCATCCAGCCTTTGCAAAGCACCAACTTTACAATCAATTTATTAGCACCCATTGGAAGGAGCACCAACCCCTGATTTATCTGCACCAACAGAAAGGAGTACCAACCCTTGATTTATCTACACCAACAGAAAGGAGCACCAACCCCTCTACCAAGCACCCACTTGATTTTGATATTGATAATAAAATGACATATATGAATCTTCTCTTCTCACATAAAAATTGATCGTTCTCTTAGCTTTTTTTTTCAATTGCTAAAATATTTTTGGGTATAGTGCAAAACTCTGTCTATGACTGCCTCTCAAAATTTCAGCCAAAACTGATATCGTATGAGAAAATTATGCCCAAAATACTAAAGTGACGTTTTTCACCTTTTTCCCAAAAACACGGATTTTCACTCTTTATTTTTCTCCACACACTCTTCTCTCCGCACAAAATAAAATCACACTCTTCAATAAAACACTTCTCACTTAAATGCACACACTTGCATTCCTTTTCACTTTTCACTTTCTCCAAAGATCTTTATTTAATGAAACTGCTTAAAATAATATAACTCCCTTTTTTTATATTGAGAAGGCATTTCGTCAAACACATCACATGCAAAGAATTGACACCTTACTTGTTCTCATACTTCAGAGCCACGTGAAAACTCAAACCAAAAACTAAATATGATCTATTTGATGCCTTGAAGGTGTAACAACACTGAAACTGAAACTCTGGTGACTCTTCAAGGTCGAAACGGCCAACTAAAGGATTTTGCCCAAGTGGCACAAATTGACATAAAAGAGACCTGTAACGTTTTTGCAAAAATCATAACTCTCACCTCATAACTCGGTTTTCTATGAAATTTGAAATGTAGAATATTTGCAACACTGAATATATCCAAACCAAAACTCACTACCTAACTCCTTACGGTTCGCCTGTACCACTTCCACAAAAACTGCTACTAACACACTTTTTCAAAAAAGAGCGTTTTTGTGACAGTATTGCAACGCTTGTAAAATTTGACTCGTTTCTCCATTTTCATTGAAATTTGGAACACATGTTCTTGAATATAACTACCACCTCAATTTCAAATTTTGATGCATAAATCCTTATGCTTTGTTGGCAGTGCTTCTGACAAAACCTGCACTTTTTCAGCCTGTACAACCACTTGCCAAATCATCCGCCAAGATACCGAAAACACCACCGATCACTACAAACACTGTGATAACATCTCCAATGTTGTTCTGGAATATTTCCTAACATGCTTACATGTTCCAAACTGATCCATCCTGTCCAACTGTGCCCGTGGCGGCTTTTGCAACTTTTTGACTATTTTGCTGCTTTGACAACTTTCTGACGATTTTTTCAACTTTTACAAATTTGCACAAACAACCTGTAACAACTTCACCAAAACATCAAAAACATCCTCATAATAATTTAACATCACTTTACATACTCTGAATAACCTCTAAACTCTTGTCCACTGCATCAATCGATCTATCTGATTGTGTTGACAACAATGACAATATTGTCGTTGCACCTTGCTCAACATGCGTTGGGATGGTTGAAATTGTCAACGTAGCAATGAGGAGTAGATGATATGGTCAACCATATCCTCCTGTAGCTCCCATTAATATCCTAACTACACCTAGGTAGAGATAGGGGCAAAACAACCTTCCAGGTCCACCAACCTAACCTATGGTAACTATTCATAGTAGACTAGAGCAAAACATACAAATGACTCCGATCAAGCTATCCATAAATGAGCTCATACAACAGTACCCAAAACATAGGGATACTTTGATGGAGATTTTGAGATCGATCGATCTCCAACCACAAGACCCCAATGCATTCATGCATTTTGTGGAACAAGCACAACAATTTCAAGAACCTATAATTCAATTCTATGATCATGATATTACGACAATGCCTACTACCTTACAAGACCCTCCTCTAAAAATTATTGTGTTAGTCAATGATTTACCCTTTAAGTGGGTCTTTATTGATACAGGTTCATCAATAAACATCATCACAACAATAGCAATAGAACACCTTAAGATCCCCAAGTCAAATATCATTCTAGGAGCCTACACATTAAGAGCTTTCAATGATGCTTTATGTAATATTGTGGGAATGATAGTCCTACCTATCAAGGTGGGGCATAATACCATCCCTATGATGTTTCATGTCTTGGAAGGGGCCATGCAATACAACATCCTCCTAGGGCACCCTTGGATAAGAGATATGAAGTGTGTTCCTTCAATTTTACACCAATGTGTCAAGTATGTGCATGATGACAAAGTCTATGTGGTGTTGGTTGATGAAGAGCCATTCAAATATGTCCATCAGGTGGATTTTCTAGGAGAATTTGTGATTCCTTCTACCCACTTGTATGTAGGACCTTCATCTCCAACTACACAACTAGATGATAGAGACAAAGGGGTATGAAAAGATCCATCCACATCAGCACCTCATCTTGCACCCAAAATGACTGATGCTTCTAAGAGACCATCAATGTCTAAACCAAAAGACAATCAGAAGCTAAAGGTACCCTTAGTTGAGGAAGGAAATACCAAGGAAGTGCTAACCATAGCCATTGAGAAAATTCCAAGTCCCATGGAAGAAGAAGATCTCCAATATCAAGCTAAGGAGATACTAGAACCCGCTTCGCTAGTGTCATCTGTAGGATCATCCACATCACATGTGATAATACACTTGGCAAGCACAGGTATAGGAGAGTATCTTGTGTAGAACATAACATTCACACCCATCATAGAGTCTGCACAGGACATGGGATGACCAAAAGACCTAAGACCACCAGTGGGAATAGTGGTTCCACTTGGAATCCCTCCCAACCAGACCAACTTTATCTATGTTGTCTGGACTGCACCCATAAGTCTATAGACATAGAAGAGGATAATGATGAACTATTCATTGTTAATGTTCATTACCTCTCTAATCCTGAGTTTTCTCTAAGCTACTTTGAACGTTGCCATTGGCATGGCTATGGTCTTGGTATATATGAGCAAGGGCGTAGGCAGCCATTCGAGCCACAATACCAGCTTCCCTCTGATAGGTTTGGGTTAGGCTATCACATCAGAGGTCGAGATGACTCTCTAGCAGCATCCTTGGATAGATTAATCTTGGGGTTAGGAGAAGACATCAATTTTATTCCTTATCACCCACCAAGTACAAGACATCCGATTAATAGATAAGTGGTCATGGTAAACATACCACCACCCGAGACTTATCATCCAAGCTTCACAATTGATGCCATCCCAATAGGTTGCAACTTGTGGGATGAAGAGCGAGAAGAAAATGGATATGAGGCAAGCGATGATGAAGTACAAGCCAAAGCTTAGCCTATCATGGGCCTCGCTATTTACAAAGCCTTTCTTGGTCTAACCACAATGAGAGTGGGTACATATCGGATGAAAGTGGCTATGAGTCAGAGGACTCAACAGAAAGAGCCTACCTAGGGCCAAGGTAGTGGCCCCATAGCTTGGGGAAATACACTAATGCAAATGGCATCTTCATAAGTGATAAATAATATGAGGATGAAATAAAGATGGCCTACTTGGGGCCAAGACACGTGCCCCTTGTCTTGGGGCCACATACCAATGCTAATGGTTTTTGGATAAGTGATGATGACTTTGAAGATGATACTAAGATGGCTTATCTTGGGCCTCACCACTTGTGGCAAGTCAACATATTGGTAGAAAGAGAAGTGGCACTTCGTGCCATAGACCCTAGCTTGCAATTTTTGGGAAGACCTATCAACTTAGTTGCCATTCACCATGCGGTCAATCCCCCTCCGCCTACATTCAGGGAGCTCTTAGAACCCAATGATCCTATTATCCGGCCTGCTCATGGGCTAGATCCAGAGATTCCTTTCCCTCTAGAGCCTCATCATGAGTATGGAGGGGAAACCTCTGAGACAATATTTCACCCATGTGGTCCTAGAGATTTCATTCCATCCATCAATACAATCTCCATTGATTTGACCACTCCACTTCATAACCTAGCGGATCCTACTAAACCACTATGTCTTGATACAGAGGCTATTGATTGGGATCATGTTGATTCACCCATAGAGCCTGAGGACCTTTTCCCTAATGAAGAGGTGTTACAACCATTTCATTTTGCATCAGGTTGTGCATATGATGTATTCCATGCCGGTTTGGATCCTGAGTCAGTAGGACCTATAAATCCCATCGATGACATTCATTTGATACCCACACCTCACTAGTTGGAGGATGGGTCACATATGGCTATAGAAGTAACTTTCGAGGTGGACATCAGTGATGATCCTACTCAACCAAAGAAAGTCAAGTTCAGAGAAAGTCTATCTCCAGAGGAACAAGCCATCATAATCCCTCTCCTTAAAGAGAGGCCAAATATTTTTGCTTGGACTTACAAAGACATGCCAAGGATTGATCCAAAGTTAGTGGTTCATAACCTTTCATTGGATCCCATGAAGAAGCCAGTCAAGCAAAAGTTGAGGAAAATGCATCCAACCATCACTTTGATGGTGAAGAACGAGTTACAAAAATTGTTGGATGCGATTTTCATAGTTCCCATTGACTATCCCAAATGGGTCTCAAACATGGTGCCCATGGGAAAACCCGATGGAAGAGTCTGTATTTGCATGGATTTTAGAGACTTGAATAGGGCAACTCCAAAGGATTCATTCCCGTTGCCAAACATAGACGCTCTTGTTGATGCCACCGCAGGTCATGAGATGCTCTCCCTAATGGATGGTTTTTCTGGATACAATCAAATCCGGATCAAACCTAAAGACCAACATAAGACTACTTTCATTACTCCATGGGGGACATTCTATTACAAGGTGATGCCATTTGGCCTAAAGAATGTTGGTGCCACATATCAGTGGGCCATGACATACATCTTCCATGACTATATGCATAAGATCTTGGAGGATTACATTGATGATTTACTAGCCAAGTCTTTATTGCGGCAAGGGCATGCTGAAATCCTTACAAAGGTCTTCGATCACCTCATTGAGCACAATGTTAGATTGAATCCTAAGAAGTGCATGTTTGGCATAACTTCTGGTAAGCTCTTAGGGTTCATCATTTCTAAGAGAGGCATTGAAGTCGATCCTGCAAAGGTAAAGGCTATAATGGAAATGGCCGCCCCTACCAACATTAGGGAGTTAAGAAGCCTACAAGGCAAGGTAGCATCCATAAAATGGTTCATTGCTCAATTATCATACAAGTGTCGGCCCATGAACCGGTTGCTACGCAAGGATGTCCCATTTCATTGGGATGAAGAGTGCCAACAAGCCTTTGCAGAGATCAAAACTTACCTAGAAACACCACCAGTGTTGGCTCCACCAAGGCCAGAGGTACCATTTTTACTGTACATATCGGCTACTGATTTTGCTTTGGGCACCATGTTGGCCCAAAATAATGCACAAGACAAAGAGCAAGTCGTATATTACATCAGTCGCACCTTGGTGAGTTATGAGCTAGGATATGCGTATGTAGAAAAGTTGTGTTTAGCAGTGGTCTTTGCAACCAAAAAGTTGAGACACTACATGTTGAGCCATACGACCTACGTTATATCCAAACAAAATCCTTTGCAGTATATGATGAACAAGACCTATCACAATACACGTACTGCAAAGTGGATCATGCTATTGATAGAATTTGATCTAGAGTTCATAAGCCAAAAGTCCATCAAGGGACAAGTCATAGCAGATCAATTAGTAGAGGCACCTCTTCAGGATAGCAAGCCTCTCACCATAGAATTTCCTGATGATGCGGTCTTCACATTATCAGATCCACCCAAACCCAAGGAACCTAAGAAAGAAAGAGACATGGCATTGTTCTTCGATGGTTCGAAGTGCGAGCAAGGGGGTAGAGTAGGGATAGTATTTATCACACCGTAGGGTGCTCCATTGCCCTTATCATTCAAGCTAGACTTCCCTTGCACAAATAATAACATAGAGTATGAGGCCCTGATCTTGGGACTCCAAACAACCGTTGCAATGGGCATTAAAATATTGAATATCTTTGGTGACTCTTTGCTCATAGTTAATCAAGTCAAAGGATTGTTCCAATGTAGGTGCCCACTCTTGAAAGCTTACAAGGAGCTTGTTGACACTTACCTAGCCCGACTGGAATGGTATGACATCGAGGCAATCCCTCGTACATCAAATATATTTGTAGACACCATGGCATCTTTGGGATCCTTAATCCCTCAGAATCTATCTACTGATTTCACAACCATTCATGTTAAAGTGCTCATGCACTCAGCAATACAATGTGAGGCTATTGACAATCAAGAGTCAGTCAACATGATCCAGACCGAACCAAATCAGGATTGGTCCTTCAGAGCTAGAGCTTTCTTGCAAATAACACCTTGGGAATCTTTGATCTCTCAAGGCCCTATGGAGTGTGGTACAACCATTCACCATAGGGTTATTTCTCAATCTGTGTTCATAGATTTTGGATCATAGGAGGAACATGCCATTTTATCCATAGAAGTTGTGGCTTATCAGGATTGGCTTTCCCAATTGCAGGATTTCTTGAAACTTGGAATGGTACCACAAGGCCTATCGCATGCTGAAATATGAGCATTTAAATAGAAGGTGATGAGGTACATCTTTCTAGGAGATATCCTTTATAGATGAGGCTATGATGGAATGCTCCTTCATTGTCTTGAGCCCCAGGAAGCATCTTGGGCAATTTTGCAAGCTCACGATGGCACGTGTGGTGGTCACTTTAGTGGCATGGCCATCGTTAAGCGCATCTTGAGAATGGGTTACTATTGGCCCACTATGGAAAAATACTATTGCGAGTATGTCAAGAAATGTGTTAAGTGCCAGCATCATGCAAACCTCACTCACTTGCCATCACAAGCCTTGCAACCCATCCAGGCAGCATGGCCCTTCTCGTAGTGGGGACTAGACTTAGTGGGGAAGATCTCACCCCCATCCTCAGGCCGACACACATTCATCATAATGGCCACTGAGTACTTTACCAAGTGGGTCAAAGCGATCCCCTTGACATCGACAACTGGACCAAGGATTATGGAGTTTATACTCCACAATATCATAAGTCATTTTGGGGTCCCTTCAAAAATAATATCGGATAATGGGCCATATTTCAAGAACAAAAATGTGCATGCTTTAATGAACAAATACCATATTCAGCATAGTTTTTCAACACCCTATTATCCACAAGCAAATGGGCAAGCAGAAGCCTCAAACAAAATAATAGTCTCCATCTTGAGGAAGACAGTGAAAGATAATCATAAGGATTGGCATTTGCAATTGCCTCTGGCATTGTGGGCATACAGGACGAGTGTGCGGACGCCCACTAGGGCAACACCATTTTCACTTGTATATGGCACTAAAGCCATCATGCCCCTAGAGTTGGAAATTCCAACCCTACGCATAGCATTGAAGGACTTCATAGATGATGACACCGCACGACAAGGCCGCTTTGATCAGTTAACGCTTCTTGATGAACGTCGAGTCAATGCCTTGGAGCATCTCCACGTTTATCAGGATCGCCTTGCATGAGCTTACAATAGTAAAGTCCACTTGAGAGAATTCAAATTTGGGGATCTTGTGCTTAAAGAAAACCAACAAAACTCAAATCTGCCACCGCACCTATGAGAAAAATTTGTGGCAAACTGGATAGGCCCCTACATGATTTCAGAGAAGGTTGGGCCTAGGGCATATCGCCTCACATCATTGGATGGTGTTGAAGAGCCTGAGCCTCTCAATATCATTCATTTGAAGGCATTTTATACTTAAAATACAAAAACATTCAAATATACATAAAATACAAAAACATTCAAATATACATAAAATAAAAAAAAATATAATAAAATAAAAAAATAAAAACATAAAATACAAAAACATTCAAATATGTCATAAAATACAAACAAATTCGAAAAACATAAAAATTCAAAATTCAATAAAAAATGCTCCAAGGGTATACA
Organism: Wollemia nobilis; assembly: GCA_028583015.1. Classification (NCBI taxonomy): domain Eukaryota; kingdom Viridiplantae; phylum Streptophyta; class Pinopsida; order Araucariales; family Araucariaceae; genus Wollemia; species Wollemia nobilis. The sequence goes on along the minus strand of JAQPPZ010003356.1, from coordinate 15,290,529 downwards.
AGTCGCTTGGTCAAATTCAATAAAAAATGCTCCAAGGGTATCTTTGTAATTAAAATTAAGGGTTAGTTGGAAATTCAATAAAAATGCTCCAAGGGTATACAAGCCACTTGGTCAAATTCAATAAAAAATGCTCCAAGGGTATCCAAGTCGCTTGGTCAAATTCAATAAAAAATGCTCCAAGGGTATCCCAGCCACTTGGTCAAATTCAATAAAAAATGCTCCAAGGGTATCTTCACGCCGCTTGGTCAAACTCTAAAAGCCCCAAAGGCACAATAAGCCCTTTGGTCAAAATATAATCAAAAATACAAAAACAATGCAAAAATCAAAAATACAAAAATAGTTGCATCTCACATATGCATCCATATAGTTGCATAACATCAAACATGCATATCCATTGCATTTGCATATGTTATGATCACACTCTTGCAAATGATGCCATAGTTTGTATCACAACCACAAATACACAAGTCCACCTTCATCCATTCATCCATGTGTGTAACTATGTTTTTCAACACAACCATATCATGTTGCTATAAGGAATAGGCTAAGATTTTCTGGTCATTCAACCATATCTAGTGGTCTTATCAGTTTTTGTGGGAAGCCATCTTTATTAGTAGAGAGTAAGGTCTAGTCATGAATGCCTTAGATATTCAGGATCCCATCACTAATTGAAACACTAAAATCCTAGTTGGTACAAGGGAAAGATGAAAGCTGCAAAAGTGGTCTAGGTTACCTTAAGCAAAAAGGATCTTCCTTGCTTATCCCCCTATGCGACCGGTTCAAAGGTGTTGAGAATTGGAAAAAGGACAAGTTCTGCCCTACCCAGAGACAAGTGATTATCATCACTACATAAATCCCTTGCTTTCATTAAAATAAGCAAAAGTCCCAAAACAAAGCAAAATTATTGTAGTTCCCAAAGTCATAGTTCAAAGTACAAAAAAGCACAAAAACAAAGCAAATAGTGATTATCATCCCTACATAAGTCCCTTGCTCAAGAGAAAAATCAATAAAAAATAAACAGTGATTTTCATCACTAAGCATGAGCAAGTATCCCAAATGAAATGAAGAAAAGAAGGGAATGGAGCTTGAATCCCTGGAATTCTCAACATTGTACAAAACTAGAAGGGGATCCCCATTACAGGTTTGGTGTACAACCATGCCTGGCAATGGTAATACCCTTACACATGATGATATGTCTATCACAATAGCTTCTTGCATTTGTGTAGACCAATGTTTGCATGTGGATGAGCTAGCTTTGGGTAACTCAATATTGCCTAGTGGTATAGTCCAACTAAGTCCAACATAGGATCAGATGAACAATTGAGGATCCCCAATCTTAGCAATGGGCTGAAAGAATCCCACCTGACATCGGAGGAAATGCTTGAGTTCTATCTAAATATATTCATTTGCACACACAGGGATAATGAATATCTAGGTCCATGATGAAAGCCTTGCTATTCAAAAGTCCTGTATGGTCAGTACGCAATTGTTGATAGGGTAACTAGAGTGTTTGAGTCTCAGGAAAAGCCTCAAAACTTCCTACATAGCAACAAATCATATCATCAATCACATCATCAGTTTTCTTTATGAAGTTTTGTAAATTAAGGGGTATTAACAAAGTAGGATAGATACCGGATGGATGTCAGAAATGATGTTTAGATGACCACTGACTATTTTGTATCTTTTAAATTACATAAGTTTATCAAGAAATTACATACATTCCATGCCATTACATTTCACATATGAATGCCTAAATAATTAGTTCTTATGATAAGAATGATTATTTACATTCATGATTGTTATACTTTCTATGGTATCACCCATTTAGATTGTTAAAATCATATCATATGCATTCCTTATGTTTTAAGTGATTAAAGCATACAGGTTCATTCACATTAGGTTAAACATCATATAGACAATGCATGACACATTGCATTTACCATATCATAACATAAGTTAGATGCATACAATTAAATCAAAATTAAACATGCATTTAATGAAAATATTGCATCCATAAACACATAATTTCATAGATCATCCATCTACATCTAAGATCACATCACAAGCCACCTATGCATACAATCATAAATCCATCATCAAATCAACTCATAATACATCACATCATGTCACAATAATCAGATCATATAAGCATCTACATAAGCATCCATCTAAATATCTACATCATCATAAATATCATCTATCATCTAACACATACATCAACTCATCATAATGCCATCATCACATCACATAAATAAAACAAAAACATAAGTAATAAATGACACACATAATGAGGTATAATGCAAAGATCTCATATAAATGTATGTCTCAAAAGATCATGTAGATGTACAAAAATTGCCCAAAGGCTACAGTCATATAGGTCAGCTGACCTCAAAAATAAAAGCCTAATGCATCATCAATCAAACACTGGGCCTGCACCCCCTATAGCACCACCCCCTATGGCTGGATCTCGAGTGGAGTGATGTGAGCCTACTGGCCTCTCTATGTGAGTTCGGGTCCTCTGACTAGGCCGGATGGAAGACTACCCTGAGGTGGAGCGCCCACTAGCCTGTGATCCACCTACACCTATCCTCTCCTTAGGAGTGGCTCCTAGCCTCCTGATCTACATCTTGAGAGAAGCAATGTGGCCTACATGACCAGCAATATCTACCTCATACTCATCTAGAAAAGCCTACATCCACCTGATATCTACCCCTAGATCTATCCCTATAGGACCCTGAGGTGTAGGAGGATCAACAACAACCTGCATCCTAGTAGCACCACCCCGATAGCAGCCTGCAAGACCTATATCTGAGTCGTGAGCTGCTCTATAGTAGCATCTCATTGTACTATAGTAGCATCTCACTGTGCTATAATAGCATCATGTTGTTGTACCTAGATCTTGGCCGACTAGAGCTCAACCTCTACCTCATGCAACTGTGCTCTCAGAGGAGAATCTCTCTCCTCGGGATCCAAGTCCTCCTCATCCTCCTTAGGAGCCTCCTGCTCCTCCACTACCATCTACTCTACTGGCTGGCCCCATCCCTCAGTCCTAGCTCGGACTCTACTCCTTATTGGATCTATGCCTCCATCCCCACCATCATCCTCATGGCCCATACTACCATCACCATGCCACAATCGATCCCCCCACCACTATGCAAATGCATCCATAACTCCCCTAGTGACTCCTACATCAACTATTGGGGCATCCTCCTCATTAGTGAGCTTCGTGATCTATGGAGGAGGAAGATCTCCCTCTACTGTAAGGTGCCTATATAAAAATGGGACAAATGGCACATCCTACTACAATCTGTATTGACGAAGAACTCGGGAGTAGAAGAAATACTCTCTGATGCCAACCTTGCGGCCAATGAGCCACCGCTCATGCCGCGTCCTAGCTGTAAACCTATCTGGATCATCCCAAGTTGGGCACTCATGGTATGGATGCCATATGATATCTTTGGCCTATAGGGAGGTGAAAGTAGTAATGTAATGGGGGAGCTCCCTTACATGAGGATGGCTCTTGCACTCCTCATGCTCTCGAGCCCATCTGGCAGCATAGCACTGCATCCTAGCATCAATAGCTGTAATCCTAATAGGGAGCCCTCTGGGATGATCTATATGGATATGCTCCCATCCCCATATCTGTAGGAGCAAGCTACAAGCAATGTTGATATGACCCCATCGGTGGATGTGATACAACTCATCATAGCATTGTGCTAGCAAGGACCTCCCCCATGCATAGATGATAGGCTCCTCACTATCCACCAAATCTTGAACCATCGCAAGGAGGTTCCATGGGAACCTCAAGCCTAAGCAATCCGGGATAAGGATGTTACTGATAACCATCAGCAACACCGCATGCCTCTTAGAGAAGACATGCTCCCTGTACCAATGTAGAATAGATACACCACCATATTTGGTGTCCTTGAAGGCATCTGCAACATGCCTCTCGAACACCTGAACAAAGACTGCATCACGGTCATTAGTGGCCAAAGAAACAATGGCCACTCCATCAAAGGGAATCCAGAAAATCTTGTATACATCCTTCGGTGTGATGGTCATCTCACCGGTAGGAAGGTGGAAAGTGTTAGTCCGGGAATCCCATCGGTGAGCCAGGGTCATGAGGTAGGCCTGATCCGACATAATCGAGGGTAGCCTGGTCACATACTACAATCCACGGGCCTTAAACCATACCCATTCCATGTCATCCATGAGTGGTAGGAGGTCCTTCAAGAGCTTCGAGTCTCGAGCTCGAGCAAAAAGAATCTAAAGATGAAAATCAAAGCATAACTATAATGCATCTAAGGCATAAATCATAATAAAACATGAAAAATGGTGCAAACAAAGATAGACTATCCTAAGTCTAAATGAAAGAGGAATAAATGCACCTAATCATGCAACAAAGTGCAGAAAAGTAACTCAAAAATTCAAAAAAATCAATTAATCATCCCAAAAATTCAAAAAAATCAAGAAAAATTAAAACATTTTGCCTAAGGTTCTTGGCCGCTTTCACTTACAGTAGCCAAAAATCGGTCACTGAGGCTGATAGTGGCCAAACCCCAATGGTCAAATTTTTGACCGTTAGGTTTTTAAACTGGTCGCTACCATCGACAACGACCAAGTCGTAGGCAAAATGGCTGCTCTGTGCGACAGCGGCCAATGGGCGACATGAAAGCAATGTTTGCCCTAGGCCAAAAACACCAAAAAAATTGAAAATTGCAAAATGGGGGTAAGCCCACCAAAATAAATCCTAAACTAAGCCTAACTATGGGTTCGGTTCATTTCCAACAAGTTTAATGGAGTTCATTTACCGATTACTTAAGTGTGGTTCATTTTTACCCAAAAGTGAAACAAATAGGGTTAGGGTTTTGAAGCATACCCGAGAAGCTCCGGCTCCTCCACTCATGGATGTCTCACCTTGCGCAGCCATAATCTCCAATGCAACAACACTCCAGGTCACAAACGTCACTTTCTCTCCAGAGCTCTAAAAAGCAAATCGCTAGCTGGAAGAATGAAAAGTCAAAACCCTAGGCTACTTTTATATTTCCCAATTTATGCCTTGGCCACTTCTACCATCAATGGCCCACACTTCTTGGCCATTGTAGTCGAGAGCGACCAAAAATAGGCATTTGGGGGCCACTGGATCTGATAGTGACCAAAAGCATAGGAAAAATTAGAAAGATTCCTTCTAGGAGGAATAGCAAAAAAATCAAATAAACATATTTTGATGGTCCCTGATCATCACAATGCTCAAAATAACAAAAAAATCACATAAAAACAAATCTCGAGTAAGCTTCGTATTCAGTTACTTACTCTATCAACTCAGCGGTTGCAACGATTTGCACTCCATGCAATTCGGTGAGATGAGTAAGTTACCATAGGGCTACTTGGGGTAAATTATTCATTTTGGAATTATGATGTGCCTCCTCAATCCCGAAGAAGACCAAGATGGTCGGACTACTCCACGGGTATGATGGAATCATCCTAATTCTCTTATGACATAAAAACACTGAGCCAAGTGATGCAATACAAGTATAAATAGAATCACTCATCCTAACTCCCTAAGAAGGCTATTTATGGTCTGACCGCTCCTCGGGATAGGGATGAATGATCATCATAAACAATTGGAATCACACTTGGATGGGGGTTTTCCCATTAAAAGAACAAACACTAGAAAGGAACCAAAACTAGTCAAGTTGGTCAAGCGACTTGTCGCTTCATTCATTGCCCTTCCCTCACCAATTCATTGTGTGAGGGGGTAGTTCAAATTTTCAAATAATCATAATCAAAGTCAACCAAAGATCACTCGATCATATCAAAATTGTGTTCGTCCTATGAATCATTGCATACAACTCTTACAAAACTTTCCCCGTTTGTTGGGTTCATAAGCAAATATGACATTTTTAGTTTGTAGCTCTCCTCTGGTTGGTTTTGTTGTAGCGACATAAGCTACCCGATTACATTTGAGGAATGAGTGCAAGTGAACATGTGCAAGCCCTATGCTAAATTAAGCCTTCAATCAGGTTGAAGCAATGATTCAAGGATGCACGCCATCTTGCATGATTGGGCCATCCAACGTTGATCAGATCAATGATCATCATACACCCTACAAACATAGCAGTCTATGTTTTTGCTCCGTGCTATGTTTTCCACACAGCGCATCACAAAAAGGGGCATCTGTAGACACCTAAAACATGTCATGTTTAGGGAGACTACTCACATGGGCACATTCATAGATCATGTGACTAAACCTTGGGACCTTCCAAGTATCAAAAGTGGTTTTCACCACTCATTTGGGGTATTCTTAGCCCATCCAAGCCTGGCCGCTATGGACCAGAGTGGCTAGATCCTGGCCACTGTAGCTCAGAGCGGCCAAACCTTAGCCACTTCAGACTCAGAGTAGCCAAACCTTAGTCACTACAGATGATAGCGGCTAAACCCTAAAAAGCAATTTGCCATCAAATCTAGCCCAATCACGGGTGAAAGTGGCAGTTTGCATGCAATAAAGCCGAGCGGGGATAACTTTGCATGATTCCTCATGGCCAGTCTACATGAAAGACTCATGTCTTGATTTAGACACCAGTTAACTAGCCCTCAAGGGTAGACAAAGGCTAAAATTCTCATGCTAACATATAGTTTGTATGCAGGATTCGATCCTAGGGTTTTAGACATAGACCTAGGGCTTCAAACACATTATAAGGTGTAAACCTAAAGGCACTAGGGGACCTTCTTTGATCAATGAGAATGAGGAATTATTGATAGACTTAGAGAGATCTTTCAGAGACTTGGAGAGCTTTTTCTTGTAGCGAAGCCCTATCATATTGGAGAGCAAATTGGAGCACCTTTGAGGAGCAATGAAGTGCTAACCAATTTAGGGTTTTTCATCTACAGGATATTCAACACATCGGACAAGAAATGACAATCATTTCAACATCGGTAACAAGCTTAGATTCATAGCCTTGGAACAATAGAGACAGGTTTTCATCTTAGCGGCCACTATCTCGGATAGTGGCCCACCGGCCTAATCTAGGGTTCTTTGCATTAGTTTCTTTCATTTAGCTTGTTACATGCTTTTACGCCATTAGCATAGATTTGGTTTATCGCATTTACTAGCATTCATAGCATTAGTTTCTATTGTCATGGAGCATATTTCTATTTATCATTAGGGTTATTGCTAACAACCTCATCCGAGGAGGCAATCTCGGACAGTTGAGCGTTTGTTGTTGTTTTCATGCTTGCAGGACTACAGGTACATTTGATAGGTTATCAACATACGAAAGCAAAAGGATCCCTCTAGGAACCAGACCTAGAGAAGGAGGCATCTGTAAGCCCTCATACAGTTCCGTGTGCATCACCGGGAAGCCTACGAGAGTGCATCACCCCTTGCGAGGGGATATCATACATCCACTGCCCTACTTTGTAAAATTTGTATCAAAATAAGGAAATCCCTCAGAGGGATCTATATGTAACCGAACTTGAGAAAAAGCAATAAAAATATTATCTATTCATTTTCTTTGTATCTCGGTTGTATCTTTCATTTAATGCATGATTAAATATGAATAAGTTAAATAATATTCACAAATAGGAGTAGTGGATGGTGTGCCGCTTCCCCGGGGTCGCTACACTACTACTTCCAACTTATGGATAATTAGATGCATAGTGACCAAGGTTACCATAATTAAAACATTTCACATATTGTATACCTTTGTGTTTTCTTGTACCCTTCTTATTCCTTCGCACAAATTTAGCTTCTTCTCCACTACTTGATTTTGGTTTTTTTTTTCTTTGCCTTATTTAAAGCTTTCAACGTTGTCTCTCATTTGGATGTTTGATATTTTTTCTATCCTCATCTCATAGGCTATGAGAATTCCATGTAGCTCATCCATGCTCAAAGTTTTGAGATCCTCCATTTCTTCAATTTCTAAAACCTTTGCCTCAAACCTCATGGGAAGTGACCTCAAATTTTTTTAAACAATCTTAGAGTCTTCAATACTTTCTCCAAGTCCATGAATGGTGTTGACAACCTCATCAACACGAAGAAGGTACCTAGCAATATCTTTCTCATATTTCATCTTCAAGTTTTCAAACTTCCTCTTGTGGGTTTGAGATTTTACCATTTTAACCTTATCATATCCTTCATATGTTCTCTATAACTTGTCCCATATTTATTTTGCTAAAGTTCATTGCATGAATTTCACAAAATCTAATTCACATAACCCACTTAAGATTATATTCATTTCCCTAGAATTATTTTTGTATGGTTTCTTACAATTTACATTTGTGGGAGGAGATGTAGGTGTTGTGAACCCATCCACAATGGATTTCCATATATCGTAACCATGTACCAATAAATAAGTCTACATCCTCACACCCTAGAAAGAATAGTTAGTCCCATAAAACAATGGAGCTCTATTTGATGAAAATACTTCTTGATGAGCCATGTGTGTTCTTGTAACATCTTCCTTCAAGTTGTTAGGCTTTTACGAAGGAATCCACTATGATACCAATTGAATAACACAAGCTTATACTGAGAAGGGGGTGAACAGTATAATATAAAAAATTTCTCTTTTATTTTCAAAATAATAACTTTAAATAATATCAATGTATTAATAAAAAAATGCACAAATTACCAAACACATAAGAGACAGATTTAATGTGGTTCACCAAATATGGGCTACATCCACGGAGAAATATTGCTTATAAATATTTTCAATAATTTTTTTGGGATCCAACCCATAGGAGATACCAATCCCTTATTACAATGTTTGTGGACACCAATCCACAAGAGACACCTATCCCCTCCCACAAGTTCATGGGCACCTACCCATAGGAGACACCTATCCCCTCTCAAATTTATGGACATCAATCCATAGAAGACACAAATTCCCTCTCAATTTCGTGGACACCAATCCATAGGAGATGTCATTCCCCTCTCAAGTTTGTGGACACCAATCCACATGAGACACCAATCTCCTATCAATTTTGTGGATACCAATTCGTAGGAGACACCAATTCCCTTTGTCAATTCATGGACACCAATCCATAGGAGACACCAATCCCCTCTTAAGTTCATGGACACCAATCCACAAGATACACCAATCCCCTATTTTGGTTCATGGACACCAATATAAAAGAGCTACCAATCCTCTCTGCTCTAGTTCATGGACACAAATCCACAGGAAACACCAAACCCCTTTTCTTATAAATCTAGCCCAAAATCTACTTAATTCTTCTCTCAAATATTCTCCAAACTCTTGTTCAAACCTACTCCAAACCTGCTCATAAATCCTACTCAAATATGCTCACAAATCCTGCTCAAATATTCTAATAAATCCTACTTCAAATATGCTCACAAAAACTACTCAAATATTCTCCAAAACCTGCTCACAAAACCTACTCAAATCTGCTCCAAAACCCGCTCATAAATCCTGCTCAAATCTGCTCCAAAACTTGCTCACAAAACTTGCTTAAAAATCTACTCAAAAAACCTTCTCAAACCTACTTCAAAACCTGCTCACAACTCTACTCAAATATTGCATACATACAATGCTCATCTATTCCCAAATATTGCATACAAACAATGTTCAGCTATTTCCAAATTCAAACATAACAATCCACCTCACTTTCATTAAGTCTTTCGCTTTCACATGTATCACATAAAAGGTAGCTATATTCTAGCACTTGATAACTGATATTGTAATTGCTAATTTACATCTTTCCTTCCTTTTGTAGATGGTTGAACATGTTCTTTTTAATTGAATACTTTCACACTACTTCTTGCACTAGATCACACTTTGACTTGTTTTAGAACAACCCTTCTATTTGTGTGAGACTATACTATTTTTCTTATTTCCACATGCACTCCAAAAAAAATCTCAATGCACAAGTTTGTTTACAAATATGATCTATAATATTTGCACGTTTACTCCCAATTCTAATAAAAAATAATACACATCCAATAATTCCTTATACCTCCCACTCTATGACAACAAAAATATTTTCCTCAAATAAAACAACTTTGAGAAAGGAATTAAATCACCATACCTCTAAATCTACCTCAATGATGATGATCTTCTTTTTCATGAGCTTTCCAGACCTGTTTTGACAAAAATAAATTTCCTTTTTTTTGTCCCTTCAAAATATTGTTAGCAATTATCTTTTTCTTTTCTTGGTTAAATATCAAATCAACCACTTTAAAATCCCTTATCAAAGACATACACAATAAAGCTTAAAAATAACTCCTTATATCTCCCTTTTTGAAACTCACAATATAAATTTTTATTAACAACTAAAACCCTTATATCTCCTTTTATTAATTTTCAAAAAATGAAACTTTATACTAACATCATAACCCTTATATCTCCTTTTATTATTTTTTAAAATAAAACCTTACTAACATCGTAACCCTGTTGGTCACAAATCTACCACAAGAAAGGATTTTATATGTATATGCGCCCTAGACTTGGCCAACATTGAAAGGTCAAGAAAAAGAGATGTCTCCTGGGCCAATCTCTAGAGAGGGCTGATTCCCACACTAATCTAAACTGGTTTCAAGACTAGAGATGCAGGAAAGAAATGGGAAATAATGGAAAGGGATGTAAATATGGCCGAAGTCGATCGTTGATGGAGAGAACAACCTCGAACAGTAATAACTTCAACTAGAGCTAAAGTTAAGAAACAACTGACTCTTAGAATACATATACAGAAACTGGATCACGCATTAGCCATGAGTTCACTTCCAAATAAACTTCAAACATTCAAATGCTAATACAGCCAAATTCAACACAACAGAATTCAACTGATATTACACTGGACTACATAGAAGTAAATCACACAAAAAGCCAAACATACACAACAAATTAGATCACCAACTCCAAAAGACACTAATAATGGAAGCAATTGCATCTAGGATTTCTTTTTCAATTTCTGCAACAAGATCCTCCTCCTTTTGCTTGAGTTTTACATTGGTATTTATAGAGGTCCACCCTCTTCCTTTCGTATTACAACATTTAATACATGAAACAAATTTTGAAAAAATGATCCCCTTAATCTACCTCAGAGAAATGACAGTTATCGGGGTGAGCCAGAAGTTTTTAAGAGATCATGAATAGGAGCTTTGAATATTGGAGGCGTCTTTAATTCTAGCGGCATCGAAAACTGCCTTGTGTTCTTCCATCTTACGCACATTGGTAATCAACAACATTTAATCTTGGAACAGCTTCTTTGACCACGATCTCAAAAATAGTTGGAGATCTTTTACTTGATCCTTATCTTCTCTACACGTTCTCCTATGCAATCTTGAAGAAAAATGCAAACTGAACTGTATCGGGCCCTTGTTGTTGCTTTGGTCACGAAAATGAGACAGGTCGTGAAAATGTGACATGTCACGATATCATGACACTTTTACCTTGTTGCCTTCTCTCTCCGCCATCAGTCACGAAAACGTGACATGTCATGAAATCATGACATCTTCTTTTCTTTTGGCTCTTCTCTATGATATGTCACGAAATCGTGACATTCGCCCCTGCTTTGGCTTCTTCGCTGCTCCTTATCGCGAAAATGAAACATGTCATGAAATCACGACATTTTTCTCTTGCATTGTCTTTATCTCCTTCTTACCCGTGAAAACGCGATAGGTCGCAAAAATGCGACATGTCACGAAATCGTGACACTTTCTTGCTGCCTTGTACTTCTCAGCTTTCATCTCACGAAAACATGACAGGTCACGAAAATGCGACATGTTGCGATATCGTGACATTTTTTCCATTTGATTCTTTCATCTTCAATATGTTGTAAAATCGTGATAGGTTTCAATGTTCTCCTTATTTTCGCCTTTCCTCATGAAAACGGAACATGTCATGAAATCGCAACATGTTTTTCCATTTGACCTTTTCTCCACAATATGTCACGAAATCACGACACTTTTTTTCTTCTTGCACTTTGATGCTTTTAGGCCACAAAAATTTGACATGTCACGAAATCGTGACATTTCGTACAATCTGGCTGCTTCCTTGCTTCTGCCTCATGAAAATGTGACATGTCACAAAATCATGACAATTCTTCGCACCTTGCCCTTCCTGTCCAATATGTCGTGAAATCGTGACATTTTCTTGCTTTCTCTATTGCTGTCGCTTCCTTTCGTGATATCGCGACGTTTCTCTTACTTAGCTTCATTTCTAAAAATGTCGCGAAATCGTGACGTCTTTCATGCCTTATGTTTTTCTTTCAACCTTGCCGCAATAACGCGACATGTCGCGATATCGCGACATTTTCTGCATTTTGCTCCTTGTTCACTTTTCTGTCGCGATATCGCGACGAGTTTCATTGACATTGCCCTTTGCTGCTTTATGTCGCGATATCGCGACACTTTCTTATCATGTCGCTTTGTTGCCTTTGCAAGTCACGAAAACACGACATGTCGCGATATCGCGACGTTTTCATTTTAGTGCTTCCGTTGACTGCGTTGACCGCGAAAACGTGACATGTCACGATATCGCGATAGTTTTCTGTGCGTAGCTCCAACACAAAAACTTGCAAAGATTTTTACGTTTGCCCTTTCAAAATGCTTGAAGTAACAACAGAGGAGTTAATATCTCTACAACTTATGCATTCTTTACATTAACAGTAACAACAAAAACAATGTGACAAAAATGCCAACAAACCCTTATATCTTCCTTTTATTAATATGCAAAAATAAAACTCTACACTAGCACCATGACCCTTATATCTCCCTTTATTAGATTTTATAAAATAAAACAACACTCCACGCAAGCTAGACAACCAATTGGGCTATCCCAATATTTGAAACCAAAGGGCACAATATAATATTTATCCTTGTCTTTTGCTACTACTGATTTTTTGCTGCTCTTCTCCTTTGTCTACCGCTTGCACTCACCACGATGGATTAATCAATTATTTTTCCATTAACAAAGGTGAAATAATACCTCATATTTATATGTTTCCCATTGTCTTTGATTTTGTTAAAGATTTTGACTCTTATTATTTTCTTTCAACTTTATATCTTCTTCAAAGATGTCAGCGCATTTTATTTTTCAAACACTTTAGGTTATAATATTTAAATCTATGATTTAAATATTATAATATTTAACTTTTAGACTAATATATATTTAAATCGTTTAATTTAAATATGTCAAACCTTTGTCCCAACCTTTATCCTTCTCTTTATAATATTTCAAGCCTTTATCCAAACCTTTGTCCTTATCTTTATAATATTTAAATTTGATATTTAAATAGTATAATATATTTGCCTTGCTTTGAACTATATCTTTGTCTTGGATGATTTTCTGTTGTTTGCTATTTATCAAGTCCATCTCTGACATTAATGATATATTGTCCAATCTTATAAATTTATCACCCTTCAATAATATTTCTGCCTTGAATACCATGCACTTTGACATCAATGACAACTCAACATTTCTGACAGGATAACCATATATTAGATAAACAATATCTATCTCATATGATCTATAACATTGATGACATCAAAAACTACTACATGAGCTCATTTTTTCATTCCTACTTTAGAATTCAAAGCATTAATGATCTAATGCTTATAACCTTCCCTCAAACATTAGGGGGAGATGTCAAATGGTACAACCATTTGCCCAACCATAGTATTTATACTTTTGAGCAATTGGTTGACCAATTTCTTGAAATATTCTCCCTCAACATAAGAAAGAAAGTCTTATTATCCGATATATATGATTTAAAACAATATGATGATGAGTCTGTCTATGACTTTGGTAACCGTTGGAGGGTTGTTATCACCAAATTGCCATTTGCCCTACCAAATGAGGATCTAGCCTGATTGTTCACTAAGAGTTTCTTAAAACCCATCTCTTGGTTATTGCAATTACAAAAACATAGATTATTTTATGAAGCTCTTACCTAGGCTAGCACAATTGAGGAGATAAAAATACAAGGAGTGCTTAAGCCTAAGAAGAAAGAATGGCAAAACAATGGCCAATATAAAGGAAGTTATTCTGGCCAATCAAAATCCAATCAGGCCAATCCGACCAATTCATCCAATCAAGTAAATCAAGTGGTTATGAGCCAGCCAATAATGGATCAAAAACAACCCATGCAACAAAAACCATGATAAATTGAATATCATGTAGTTCCCTCAATTACTCAATAAATTCAAAACATAGTGCTAGATGTGGAAAATTGATCACATTGACAATTTGTTCGAAATCCCCATCAATATACCCCATTGGAATGAATCTTACATCTCTATTTTCCCTAGGTTATATGATAAAAATCAACTTTCCTTTCCTGAGGTCAAACCTGATGATCTTGCTAAATGTGGTAAATAGTACAGGGAACATTTATTTTATCCTTATCATAGATATAATGGGCATGATATTAATAACTTCCATCAATTCAAATATAGAGTACAAGACCTTATTGAGTTAGGGGCTATCAATATTGACAGTCCTTTAGCTCAACAAAATCAAAATCTTAGGATTTTTCAAACACCACTTCCTCATCATGAGGAAGCACAACCAACAATAGGAGGATCAAATACCAAGACTCCTCCTAATCAGGTTAATCATATTTAATAGTACCAAGGTTTTGTGGGTGCTATTCATGTTGTAATCCAAGGTCAACAACAACACTCCAATCAATGAAATGTTCAAAAATAGTCTATTCAACCACCCATACCTCCATAGAAAAGTGTGTCTCAACCCACCACATCATCATATTCCATCCAATTTTCCACAAATCCCTCCTAGCCAATTCATATTCTAGTCCATCCATATCAACCCATTCATCCTTCCAATTATCCATCTAGACCAATCATCTCATTGAGCAGTTGATTAACCACAAGCTTAAAAATGGCTTCAGCCAAACTTTCCATATATGAACTAATTCAACAATCTCCTCCACAATGTGAAGCATTAATGGACATTCTAAAATCCATTGAACTTTAATCTCAAGATGCTAATGTATTTAACAATTTTGTGGGGAATATTCAAACATGTATGGAGCCTTCCATAACTTTCTATGATTTTGAGATCAAACCAATATCATCGGAATCAATGGACCCTCCATTACATATCATGGCTTAAATTGATAGGAAGCCTTTCAAAAGAGTTTTAATTTACATTACTCCTCCATAAACATCATCACCACATTTGCCCTTCAACATCTCAAGCTTCCACCAGACCACATCACCAAATTCTCTTTTACCTTGAAAGCATTTAATGATGCTCTCTACTCTACAGTTGACACTGTTGTTTTGCCCATCGAATTAGGGGTAAAAATGTTGTATACTATGTTCCACATCTTGGAAGGGTCCATGGAATATAATTTACTCCTTGGATGACCTTGAATGAAGTAAATGAGATGTGTCCCCTCTATACTACACCAATTCTTGAAATGTGTACATGAGGTACAAGTACATTGCATACCAACGAATGTTGAACTATTTAGGTATTACAATTTTATCTCAAACCCCTATGATTCCATGCTTCCTTCTACTCATCTATTCCTCACATCATCAGCCACTTCATCATCCACCCCATCCATATCATCATATAAAGCCCATATTCCTAAGAAGCTCCTAATCACCAATGCTCATCAAGCTTCCACTCCCATAACCCTATTTTCATCACCATTGGCTACATGCACATGTGGTAAAACTCAATCTACATTAGCCACATCATCAACATCCTCCACCACTCTTTCCACATCATTGCCAATTCAATAACACATCCAACCAAATCCATCTTCATACACATCAGCCAATGTCTCACAAGTCACAATGATGAATTGTGAGATACCATCAGCTAACCATGAGTCAATTTCATCTACATCCAATCCATCCACATCATCCCAAGTTGAGGTCCACCTCACTAATTCTGGTATTGGTGAATATGTGGTCCAAGAAATAATAGTCATACCGCTCAACATTCAAAGTGCTAAGGACTACGGTCATCCATGCGACCCATTCTTATCTATAGGAGTGGTATATAAATTGGGTTCAGTGCCTAATAGCATTAATTTTGTGTATGGGGGACATGATTCATCATCCAATTTAGTTACCCCAAATGAACCCAAATCACCAAAATTGGCTAATATACAACATGTTTTGGGTTTTCCATCCCGATATTTCCATATTGTTAATTGGTAAGGACATGGCCTAGGATGGCATGAATAGGGAATGCATGATATTATCGATGTTTCATATAGATAAATGTATGATCATTCAGGTTTAGGCTATCATCCACTTTCATCTACTTCTTCTCTTGAACAAGTTTTTCAAAGCTTAAATTTGAATACAGGAGAACATATCCATCACATAGATGACTCTAAAGATGAAATCTATGAATAATTAGATATGATGTTGATAGCTTTTGATGAATCTAAAGAAGAATCAAACCCCAAAATTACACACACTAAACATTATGAGTTCTACCTCAAAATGTTCTTCATCCATCAATCCATATTTCTCTTACTTCTTCCACAAGAACGAGCTAACCCAACTGGTGAACCACCACCTCCATCTCATTAATCCACCTCACCAGCCATTTTGCTTGTAATATATGTACATAATTAAAATTTCAAAAAACAATCAAACAAAAAAATATTTTGCATGTACATTGCATTTATTTGTGTTACTTGCTACTGTATAGGTTTAATAGAATTCTAGCATTGGTTTTACCAAACATGATCCATTCCATTCACCTTCACCAACCATACATTTTGCCTTTATGTTAACATGAATCCTACTGACTTATTTGCCCCCCTTCATAATCCATACAATTTGTCAAAGCCAATTCATATTGACATGAGCCTTATTTATATGGACCAAATTTTCTCACCCCCATCATTTTCTGAGTTCATCCTATCTGAGGAATTTTTAAGAGCTTCAACCAACTACATTCTTCCATCACCTCCACCTTCACCTTCACCTTCACCTTTGGAGCTTGAGGTTTTCTAGGAAGACATAGATAAGGTTGAGTCAGAAGATTTTTATGAAATCATATATGACATTCATCTAATCCCAACTCCCCATCAACTTGAGGAAGTTTCTCACATGTCTATTGAAGATACTATCAATGTGAACCTTAGTTCAGATGCAAACAATCCCCAAATTGTTAAGCTTGGCAAAACCTGATCAAATTATGAATAAGAGCAATAAATTGCTCTCCTAAAGAGGAAGAAGGAAATTTTGTATTGTCCTATAAATATATGCCTGGTCTTGACTCTAATTTGGTTGTCCATAATATCACCTTAAACTCTGATACTAAGTTGGTTAAAAAAAACTTATAAGGATGCATCCTATTGTTGCCCTCTTGGTCAAATAAGAGCTTCAAAAGCTTTTAGACATGAACTTCATAGTTCCTATCGATTATCCTGAGTGGCTCTCAAACATGGTACCCATTCGCAAGCCTAATGGGGTGATACACGTTTGCACTAATTTTTAAGATCCTAACAAAGCGTATCCTAAGGATTATTTTCCTTTCCCATACATCAATACTCTTGTCGACACTTGCACTGGCCATGAAATGCTTTCTCTCATGGATGGATTTTTAGGATACAACCAAATTCGAATAAATCCTGATGACCAACACAAAACAACATTCACTACACCTTGGGGGACTTTTTGTTACAAGGTGATGCCATTTGGTTTTAAAAACATAGGTGCTACTTATCAATGTGTCATGACATATATCTTCCATGATTACATGCATAATATCATCAAATATTATATGGATGATCTCTTGGCAAAATCTAAAAGTCCATAAGAACACATTGGTGTATTGGAAAAAGTCTTTGATCAACTTCTAGAGCATAATGTAAGTTTGAACCCCAAGAAATGTGTCTTTGGTGTTACCTCTGGTAAACTACTAGGGTTTATTGTATCCAAAAGAGGCTTTGAGTTGGACCCAAACAAATTCAATTCCATCATGGAGATGCCTCCCCAAACCAACTTAAATAAATTGTGTAGCTTACAAGGAAAGATAACCAGTCCATCGTTTCATTGCACAAATTTCTAACAAATGTGGACCATTCAATCACCCATTACAAAAGGGGGTGCCATTTTCATGGATATATGAATGTCAAAAAGCCTTTTATGATATTAATAAATACCTGGATTCTCCACTAGGCTTATCTCCTCCTCGTCCATGGGTCCCCTTCCATATTTATGTTTTAGTAAAAAAAATTGCATTAGGGATAATGCTTGCACAAAAGAATAAAAACAATCGAGAACAAGTTTTCTATTACATTAGTCAAACATTAGTAAGCTATAAAACTAGATACGCTTACATGAAAAAATTGTGCTTAGCAGTGGTTTTTACCACTAATAAACTCAGAAATTACACGCTTAGTCACACCACATATGTCATACCTAGAGAAAATCCTCTATGTTATATGATATCACGTACTTATAATAATACTCACACCACTAAATGGATAATGCTTCTCACTAAATTTTATCTTGGGTTTATTAGCCAAAAATCCATTAAAGGTCGGGTTATAGTCAATCATCTTGTGAAAGCTCCACTACCTAGTGATCATCCTTTTATTATTGAGCTCCCAAATGATTCGGTATTCATTTTCACCTAACAAGAAGAAGACGTCATTTTAGAGGAAGATGTTGATATCACACTATTCTTTAATGGTTCTAAGTGTGAAAAGATCAAGGTGTTGGAGTTGTGTTTCATACACCCCAGAGGGTGTCTATCCCCTTATCATTCAAACTAGACTTTCAATTCACAAACAACAATGTAGAGTATGAAGCCTTACTCTTAGGTCTTCAAGCAGTTATAGCTATAGACATTAAGTGTATTAGGATATTTTTTTATTCTCAACTTGTTGTCAAATAGGTAACTGGAGAATACCAATGCAAAGAGCCTACCATTAAGCTTTACCATGAAGTAGAAATGAAATTGCTCTCTATGTTTGATTGGTATGAAATTGATAGTTTGCCACATTTGATTAATAGATTTGCATATGTGATGGCCTCTCTTGGATAATTGATTCCAAAGGATACATTAGGAGAGGTACAACCCCTCATAATTACAATGATCTCTAAATCTGTATTTGTTCATGTTGAATCTAAGGATGAAAAGAATGTTTGCTTTATCCATTTGGAGTTATGTGAGCCTTGGTCAAGCCAAATAATAGCTTTTATCAAGTTTGGAACACTCCCATCAGACATGTCATAGACTTCTAAACACACTTTCATACAAAATGTAGCTCATTTTACCCTCTTGAGGGATGTGTTGTATAGACGTGGTTATGATGGAATCCTCCATTATATTGATTTTGTTGAGGCACAAAAGCCATAGTTGAAGCTCATGTTGGTACTTGTGGTGGTCATTTTAGTTGAATAGCCATTTCAAAGTGTATTTTATGTATGGATTATTATTGGCCCACCATGGAACATGATTGTTGTACATATATCAAAAATTATAAGCAATGTCAAGAACATGCTAATTTAACTCATCTACCATCACAAGCATTACAACCCATTCAAATCCTTTGGACCATTTCACAATGGGGTCTAGATTTAATTGGTAAAATTTCATCTCCTTCCTTGGGATAACATACATTCATCATCACAGCCACTGAATACTTCACAAAGTGGGTTGAGGAAATTCCTCTAACCAGCACAATAGGACCTAGAATTGTGGAGTTTATACTTCACCATGTTCTTGACATTGCTTATAATTTTTGATATATGTACAACTAAGTGGGTTGAGGAAATTCCTCTAACCAGCACAATAGGACCTAGAATTGTGGAGTTTATACTTCACCATATTATTTGTCATTTCAATATTCCCTCTAAAATCATCTCTTATAATGGTAATTCTTTCAATAACAAGGATTTTCAAGCACTTTACGAGAAATATAACATCCAACATAGTTTCTCAACTCCTTATTACCCACAAGAAAATGGACAAGTTGAGGCTACCAAAAAAATCTTAATTACTATTCTCAAGAAACTTGTTAAAGAAAATCATAGATATTGGCATACACAAATTTCCTGGGCATTATGGGCTTATCTAACAAGAATATGTATGTCTACTAGGGCAACATAATTTTCCTTGGTCTATGGAGTTGAAGCAATCATACCTCTTGAACTTGAGATCCCCTCCCTGAAAATTTTATTGCAGGAATTCATAGATGACGACACCGCTAGACAAGCACATCTTGACCAACTCACACTCCTTGATGAGAGGTGAGTCAATGCTTTAGAGGATTTACGAGTATATCAAGACTACCTAAAGTGTGCTTACAATACCAAATTTCATCTATATTAATTCCAAGTAGGAGATCTTTTTCTTAAATAGAATCAAAAAATACCAATGCACTATCACATCTTCGTGCTAAATTCATGGCTAATTGGTTAGGTCCATATATTGTTACTCAAAAAGTGGGTAAAGGTACATATAGGCTTGCCAATCTAGAGATATTTTAATAACCAAAACCACTTAATGGTATCCACTTGAGAGCATTCTATGCAAAATGTGATTTTTATATGTATATATACATGGTTAATACATAAAAACACACTTGCATTTCACAAAGCTTGTATTAAACATATTTCATTTGCATACACCTCATTAAAACACTTACATTTCACAAAGTTTGCATTAAACACATTTCATTTCATAAATTGCATTTCACACATCACATTCACAACCAAATTTCATGTTAGGGATAATTTATTCAGTTTCGATATTAATTGGTCCAATAAAGGCATGTTGCCTTAATCAGGGGCACCCTCAAAGTCATCATTAATCTCATTGTAGCATTCCATAGAGTCTATATTATCATTTGAAAACCCCATTGCCATAACTCCTAGGTTTTGGTCACTCAACGAATCCTAGTGTTTTAAGCAAACTCCAAATACATGTCAAATGTTCTCTAGGACCAAGGCACAATTTTCACTAAGAAAAACTTGAGTTTTGGGAATTGACTCCAAAACATTCTTGAACCAAACACAATCACACAACTTAAAAAATTCAAAGAGAGATAACACCATACTTGGACTGAACATCAAATTAAAAAGGTATTTCTTTCTTGTCCCATAATGCAACATAGTCCACAAAAATAGTGGTTTTCACCACTATCACAATATCAAAACAAAATATAGAGTAGTAAGGATAGGGTACAATTCTCATCACACTTAGGTTGATAATCTGATTCCCAGAAATCTAAATCTTTCATCACATGCCACAAATCCTCAAGCTGTAAGGATAGTATTATATTTCCAATCATATGGTTAGGTAGTCATCCCCAAATCCTAAAGATCAGATTCCTGTACTATGGAGCTAGTCTCCACCAGAGCTATAGATGCTTGACTGGTAGTGGAGTATGCTCATGCATGGTGATGTGTCTATTTTAAAGAGACCTTTGAACGCACATAAGGATAAGCTAGCTTCTTGGTATTATCCATAATAGGTTTTACTCAATTTACTCGAGATGAGTTAATGAACTCACTTGAACACACATTGGTTCTTGATTGCCTTGAGTCATTTCCATGATCATGAATCGGTAAATGAATTCACTACACACACATTTGGTCTTAGAGAAATTAGACAACCTTTAGTGAGTTTGCTTGATAACACTAGTTTTTTTTAGTCTGTAAAATTGTCAGTCTTCCATATCAACATCCATATCTTCTTCCATATCAACATACATATCTTCTTCCATGTCAACATCCATGTCACTACATGAGTCTACCATTTCACATACCACCAGTTTGGTACCCCTGATTAAACAATAATGCTAAAACATGGCCAAGAAAAATCTAAACTATGAATGATTAGTAGAACATTTGCATTCATACACTTGCATTAATCATCCATATAAACTTACATTCATACACATTCCATATGCATTAATCATCCATATACATTTACATTATCACTTGCATTAATCATCCATATACACATGCATCCACACAAAAACATTCACACAAAAGCATAACACAAAATTAAAAGCCATGTATATATATATCACATGTATACTGAATGCTCAAAAGTATATATACAATGGAGCACCAAGGCTCATATACATCTATATTAGATGCCCCAGCTACCCCAACATCCTCCAACCGCTTCCACTCATCATCCTGTAATGTCTTCCTCACCCCAGGGATGAGAGACAAAAACTGATGTCGAGCCTCCAAAATCTGTAGCTGCAACACAACTATTGTGGTGATTTTTTGTGTCCTTAATAAACTGGGTTGTCACACCATGATAAAATCACTGTTTCACAAAAAACATTGTGGACTCTGGTGGATCCACATCTTTAACTCAGGAAAATATTATTACAAATACTCTAGACATACTGAGTAAGGTAAGGACACCCTGGAGGTGAGCCTATAATACTTCTCATATACTCATGCTCATCCAGATTAACAAAAATAAAGTAAAATTATAATATTAAAAATGGCCAAGTTTTAGAGTAACTCCTAGCTAATGCTTCAAGCAGTAGACCGATGCCTTATCCATTGGGTAATTATAACTAGATTTAAAGGATGATGAAGAAATAAGGGGGAGGATATAAAACTGAGCCAATCACATTCATTCAAATAATACAACAAATATTATTAAACATGTCAGCAAAAGAATATGCCACTTATACATTCAAAAAATGTAACATATAAATGGGACAAGAAAAATTGTACATGAAAATACCAAAATGAGGAAGTAGGATAATATTGATCAATAGATCATTACAATGGAGTATGATCAGTGTAGCTAGATCTCACTAAACAAGTAAAAATAAGTCATTCATTCAAATAATGTAATAGAGAACTGCAACTCTTCATTCAAATAATGTAACAAAGAGCCTCTTGACTTACAATCTCAGCCACTGGAAATGACCTCAGTTAACTAGGCATCTCCTCATAAAATAGTTGCACAGTGATAGGGAAGAAAACGAGGTGAGTAAACAAAACACAAAATAAAATACAACTACTGATAGGCACTCTGGTATACCTCTTGCATAATCACTGCACAAAAATTTGATGCCTAATGTTGTTTTAGTTGCTCTCTCATATAGCCTAAAATTTGGTTCTCGTTCAAAGCTTGATGATGGCCCATAATTGAAAAAATTGTAATCGCTTCAGTAATGGCTCATAACTGCAACTGTTACTAAAAATTGGATTATGGCCCATAAAAACTATAACTGCCTTCGAAATTGATCCGCCATTTTGCTTGCATTAAATGGCATGGTAGTGGTCAAAACACCTCCATTATTCTTGAAGAACGACCCAAAAATGGCTTCAAAAATTAACTTTTAGGCTGCTAAAACTCGATCACAAAAATGAAGTTGGTTTTATAATTTTTTACTTTTTTCATTTTTAATAAGGTTTTAACCTTAGAAAAACTTTTATTTTTAATTAAATAATAATAGAAAAAACTATTACTATCAATAAAATTGATAATTATAAGTCCCAGGTTGGACAATGCAATGGTTTGGACTTTGTCTCTTCTTCGGGAGGTCCAAGGTTCAAACTATGGCGTGGGTGAGTGTGTCAAGGTGTGGATGTGTGTTCATCAAAAAAAATGATAATAATAACATTATCATTCAATTATTTAATTAAATACATGTAAAATTATATATGCATATTATATATAATATATAATAGTCTTAATATATATATAAAGGAGGGCCCTCGTGGGCCACAATGGAAATGGCCATGGCCATTCCTATTATATTTCCTTAGACCAAAAAAAATAATTAATTTTTTTATCATATTTTTTATATTTTTATTTATTATAAACACATATTTTCTAGGATTCAAAGATATTTCAAACTCCTTGCACCTATCAAACACTTGGGTTAAATGTGCAAAATGATCTTCAATATTCTTTGAAAAAACTATAATATTATCAAGATATACTACCACTATCTTGAACATCAATCCTTTAAAAGCAATATCCATTGCTCTCTAAAATATTGTCCCTCCATTCATCAATCCAAAGGGTATCTTGAGATATTCAAATGTTCTCCATGGTGTAGTAAAATTTATTTTGTGTTTGTCTTCTGGATTTACAGCAATCTAATTATAACCTGAAAAGCCATCCAACAAAGACATTCTTGATGACCCAACCACTGCTTGAAGCAACTGCTTCATATTTGAAAGTGGGTAGTTGTCTTTGAGAGAGCTCTTATTTAGATTTTTAAAATCTACACAAAGCCTAATCTCACCATTATTTTTTCTAACTGGAACCAGGTTTTCCAACCAAGTAGAAAATCTCACCTTCTTGATTATTTTGGTATCCAGTAACTTTTACACTTATTTCTACATAATTGGATGCAAAGTGGAATTGAACTTCCTTTGTTTCTACTTGAAAGGCTTAGTATATTTTTGAAGAGGTATTATGTGAGTCGTTACCTTTGTATTAAATATCTTTAGATATTCATAGCTCCAAGCAAAAGCATCCATGTTTTTTTTCAATAACTTGATATACTATTGCTTCTCTTTTTCTGATAGGGCCTTATTGATCCTAACAATATTGGGCTCTTCCTCTGTTCCAATATTAACTTCATCAATCTCATATTCTTGGATCAGATTTTTATATGCTCTACCAAATTCATAAAAAAAAACTCTAAAGATACGAACCCCTAGGGATCTTTTTGGTCTTTAGTTGTATGACTTCTGCAGGCTCTCCAATAATATCCTTCAATTTGCAAGGTGGGATATGATATCGTGCTTTATGCACCATGGCTCATGGGTACATGGAAGCCCACCAAAATAAAAAAATAATCATATAGGAGTATTTTTGCTTGTGATTGCATGTTATATGTATTTGCATATTGTTGATTTGATAGTTGTATTTGATGTATGCTTAAGAGTATTGCAAATAAATAATAATAAATTAAGTAAAATTTAAATAAAATATAATAAAAAATTAAAGTAAAATAAATTATATTATATAATGAAAATAAATAAAATAATAATTAATAAATAAAAATAATGTTAATACTTATAATAATATAAAATATAGAATAAGATTTAGTTTGGAGGTGCCATTATTTTTGACACTCGTTGACTCTTCAAACATCTCTTATAAAAGCTTATGTGTCTTTCGGAGATAGTTTTCATCTTTTTTTAAAAGAGAGTATTGGGCTAGTAGGGGGCATCTAGCTTATTTTGTATCCTCTATGTGGTGTTCTCTGGTTTTCAAGGGTGAACGTTCATCGTCAGATAAAAGGTGCTAAATGAAATAATCACCATAATTTTTCATGATAACTAGGTCAGGTTGTTGTCTATCTTTTTGGTTTGGTCTCCAGGAATGCTTCATGCTATTGGTTATTTTGTTTGATTATTTAAAAATAAATATTGAAATTTAAAATTTATGCAGCCCTGAACCAATAAAAATGGTAGTGTGTTATGGTATGACTAAAATAAAGAGGTATTAGAATTTATACTTTATTCAAATCTCAACCAGTAAGTAGGGTAGTTTGTTATAGTAAGTCTAAAAAAAAAAGAAAAATTATATTTTACGTAACTCTAAACCAGTGGATGGGAAGTGTGTTATAGATTGTCTAAACAAAGAAGATAATGGTATATATATATTTAAAAATATTAATTCCTATGCTATCTGTGATATTAGGGTGCACTATGCATTAGAGGGTGAATTATTGTATGCAATAGATTTTCATGATCCAGGCTGATCTAAAAATAGTGTTTTACCACTATCAATTGTTGGAGGGTAGTTAATCGAAAGGACAATGAGGTGTATTTGGACCAGTGTGATAAATCACAAGCATATCTGAGTAGACTGACGTGATAAAAATTCAATGGTTCAATGCTTGTAATTGGTTCTCTTTTGGTTGAATAATGTATATGTGAGAAGTCATTTTCTTCCTATGATATATATTTTATTTTAAAGGAAATGAAACATCATTGTAAAAGAGCATTTGTATAGAAAGATTTCAAATTGAGGAAAGTTTGAAAATCATTTTCATAAAATTTATAGCTGAATTATTTTAGTTAAATTGATACTTAAACATAGTATGTTTTTTAAGTTTGGAAGATGTACAAGTTGTGAAGGGAATGCAATACTATTCATTAGTCTAAACAAATTGTTTCCATGATTTTTTACACAGCCAGAAGCATGTTGATAGCCATATTTGGAGTTTCTTTACCTTGCATTGTATATTCCATCATCTAATAGAGTAGCTTATTTTGTAGCGTAATTATTTTGGATATTACAATACTTTGGGTAGTGGAGGATTCCACCATAACTTATTTTTAAAATACGGTTTTATTTATGGAGGATTTACTTTGAGTAATGATTAAATAAATTTCGCTTAAACATCTGTGATATGGTATTGAAACTCTTATTAAACCTTGGTACGCGTACATGAAGAACAAAATATTGTACTCCTTATAGTTTACTTATGAGCAATCACCTCACTTTTATTAAAAACTTCAAATGAGTAGGTAAATCTCTTTCTTTTTTCATAATAAGACTTAAAAATTTCTTATTTATAACTTTTGGCATCTTCTCTAAGCTTCGGTGACTATTACTAGAATACTAAATATCAAATTTATCTCTGGTATGAATATGTGACGTCGGTGCGACCTTATGTGGTTTAATGGAAAAGTGAATGAAGAGACTTCAATCACCATAGCTATGATTTAGAAATGAAATTCCTTGTGAAATTTTTCGTATTTCGTCATTAATTTGAATATTATATCTTTAATAAAACATTTAATTTTAAACCTTCAGAGTAGCGACATATTTATTTAATGAAGAAGGTTGATCAAATTAAAGTATTTTGTATTTGTAAATATTTATTAGTTGGTAGCTTAATTAATGTCTTCTGTATAAATGTCGGCACTTTATGCCTTTTGGATGAACTCAAGTAAAATAATTTTATAGAACATACATTATACACTATCACTTGTATTAAATTTTATGTTATTAGGGTTATTCATTACAAAATGGTTAAACATTAATACCCTATGGTCAATATAACCTCTTATTGGGAATATTTTCTTTTATAGCTTATGAATTTTATCAAGGTTGTGTAACTCATATTATGATTATAATACTGACAACTTAGAGTATAGTAGATTGTATCGAGCTTTATTTAGATCAAAATTTTATTAAAAGTAGTATTTAATTCATTTATTATGATGAAACCATTTAGGTCTTATAAAATGATAAGGTGGTATGTTTTTCATAGCTTTTAGTCTAGGAGATTATAACTAGAGTTTTTATTAGATGAGTTAAGCTCATACCTTCATTATATCTTTCAGTATAATTTATAATTATAGTTTGATAACAATAGAAGATTAAATAAGTTTAATTTTCATAAAAGTAGACATTAATCATTCATATGATAAGTTAGGAAATTATAATTTAGAATTTTTATTAGATGAGTAAAGTTCATGCATTCATTATATCTTTAAGTATAATCTATAATTATAGAAGTTTGTATGAGTTTAATATTTCAATTATATGATAAATTGCTATATTGTCTTTCTTTTATGAAGAATATAATAATTAAATTCTTCAATGGTGCTAGAAAGGAAAAAATTAAGCAAAATCCACAACTTAGTATGATCAAAACCAAATGATTAAACAAGAATTAAAATATGAAGAAACCATATATCTAATGGAATTAACTCTATCTTACCACAAATATGGATGGGATAAGATTTGATGCACATTGAGAAGGATGGGCATCCACCCAACTCCAATAAACTTGTAGTGGCAGTTGTTATTTGGGGATAACTGTTCTCTAGCAAAGATATAATGGTTCAGAGGACCTTATGCTATGGAGAGTAACAATCAATGGAATGGGACATCGATCTAGGTTATCATACGAGGTAGTACATGAGGGTTCTTATGACTCATAATCCATTTGCAGAATAGACAATGGTAACTCAAGACTAGGGATATGGTCCTTGAGGTTGTAAGGTCCAATGATAGATGGTATTGGTAGCATTATCTTCAACTGAGATATGATCTAAGATACCTGGTCCCAAAATCCAGAGTAGTGGTGGGCCCTGGTTAGGTTCAATAGTAGAAGAATTACAACTAGATACCAAGCATAAACACTAACTCTAGCATGAACTTAAAATCATAATCATAAATTTTAACAAGAAAAGTGTCAGTGGATCCATATCAACCATGCTATGAGACGAATAAAATAATGCGTCCACCCTTCCAATTTTTATGGGACTTAGAAGAATAACGTCTTGCCGAGAACCTAGAACTCGAGCTATGAGAAGGGGATCTCATAAATGATGGCCTATTTGCGAGAAATTGGTTGTTCACGAGCACTTGTGATTTCTTCTATAGTGGTGTTATATCTCAAAGTGCAGATTCTTATGCCTAAGTACTAATATAAATTTGGGTGATTATGTGCCTTTACTTTTGTGATAAATTAAATTTTAAAATTTTTAATTTGAAATTTTGATGAACAAGTGAGTATAATTGGGTTGTTACAGTTGGTATCAGATCCTAGGTTGTGAAAACCCTAGGTTGTAAATATGAATTGTTAATTTGACATAGCTCGTTTATCACTAGGTATAATGGCGGGGACCACAAGAAGAGCAAACACTGACCTACAAGAGGAGGTTGCAAAAGTTTCGATAAGTGGACTAAGATGAATCATGAGAGTATGGATCCTTAAGACTATGTATTGACTATAGAATACTTAAAAAAATTACTATTAAAAATAAACATTCTTTGCTAAGAATAGATGATCTTTTCAATCAACTTAGGGGAGCAACCATTTTCTCAAATATTGACCTTAGATCAGGTTACCATAAATTAAGAATAAAATAAGAGGATACTTTCAAGACTGATTTTAGAACATGGTATGGACATGATGAATTCATAGTACTACCCTTCAGCTTGACTAATGCTCTTGCTACCTTTATGAATTTTATGAACAACGTGTTTCAAGAATAGTTAGATCAGTTTGTGCTAATATTTTTGGATGATATATTAATCTATTCTCAAAGTAAGGAGGAACATGATCAACACATGAGAATAGTTCTAGAAATTCTTAGAAGAAATTAGTTGTATGGAAATTTATCTAAGTGTGAGTTTTATACACCACAAGTACAATATCTAGGTCCTATAGACTCGGCCAATGGGGTTGTAGTTGATCCTAAAAATATAGAAGCCATAGTAGACTGGCCAAAACCTACCAATGTAACTAAAGAAAGAATTTTTATGGGAATATTTGGATATTATAGGCAATTTTTAAAAGGGTTCTCAAAAATTGTCTTTCCCATAACCAATCTGCAATGGAAAGAAAAATTTTCAAATGGACTCCTAAGTGTGAGGAGGCATTTAAAACACTTATGGAAAAGTTAACAACTACACCTATTCTTCAAATCTACATCCCAACAAACTATTTACAATTTGTACAGATGCCTATCTAGAAGGGCTAGGTGGAGTCCTAATGTAAAATGAGGTTGTTGTAGCATATGAGTCAAGAGAACTTAAAAAACATGAAGTAAATTATACTACTAACTATTTAGAACTAGTCGTTGTTGTACATGCTCTTATTATTTATTGGGCAAACCCTTTGAATTGAAAATAGATCACTAGAGTCTAAAATACATCTTTACTCAGCCATTACTAAATGCTAGACAACAGAGATGGATGGAATTTTTGGCTGAGTATTATTTTGGGATTGAGTATATCAAAGGAAAATAAAACAAGTTGGTTGATGCACTCAGTAGGAGAAGGCATGTAGCTACTTTAACACAATGTCAGTATGGTTTGGCATAAAAAATTAAGGAATTGTAGAAAGATGATGAATTTTGTAATCAATATCGGATTAAGGTTGAGCAAGGACCAAATCCGAATATGGATTTCAAAATTAAAGATCTACTTTATTTTAGGAATAAAATAATAGTTCCAAATAATGATGAGGTAAAAATAACTATACTACAAGAAGCACATTTTGCTCCATATTTCGCTCATCCTAGAGTAGTAAAAATGCAGGAGAATCTAAAAAAATATTACTACTAGCTTGGAATGAATAAATATGTGGTTCATTTTTTTGTAAAGTGTTTAGAATATCAGAAGGTGAAGGCCAAGCATCAACATCCTAGGGGACAATTATACTCATTTGACATTCCAACACAAAAATGACAAGTGATTTCCAAGGACTTTATAGTTGGTCTGTCCAAAAACTGATTTTGGCATGATGCAATTTTTGTTATAGTTGATAAATTAACTAAGGTGGCATATTTTATACCTGGTAATGTTCATGATTCCTACAAAAGCATAAAAAATTGCTTAGGAAATTGTAAGGTTGCACGGTTTCCCTGAAATAATTATCTCTAAAACGGATTCACGATTTACTTATGAATTTTGGCAAGCTTTGCACCGATCATGGGGTACAAAGCTTAACATCAATACAACCTATCATCCTAATATGTATGGGTAGACCGAGAGGGTCAATAAAGTGTTCGAAGATATGTTGCGTATGTACTATATGGACCACCAAAGTAAGTGGGAAGATTATCTCTTCTTGGTAGAATTTTCTTATAATAATAGCTATCATACCACGTTGGGCATGGCCCCTTTTGAATATCTATATAGGCGTAGGTGTATAACACCGCTAACATGGGATAACCTAGATGATCAAGAAATTATAGGTCTTGATGCTATGAAAATAATGGAGGTCAAGTTGAAATAAATTCACCAATGACTTCAAGAAGTCGTAGATCGTCAGAAGAGCTATACTGATTTAAAATGAACTCCTAGAGAGTTTGTTATTGGTGATAAAGTTTTCTTGAGAGTCAAACCAACCAAAATCTCCATCAAGTCCACCAAAATTAGTCCCAAATTTGTGGGACCTTTTGAAATCATCGTCAAAATTAGTCATGTTGCATATAAAATAGCTTTTCCACCTAGCTTATCTAAGATCCATAGTACTTTCCATGTGTCCTTCCTTCATAAATATGTGGCTGACCCTTCACACGTATTGGATGTTTCTCATTTGCAGACATTGGATCCACATCTCATTGAAGTCTGACCCATAAATATTCTATGTTATAGGACCAAACAACTAAGAAAATAGATTGTTGACCAATGTAGAGTCCAGTGGGATCTCTAATTAGAGAGAAACACCAGATAGGAAGATGTGGAAGCAATGAAAAAGTAATTCTCTACTTATTTGAATATTGACATTTATACAAACATTGGATGTTGATGTATTAATAATTTTATATTTTTGGACTAATAATACATGCTTTGATATATTGTACTACATGTATATTTTTGATTCAGAGTATTTTATATGGCTATTTGTTTATGTATAAATGTTTAATTATTTTGAAACCTACAAAAATATATTGACTAACACAGGGACTATGTTAAATCCTAGTGGGGGAGAATGTAACATCCCCACTATTTGATTACTTCTTTACTTTAAGAATGCGATACTGCTGAAGTTGTTTAATGAGTGCAGGTTCAGGTATTCATTTCTTAGCTAGCAAGTTGGAAAAATTCAACATCCACCTTTTGCAAAGACAGTGGTTGAAAGCACCAAATAAGGTGGTATACGATGTCATGCTTTATGCACCATGGCTTGTGGGTACATGGAAGCCCAAAAATTTTAAAAAAATCATATAGGAGCATTTATGCCTATGATCACATGTTGTATGTATTTGCATAATTGGTTTGATAGTTGCATTCAATGCATGCTTAAGAGTATTGTAAAGAAATAATAATAAATTAAATAAAATTTAAATAAAATAAAAATAAAATATAATAAAAAATTAAAGTAAAATAAAATATATTATATAATGAAATATAAATAAAATAATAATTAATAAATCAAATATAATTTTAATACCTATAATAATATAAAAAATAGAATAAGATTTTGTTTGGAGGTGCCACAAGTTTTGACACTCGTCGACTCTTCAAACATCTCATGTAAAATCTTGTGTCTTTTGGAGATAGTTTTCATCTCTCTTAAAAGGAGAGTGTCAGGCTAGTAGGGGGTCATCCAACTTATTTTGTATCCTCTACGTGGTTTTCTTAGTTTTTCAATGGCGAGTGTTCATCGTCAGAGAAGAGGTGCTAAAGGAAGGAATCACCATAATTTTCCATGATAACCAGTTCAGGTTGTTGTCTATCTTTTTGATTTGGTATACAGGCATGCTTCATGCTATTTGTTCTTTTATTTGATTATTTAAAAAGAAATATTAAAATTTAAACTTTATACAACCCTGAAACAATAAAAATGGTAGTGTGTTATAGTATGACTAAAATAAAGAGGTATTATAATTCATTCTTTATTCAACTCTCAACCAGTAAGTAGGGTAGTTTGTTAGAGTAATTCTAAAAACAAATAAAATTTATATTTTACGTAACCCTGAACCAGTGGATGGGAAGTGTGTTATAGATTGTCTAAACAAAGAAAAGAATGGTATATATATTTTAAAATATTAATGCCTATGATTTCTATGAGATTAGGTTGCATTGTGCATTAGAGAGTCAATTATTGTATGCAATAGATTTTCATGAGCCATATTGATACAAAAATAGTGCTTGACCACTATCAATTGCCGAAGGGCAACTAACCAGAAGGACAATGGGGTGTATTTGGACCAGCGTGAAGTCGTTTTCTTCCTATGATATATTTTATTTTAAAGGAAATGAAACATCATTGTAAAATAACCTTTGTATAGAAAGATTTCAAATTGAGGAAAGTTTGAAAATCATTTTCAAAAAATTATAGCTGAATTATTTTAGTTAAATCAAGACTTAAACAAAATATGTTGTTTAAGTCTAGCAGATGTACAATTGTGTAGGGAATGGAATACTATTCATTAGTCTAAATAATTTGTTCCCATGATCTTTTACACATCCGAAAGCATGTTGATAGTCATATTTGGTGTTTCTTTACCTTGCATTGTATATTATGTCATCTAATAGAGTAGCTTGTTTTGTAGCGTAATTATTTTGGATATTACAATCCTTTGTGTAGTGGATAATTCCTCTATAACTTGTTTTTAAAATATTGTTTTATTTATGGAGGATTTACTTTGAGTAATGATTAAATAAATATTGCTTAAACATTTGTGGTATGGTATTGAAACTCTTCTTAAACCTTGGGACGCATACATGAAGAACAAAATTTTGTACTCCTTATAGTTATGAGCAGTCGCCTCACTTTTATTAAAAAATTCAAATGAGTAGGTAAATGTCTTTATTTTTCATAATAAGACTTAAAAATTCCTTATTTATAACTTTCGGCGTCTTATATGAGCATTGATGACTATTTCTATAATACTAAATATCAAATTTAGCTCTAGTATGAATATGTGACATCGGCATGGTATTACATGGTTTAATAAAAAAATGAATGAAGAGACTTCAATAACCATAGCTATGATTTAGAAATGAAATTCCTTGTGAAGTCATTCGTATTTGGTCATCGATTTGAATATTATATCTTTAATAAAACATTTAATTTTAAACCTTCGGAGCAGCGACATATTTATTTAAAGAAGAAAGGTTGATCAAATTAAAAAGTCTTTTGTATTTGGAAATATTTAGTAGTTGGTAGCTTTATTAATGTCTTTTGTATCAATGTTGGTACTTAATGCCCGATGGTCAATATAACATCTTAGTGGGAATAGTTTCTTTCATAGCTTACGAATTTTATCAAGGTTATGTAACTCGTATTTGATTGTACTATAATTTTAGTATAGTAGATTTTATCGAGATTTATTTAGATCAAAACTTTATTAAAAGTAGAATTTAATTCATTTATTCCAATGAAATCATTTAGGTCTTACAAAATAATAAGGTGCTATGTTTTTTATAGCTTTTAGTATAGGAGATTACAATTAGAGTTTTTATTATATGAGTAAAGCTCATACCTTCATTATATATTTTAGTATAATCTATAATTATAGTTTGATAATAATAGAAAGATTAAATGAGTTTAGTTTTCATAAAAGTAGACATTAATCATTTATATGATAAGTTAGGAAATTGTAATTTAGATATTTTATTAGATGAGTAAATTTCATGCATTCATTATATCTTTCAGTATAATCTATAATTATAGAAGTTTGTATGAGTTTAATTTTTCAATTATATGATAAATTGCTATGTTGTCTTCCTTTTATGAAGAATATAATGATTTAAATTCTTCAATGGTGCTAGAAATAAAAAACTTAAGCAAACTCCACAACTTAGTATGATCAAAACTAAATGATTAAACGGGAATTAGATTATGAAGAAACCATATATCTACTAGAATTAACTCTATCTTGCCATAAATATGGATGGGATAAGATTTGATGCACATCAAGAAGGATGGGCATCCATCAAACTCCAACAAACTTCAGTGACAGTTGTTGTAATTCAGGGATAATCGTTCTATAGAAAAGATATAATGGGTCAGAGGACCTTATGCTATGGAGAGTAATGATTGATGGAATGGGATATCGATCTAGGTTATTTTACAAGGTAGTATGTGAGGGTTCTTATGACTCATAATCCAGTTGCAGAATAGCCAACGATAACTCAAGACTAGGGAATTGGTCCTTGAGGTTAGAAGATCCGGCGATTGATGGTATGGGTAGCATTATAATCAACTGAGATATTACCTAAGATACCTGGTCCCAAAATCTAGAGTAGTGGCAAGCCCTGGTTGGGTTAAAGAGTAGAAAAATTACAACTAGGCACAAAGTATAAATGTTAACTCTAGCATGGGCTTAAAAGCATAATCATGAATTTGAATAAGAAAAGGGTCAGTGGACCCATGTCAACCATGCTATGAGATGGTAAAAATAATGTGTCCACCCTTCCAGGTATTATGGGTCCTAGAAGGATAACCCCTTGTCAAGAACTCATAACTCAAGGTATGAGAAGGGGATCTCATAAATGGCATCCTATTTGTGGGAAATTGGTCATTCTCGAGCACTCATGAATTCGTCTATAGCGGTGTTATATCTTGGATTTATAAAGTTAGGTGATTATGTGACTTTACTCTTGTGATAAATTAAAATTTTGAATTTAAAATTTTGACGACAAAGTGAGTAGACTTAGGTTGTTACAT
This sequence comes from Wollemia nobilis, assembly GCA_028583015.1. Classification (NCBI taxonomy): domain Eukaryota; kingdom Viridiplantae; phylum Streptophyta; class Pinopsida; order Araucariales; family Araucariaceae; genus Wollemia; species Wollemia nobilis. The sequence continues at coordinate 15,255,468 of JAQPPZ010003356.1, read as the reverse complement.
TTGTGCTCTAGGAATAAATTGTAGATCAAAATCCAGGAATCTATCTATTTCATCCAACACTGTCTGCTTATATTATTTTAGTCTAGGATGCTTTGTTTGATATTTTCCTTTGATTTTTTGGATTATTAGTTCAACATATCCACTAAATTTGAGATAATTAATACCTAATTCTTTGGCCTTCCTTAGTCCTATATATAAATCTTCATATTATACAACATTATTTGTATAAAAAAATTCTAACATGTATGGTATACCAAGATAACTACCATTGATGTTTGTCAATAGTACTCCAGCTCCTACTTCTGCTTTAGATTTTGCCCCATCAAAGGTCATAGTCCACATCTCAAAAATCAGAATTCTATCAATTTTTGTATCTACTTTAGCCTTTAGTTTTGGATCCATATTCTCAGCATCAGGTACTTCCAACAAGAAAGGAGAATACCAGATAGAGTAAACCCCCATGTCTTTTTCCTAAATAGAATTCATGACATTAACCATAATATCATTAGGATTTTTGAATTCAATTGAATACCTATTGAAAGGTTCTCTTTTCAATATCACTTTCTCCTTACCCTGCATTGGAAAAGTGACATATGACTAATCTAACTTAATAGTACCACCTAACTACTCTGCCCAATGCCTAGAGAGTAAGATAGAAAATAAAGGGTCCACATCTACAACTACAACATCCATCACCACTCCTTTCTTAGGATATTGCTCAATATGGACAAGAATTCCAATGATAATACCTACACAAGGTACTTTCCTATTATTCATGCTAGAAATAGTAGGATGTTATTTCCAACAAATCAAGCCTAATTGATTAGCTACTTATTTTGACATTACATTCATGGAAGCACCACTATCAAGCATGCAATTATGAATAACATATTGGTCTCCATAGCCTAATGTATACCTTAGTGAGATGTAAAATACCTTAACTGAATATAGGGCTCTAACTGCATTATTCACAAGGTCTATGGGATTTTGAGGTTTTCTCCTTGATTGATCAATTAATTTGAAGGACTTACATATCTAATATTTATATTTTGGAATAGTCATTAATTCCCCAAAAGTGATGTTGACCTTCTACTTGGAAACCTCTACACCTAGATCATACTGGTCTTTGTTATAATCATTTCCTTTTTTAGTTTTCTGATTAGCCAAGTCACTTTTCTACTTCTAGATAATTTCTTCTACATCAGGCTCTTTAGAAATTATTTGTAGCTTCATTTTATTTACCTTTTTTATGAAATCACTCCAGTAGCTTTCTTCTTTGGTGCAAGACCTTAATCAACTTTGTCTTCCACTATTCTATTTCTGAGATTGATAACATGTATCTTTTCTAAAGATTCAACCTCTTCTATTGTAGGTACAAGCTTCCCCTACTTCATTCTATCAAATATGGTACTAGGAGGCTCACTTGAGGTTGATGCCTCTCCAAATACTAAGGCTTTTTGCTCAAGATCACTGGTACATATGTCAATGTATCTTTCAAACTTTTGTTCTCTGGTTTCATCCTCCTGATTCCAGCATATATTAATTTTAATATCTTCATATTTAGATTCAACATTCAAATCAACATTAGAATGCATACTCAAATAAACTCCACAATCAAGTAGAGTAATAAAAGGGATAATATGATGCTATATTATTTTATGGCATGGGATTCAGAATAGAATTAAGATCTCTCTCTACTTCTTTATTTTTCCAATTTCTATTTTGATTCTTGTTTCCTTTCTCATTTCCATTGTTATTCTAATTTATATCAAAATTCCTCCTGAAAGGAGACTTGTTGTCTTCCTGTTGTCTATTATTTCCCTATGAAGTTTCTACAATGTTTTCCTTCCCTTTTTCAAGTCTAGCCAACCTATTATTCAAAGTAGTAAACATCTCACTCAATTGATTAGCTATTTTATTCATTGGATATTGATCTATTTTCTTAAGGATAGAGAACTCAACCTTCTTAGGTTTTCTTTCAGGTTTATTGGGATCTAGAGAGTATGCTTTCATATTACCACTATCAATCATATTTCTCTCTATTTCAATAGCTCTTTCCATGCATATATCAATGGTGGTTGCTACTTACTGCCTTAGCTCATAACTAAAATCTCCAGGGAAAGCATTTTTGTAGAAATAAATGGACTGATCATCATTTGGCCTTAATGCTAAAGGAATATTATTTATGGTCTTGAAGAACCTCCTATTAAAATCTTCTATTGTTTATTTTTCCTTCTTCTTCATGGTGTCCAACTATGTTAGCAAAGACTGTTTATTCTTCATATCTCCATATATTCTAAGGAAAGTGTTCTCTAGCTCTTGAAAATTATGGATAGTACCAACTCTAAGGTTGTTAAACCATTCTCAAGCATCCTTCTCTAATGTTTGAAAGAAAAATCTATGGATAGCATCTTCATCATCCACCTCAATACTATTCATGCCATATAGAAAATATCTAATATGATCTTCACCAGTCACAACATTGTTTCCTTGGAACTTAGGCAAGTACTTATGAGCTTTACCAGGGAGAGGATTCAAATTTGTAGGTAAAACAAAAGCTCTATATCTATTGGTCCTCCACTAATTAACATTAGAATTAGCTTTTTGATTGACATTCAAATTGACATTTTGATTTACATTGATATTTTTTTTTGCAGTAGGAGCTGCCATACTCCCTATAGATTGATTCACTATAGGTAATTAGTTTACAATAGGAGAAGTCTGATTCAAACCAAGATTTGGGTTAGAAACTAAAATTGGAATTGAATATTTTATGTGAGACTTAAAAAATACCTTAGGATTTGGCACTCCAACAAGCACTTATTTGCCATTTCTTCTTGTAGATTCCATATCCAACTCTTCCTTATATTTTTATTTTTGAGTTCATTCAGAATCGCCAACACAGATGTGCAAGAAAAAGCAAGATATTCAACAATACTTGGCCTAAGATTGCTTAGCTTGATATTCACTCAAATCTCACAAATTCCACTCTAGGAGAGACTAAGAAAAATAAAACACAAAAAAATATTAAGCCACCAAAAACTGTTGGCTAACTATTGCCACACTAAAATCTTTAGAATCATCCTCGATAACGGTGCCAAAAATTGTTGGTGTTAACGGGTAAAACTATTCAAAATGTCACTAAAAAGTAAAATTTAGTAAAATAACTTGCACATAGCACAAAAATTCATTCCCCAATAAAAATACTAAAAATTGTTGTGGTGATTTTCCATGTCCTTAAGAAATTGGGTTGTCACACCACAAGAAAATCACTGGTTCACAAACAACACTATGGACTCTAGTGGATCCACCTCTTTAACTTAGGAAAATATTATCACAAAGACTCTAGACAGACCAAGTAAGGTAAGAACACCCTAGAGGTGAGCCTATAATACTTCTCATATGCTAATGCTCATTTAGATTAACAAAAATGAAGTAAAACTGTAATATTAAAAATGACCAAGCTTTAGAGTAACTCCCAACTAAAGCTTCAAGTAGCAGATCGGTGCCTTATCCATTGGGCAATTGTATCCAGATTTAAATGTTGATTAAGAAATAAGGGGGAGAAGATAAAACTGAGCCAATCACATCCATTCAAATAATTCAACAAAGACAATTGAACATGCCAGCGAAAGAAGATGCCACTTATACATTCAAATAATGTAATATATAAATGGAACAAGTAGAACTACACACGAAAATGTCAAAAGGAGGAAGTAATATAATATTGATCAATAGATCATTACAATGGAGTCTGGTCAGTGTAACCATATCTCACTAAGCAAGTAAAAACAAGTCCTCCATTCAAATGATGTAATAGAGAACTACAACTCTTTGTTTAAATAATGTAACAAAGAGCCTCCTGGATTTTGACCTCAACCACTGGAAATGATCTCAGTTAACTGGGTACCTCCTCAACAAACACCCGCATAGTAATAGGGAAGAAAATAGGGTGACTAAACAAGACACAAAATAAAATACAACTTGTAATGACAAGAATTCTAATATACCTCTTATAGAATTACTGCACAAAAACTTGATGCCTAATGTTGTTGCAGCTACTCTCTCATATAGCCTAGAATTTAGTTCTCATTCAAAGCTTGATGATGGCCCATAATTACAAAAATTGCAATCACTTCAATAATGACTCATAAGTGCAACTGTTACTAAAAACTGGGTGATGACCCATAAAAACTGTAACTGCTTTCGAAATTGATCCGTCATTTTGCTTGCATTAAATGGCCTAGTAGTGGTCAAAACACCTTCATTCCTCTTGAAGAATGTATTCAAAAATTTAACTTTTAGGCTACTAAAACTTGATCGCAAAAATGAAGTCGGTTACCTTAGCAAAAATTTTATTTTTAATTTAATAATAATAGAAAAAACTATTATTATCAATAAAATTGATAATAATAACATTATCATTTAATTATTTAATTAAATAAATGCAAAATTACATATATGTATATTATATATAATATATAATAGTCTTAATATATATATAAAGGAGGGCTCACGTGGGCCACCATGGAAATGGCCATGATCATTCCTATTATAGGAACAATCGATGGCTATTCTCATTGGCCAAAGGATATTTCCTATTAAGGAATGGTCGATGGTTGATGGCCCCTCTTACGATCAACCAACTCATGGTCAGCCTACGGAGCGTCAGTCGACTCATGGTTAGCCAACGAGGCAGTGATCGACTCATGGTCAGCCAATGGGGTGTCGACCGACCCCCTCTTATGGTCGACTGACTTATAGTCAACTGACTCATGGTTGGTCCACTTATGGTTGGTCGATGAATTTTTTTTATTTTTATTAACTTATTTAAATAAATAAATATATATATATATATATAATATAAATATATATTATATAATATAAAATATAATAATTATTTTAATTATTAAAAATATTATTATATAAAAAGTTTGATTAAATATTTAAATAAATATCTAAATAAATTAAATTAAAAATATCAAAATTAGGTCCGAGGTGTAGACCAATTGGTTCCCCAAAACACCGTAAGGGGGCCGGAGGTCCAAGGTTCAAATATTGGGCCTCGTTGGACTGAATGTTTTTCCCTTTATAGGTGCTTTTAGTGGCGTAAAAGGTTTAAAATGATCATGGCATGCAGGTTATAGGGGTGGACTGCATGGAGATCTGTGTAGCGGCTTTCAAGGTGGACAATGCAGAATACTGTGGTGGCCATAAAATATGGACAGCCTATTCGGATTCATGGCAGCTACCAATTCCAACATGTAAAAAAAAAAATTATCAAAATTAATTAAATATTTAGTTAAACATATAATAAAACCTTCTAAAATATATATTTAAGACCCTATAGATCAAAAATAATTAATTAAATTTTTGTTAAAGTTCAAAAAACAACAATAAAATACCAAAACTAGGACCTGACTTAGACGACACAAAAAATTTTAAAGACACTTTTGGAAGGTGAGATAGGCCTGAGAAGGACCCAAGGACCTAGAAATTTATTGAATGGAGGTAGACTAGGGCAAAAATGTAGGGGACTCATAGGACACAAAAAAAAAACTAGGGGTAAAACAAGTTGGATTTCAAGGATCCAAAAACAACACAACATTAATGTCAAATGCATTGCATTATTTAAAAAATAAAAAAGAATAAGAAGAAATTTTTGCACAAAAGCAAAGAGAGTTTCAAAAGCACTTACCTTTTCAAAGCATGCACCTGCTCTCGCAACCGCATCCACTCCATCCATCTCCATAGCCTCCACTCACTCCACTCCACTTCACTCTACTCCACTCCCTCTGTAGCACCCTAAAATTGGTGCAGTAAACCTTAGAAAATAAATAAAATTACCTTAGTAATAATTCAAATTCAAATTTTAACCCCAAAAACACTCCCAACAACCTACTACCCGTTTCCTCGTTTTATGTGCCATTTTTAGAGTTTGTTTCATCCGTTGGACGATATTGTCTCCCATCAGACGATATCACCTCAAATCGAACAATTTCGACTAGAGCAGAACGTCCAGCCAATTTCGTCCCAAAACTGATTTTTCATAATTAGCTTCTGTTTCAACGACGTCTCTAATTTGGGCAGAAGCGTGTCTATGCCATTAGAGACCTCCCCCATTGGAGATCTTCCAGATTAGGATGATCTCCAACCTCCTAACCTCCCTCCTAAGCCTATTTAAACCTTAGGACCCCCCTTGACATCCCCCTGGCTGAAATTTCCTATAACACGAGTTCTACATGCATTAGACCATCTTAAATCACCATTTGCTTTCATATTTTTCTAAGTTTGTTTGCAGGAACTTCATTGTTTTTCAGCCAGAGCAAGCTCAGATCGTCACAGACGATCCTGTCCAATTCGATACGATTTCATACCAATCCAAGATGATTTCGACTGTAGTCAAATTTGGGGGCAATCAGTGCCCTGAGTTTGCATTCTTTCTCCATTTTTTATTGTTTTGATTTGCATTAGTTAAACTTATTATTATTTTGCATCCCGGAGTTCACCCATATAGTTTTAATGCATAATAAAATCATAAATTGTCATTAAATCATTGTAATGCACTCGTGTTTTTGTTTATTATTATCATTTTAACATTATTACTGTCATTCTACATCATTGCCCTCTGTTGGCATAGCTGCATTTTCTGTATTTTATATCTATTTCTCTGATTGTAGGTCTCTGATGAATTCATCTAACGAATTCGTCAGATCTCAGACGATCCTGTCAGATCAGATACGATCCTGTCAAATTCCAGATGATCTTGACTGCTTCAAAAATCAGAACGTCCATCAGACATCCGGAACCATGTATGGATTTCTTCACTTAATTATTCTTTGTGTTTTTTGTTTAAATCTATTTTTTGTCTTCATTTAACTTGCATTTTCATAATATAACAACTTAGATTCATCTGGCCAAACCTAGGACTTGGATGTTTAAAGCTAAAATTGAACACATTAAACTCATTCCCAACCTAGGCGTGGAAAATGCCACTAAACGTTTCCTGGTGAACCCCACCATCTATCGAAAAATCACCTTAATACCCCTCCCTTGAGAGGCGGGACCTTCAAAGGACCTCTCAGTCTAAGGTATTGTCCCATCCTTTTCCCATCCTCCTTTCGGGCACAGATCCTTTAGCCTGAAGGTAAGGATGCAAAAACTTTGGAACGATACATTTTGGTGAACCCGACGTGAAACTAAAACCTTTTGAAAACAAAAAAAAAAACAAAAAAACATAGATGGATTTAAAATCATTAGAAAACTACTAAGTTGCATATCATGTCTAGATGGTAGCTCCTAAGAAAATCCTAGTTGTCACTATAAATGTTGAAAACCAATTAGCAGCCATAGAAGTTAATTATGTGCTTAGTGTGCCTAAAATAGATAGAAACCAACTTTTGTGGAAAGAACTTGATAGGAGACTAGGTATCATTTCATCTAGATCAACCAAACTTAAACAAATCAAGAGGATTGCCCTAGATAGGATCCTGGATCCTCATCAACTCATTTTTTATCATGAACTTTAGAGAGCCTGCCATAGGTGGTTAGCTTATAAGAGAGCTCTTGTGTCTTCAAAATTGTTCACCTTCGAGGAATACCTCGAGAACGCAGTTGTTATACACCAATTCCTAGGTTGTGTAGAAGATCAAGAGGTCATTCTTACGGATAGGGAAATATGGAATAGAGTTCCTAGAGCTATGTTATATCGAGAGTATTGCCACAAACTTTATTTCTACCAACCAGAATTTGAGACAGATAATATCACTATAGCACTTTTTGTCAAATTCTTGAAAGAAAATTTTCAATTTGAAGAAGAACACTTCATGACTCCTAAAGAACTCGATCCCATTAATGATATTTATAAATTGTTTATAGAAAACTAGATCATTTCTTTCATTATTATTATTTCTTGCATTTAGTGTGTTGTTTGTTATCTTTATAATATTGTTACAAAAACAAGAAAAATTAAAAACATAACAAAACCAAAACATTTTTTTTTTTTACTATAGTAGGTATATAATTAAAATATATACCTCTTAATATTGTTGCATATATATATATATACAAGTATATATATATTTGTTGAAATCTAAATTTAAGCACAATGCCTAGACTTAGGAATGGTAAACAAATTGAAGAAGAAGAAGATTGGTTAGGAGACAAAACAAAAAACCCAAATGTCCTTCCTGAGGATTCAATTTCGAAAGGAGAAACTCTAGAACAGCCAGAAGATGAGCTGGCTGAAGAAAATGAACAACAAGAAAATCTTAAAGAGGAAGGATCCTCATCCCCTAGAATGGCTCCAGATGGAACTATTGCTTTTGATAACTTAGATCATTTCTGGAAATTTTTCAATAATAACATTGGTGCTCTTAATATGGCAGTTTGTATTGATAGAGGACAAATTAGTGACACTCAAGTAGCCATGGAAGATATGTTTAACATACACACTAATCCCTTGTCCTTTGTTGATCAAGAAAGTGATAAGGCTGGCCCATCCAATAGAGATATGGTCACTATGATTCAGAACATGCAAAAACAATAGGTTACCCAAACCCCTAAGGAACCTGTTATTGAGCCTAAAATCATTCCCACACAAAAGAAACCTTCATTCACTGATTTATTTTTCCAAACTATTGATCAATATGCTTCAAATCGACAAAAACCTAAAATGAAGCCAAACACCAATTTTCAACAATCGAGGATACAACATAATACAACTTCAAAACTTCTTCATAACACCCTTTCTACCAACAATTTACACAATAGCAATATAGCATCTAATCTTCATGTCCCTCCATCATATGCTCACAAATCCCATATTAATACCCTACCGAACCAATATGGTGGGCAAACCAAGAATCTGGAAGCCATGGTGAAACACTTAGCTTCGCGTATGGACCAGATAGATCCCTACCGTCCCTCGTACAATTATCGAGAGATGTGTAGTCAACCTTTGGATCCCATAGTTGTAGCACAACCATACCCTAAACACTTTCCCATGCCTGTCTTGCTTATATATAAAGGAACTGAAGATCCCATAGAGCATCTTCGCATGTTTAGGATAGCATGTCATGATATATCACATGATGACTTGCTATTACTAAAAATGTTCCCGAAAAGTTTAGGAGGAATGGCATTAGAGTGGTACTATCAATTGCCCACTCATTATTTGAGAAATTTTGAAGAAATAGCTGAATATTTTGTCCATCAATTTAGTGCCTACATCAAGAGGCACGTCACCATTAAAGATTTGTACAACTTAAAACAAGACAAAGATGAATGTTTTGTTGATTTCTTAGCTAGATGGAGGCAGTTGACAGGAAAACTGCACTTTGTGCTACCTTATAGGGAAATGTTGGATATTTTTATCAATAATTTGCAAGAACAAATATCCTATGAGTTATCAACTGCTACTTTAACCACCTTCGATCAAGCTATAGACTTAGCTCGAAGAGTGGAAGATGCTCTCATTAGGAGAGGTCACCTCAAAAAGAAAGATGATGAGAAAACATCCAGAAATCAGTATAAAAACAAACAAGTTGTAGGTGACGAAGTCACTGATAGTAGAAATGTTGCTAATATCAATACAACGAAGACAACAGAAAAAATTATATTAAAACCTCCTGATAAACCTCCTCGAGAATTTACTAGACTCAATCAACCATTATCAACTATTTTAGCTCAATTACTAGCACGAGGTTTGATTCAATTACCAGCTATTCGGGAACCTGATCCAACTATACCCGGATACAAAGCTGATTTACATTGTGATTTTCATAGAGGACCTGGACATGCTACAAACTCTTACAAAAGATTGAAACATAAAATACAAGATCTGATTGATAATAATGAAATGGAGGTGCAAGCCTTCCAACCTAAACAAAATGCTCCTAATAACGCTCAAAATACCATTCCCCAAAATCAGAATCAAAATGCTAATCAATCATTAGATATATTTCAACATCCTTTACCAAAACATGGTAAATAAGTGGCCAATCAAATCGAACATCATAATGTTCCCCCTCCTACCCGATATGTAGGGACTATTAGCGGACAATTATCTATTCAGGATCCTCAAATATTTGGCACAACTTTATCCATGGTCACGACCCAACCCCTACATAATATTCAAACTCCCGATCCTAGTGATGTAGAGTCGGATACTGAAATTGAAATAAACATCACCTCAAATCAATCGAATAGTTCTAAAAATGAATCAGACCTATTCAACCTATCACAGATGCTATGGTTCCAGAAGAACCATTTCCTAGAAGAGTTACTACTTGACCCTCTTCTAATCAGTTCCTTCCTAATGAACAAGCCATAAACGCTCAACCAAGACCAGTTCAGCGTCTTCAATATAACATTGTAGGTACCATCGGAGTTGTTACCAGACAATAGGCTCAAAACTCTCAATAGGATCAAACTCAGAATGATGGATCAGCTCCATTTGTTTTGAAAAATCCCAATAAATGGAATCATATGTCTAATGTTCAACCTAAGCCTCCTTACAATATTAATGAACAATTATCCAATACTACAGCTAGAATTTCCCTTTTGGACTTGTTAAGATCTTCTCCTATCCATAGGGATGAATTAATGCTCACATTAAGCCAAATTATGGTGCCACAAAATATTCAACCCAAAGCCATGTCCAATACTATCATCATTCGAGAGGTCGATTGTATTGACTTCCGGGATAAAGATATCCCACAACATAGTTTACATAAGGATAACCCCTTATATATTATTGCCCTAATTGGAGATGTAGCTGTTAAAAGAGTCCTGATTGATAATGGTTCATCTTTAAACATATGCAATTTTGACTTCTACCAAATATTTGGCTTTAGAAGTGATGAAATGAAAAAAATGGATATGATTATCAAAGCTTTCAATGATGAGACACAAGAAACGTGTGGAGTCATTACTATACCCTTACAAGTTGGTCCTCGAACCCTAAATACAATCGTGTTTATTGTACATTGCCCAACATCATACAATATACTTTTGGGTCGCCCTTGGATCAATGCGATGCGAGCGGTTCCCTCCACTTTACATCAGTGTGTTAAATTTGAATTTAAAAATTAGTTGGTCACTATCCATGGTGACCCTAGACCCTTTGATATGTGTGCTTTGGCAGAACCTGTTGGAGTGCAATTTTGCCCCGCTTTGTCATTCACACATCCTAATTCTTATTTTTCATCTAAACGTGTGAAACACACACCCATAACATCATCTACCCCATCAACTACACCTATACATTTAACTCAACCATCTTCTGAACAAACCACACTAGAACCTCAACAAGATCTTAAATCCACAACCAATCCTTCATGTTCCATCCCTATAATTTCAAAACCTATAGACCAATTTATTAACACCTCCATATTATCTACATCTATCATACCTTCCACATCTAAAGATATAGGGAATGATCCTTCTACATCTTATGCTCTTTCTGATGAACTTTTACCGAATTTATCTAAAATTTTAATATAAAAAAAAACAAATGCTTCTATGCAAGATTCACTTATTTTAAATAATTTACCGCCATCTCCTTGTACTTTGGGCCTCCCACAACCTATGGTAAGTACTTACCAAGTCGGGAGTTGTGCTTTTATTTATAAAGGATATGATTGGGGAAGAATACCCCAAAACATCAAGACGCATTGTGATGGATATGCTCGATGCTATTTTGCTAATGAATATATTAAAGCTAAACCTATAATGCTTAAAATGGGATATAAAGGGAAAGGCTTGGGACCTTTCCAAAATGGTATGAAAGAACCTATCAAGGTAGAACCATGGCCCGCCCGATGTGGTGTGGGCCTGTTTCCTAGTAAGGGTCAACCCTTCCCTTTTGAAGGTGATGATCAACTCATATGTTATCAAGATTATCTAGATAAACAATATTCTTTGTGTCCAAATAATAATCCCTTTACATGCAATATGATATCCATAGCTTACCCTGGATTGATTGTTGAATCCGATGATGAGTTGGAAGGAGATGTTTTCCACGATGTCTCCGTTGAAGAGTTGTTACACAATGGTTTTTATTTTGATGGTTCTATACCTACTATAGCCCAACTTGAGGCCACGACTCCTCAAGATGAATTATCCAAGTTAACCTTAAAAGAATTACAAGAATTGGGCATCTCACCCGCCCCACCTAATTTTGAAAGAGATCTACACATGGAAGTAGAAAATGTCATTAAAGTTAACATTGGAACTAAGGATAATCCCCACATAATCAATATTGGATCAGAATTAAGTCAAGAAAAACAAAATGAATACATTGCATTTCTTAAAGATTATGATGTCTTTGCTTGGACATATGAAGACATGCCAGGTCTGGACCCTTTTGTAGTCATGCATCATCTAGTAGTCCATCCGAATGCTAAACCTGTTAAACAGAAACTTAGAAAAATGCATCCCAAAGTGGCCTTGCTAGTCAAAGGGGAGTTAGAAAAACTCCTGAATGTTGTTTTTATACAAGCTATTGATTATGCTAAATGGATCTCAAATGTAGTTCCAGTCACCAAGAAAGAAGCTACCAAAGTTAGAGTTTGCACAGACTTTAGAGATATTAATGTTGTCTGCCCTAAAGATGATTTTCCTCTTCCAAACATGGATCAAATCATTGACTTTACTATTAGGAGTGGAATGATGTCCCTAATGGATGGATTTTTCGGCTATAATCAGATCAGGATAGCTCCTGAAGATTAGGCTAAAACAGCCTTTATTACCCCTTGGGGTACCTTTTGTTGGAAAGTGATGCCATTTGGTTTAAATAATGTAGGTGCAACATATCAACGAGCCATGACTTATATCTTTCATGATATGATGCATGATATCCTACATGATTATGTAGATGATATTATAGCTTGCTCTATTAATGAAGATGATCATTTAGATGATTTAAGAAAAGTATTTAATCGATTAAGAGAATACCTTATTCGATTAAATCCAGCCAAATGTATATTCGGAGTCAAGTCCAGTAAACTATTAGGGGTTTTAGTTTCTTTACATGGTATCGAAATTGACCCTCTCAAGATTGCGGCTATCACTGATATGCCCGCACCTACCAATATATTTGAGTTATGAAGTTTACAAGGTAAACTTCAAGCCATCCGTCACTTCATCAATAAGCTGGCAAAAAAAATTGGTCCCTTTCTTAAGCTCCTTAAGAAAGATGTCCCTTTTAATGATGCAGGAGCATCCGAAGACAGTAGAGCAATCTTGCATCTTCCAAAAAAATTTCAAATTTTTCTAAGTTCTTTGCACTTTGATCTATTTATTTTCAGTATTGGGGAAGGTTTTGTAGAGCAATATTCGGTTTGGAGAAGTTTTGTAAGGCAAGGGGAGGAGAGGTCACGAAATCGCGACATGTCACGATTTTGCGACATGTCGAAATCGTGACCTCGAAAGCTGTTGTGTAACTTTGGCGGGTTTCGTCGCGATATCACGACGTCGCGATATCGTGACAATATTGCAAAGGCAGAGGAAAGGAGCTTCAGTCGTCGCGATATCGCGACAGTATTGCAACGTAGAGAAAAAGGGCTTCAGACATCGTGGTATCGTGACGTCACGATATCATGACGGTCTTCAGAGCAAGGCGGAGGAGAAGAGTCCTGTCGCGATATCGTGACAGTCGCGATATCGTGACCCATCGCGATATCGCGACCAGTCAGAGGCCGCCACGTGGCATGATTCCAAGATAGCATTGAAGGCTAAAGTAAGGCGGGAAACATTACAAAAGACTTCAGCAAAGTGAAGGCTAAGGGGGAAGAGGGGGTCACGAAATCGCAACATGTCACGATTTCGTGACCCCAAAGAGCTTGGCTTAGAGGAGGCGCTTCCGATCGCGATATCGCGACATGTCGCGATTTCGTGACCTATCGCGATATCGCGGCCAAGTGAAATCAAGACCAAAAGGGAATGAGCCGACGACCGGGCAAGGCCGATTTTGACACGTGGACAGCCACGTGTATCAAAACGGTTATAAAGGGTACGTGTATCAAATATATTACGACATGGAGAAGGCATGGCCAGATTTACAGGCGGTCGGCTACGTGCATGAAAACAAAGATGAAGGAGGTGAAGTGTCGGCCACGCATTCTTTTATTATTATTTCTGGCAACACAACCATTATAGGTGATGGCTTAATGGAGGAGACAACAGTGCAGAGGACGGTCAGAACAATGCGGCCGGTGCAGGGAGGCCATCAATGCTAGTGCCATGGTAGATCGGGCAGATTGCCATTTAAGACTGAAATTTTGAAAAACCCAGGGAGGGGGAAAATTTGAATTGAATTTTTTTTAGGCGGGGCATTAATTGCCTAGAGGATCGGGGCCTCGATAAAAACCCGAAAAATTGTAATGGAAGGGATGGTGAGTTCGGGATTAAGGGGGAGAGCTGTATGCCTGGAAAGAGGACTGTAAAAACTGTATTAAGCAATTTAATTGAAAAATTACTGTGAACTTTGTTGTGTGAATCTCGGCTTGCCATCAAGTGGTATCAGAGCGGGAGCTCCTGAGCGTGTAACAGATCACCGGAGAGAGGCAGTTACACCAGGATCTATGGAAGGATTTAAAAAAATATATATAATGCCTCCACGAAGAAACCGTGGTGGAGTAGGAAATGTGGTGCCGGTCGAAGACTTCCGAGCCTTGCAGAGACAAGTTCAAGCCCTGCAAGCAGAGTTACGCAGAAGGCACGAGCCCGGAAGGGATGAGGAAAGTGAAGACGAAGTTGAAGAAGAAGACCAATCTGAGGAAGAAGAAGAGGTTGTGGATCCTGCACAAGCCAGGTTGTACAAGGCCATCTCTCAGATTGGAAAGCAACCAAAAATGGAGGTTTCTACATACTCGAGAAACCTAAATCCAGAAGAGGTGATTGACTGGATAAATGATTTAGAAGAGTATTTCGAATATGAGGAGGTTGAAGACCCTAACCGGGTCAGATTTGCTAAGACCAAGTTAAAGGGTCATGCCAGCATTTGGTGGAGGGGAATACAGTTGGAGAGGAACAAAAGAGGGAAGGAGAGAATAACAAGATGGGATAGAATGGTGGAAAAACTGAAAAGACAGTTTATTCCGACAGACTATGAGTTAGATCTGTTAAGAAAAATGCAGAGTTTGAGACAGACGAACAAAACTGTCCAAGAGTACACCGAGGAGTTTTACAAGATTTCTATTAGAACTGGGCATTTAGAGGCAAACAAAGAAAAGGTAGCCCGTTATATCAATGGGTTGAGGCTCGGCATCCAGGAAGAGCTGAGCCTAGTTCGGGTAAGCACCATTGAGGATGCTTACCAGCTTTGCCTTAAAGGTGGAAGAAAAACCGAATAGGCGGTTTGAAGGCAAGCAAAGAGGAAGGGGCCATGGTGGAAGAACTGGTGGGAGAACAGTGGAGAAAAGTATAAAGACCCAAAGAAGACTGGTGAAGCCAGTGGTAACCAGGATCAAAGGGAAGAGGATGTTTATCCGCCCCGAGATCAGAACAGCTACCCAAGAGGACGGGGTGGATCTGGACGAGGATTTGGAAGAGGAGTATTTCATGGGACATGTTTCCACTGTGGTGAAGAAGGACATCGGGCATTTGAGTGTCCACAACATCGAGAAAGGACGAACAAGAGGCCTGAGGGTCCAGCCAGGGCTGCTGTGGCAGAGGAAGATGTTGAGTCTGAACATTTCGAAGAAGCGGAGAGAGGGGAAGCAATGATTGTAAGAAGAGTCCTGTTGAATGAGGAGAAGGACACAGATCAGAGAAGAAGTTTATTCCGCACCAGATGTAAGTGTGCGGGCAAAGTTTGCAATATTATTATTGATAATGGTAGCACGGATAACCTGGTTTCAAAAGAAATGGTTACAAAGCTACAGTTGGAGAGGAAGAAGCACCCGCATCCATACCGGGTCGCATGGTTACAGAAGGACCATAGAGCTTTGGTCAATGAGCAGTGCTCCGTTAAATTTAATATTGGAAATTATTGTGATGAGGTCCTATGCGACATCCTGCCTATGGATGCTTGCCATATGTTGTTGGGGAGGCCCTGGCAGTTTGACCGGAGTGCAGTGCATGATGGCCGTGCCAACACCTACTCATTGACAAAGAATGGTGTACGCCACAAATTAAAGCCCTTAAAGGAAGCGGGTGAAAAGGTATGTAACAACTCCATAATCTGTTTAGTTGAAGGGAGAAAGTTCTTGGACGGGTTGAAGCATGAACATTTATGTTATGCAATAATCCCTAGAGTTAGGGAGAAGGAATGCCAGGATACCCCAGCAGAAGTCCTAGATCTGCTAGAGGAATTTCCAGATATTGTGTCTGATAATGTGCCTGAGGGTTTACCCCCAGTAAGGAAAATCAGCCACCATATAGATTTGGTGCCAGGATCGAGTTTGCCAAATAAGGTCGCACACGTAATGACGCCTATAGAGACTGAGGAGTTAAACAAGCAGGTCCAGGAATTGTTGGAGAAGGGATTGATTTGGGAAATTTTGAGTCCATGCATAGTACCTGCAGTGCTGGCACCAAAGAAGGATGGAGAATGGAGAATGTGTATAGATTCACGGGCCATCAACAAAATCACTATCAAATACAGATTCCCGTTGCCAAGGATGGATGATATCATGGACTGTTTAAGTGGAGCTGAGTACTTCTCGAAGATTGACCTAAAAAGTGGTTATCATCAGATCCGTATCCGAGAGGGAGATGAGTGGAAGACAGCCTTCAAGACAAGAGAAGGCTTGTATGAGTGGTTGGTCATGCCATTTGGGCTGTCCAATGCACCTAGTACCTTCATGCGGCTGATGAATGAAGTACTAAAAGAGTTTCTAGGAAAGTTTGTCATTGTTTATTTAGATGATATATTGATCTTGAGCAGAACACTGGAGGAACACCTGGTGCATATCAGGAGGGTTTTTGAAAAGCTGCGGGAAGAGCAGTTATTAATAAATCCGAAAAAGTGTAATTTTGTCAAGAAAGAGTTAGTATACCCGGGGTTTGTAATCTCAAAGAAGGCCTAAAAATGGACCCAGAGAAGGTGAGAGCCATCATCGAATGGCCTACCCCAAGAAGCACAACCGAAGTAAGATCATTTCATGGTCTAGCCAACTTTTACAGGAAGTTCATAAAGAACTTCAGCAGCATTTGTGCACCTCTCACATAAACAATGAGGGGGGATAAAAAAGAGTTCAAGTGGACATTAGGGGCTGAAAGGAGCTTTGATGCATTAAAGAGAAAGGTCACAGAACAACCTGTTTTAGCACTCCCAGACTTTGACAAGGTATTTCGGTGGACTGTGATGCCAGTGGCAGTGCAATAGGGGCTGTACTGAGTCAAGGAGGCAGACCAGTTGCTTATTTCAGTGAGAAGCTAAATGATGCTCGGAAAAAGTATTCAGTTTATGACCAAGAATTTTATGCTATAGTTCAGGCTCTAAAAAAGTGGAGACACTATTTATTGCCAAAGGAGTTTGTTCTATTTACTGACCATCAGGATTTACAATACATTAACAGTCAAACAAAACTAAATCAAAGGCACATGAAATGGGTGGAGTTCCTCCAAAGTTATACCTTTGTGCTGAAGCACAGAAGTGGGAAATCAAACAGAGTTGCAGATGCCTTGAGCAGAAGGCAGACTTTACTGATTAAACTGACAGTGGAAGTAGTGGGATTTGAAGAACTGAAGGGTTTGTACCCCGAAGATCCAGATTTTGCGGAAGCCCTGGACGGCTTGCTCGATACATTGCATTGTGGACAGGACAAAATGGTTGGATTTCTTAATCCAAGATGGAATGTTGTTCAAAGGAAGTAAATTATGCATTCCTAGAAGTTCCATGCGGGAAAACTTAATCAAAGAAAAGCACAGCGGAGGACTGGCTGGGCATTTTGGTCGGGATAAGACCATTGCCCTGGTGGAGGAAAATTACTACTGGCCACAACTTCAAGCAAGATGTGCGGAAGTTTGTGCAAGGTTGCGGAATATGCCAGATGGCAAAAGGTGTAAGGCAAAACACAGGACTGTACCAGCCATTACCTATACCTGAGAGGCCATGGGAGGACATAAGCATGGATTTTATTCTTGGATTACCGAGAACACAGAGGGGAAATGACTCTGTATTTGTGGTGGTTGACCGATTCTCCAAAATGGCACATTTTATTCCCTCGAGAAGACAAGTGATGCAGTTCACATTGCAGGGTTATTCTTCAAGGAAGTGGTACGACTTCACGGTCTACCAAGAAGCATAGTTTCTAACAGAGATACAAAGTTTGTTGGGTATTTCTGGAGAACTTTGTGGAAGAAGTTGAAGACAGATCTGAAATTCAGTTCTGCATACCACCCATAGACTGACGGACAGACAAAGGTGGTGAATAGAAGCCTAGGTAATTTTTTGAGATGCTTGATAGTAGATCAACCCAAGGGATGGGATTTAGTTTTACCGCAGGCGGAGTTTGCGTATAACAGTTCAGTCAATAAGAGCACCAATAAATCTCCATTCCAGATAATATACGGGAACAACCCAAGAAATGTGTCTGAACTGAGAAAGTTGGACAAGAGAGAAAAGTGCAGTGTCGAGGCAGAAGAATTTGCAGAACATATGAAAAGTCTGCATGAAGAAGTAAGGAAACAAATTATAAAAATGAATACTCAATATAAGACAAGGGCAGACCAGAAGCGGCGGTTCAAGGAGTTCAAAGTAGGAGATGAGGTCATGGTGCATCTCAAGAAGGAGAGATTTCCTGCCAAGACTTATAACAAATTGAAGATGAAGAAATTTGGGCCATGCAGAATACTGGAGAAACGGGAGTCAAGAAATGCATATGAAGTAGAATTACCAAATTGGCTTGACATTTCACCTATTTTTAATATTTCAGATTTAGTGGAATATCATGAAGGGGAAAGTACAGAGGTACCAAGTGCAGAATTGTGGCAAATTCCAGCATCTACTCCAACCACCAACGAGATTGAGGAGATATTAGACACTCGTGAGGGCAGAAGCACCAGAAATAGACAGTATTCTGAATACTTGGTAAAGTGGAAGGGCAGGCCTGTTGAAGATGCGACTTGGTTGTCGAAAATGGAGGTTGACCGCCTGGGTCTTCCCCCAACAAAGCAGAAGTGAGGGTCACTTTTAATTTACCCCGGGTGTCTGATGCAGGAGCATCCGGAGACAGTAGAGCAATCTTGCATCTTCCAAAAAAATTTCAAATTTTTCTAAGTTCTTTGCACTTTGATCTATTTATTTTCAGTATTGGGGAAGGTTTTGTAGAGCAATATTCGGTTTGGAGAAGTTTTGTAAGGCAAGGGGAGGAGAGGTCGCGAAATCGTGACATGTCATGATTTCGTGACATGTCACGAAATCACGACCTCGAAAGCTGTTGTGTAACTTTGGCGGGTTCTCACGACGTCACGATATCGTGACAATATTGCAAAGGCAGAGGAAAGGAGCTTCAGTCGTCGCGATATCGCGACGTCACAATATCACGACAGTATTGCAACGTAGAGAAAAAGGGCTTCAGACGTCGCGATATCGCGACGTCATGATATCGTGACGGTCTTCAGGGCAAGGCGGAGGAGAAGAGTCCTATCGTGATATCGCGACAGGTCACGATATCACGACCAATCATAGGCCGCCACGGGGCATGATTCCAAGATAGCATTGAAGGCTAAAGTAAGGCGGGAAACATTACAAAAGACTTCAGCAAAGTGAAGGCTGAGGGGGAAGAGGGGGTCACAAAATCATGACATGTCACGATTTCGTGACCCCAAAGAGCTCGGCTTAGAGGAGGCGCTTTCGGTCGCGATATCGCGACATGTCGCGATATCACGACCAAGTGAAATCAAGACCAAAAGGGAATGAGCCGACGACCGGGCAAGGCCGATTTTGACACGTGGACAGCCACGTGTATCAAAACGGTTATAAAGGGTACGTGTATCAAATATATTGCGACATGGAGAAGGCATGGCCAGATTTACAGGCGGTCGGCTACGTGCATGAAAACAAAGATGAAGGAGGTGAAGTGTCGGCCACGCATTCTTTTATTATTATTTCTGGCAACACAACCATTACAGGTGATGGCTTAATGGAGGAGACAACAGTGCAGAGGACGGTCAGAACAATGCGGCCGGTGCAGGGAGGCCATCAATGCTAGTGCCATGGTAGATCGGGCAGATTGCCATTTAAGACTAAAATTTTGAAAAACCCAGGGAGGGGGAAAATTTGAATTGATTTTTTTTTAGGCGGGGCATTAATTGCCTAGAGGATCGGGGCCTCGATAAAAACCCAAAAAATTGTAATGGAAGGGATGGTGAGTTCGGGATTAAGGGGGAGAGTTGTATGCCTGGAAAGAGGACTGTAAAAAAAAAAGTATTAAGCAATTTAATTGAAAAATTACTGTGAACTTTGTTGTGTGAATCTCGGCTTGCCATCATTTAATTGGGATGACGAATTTAAGGAAGCTTTTGAAATTCTCAAACAATACCTCCTTAACCCACCTGTGCTTTCATCGCCTATACTTGATCGCCCGTTTATCCTGTATATTTCAGCTTCAGCTTTTGCTTTAGGAGCTATGTTAGCTCAGCTTGATGATGAGAAAAGAGAACATGCTAATTATTACATTATCAAAACCCTCATCCGTTATGAAACCCGCTACACAACATTAGAAAAATTATGTCTAGCAGTCGTATTTTCTACACAAAAATTATGCCATTATATGCTCAGTCAAAAAACATACATTATTGCTAAATCTGATCCCTTGTGGTATCTCATGAGTCGACCTTATTTATCTGGTCGTACAACAAAGTGGGTTCTTGCGCTAAGCAATTTTGAACTCACGTTTATAGGACATAAGTCTATTAAGGGTCAAATCATAGCAGATCAGTTAGCTGCTGCACCCTTAGAGTCCACCCATCCCCTTGTCATTGAGTTTTCTGACGAATGCCTTAAACTGGAGGTAGATCATTCAGAGCAATGGTCCTTATACTTTGACAGAGCTTGATGCATGAGTGGGGCTAGTGTGGGTATTATTTTAATATCACCAAAAAAACATCTTATACCTTTGTCCTTCAAATTAACATTTGCTTGCACTAATAGTACTGCTGAATACGAGGCTCTAATCCTTGGATTACGAGCTGCCTTGGCATTAAAAATCAAACATCTGCTAGTTTTTGGTGATTCTCAACTTGTTATAAACCAAATTAATGAATTTTATCAGACCAAAGATGATAAATTATGCCCATATAAAGCATATGTTTTATAATTAATATCTCTATTTGATAAAGTTACCTTGGAAGCTATTCTGCGAACTAGCAACTATGCAGCTGATGCTATGGCCACAGCTGCATCTCTTCTGCCCTTGGAGTTAGATGCTGAATATGCCACCATCATTATTCATCGACTCTAGGAACCCGCTTCAAATAAGTCATGTTTAGAACCTTTGGATGTGTTTCTAATCAACGAAACTACTCTTGAACCTTGGTATACAGATATATTTGATTTTCTTTAAAATGGGACTTTCCCTGCCAATTCTAATAGAAACTAGCATCGGTTATTACGTAGACGAGCAAGTCGATTTGTAATAATTGGCAATACTTTATATAGGAGATCTTTTGAAGGTATCCTATTGAGATGTTTGAATCTAGAAGAATCCAAATCAGCTTTAAGTGAATCCCACGATGGATCTTGTGGAGGACACTTCAGTGGTAGTGTCATTGCTAAAAAGCTCCTTAGGATAGGATACTTTTGGCCTACCATGGAAAATGATGCACATGATTATGTGTGCCATTGCGACAAGTGCCAGAAACATGTTGACCTTGTCCATGCGCCTACACAAGAGCTACAGGATTTTTCATCTCCTTGGCCCTTTTCAAAATGGGGCTTAGACATTATTGGCAAAATTAATCCTGTGTCATCTAATGGACACAAATTCATCATAATCGTCACTGAGTATTTCACGAAGTGGGTTGAGGCTATGCCTTTAGCTTCCTACACTGGAACACAAGTCTCTAAATTTATTTTTAATCAAATTATTTATAGGTTTAGAATTCTTGTGAATCTCATCTCAAACAATGGAACTTGTTTCAAAAATAATGTTAAGAAATTATGCCAAAAATATAAGATTCAACATCGCTGGTCCACTCTCTATTATCCTCAGGGTAATGGTCAAGCAAAAGCATCTAACAAAACCTTAATCAAAATTCTTAAAATATTGGTCAATAAATCTGGCCATGACTGGCACATTCAATTATATCCAGCTTTGTGGGCATATCGCACTAGCGTTCGAACTCCCACTGGAACTTCACCTTTTGTCTTGGTTTATGGTGCTGAAGCTATTTTTCCCTTTGAATTAGAAGTTCCTTCTTTGGCTCTACTACTTCAAGACACTGAAGTAGGATATGAATATCAAGTTGACAGACTCAGTCAGCTGGAACTCCTAGATGAAAAGCACATCAATGCTTTGGAGCATCTTCGTGCCTACCAAAACAAGCTTAATAGATCATATGCCAAGAAAGTTCGTCATCGATCCTTTGAGATCGGTGACCTTGTTTTAAAGGAAAATCAAAAAAATACTAATGCAACTGAAGACCTTAAAGGTAAATTTGAGCCCAACTGGCTTGGACCATATATTATCACTACTAAATTTGAATCAGAAGCATACAAATTAGCTACCTTAGATGGTAAATATTTAAAAGAACCTATGAATATTATGCATATTAAGCGATATTACGCATAAAATTTGGTCATTTCATCATTTGTACATATTTTGCATGTTGTCTCATTTTAAAAATATATATAAAACTGTTTAAACAAAAACAAACAAAAAAATAAAAACTAAAAACAGCAATATTATTGACTCTTTTGAAACCAAAATAAAAATAAAAATAAAGAAGAAAGAGAGAGTCAAGATCATCAAACTCATCAAAAATATTTGTTGTATATATTTCTTCTTCAAGTATTGCAGTTATATTTTTAAGTTATTTTGGATAAATTAGCATTTATTTGGAATCCATCACTTTTGCAAATACAAAATAAATATCTTGATTTTATTTGGCATGATTACTAATCTCTCTTATATCAAAGTCCACAAAATTTAATTAAATAAAGTTTAAGCATAGAGAATTGATCTTATTATTTACTTAAACCAAGCATATCTTTTCACAATAAAATGATTATATTTGTAATGTCCATGCTATGCTACATAGTAGAAGTGGTTTCTTGAGCGAAAAGTTTCCCCTGCTATCCTATCATGCACATGGTCTAGAATCTTTGATAATTGGCAAAAATACAAGCTCACCCCTACTCAAAATAAAAATTCCTTGCTCTACAGCCAATCCGAGCAAGTATCCCTAGCATAGGAAGAAAAGAAAAGTTCAAGAAAAAGAGAAAAAGAAAAAAGTTATTTCAACGTTATCTCAAATATCAAGCCAAAATACAAAAGTACAAAAAAAGAAAGAAAAAAAAAAGAGCAAAAGAGAAAAGCAAAAGCAAAAGCAATAAAATCCCTTTCCCTACCCATTGAAAAGAAAATAAGGGTTGATGAGCTTGAATCCCTGGAATTCTCAATTATTCGAAAACTATGAGGTAAGCCCCATAATAGGTGGTTTGTGCCCAACCCGCTTGGCCTTGGGTAACTCCTAGCGTGGTGATATGTCTGTCACATTAGCGACCTTCTTTTGTACAGACCTATGTCTACTTATGGATTAGCTAGCTCTTGATAACCCGACCTACATAGTAGTCTGGTATGGTTATATGCATCTAAATCATGGTTAATGAACACTTATTTGGTTAATTCAAATCACTTGTATCAAATTATCTTGCTCAAAACTGGTAAATGAACAATGCAATTGCACACACATTTGTATTTGAGATATTTTGTGTATCATTATGATAAATCAATATTGGTAATGAACTCACATACGCACATGGGATTCCTTATAAATCTAACTTTTGTCTTTAAGATACTTTGAAATATTTTTGCAAATTGTTTGGAATAATTTCATTTTCTTATTTGAGAACAGTTGTTTAGTATAAAGACAACTACATGCATTATCAAAAATCAAAATCATTTTAAAAAACATGCAATAAAGTTACATTTATATATAACTTTTGACTTTCGCGACGATGGTATAGTTCCAGAACCAAAATTGGAATTTTATGCCTAGCGCAAGTCCTCATCTTCATATTTTCTAACTTTTTTCAAAAAAATTAAAAATCAACCATGCAATAAAACTATTATATTATTTTCTTCTTTGGATTTCGCGATGATGGTATAAGTTTATACCTAAATATTCTATGCCTAGCACAAACCATTGTACCAATTTTATTTTCCATTTATTCAAAATCATAAAAACATGTGACTTAAATCATTATGTTACACAATTATGCTTTAACAACAACGCACATTGTTTCTATTTCATGTCATTATGTCAAAATTCAATTTTGCAATGATGGTATAATTCCTAGGGAATTATTCAAAAATTTTATCACACTTAGGAATTTATGCCTAGCAAAAATCATCTGTAATAAATTTCATGCATAATATTTTCATGGAAATCTGAAAACAAATCCTCATCATCATCATCATTTGCATCATCACAACAAAGTCTTAAGACAGTCTCTTAAGCACTCTTTTACATTTAACAATATTTCTATCATGGGATTAGGTTGACGACCGAGTGAGCGATGACTCCATGAAATGGTCTATAATAGCGACAATGTCCTTTGAAATTATTTTTAAAAGTCCCTTTTTATTTTTATC
The DNA here is from genome assembly GCA_028583015.1 of Wollemia nobilis. NCBI lineage: Eukaryota > Viridiplantae > Streptophyta > Pinopsida > Araucariales > Araucariaceae > Wollemia > Wollemia nobilis. Next base: position 15,230,701 of record JAQPPZ010003356.1, on the reverse strand, counting down.
AAATTATCACATCACAACCACCAATTGTTTACATCAGATTATTTCATTTAAATTTTAAAAGCATCACATTCAAACCATAATATTTCCAAACGACATAATCACATGAATCATCAAATCAATCACACCAAAAAATTAAAGCATCATACAAACACATAAGACAAGTCATATGATCAAAAATATCTCATCTATATATATATCAACAACATCTACATCATCTCAAAATTGGATCGGTATGCCATAATCTGTACCTCGGCATACTCAATCCTCTATCAAAAATAATAATAAGCACTATGTATCAATCTGTGTAGTGCAATCTATAGCAGCTAGCCTTGATAACCCCTTGAGCTCTCAACCTCATCTCCTCCCCTGCCCTGAGGTGGATGAGGTGGCCCCATCGTAGTCCGTGTGGTGCTATGAGTCTTGGACTCTGATCGTGATGATGTCCTCGATGACCTCATCATGATAGGCTCTGCAATATGGGCTGGCAATGGTAATCTTTGCCCCTCTAGTACCATATGGTGGTATAGCGTTTGATAGAATGTGATCTAGGCAATAGCCCATGCTAGGTCCCGAGTGCTCGCCCCTCCGCTCCGTGATCTGAGGCATGTGACCTCATCTCTGAGCTATGTGGCCTCCTCTTGGTGTCGTGCAGCCTCATCCTGCAAGGACTGCACCTAATCCTAGAGATGAACAATATTCACCCGAAGAGTAGCCGTCTCGCTACTCTCTCCTACCTCGACACCCTTGCCCTTATCGGGTGATGGTGGCCTCTCTCTTTATGGAGAAGGGGGTCTCTCTTCCATCCTCTCCCGCTATCGTGGCCTCTGCTGAGCCTATGGCCTCCTTTGCTCTCTCTTGCTGTGACCCTGTGCTGCCTTAATGGCTACCTGGTACCACCTCCCCATCTGATGCACAACTGCATGAATCAGATCCTGAGCCCTCGTCATCTAAGGAGGGCATATGCCTATGTACCAGGAATCATAGCCATCGGCTACCCCTACGTCATACCCATCCACTGGTTGGATCGAGGCATCATCTGTGTCTTGACTCTAGAAGCACTGCATATTTGGAGCCCCACTAATTGTAGTGTTATCCCGGATGGTCCAAGAAAACTCGTAGTCTCTTAGATATGGGATCCCCTATTGTAGACCGAAATACCTCAAAACTCTATCGTAGAGGTGGAGCTCCACCTCTCCCCTCTCCATCCTTAGCCAACAGGTTTGCCTAATGCAAGCCAGCTCCTGTTTGTCCTCGGCCCACCCTGGATGATCTCTCCAAGGCCTCTAAGTGATCTGGTTGGAGACAAGGTCGTCAAGTAGTCTTCAGGACATTGGTAGATCTATTCACCGTTGTGACCATCTCTAGAGCCACTAGTAGAAAACTCGAGGCCTCTCCCCATAATCCCTGTCAGTGGGAGCCCTATCGGCCTCTACACCGTGATGTGCTCCTAGCACCAAACTTGTAGTAGTGATGTCATAACCAGACATCGACCGCCCTTATATATGACCCCATGCAGGATCCTGTACAATCGACATAGTACAAAACTTCCCCAAGCAAACCTGTACCCATGGTCTCTAATGTCATAGACCACATCTGACAGTAGCCATGGTACTCTGCATCCACTCTGATGGCATAGCAATAGACCACCTACCACCCCAGCCAAAACCTGTGTTAGTCTAGATGCCCCAAGCATCTGGCATAGCGACTCGATGTTCACTCTACGCTTCTCTAGGGTGAAGCTCAGATCTCCGCATAGTCACATCATCGCGTGGCCCTGATTGGTTGTGAGAGTTATTAGTCGTCCTTGTATGGGGATCCTCAAAATCCTCCATACATCCTCCAATGTGGGAGTCATCTCCCCTGTCGGTAACCAAAAATAGGAAGAACTTGGATACCACCTCTCTGCTAGGGCTATCAATAGCCCCATATCTGTAGAAACTTGTGGCATATCTGCCACATGCTGCAAGCTAACTTGAGCCAACTGATCTCGCTTTGCCTGAGATAGAGCAACCAAGTCATCCCTCAGCCCGTTGTATTTCCATTCTCTGCTCTTTAGTAATCCTCTCTACAACATAAACAGCAAAACAATAAAAATCATTAATAAAATAGTGATTAAAAATGCAAGTAACACAAGTTCAATTTGAGCAAATTCGTCTCCGATTTTGCAAACCAAAATCGTCCCTTATTTGATGAAATTGTCCCTATTTCACCGATTTCGCCCCTAGATGAAATCGACGATATCAAAACGATTTCAATGAAATCGAGACGATTTTGTCCCGATGACGTCGACGGCCAAAAATGGCCCCGATGCTCAAAAATCATTTAAAATTAATCTAAAAAGCATAAAAAATCAAAATTAAAGCATTCTAAACTAAGTTAGACCCTTACCCATAGCCCGTGTCGGACCTCTATCGATCTGTGCGCTGTCTCGACCATTTTGTTTGCAGAGCTCCAAAAACCAGAAAATGAAAATGAATAGTAACAATGAATTAGGGTTTTTCCCTATTTTTCTTAATTTTATTCAAAAACACTTAACAACATTTTAAAAAAATTTCTTTTCTACATTTTTACCTCAAACGTTCGATTTGGGTAAAAACACGGAGGGGGCACCATAGTAAGCTGTCGTACGATTCGACCAAGAATCGTCGCCTAAAAATGGGAATACTTTTTGCTTTCTCGTAAATCAAGAAGAACTCATATTTAACGCATTTTCTTCAAAAAATTCGCTAAAGAGGGGGCAAAATGTAGCACCCTAAAATTGGCGCAGTAAACCTTAGCAAATAATTAAAATTACCTTAGTAATAATTCAAATTCAAATTTTAACCCCAAAATCGCTCCCAAACCGCCTGCTACCCGTTTCCTCATTTTTTGCACCATTTTTAGAGTTTGTTTTGTTCGTTGGATGATATCATCTCCGATCAGATGATATCGCCTCAAATCGGACGATTTCGTCTAGAGCAGAATTTCTAGCCGATTTCATCCCAAAACTAATTTTTTATAATTAGCTTTTGTTTCAACGACGTCTCTAATCTAGGCAGAAGCATGTCTGCACCATTAGAGACCTCCCCCATTGGATATTTTCCATATTAGGATGATCTCCAACCTCCTAACCTCCCTCCTAAGCCTATTTAAACCTTAGGACCCCCCTTGACATCCCCCTGGCTGAAATTTCCTGTAACACAAGTTCTACATGCATTAGACCATCTTAAATCACCATTTGCTTTCATATTTTTCTAAGTTTGTTTGCAGGAACTTCATTGTTTTTCATCCGAAGCAAGCTCAAATTGTCACAGACAATCCTATCCAATTCGAGACGATTTCATACCAATCCGAGATGATTTCGACTACAGTCAACATTGGGGGTAAACAGTGCCCTGAGTTTGCATTCTTTCTCCATTTTTTACTGTTTTGATTTGCATTAGTTAAACTTATTATTATTTTGCATCCCGAAGTTCACCCATATAGTTTTAATGCATAATAAAATCATAAATTATCATTAAATCATTGTAATGCACTCATGTTTTTGTTTATTATTATCATTTTAACATTATTACTGTCATTCTACATCATTGCCCTCTATTGGCATAGCTGCATTTTCTGTATTTTGTATCTATTTCTCTAATTGTAGGTCTCTGTCGAATTCGTCTAATTAATTCGTCAGATCTCAGATGATCCTGTCAGATCGAAGACGATCCTGTCAGATAGGAGATGATCTTGTCAAATTCCAGATAATTTTGACTGCTTTAAAAATTAGAACCTCCATCAGACATCCGAAACCAGGTATGGATTTCTTCACTTAATTATTCTCTATGTTTTTTGTTTAAATATATTTTCTATCTTCATTTAACTTGCATTTTTATAATAGAACAACTTAGATTCATCTGGCCAAACCTAGGACTTGGATGTTTAAAGCTAAAATTGAACACATTAAACTCATTCCCAACCTAGGCATGGAAACTGCCACTAAACGTTTCCTCGGTGAACCCCACCATCCGTCAAAAAATCACCTTAATACCCCTCCCCCGAGAGGCAGGACCTTCAAAGGGCCTCTCAGTCTGAGGTATTGTCCCATCCTTTTCCCATCCTCCTTTCGGGCACGGATCCTTTAGCCTGAAGGTAAGGATGCAAAAAATTTGGAACGATACACCCTCAAACATAGATTTTGAAATGTGGATGCACAAATGAGCTTGATTTTCCCTTTGCAAGCTATCTAAGCTATTTTATATTCATTGAAATGCCCATGGGTGCTCCTAGGCACACTGAAATGCCTCCTTGCATTTGGAAAGTGCCAAAATTTGGTGGGTGTTTGTGCAAGCAATAAGTGCCCGCTAGTGTTTGGTGCAAACATTGATAAAAAGAACAAATAAATCCAAAAAGGTAGCTTACCTCCATAACATCTTTCAAATTTACATCCATACATCAAAGTCATCATAATATCATATTTTGTGAAAACCAAAATGGATTTGGATTCATAATATTTGCTTGTGACCAAAAGTCATAAAATCACATTACAAATTACAAAATGTTTCAAAATGGTCAAAATTTTCTCAAAACAATAATTTTTGTCATTCTCATCATCAATTCCATCATTGCACCCATTAACACATCATATTCCAATTATTGCATTCATACATTTGCCAAGTTTACAAATTTCAAGTGAACCTCGTATATATTGGCAATTGTAGTTATTTGCATCCATGCAATTTAGTAAGATGAGTAAATCATCATAAGGAAACTTAGCCATCTTCATCATCCAATATCTCATTGTTCAAAAACAAAATCACTTTTGGTACCTCATATTTAGAGTGAGACTATGCCAAGACCAATTTTCTCAAAAGCTATCATTGATGGCCTTGTTCGTGGGGCTTGAAACATGGACAAAATCATAATTTTCATCATTTCCTTTGCAATTACACCAGTATTTGAGGATATAGGTTGGGTAAAGTGGTTGAGCAATCGTTTAGGGATTCCATGTGGGAATTTTTGCAATCATGAGTGGCTCCAAGGGCAAGACTATTTTTCTTTTCTTTTTGCATTTGCATAATTGCATTTCAATGATGCCATAATGACAAATTTCTTCAAAATCATGGAATCACTCCAAATACTTGGGGTAACCACTTTTGACTTTAATTTTTCCATAATGGGATACATCTTACATGATCATGGCATCTACACTTGATAAAAATCTCTATTCTCTATTACGATAAAAATAGAATCAGTCACTTGCATCTTTCAACAAACCCTCCTTCATCGTTGGGGCAAAAATGACATCACATATACATCATTCATATCATCCATAATTGCACCATGCATTTTACATAATCATCTGCACAAATATATCAATTGGCTTGTGAGATGCATTCGTCACTCATTCACCAATTGAGGGGGTAAACTACACAATCAAAATTCTTTTGTCTCCAAGTTCATCTTTTCATTCCAACAAGAGAAGGCTACTTCTACATTATGCCAAACCAAGTGTCTTGTATTTTTGCACCACATAGTGTTTCATGTAACATAGTACAAAAAGGGGTATTTTTAGACACAAAAATCTAGCCACTTGTCACCTATCCATAGTTTCCTACCACATTTACCTATTATTTATATATATTTATATATATTTGTTTGATATATATTTAAATAATAATATTTTTATATTATATTTAATATAATATATTTATTTATGTATGAATTAATCCCAGCCATCCATCATGTTTTAATCCTAGCCATCCATTCGCCTTAATCCATGCCACATGCCTAGATTTAATCTTCATCCTCCATCATGTTTTAATCTCGACCACACAAATTGTGTCATTGAAACCGTAACATGCCCTAGGAGATATTATAAAGAGGATTCATTTTAATGAATCAACCGCTAAGTTCCAAGTTTTTTGAAGTTTGAGTTTTCTTGAGTTCCCTGAGCCCTTGTGTCCTAAGTCCTCAAGCATTCTCAAGCATATTCTCCACTTCTATTTTTCATCGCTCACCTTTATCTCTACATCTACCACCGCCCACTTCGCATGAACCAGATCTACCTCTGTAGATTATGCTTCACTAATGGAACACCCCTTCGAGTTTCTCGAGTGTCTTTGGATGCTCCCTGCCATCACCAAGCACCTCTAGGCACCTCCTTCCATCACCAAGCATCTTTGGGCACCTCCTACCATCATCAAGTGTCCATGGGTGTTTATAGCACTATTTTTGTATCCCCACTACCCCTCGAGTGTTGCTAAGGCATCTGCGCATCATTTTCTACAACAATGATGAATATCAAAAGGCAAAAAGTTAGTGTGAGATAAGGTAAACTATTCATTGCATTCATTTTAGTATTCTTAGATCTGTTTACAATATTATTCTTGCAACTAGAGTTTTTAGTAATTTTATTTTTGAGGGTCTCACATAGTGGAGCCCTCACAAGTATTACTAACTCTTATTGTTGTTTTCTATATGTATATCTAAGAATAATATTTATTGGTAGCTCTTGAAGCTATAGTGGTCTTACATAGGATATTAGAAAGCCCACTCACCTCTGTTGGGATCAGACCAAATGTGAAGATACCACCACTATTTGTTTACTAGGGTTTTGAAGAACCCTAGTGTATTGTAATCATTGTATCAAGCATGATAAGCTTTGTAACCCCATATTTGAGGCACATTTCTAAAGAACACAAGCTTATATTGAGAGGGGAAGTGAACAGTATAAGATAAAATTTTACTTTTCTTTCTCAAATAATATTATCTAATGTTATCAATTGCAATATCAATAGCAGTAACAAAGCAATGCATAAATCATCATACAAATGGGAGACATTAATTTAACATGGTTTATCCAATGTGGGTTACGTCCATGGAGAAAATATTTCTTATAAATTTTCTCAACAGATATCTTGGAAACCAATTCCCTATTACAATTTTTATGTACCTCTATACATATGAGATCTTAATCCCCAATGCTAAGGTTTGTGGATATCTATCCATAGTAGAACTCTATCCCCTCTCTAGTTCATGTATCTCTCACCACATGAGAACTCTATCCCCTCTACTCTGGTTTATGGATCTCTCTCCATAGGAGATCTCTATCCCCTCTACTCTGGTTTATGTATATCTCTCTATAGGATAACTCTATCCCCTCTGCTCTGGTTTGTGGATCTTTCTCCACAGGAGAACTCTATACCCTATGCTCGATTTCATGGATCTCTCTCAATAGGATAACTCTATCTCCTCAGCGCTAGTTCATAGATATATCTCCATAGGAGAACTCTATCCCCTCTGCTCTGGTTTGTGGATCTCTATCCATAGAATAACTTTATTCCCTCATATATAATTTGTGGATATCTCTCCATAGGATAACTATATCCCCTCTACTCTAGAGTACTCCAAAGCTAGCTCAACATTCTGCTCAAAAGTAGCTCCAAGCATTCACACAAGGCTTGATCAAATCTGTACCAAGATCTGCTCAAATCACTTGCTCAACACTACCCCAAATCTGCACACATTACATGCACAAATCTATCTCAAACCTTTTCACACAATCTATTTAGATTTGCTTCAAGTCTTCTCATAAATCTCTCCAAAAATTACTCCAAATATTCTCATAAATATGCTCTCAACTCTATCCCAAGTCTTCTCACAAGACTTTCTCAAACCTACCTCAAACCTGCATCAAATATACCTCAATGCTACTCAAAAAACCTACTCAAATATTCCCAAATCTTGTATATAAACAATGCTTATATATTTTTCATAAATTCTTTCTTCAACTAGGCAATTCAGACATATTCTACCTAGAATTTGTTTAACATCTTGAACATATAGAGAATGATATGTACTATCAAATACCCAATATGTTCTTCACATTCACATATCTTGCATTCATCCAATAAGATCTCTACCTCTTGCAAATCCCTTTCAAATCAAATCAAACTAGTGTATAACTTCGCTTCACAAAACTGGTTTATATTCCTTGTAAATTTACTCTCAATGATCAAACACAATAATGCATAAATTTCTTCACAAAACTAGTCTCTAACACTTGCCCATTCATATTCAATGTCACTCACATCAATACCCAAATGCTTCACAAATTCTTTCAAGAATGCACAATTCGTTCTTAAAAAACCTAGCACAAGTGTTTCCAATTTCATCAATCAATGATGTCCAATTTGTTTCACAAAACCTATCTCAAGTGTTTCAATTTCATTTAACAAGGATGCACAATTTGTTTCACAAACCCTAGCTCAAATATTTCCAACAATGCAAATATACAATCCTTATTTCTCCACCTTATTATTCATAAATATTTGCTCAATCAAACACCTTAGATAAGGAGTAATGTCACCATACCTCTTAGCTTGCTTTGATGAATATGAGCCCTCAAAACCTATCTCAAAATTATGTCTTTCTTATGCCACTTCAAGGATTATTTAGCATAACACTTTTCAATTACCCACATTAAAATCTCCTCTCAAAAGTTGTGCATAAAAATAAAGCCTTAAACATTTTTAATTTCCCAAAACAAGCCTTTCTAAACAAAGATCAAAACCTTACAAACTTTATTTCACAATGCAGAATTACACACAATTATTAAACCTCAAACACCTTATAACTCCTACTTAAAATAGCCACTTGTAATTTTCAATATCACCATCCAATAACCCTAAGTGCATACCATATTTTAATTTTACTTTCAAGCACCTTATTCCTCCTAAATTTTTGAAACTATTTCACTCTTATGAACCATACATGGAATCTTAAATGCGCATATAGTAATTTTCAATTTCAATTATATCATGCAATACTTTAACCTTATGTCTCCCTAAATCAATAAATATGCACAAATAAAAAATAAAAAATAAACCTTATGACTCCCTAGGTCAAACGTTATGGATACCTCACTTTAATCAAAAATTTTACCTTACCTCAAGTGCTATTGTCATGACTCGAACCTCCACCTTTTGTTGGCCTGCATCCTAGTGCAAACTAGTCCACTGCATGGTCTAGTTACCCACACAATTCTTGAGTGTGCAAACTTCTATTTGAATGTGCTTTGTCCTTTCTTCTGCCTCAACAAACAATGCTTGTTTTTTTCTTCTACTTTCAACGAATGATGTTGTCTTTCCTTCAACCTTTGCTCTTAGTGAACTGTGTTTGTCTTTTTCTTTGCTCTCAAGAAAATTTCATTCATATTATCTTCTTCCCTTATGAATGGCACTCATATTTTCTTCCACCCTCATGAATGGAATGACACTGGTCTTCTCTTCTCACTCTGCTCTCAAACGAAATGGTGTTGGTCTCACTTTATGCCTTCGATGAACGATACAAAACGTACATTCTCCTAACAACATATTTAAAATTATTTTATTTACCTCTTTAAATATGCATTATGGTTTTTATCATGATGTCGACTCTACCTTTGTATTGCCACATTTTTAAATTTAAATTCTTGGCACCTTTGACAATTCAAATTTATTCTTTATTATAATATTTAACCTTGGTGTTAAATATTATAATATTTTTTCTTGTAGTCCTTTGTCAAATTAATTTCTTTTTGAGACCTTTGTCTAAAGTAAACTTCTTAAACCTGTCTATCCTTATTTAGAATATTTAAACATAAATATTATAAACCCTTTCTTTACAATAAACCTTTCTTTACAACAATTTCCTTGCTTGAGATAAGCCTTGCCTTGCATAATTATTCAATCATAGAAGAATATTTCTGCCATACCAAACTCTCTTTGACATCAACCTTTTGACATCAAACCTTTGACATCAATGACAACACAACATGCTCAATATTTCCAACAATTTCATTGTAACATTGAAGACCCACGAGCAACATAATAAAAGTTTATTTCATTGTGCAATTTTATGTATTACATTGCTTATTGATTTCATTTAGAGTGTTGTTCTATTTGAATTCACACATTCTTTCTTAGCCAATAATTGCTTCAAATAGAAATATTTCATTAATTTCTTAGCAAATCATTACTTCAAATAGCAATATTTCATTAATTTCTTAGCAAGTCATTGCTTAAAATAGCAATTTCGCATTCCTTATTAGCAAATCATTGCTTCAGATAGCAATATTTCATTTCTTTCTTAGCAATCCATTGCTTAAAATAGCAATTTCTCATTCCTTCTTAGAAAATCATTGCTTTAGATAGCAATATTTTATTTTTTCTTAGCAAATCATTGCTTCGAATAACAATATTTTATTAGCATGATCATTGCTTCAAATAACAATTTTCCTTTCATGTTTTCAATAAATCATTGCTTCAAATAGCAATTTCTCATTTTTTTCTTGGCAAATTATTGCTTCAAATATTTCATTTCCTTAGTAAATCATTACTTCAGATAGTAGTATTGCATTTCTTTCTTAGCAAATTATTGCTTTAAATAACAATCTTTCATTAGCATAATCATTGCTTCAAATAGCAGTTTTCCTTTCATATTTTCAGCAAATCATTGCTTCAAATAGCAATTTCTCATTTCTTTCTTGGCAAATTATTGGTTAAAATTGTATATTTCATTTCCTTATTAGAAAATAATTTCTTTATATAGCAATATTCTATTTATTTCTTATCAAATTATTGCTTCAAATAACAATTTTCCTTTCATATTTTTATGTTTTCTCATTCTTTCATCCTCTCCCCACTCTCTCTTCTTCTTTTTTCTATACCTTCTCTTTTTCTCCCTCTCTTAGGTCCCACATCAATGTTGTATGGTCACACATGAGTGGCTGCATACCTTTGATTGATCTACTTCCCCTTTTATCCCTTTATTTCTTATTGTTATTCCTCTTTCTCCCATGTCTTTCTCTTACCCTATATTATTTTATTTCTTATTTCTCTCCTCCTGCAAACATTTTTTATTCTCTCTCATCATTATTTTACATTCAATTTATTCATTGCATTCATGGCATAAAACACAATATGGCTCATAAATGCTAATTTGATCACCTTCTAGATGTGCCATTATTTCATCCTCTCTCCACTCTCTCTTCTTCTTTTTCTATACCTTCTCTTTTTCTCCCTCTCTTAGGTCCCACATAAATGTTGTATGGTCACACATGAGTGCCTACATACCTTTGATTGATATCTTCCCCCTTTATCCCTTTATTTCTTCTTGCTATTCCTCTTTCTCCCATGTATTTCTCTCACCCTATATTCTTTTCTTTCTCAATTATCTCCTGCAAATATTTGTGATTATCTCTCATAATTCTTTTGCATTCAATTTATTCATGGCATAAAACACAATAAGGCTCAAAATGTGCTAATTTGGTCACTTTTTGGATGTGTCACTACGTTTTGATCGATCCTAATTAGCATAATTAATAAATGAAATATCTAGTTACACATTCTATTCTGATTTACATACAACATGCATTCGTATCATAGTCATGTATCTAAATGTCATGTCATCCTTTGTCACATTGTCTTGCCATTCATATTGCATATAGGCACCTTGTATATTTTTCACATTAGTAAATAAGCATGCACTAGTTATCACAACTATCGTTATGTCTTGTTCAATCCTATTCTTAGGTTCTTGGTAATGGAATTATTTTCTATTATTCAACCATTCCTAGTTAATCCAATCAACCTTTATCAAACGTTGTCAAGTTCTAATACAATTTTTGACTTCCCCTAACTAACTTGATTTCTTTCTTGGACCAACCACACATCAAATATTAAAAAAAAATTGATCATAGGAAGGAAAACACCTTGAGTATTATTTCCACAAATAAAAAAAATTCTCTCTCATCCTATCATTCACATGATCCAACCTTGAGGATGCACAAAAGGACAAATTGCAAAAAAAAAGCAAACAACAAAGAATAGAAAGCACTAAAAGATCAATACCAAATAGCTTGTTCTTGATATTCTTAGGTATTTTAGATATTTCCATCGAGGCTATAGATGTCTGGTTGGTAGTGTAGAAACATCGACGAATCATGGGGCTATACATGCATGTATGATAGTGGAGTATACCTAATGAGTGGTGATATGTCTATCACATTAGCAACTTCCTTTTGTACATACCATTGTGCACTTGTGGATGACCTAGCTTATATTGGCTAAGCTTACAATTAGTTAGTCCAAACTCACTCAAAATGGAAAAATGAGCATCATTGCACACACACTGGTCCATGATAAACTTAATATTATTTAGGATGATCAATATTTTTGCAAGATATTGACTTACTAATAGATGAGTTTGATTTATCAAACTATGATGTTTGACTTTCTATAAATTCTTCTAATATCCAAAAACCCTTGGAAATAGGATATAATTACATCATGGCTAGTTTCACTAATCAAAAGTATCATATTCAAATCATTAGTCCAATGTTCCATCATTGTGGATACATTTTCATTGTACATTATCATTAGATTAATAATCAAACCATAATTTTCATCACTTGCCTATGATCATTATTAGAGTTGCATTCATCATACACATTATATATTTGCTTGTCTCCTATTATGTTGATATATTTGAGTGATTGTTAACTTGTCATTGATTAATTAAACCATTTGTGATTGTGAAATTCAAATACACACATCCAAAATTTGATTAAACAACCACATGTGAGTCTAAATCATGTAAATAAATAGAGGACTCATCATCCATCACATAAGCATAGTGCATCCATATCATCCAACATGTCATTTCTATCTACTCACATGAATGCATCCATAAAAAAATCAAAATAACATAAATACATCCATCCAAAAATCAAAATCACAAAAATCCAAAACATCAAAAATCAAGAAAATTAAAAACATCAAAAATCCCAAAAAAATAGAAATAAATAAATAAAAAAACTATAAAAATTTGTAAATCATCCTATCAAATCTATATCGCATCCTCCTACATATCATATGTAACCCATACATCATCCTCATCTCATTAAATAAATGATTCAAAAATCATAACCAATATGTTGCACCAAATATAGACTCACTATTGCTAATCCCTTGGAGTATCTCCACTCCCCTCCTATCCATCATATGTGTAGACACTACAAATTGATCCATTTTTCACCAATATTCATCAATTCACCCTTAGACATTGATCCTCTAACCAACCAAGCCAAAATTCCCTTTCAAAGACCTACAATATCACTTCAAAAAATATGATCATTTATGATCCAACTTTCCCCCATCAAATCTCCAAATTTTCTAAAACCACCACCATTGGATGGGGTTTAAAAAGATATTTTTTGATGAATATAGATTTCCCTATATTATAACATCATTTGATCCCCTAAAATATAAAAAAATTGCACATGGGTCACATTAGTCAATAATCGTATGGACCCATATAGCTATTTGTAATCATACCCATCCGTATGGTCACCACAAATTTTTAAATTTCTCAAATTTCTCAAACTTCATCATTTTCTTCATTCATTTCCATTATACAGTTGCACCATGACCTTTTATATCAAGCACTTTGTCATTGTGTTCCATTTCTTCACTTATTAACTCATCACTTGAGGGGGTATAAGTTACCTATTAACGTTACCTTGTGCATTATCAACATCTAAACACTCAATATTGGAATCCATATTTGTCTAATAAACTTTGCCTAAGACTATCACAAGCCCTTCTTTGCTGGGATAAACAAAAGCAAAAAATTTCTTCTCAATAAAAACTCCAAAATTTCTCTTCTCAATCAAAATCTAATCCAACCAAATATTGGTACGTCCCATGCATGTGCTTGTGCTATTACTCATGAATTCCCTTCATCGAGGTGGTAAGTATAAGACCACTTATGATCAAAGAATCATGATAACACCGACCACTAGTTGGTCAACTTACCAAATCAAATCAAGCTCAACAATCTATCAAAGGAAAACTTTCAAGGATACTCATCCCTTCCATAATTTGGGTATCTCACATTGACCATGACTCGAGATAATATTATGTTCCCCCTCAATAATCATTGCAGCATGAAAAAATTTATAATCAATCACAGGTCAACCATAACCATCCATCATCAATTCATCTTTCTCATAGTCAACCACCAATTCAATGTCATAAGTTTTTGCATTGCATCATGTTTTCACACAACATAGTACAAAAAGGGGTAAATGTAGACACCTAAAAATCTTACATTATCCCTCATTCAATGATAACAACTGATTAATTTGTAAAACCCTTCAAAATTTGCATAATGTTCCAAAAGTCACTATTCATTTTCTTTAACCCCTTTTCCTCCAAAGCCATCTCCTATGCTTAGCATCTAGTCACCATGTGACCACCCCTTTATCCTAGACTATATTCACCTCACCCTAGTCAACCTCTTTGACTAGCCTAGCCTCCACCTCACCTTGGGTTAACTCACCACCCTAGTCTAACTTAACTCTTGATCCCCCTTTCCCCATGCGTATTCAATATCATAAATTCCACAAAGACTTTTTTGTACATATGCATTAAAGGTATTGATGACTCCACATCCACATGCCATAAATACAATGAAGACTTTCCTACACCCATGCATTTATGATGCATGGTGCACCCATGTCCATTTATTACATGTATATGGGTGAGGATTTTCCTCCACCCAAAGTCATTCATGAGGCATGGTGCTCCATGCCACCTCAATGGATACCTCATGGGATACCTCAAAGGACACTCACATCCCCCCTAACCTTAGCCAAATCTATAAATAGAAGTTCATTTTTATAATTTCTAAGGATAACACACTTGCATAATAAAACTCTACCAAAATTTCTCTAGACTTCATTTGCACTCATACCCCCTTTTCTACCAACCACCATGGATGATTGCATGTATCTCTTGTTTTTCATTTTGGTATTGTAAAATACTCATAGATGCAGATTCATATGACTACCAAATTTGGGCAAAATCTCTAGTAGAACCAAAATAATCCTCTCATTAAAGAAATTATTTGTTTGACTAAGCTAGTGCCAAACGTAGGGTGGGTTGCGATTGATAGCCTAAGCTACACTCTAGGGTGGGGCTCCTGTATGGAATCTATTTGAATCAAAACAATCCAAAAACTTAGAAAATAAAGTAACTTTTATTCTTTTCTCTCTTTTGCACTTATTTTCAACACACTTACCATGCAATAGACTATATTTCTTTCTTGTTTATCTTATATCAACAAGGGTATAATTGTGATAGGCCCATAAGTGCTACTAACAACTTTGATTGGATTGTGCATGTTTAGAGGACCTATGCATTTAGTATTGGCATATGTGTAGTAAGCCTACTCCCCCATGAGGTTCTCACAAAAATCCTTGATATCGTTACTTGTTCATTAAAAGAGGGCTTTCATCTTGGAAGATTCCAAATTTGTAGCCTATGGGATATATTGTGTAAAGAGCAACATTTTGTAATATCTCTTTTATCATCAACGAAATGGTATGTTTTTTATGAGTACAAAGGAAATATAAAGCACTCACCTACAATATAGACTCAAACCCTAATTTTATTACATATTTACATTTGTACCATAAAGGTACCATGGAGGTATATTAGCATGTGCCAAATAATGTAATATTCTCTAAAAAAGTGTGCCTTTTTTTTTAATAAGCTACGTGTGGCTTCTATTGGGGGCCACTCCCATTACAAAAACAAAATGATACATTATTCTCATTACATTTCTAACAAATTAATTAAAGCATACCTATATTTGATTTTCTATCAAAGATATTTTCCATCTTCCTCAAACTGCTAAGATTCTATAATTAATTTTTTTGAAGGAAGTAACAACAATAACAACCCTTACATGACACATAACTCTAGCATATAGAAGAAAACCAAACATAACAGTCATCCATCAAAGAGAAAATATGTTTGATTATTTTCTTTTGTAGCAGAGATTCTTCCTCCTGTAGAGTAGCAAAATCTAAGAATGCATTTTTACACTTCAAGCTCCTGAGGTAATATCTAGTTGTACCACAATTTGTAGGATATTCACTTTTAAAAACTCATTGTCATTAATTATTTTATAATTATATTTGAGTATACCATCTGAGGCGCTAATATTTTTCATGGAATCATCTGGATGGTCTTTAGTAACCATTTGGTTTTTCTCAATGATATGATTCAAATTCTCATTTTGGGGTTGAGTATTATGGTGCTCATATGATTTTTGTTGGACAATTGGTGCATCTGGAGGATGATCTTCTTCTTTAGTAACCATTTGGATTTTCTCAATGATATGATTCAAAATCTCTTTTTGGGGTTGAGTATTATGTTTCTTGCATGATTCCTATTGGACAATTGGTGCATCTAGACAATGAGCTTATTCTTTTGAACTAGGATATTTGAAGATTTTGAATCATTCACATTCAGGCCCTTCTCCACCAAGGAGGAATCAAAGCATGATCGGATGTTCGAGCATCTCTTCTTCAAGTGGCCATATTGTTGATAGCCATAACATCTTAGGGAGAATTTTTCATATTCAATATTTTGGAGCCATTCCCCTTTGCTCAAGGAATGTATTGAGGCCCAGGAATTGAAACATCCATCCAAACAACCAATCTTGCTTTACTCATATTAATTTTACTAGATAAATTTTCCTTAGTTTGGGCATCCATATACTGGAATGAACCAATGGCATTACCAATTTTGGTGAATATCTTCTCTCTCCAAAACTCCACAAGGAGAGCATAAAGATTCACCCAGACTAGGAATTAATTAACTTCATCTGTAAAGGGGTTGAAATTAGGAATCCAAGGTCTTACATAGACACCCTTTGTCTGAAAAAATAATTATATCTATAATCCATTACCCTATCTTTATCTTCTAAATCATAAAATGAAAGAAAATAGATATTTTTGGGTAGGAGAGTTACTTGGAAATTTAAACTCCACCAATATTTAATGTATCCTTTGAGCTTCTCCAAGCCTGGTATTTTACCTTTGAGTTTGTAAATAATTGTTTGGGCTTCATGATCAATCAAATCCCACCCAAATTCATCCTTTAAAATCTTTATAGAGAGTATGGATTCATCCACCTATGAACCCAAATATCCTTGAGAAATATTTCTTTTGATCGAAGAGGCTTTCTCATAGACTGAAGAGATGATTTGCGAACAACCCTCTTGATTGTACCTAGAGTTTGCATCTCTTTTGTGAATATTGTACCCAAGTTTATTGCTTTGTTCCATTTCTTGATTGCACCTATGATTTGCATCTCTTTTGTGAATATTGTATCCAAATTTATCGCTTAACTGCACCTACGGTTTACACCCCTTTCACAAAGATAAGTGTTATCACCATTGTTGGTTCTTTGGTTCCCCGTGGGCTTCACCCTGGCCTACTGCCACATCACCTCAAAAACCCTACTACCCATATCCATCCTCATTGCAACCTTTGCACTTGTAACCATGTGCTCATCATAGCCTCTGTGCTTTCCATTGTGCACTTGTTATGTGCTTGCCATAGCCTCTATGCTCACCATCGCATAAGTGATTTCCTCCAACAAAGTGTACCTTGATGAGGGTACAAACTATCATTACACTAAAGCCTCCTATGCAATTCAAATAAATGTAGACTCTCTTCCTAAGGGATGCACCAATCTGTACCACCCTCAAAAGAATACCTAGAGGTCAAATAGCAAAAAATGTTGATCTGCCCTAAAATTTTACAATAAATCTATAAATGCTAACAATTTATACATACTTGTTATGATTTTTCCAACATAATTTTTCTCAAATGCAATTAATCAAGTCATCCTCTCTCGTCAATGTATAAAAAAATTATCAAATCATTTTAGTAACTTTATCAAGTGACTTGAAAGTCTTGCTTGTGCACAAAAGTTTATTTAGGACTTCTCTCACATATAGGGGTTGCCAAAAAATATTCAATCTCATCAATCAAATAATAAAAATTTTCTATGGGCAGGGTTATGCATAGTGGTTAATATTCACCAATTGGATGAATATTAGGATTTTCAAAATTATAAATTGGCAAAAATGAGGACCCTCGATGTCGGCCGATTCGCCTAAAATTTTTAGGACTAAATGTTTTTCTTAGGGTCAATTTGCCACAATATATATCCAAACATAGGAATATTTGTACTAATTGGAAAGCTCTTTTCAAGCCTAATCTAATGGTGGTGTTTTTATGAAGTTATAATATGATTTAATAGGTCAAAAGTGGCCCTAAATATGACCTTACATTTTAGAGCTTCAAATACCCCAAATTTTGGTATGAAGATGCTTGATTTGATTTTCTTAGGATTCTCCATGATTCACCTTGATTTTGATTAGGATTAGCCATTTTTTTACAAGTACATTTTGAGTCCAACCCCTTATGCATAACCCTATCTATGGGAAATAGATTCATAAATAAGGAAGTGGTATTTGGCAAGTTGAGAATAAATTTATCAACCAAAATATAGAGGAGTCTTAAGTGTGAGAAAATATATCCTTAGTAATGTGTCTTTAGAAACCAAATGAATTGAAGATGGCCCATAGAGTAATTTATTATGGAAGAAATTTAAAAAATTAAATATCTAAATTTAGAGAAATATTATCTCCTCCCTAGGATGGATTTGAATGGAAAGGACTCTCAAACATGGGAAAGCATTAATTTTGAAAGTGGTATTATAAAGGCTAGTATTTTTGGATTATTGGTGTCAAAAACCAAGCTTTGTTTTGGGAGGATGCTTAGGACCAAAACAATCTATTGAGTGTGGAGTTTCTTAAACTATATTTTCCAAAAATAAAATGCATGGAGACTATAGTTTGGTTAATTTTTTTTATTATTGGTGTTGCAATAGCTAGCAGACATTCAAGTTTGGCATTGGAAACCTTCTAAAAAATGGCTAGAATAACCATCTCTGAAGCAAATAGCCAATTTGAAATAATTTTTTTCTACTTGAAGTTTCTCTCAATATGGATATCTTGATTACCAAAAAATGGTTTCTAAAAAGGTTCTAGAAGTAACTTTGTGAAGGAAATTTATTAAAATATCTTGGGGGAAGACCTAGAAAAGCAAAAAAAATGGAATATGATGTAGCACCGAAAGTGTTGACCAAAGATAAATGCTTTTATTTGGTTAGCTAATTTAGGAAAATTCCTTATTAAGGTAAACCTTAAAAATCATGGACATGAATGACCTAATAGACATGAGTTATGCTCAATAGGGGAGGAGGGTATAAAACACCTTCTTATGACCTTTCCTTCTACTATTACTATTTGCAAACTATGGCAAGGATATATATAAGCTTCTTTCATAATCAAGAATGATTGTCATCAATTTTGAAGGATCTCAAACTTATGCAAGATATTTGCCTAAGGATTATTTGGTGGAATGTTTAGCTAGAGTGAAATCATCACATATTCAAAGGAACAAGTGGGTTAATAAGCCAACTATGGTGTAGAATAGTTGCAAATCTAAGGGAAACCTATCAACTCTAGTTATAAAACACATAGACAAGGTCTTGGTTTGATTTAAAAGTCTTTATTAGACTTGGAACCCTTATTGACTCACTCTCTCACCTATATGATAATGATGTTGGTCCTCCGAAGGTCATGTTTGATAATAAAGAGTACAATAATATTGAGTGAGAGAGGCCTCTTTAAGAGTATTTTAAAATAAATATTGATGGTCCTCTTTTAGGAAATGTATATAGCATAGGTATGAGAAGTGTTTGTTGAGACCATAATGACAAAGTTATTTTTTGGTTTACATGAAGTTTAAGAATAATGATTGACAATTTTGTAAAGGTAATGGCAATTCACCATGCAATTATGAAGACCAATATAAGGTAGCTTATAGTATAAAGTGGAATTGAAATTCAATATTTTAGTGGATTATTTTAAAAAATAATCCTCATCTAATCCTAAATATGGCACTTGGAATAATTTTTTAAATACATAAAATTCATTATAGATTTTGATGTGGTTTCATGAGCCACACAAGGACGAAAGAAAATCAAGTTGATTTCCTTGCTAAATCAATATCTAACTACCAAAAAAATCAATTTGAAAGGGGAGGAGAAGGATCTTCCTAAGTGGGGCTTGGAAAATAAAATTGTAAATTACCTTTTGAAGAGCTCAAAGAATTTCAATAAGAGATTGTCTTGAATCCCAAGTGAGGAAAACTCCTAAGTTTAAAGGATGACTGATTTTTGAAAATAAAAATGAGGTTATTCAAATAATATGATAAAGTATTTTTATTTTATATTTTCCCTCCCCCAAAAATAACTATGCTCAAATTTATATATTCTATATTTTGTATAAATATATCAAATATTCAAGCCTCCTCAACACTCAAAATACCTCTCACAAGTCCATGCATATCTATTTAACATCATAAAAAAATCATCCTATATACCAAAGAAATTAAAATTTAATATATAAAACCTTAAGAAAATCAAAATGAAAAGAGCCACTCATAAGGTTATGTATCACATACATACATGACCCAATATTTAATTCCTAGGAACTTGCCTCTTATATTATTCCTTCACGTGAATATATTTATATAATGTTTGTCTATTCTTTTGCAACTATATCAAGTGATAGTTATGTTGAAAACTAAATTATTTGCTACCTTCTAGGAGCCACATAATGCAAGCTATATCTCTTGTTATCATATTAACAAGTGATGAGTATAGACAGTGGTTATCTCACACAATACTCCATCTTAATGCTTCCCTACTATGTACTTGAAAACTTGAGAAGCTCTGTACAGGATTTAACAATCCATAAATGTTGGTGCATATAAAAACATAGGTTTGTTTTAGGTAGAAAAAAATCAATGGAACTGTCACAGTTTAAAACCTTAGTCTATTAAGTAAAGATAAATCAACAGGATCCAAAACCATTTAAGTAGACGACTATCAACATACCTCTCCCTTTCAAATAATTGTTTTTGGATTTCCTTTCAACTTTAGACTTAGGAAAATGGGTATTGAAAATGATCATTTGGTCGGTTTGTGAACTGGTGATAAATAGGTTGATGTTTACCATATGGGGGGCCTCATATCAATTCAAACCTCTCCCCTCCTCCATATTAAATAAAATGTGGAAAAATTTAAAAAATAAGGTACTAATTTGATATATAGATTGATTAGGAATATTTCTATGATAGAAAAGTTATTTCAATTAAAGAGCATACAGAGTTTCTATCAATACAGATTAAATGTACATACCCTTTAAGAAGAGGATTGGTTGAGAAAGACTACTAAGTGGAATATTCATTTTTAAAATGTTAAAGTGTTGAAATATTTTTACATTAGACATCATTCTTATAGTGGTTGTATACATGCCTAACAACATTAAAATTAGGAGGTCCAAAACAAAATCATTGACTATCTAAAGGGGGAAAAAGTCAATAAAAAATTAAGACTCAACCCTGAACTACACCTATAATCAATCCTATTATAATGATTGAGTTTTGATTTAGGGAGGTGGTCATAATGGACTCAATCTCATTATCAAACAACTTTCTTTGGAGACATAAGGGTCCCTCTAGTGATGAACATGAACCTCTAGATTCAAACCAGGGATAAAATTTAATTAACTAAAACAAATTTATGGGTATTGTCTTTTGTGGGGAAAAAATATTGACTAAATCCATAAGACATTATGAATTTGAAGTTTGGCATGATTCCCTAGGGAATGGCTACTTTCAAGGATTTGATTTCAGCTTCAAGATCACATATATGAAAATATATTATTTGATATGATTCTAATTTATCTCTCATTGCAAGGTGGCCCCTAGTATTTCAGATTATTAAGTTTGTATCTTCCTCAAGAAGATATTTCCATGTTCATATTGGGAAAAATAACATCTTATACTTGATTTATTGCCACTTCTACTAATGTGTTTCTTGATAAATTTTTATTTGAAGTCTTACTAAGCAGGTTACAACCCAAAGTCACCCTTAGTCTTTCTAGCTCATTGTATGATCACTGCAAAAATGCTCTATTCCAACAACCATGCTCCCCTTCTGAGCTTTATTGAGGAGCGTTCACAATGGAGTTAGAGGTTTATAAGGACACATAATCACTTTGAACTTATTTGTAATCAATATGACCTCTCTAAGTCTTGATTCCCTGGTCATCCAATAGTTTGTGTCCTCCTGCATGGGACCCCCAAAACTCCAATCACCAAAGAGACTTGGCTGACCAGGGCTCCATTCTGAATTCTCCACAACCACTGTGCTTAGAGTAATTGTGATGTGTTTGTATGGACATGGTAAAATAAAACCATATTATAATCATTAATGTTTATGGTTTGTATACTAAAGATAACACATATATTTGACCTCAACAACCCATAAAAAATTAGAATACAAATTGACTATATAAATTAATCATTAAAAATTCAAACAAAGGGGATTAATTTAATTTATAGTGAATGTTTCTTAGTGCCCAGTAGCATTTGTACAAACTCTGTCGAAACTCGATAACAAGATGGGTCCATTTTACCCTATTGTACCTTCATGCAACAACCATTATATATAGATACCATCGTCCACCGTATGATGCAGAGCATCCATGTGGCAAATCTATAAGAGAACCATAGTTAGACATTTCATGAAAAAAAGAAAATTTTATGTGTTCCACGTAGAAAGGTTAAAAACTAGAAAACACTCAAGTCTTTGTTTTATTTATTCGTATAAATTTGTATGCCTATAAATAAGAAGTTTAATATAGAGTGATGAAGATGAGGGAGAAGAAAGAAAAAGGGTTTATGTAACATAAACCCTCTCTTTAAATCTTGCAAAAATAAAATAAATAAAAATTCTTATTTCAAAACCTAGTGTTATTTTTGAGAGTGTCATTATGCAAGGAAGATTGTTTGTTTTGTTGGTTTTCGATGGGCAATTTGTAGGGGTCATATTGAATATTTGAAGGAGTGGTTGAGGAAGATTGTGGTGGTTAAGGAAGGTGAAAAGAAGAAACATTTTCCCCAAGGAAATAATACTCTTACCCCAAAGAAACCCTTTTTAAAAGGAAATAATAATATTATCCTTTCCGTTGCCAAAAACTAACTGTATAGTTGTATAGTTTTTGGGTAGTACAATTTTTAGGTTGAGTTTTTGTCTTGTACATTTTCCATGTTGCATGGTTGTATGATTTTCATGTTCTACAATTTATGGGTTGTATTATTGCACTGTATTTTTTCCACATTGTACAATTATCGAGTTGTACATTTTTCGAGGGTTGTACGATTATAAAGAGTAATTAAATCATACCATGTGGTAAGAACTATTATAGAGGGTAATCAAATCATACAATTTGGTAAGAAGGTATTATTGCTAATCAAATCATACAATGTGGTAAGAAGGTATTATTTCTAATAAAATCATACAATATGGTAAGAGGGTAAATAGGATACAGTGTTGTTCAATCAATTGAACCTCTCTCTATCATTGCATAATTTTAGAATCAAAGCTAGAATATCTCTAAATATTGAATGAAGGTACAATGGGGAAAAATAAGACCGTGAGGCCCTTGAGCCATGAATATAGCCAAGATGCTAGAAGGAATTACTACCTGACTTGAAGCAATTGAAACTACCCAAAGGAGGGGTGTCAAAATAAAATATTTGAGTGACAATGAACAATAGGAGACTAGTCAAGCAAAACCTCAAGATGGAGATCCAAAAGAAATATTGATTTTAGTGAATTCTAAAAGGGATCAATATCCAAAGATAGAAAAATCATCATACAATGGAATCTTGAATCTAGAGGAGCTCATAGACTAGATTGTAGATATGGAGAAGTATTTTGAATTTGAATCAGTAGAAGACCCCAAGAGGGTAAAATTTACTTGTACAAAGTTGAAGGGGCATGCATCCTTGTGGTGGGATCATGTTCAAATAAATAGACAATGAAGAGGAAAGGATAAAATTCAAATTTGGGGTAATTTTATAATCAAGTTGAAGTCTAATTTTTTTTTTGTTGATTACCAATTAGGGTTGTTAAAAATACTACAAAACCTTAAGCAAAAGAAGCACTATAATTGACAATCAAGGTTGGTCATATTGAATATGATGAAGCAAAGGTGGTCAAATACATAAATGGACTAAGATTGTTTATACAAGATAAAGTTTGCATGATGAGAATGAGGACAATTAAAGAGGCATACCAGTATACACTCAAGGTAGAGGAAAATTTGTTGCATAGGTAACAAAATAATGCAAGATGAAAATAAATATCATATCGAGGCAGAGAACAATCAAACCATGGTAACATAAAATATTTGCAAGAAAGATAAGTTGATACTTCTCAAAGTGATTTTAACCAATATAATCGAGAAAAATGTGAACCTTCAAGAGGACGTGGTTTTTTTGGAAAGTGTTATAGATGCATAGAAAATGGATATCAGGTATTTGAATGTCCAACTATGCATCTGAGCATAAATAAGGCAAAAGATATCAGAAACCATAATGTGCAAGTATAGGAAGAAAGTGTTATTTTCCCAAAGCATGTAGAAGAACTAGAACAAGGAGAAATCCTTATACTAGATAGGGTATTTTTGAAACCCACAAAGGAGGTGCATGAACCTAAGCAAAGAAGGAACTTATTCAGGATAATTTTCAAATTAGGGGACAAATGTTACAAGGTGATTGTGGATAGCAACAACATAGATAACTTGGTGTAAATAGAGATGGAGAAACTTGTGTTGAAGAGAATGGAACATCTAAATATATATAGGATTTTAAGGTGCAAAAGGAACATCAAATCTTGGTAACCAAACAATATATGGTAGATCTCTAAATTGGCTTTTATAAGGATGTGATTCTATGTGACATCATGATGATGAATGCATGCCATATCTTGTTAGGAATACCATGGAAGTTTGATAAAAAGTTAGTGCATGAAGTTAAGAAGAACACCTATGCCATTGAGAAGGATGGTAAGAGGTACACATTAAGTCCATTGAAGGACAAAGGGAAAGAAGTGGATAATAGTCCTTTAGTGAGACAAGGTACAAAAAGCAATTCTTGAAGGGAAAGAAGGAAGCATGTTATGTTTTCATCATTAAACCCATAGAAGAAGGGATAGTAGACAAGACAAATGAAACCCCACATGGGGTGAAGGATATGTTCAAATAATATGTAGAGATTATTTCAAAATATGGAATACCACCAAAAGGGGAATGGGTCATCCCATAGATTCCAGTCTTAGATCAAGCTCACATGATAAACTAACACCATTAACAAATGAGAAATAAAGGGTAGAGAAAAGTGTAGACACCCAAAATTCACACATAGCTACTTCTACGTACTTGTAGATCCTTTTGGACACTTATAGATTTACATAGGCCATCCTAGACACCTCTAGGCTATTGTAGACTATTTTAGATCTCTCTAGACCTATGTACACTATTGTAGACATGCGTAGACTACTGTAGATATGTGTAGACTAGCGTAGATCACTCTAGATTAGCATAGCATATCGTAGACTTACATATAATACCCCACTATTTTATAGATACAAAACCCTAATAAACTGCATAAATCACATCATAACCACATTGCATCCATCAAAGGACTAGTCATCAATCACCTAAGTCCACTTAAGCCCTTCCTAGACTTAATTAGGATCCCACAGGACTATTAGTTTCCAAAAAGTCTTAATTAAAATTAATTAAAATTCTAATTTTAAGTTACTTCACTTAAGTGCACCTTTTGGATTAAAAAGATTAATTAGGTTTATAAACCCTAATTAGTTCTAATTATTCCCTCCCACATGTGTGTACACCAATTTGGTTAATATATTTCTTAGGAAACCCTGACCTAACCCTAATCTAACCTTAGAGTTGACTAATCCTAGTTAACCCTAATCTCTCCTCACACATGTGTGAGGATGAGATATTTCCTTAATAAATGTGGGGATGACACATCATAAACCCTAACCTAACCACCATAGAACATAACCTTAGGGTTTAGTTCTCCTAACCACACCCCCTATACCTTAGGTTTATCTATAAATAGTGGACCTAATTCCTTCTATCTCTCTTCATTTTTAGTCAAAGTATAGAAACTCTGTCAAAATGCAATTAGAAATGCAAAATATGGTATCTAAACTTGACAAGCAATATTGCAGCACCTAAGGAGCCCATTCCTGTAGATATCTTTGGTAAATAACACTTATAGTTCAATTCTCCCCCCGACCTACAAACTCGGAACCAATTTGCCCCCTTGCCTATGAGTTGGGTCTACAAGACTTAAATCACCCCAAACTTGTTAGGTAAGAATTATTTCATGATTTTATGATGTTTCCTACAGTTTTTTAAGTATTGTAGTATATTTTTATTTCCTATTTTTATAATCGTTATCAATATAGGGCCTGACCAATGTAAGCCCCCAAACACTCTAATCCTATTTTTTAGGTCACAAAATAGGTGATAAAGCATCCACATCAACACCAGC
This sequence comes from Wollemia nobilis, assembly GCA_028583015.1. Lineage (NCBI taxonomy): Eukaryota > Viridiplantae > Streptophyta > Pinopsida > Araucariales > Araucariaceae > Wollemia > Wollemia nobilis. The sequence continues at coordinate 15,204,324 of JAQPPZ010003356.1, read as the reverse complement.
GATGGCCCACATATGCAGGAAGCCTTCCTACATCAAGGAATCCAAGAGGAGCTATTAGTTTATTTGATATTCATTATGAAAGGATTCCCTAAAATCCTTATTTTAACCTATGAATTCTATTTCAAATGAATAAAGAGAAATAGTCTTGATATTTACATTTACTTTGTATTTATGTTTGATAAAATAGTGTTTTTTGTACATTTCATTCTAGTATGCCCGGTGGGACCCCCATAAAGGATTGTGTTAGAATAGTTTTATCACAAATCTAACTCAATCTATTATTTTTGTATTGTTTTAGGTACCAAACCTAGACATCTCAGATACCCTTGAAGCCCTAACAACCCCCTCAGGCCCTCAGAATAGGGATTTCAGATCCCTAGATCTGATTCACCCCTCGACCTATGAATCCAAATCCAATTTGTCCCTTGGCTTGCAAATTGGTCCTACAAGCCTCAAAAACCCTCAAACTTGTTGGGGTGAGCAACAGAGAAGCCAAGCAGACCACCAGTAGCATCAGAAACCATGTATTCCTCTTAGATTTTTTTGTTTTATCATTTATGTGCAAAGAGAAATTTACTAGTATATGCATCGACACATTTGGTAAATTTTATTTTTCTTACACATCCATCATGATAGAAATGTTTTTTTTAGTTGCAGAAACCTGCACAAAACCAAAAATTTCAATTTCATTAACTTTCAAGAAATTTTTGCTTTCTTTTTGTAAATCGCATGTTGCATAAGTTTTCCATTTCTTTCTTGCTCTATCACATCCATTTCCCTTCAAAATTATTTCATATTTTAATTCTAAAAGTCAAATTTAGAATTAGGGTTTTGCAAATCCCCTTTGCACATTTCTCTAGAAGCATTTTTGAAATTCTTTTTTGTACAAAAATCAATTTCAAATTTCTCTCATGCATTTAAGAATTAGGGTTTTTCAAATTTCTTTTTGTAAATTTCATTAAAGAAAATTTCAAATTCCTTTTTGTAAATACAAATTTTAGATTTCCTTTATCATTAACATAGGATTTCCCATTTCTTTCGGAAATCCCCCGGGTAAAATGCAATTGTCAAATTTATTTCTACATATTTAGTTTAAGATTGTCAATTTCTTTTCAAATAGATCTTTCTTACATTTCTTTTTGCGTTAAATTTAGGGTTCCATAAATATCTCCTCTCACATATCACACATTGCTTGTTTACACACTTTATGGACTAGATTCCTTTCTAAAAAGGCACATAATACTAGATTTATTTTACAAAACGCATCTTAATTTAGCCTTTTGCTTCCAAAAAGTGCATTTAGGACTAGATTTCATTTCAAAAAGGTATTAGTTATATTTATTTCTTTATAAATCATCGTTAGAAAACTCAAACCCACACACACATGTGGTTCAAAATAAATGATGAGATTGAATTTCATCCCCAATCCATCATCAGAGACTGGTGCCGATAGAGTTGTACCCTCCACCAGCTCTCCCCCCATAGACACCTAGTATCCCCAAAGGAGTGGTTTTCTATACTTCATCACCAAAAAACCCCCCACTTTTGAGACTTGGCTTCTAGATTTCATCACCTTTGCTTCTGGATTGGGATAGGATTAGACATATTTGTCCATAAGGCTCACATAATTTGTGGATACGATAACTGTCGTTATTGACTAAGCCTACCCAAGGGTGAAGCAAAAGCATGGGTATACCAGTAGCAGATCTTAAATAGTGCCACCTCTTCTCGTGAGAGGACATAGTGAGCTCATTGTAGCATATTGAGTTCTCTCCCTTTAGGTTATCATTTTATTGTGCCTTCTATACATGTCACCATTTGCACATTGTGATATTGTTCTATTTTGTGCATCTTTGGGTGTTGTAATAGGTTCAGTATTGATGACACTCCTAATATTCTAGAGTATTCACTCCACTACCCATGATTCTACCTAGGAAGTATCAACATAAAAACACACTAAATGAACACAACATCTTATTTTATGCATTTATAACTTATTCCAGTTTTGTATTATTTGCATGATCACAAACTAGTTTTAGCACATTACACCACTTTGTACTTTATTTTTCATTTACACATATTTTATCATTGTTTTACTTTTATATTAGATACAGTCAATTCCACACCTCACAGGGTTGTTCCCAACCTCCCTTCACACATCACATCCAGAACTATAAATTCCAAATTTTGTATAGTTCTAAAACTTCACAGCATGACACACATCATCATGTCTATTGTTACTCGTAGTCGTGCATGTGAGAAAGTGTTCCCTATAGAGGAGGATCCTAGAACCCCCCTAGTTATTTTATCCTTCCTTATTTGATCACAAAGAGGAAGTCCACATACACACCTGATCTACTCACAGATTTTGATCCACATGGTACACACACGATGGCTCATACGGAGACGTCCACATCGAGTGAAACACTTTCCAATTCACTCATAGAATATTATCCATTCCTTTTCCCTGTATCATCACCTAATCCACCCACCATGTTCTATGACCATGTGATCTACATGGCTCCAGGACAACCTAACCCCTTCTTCACCATAGATGAGGAGACTCTACCTACGTCCCCCACCTTTGCACACCCTTTCTTCTAGAGCTTATCGTAATCCCTCTTTGAGAATGACTCTTCCTTATTGAACTGCACTCACCCTAAGGTTGCGTCATTCACCCCTACTATAGGAATGATATTAGACCCTTCCTCTTCTACCACAAGTACCCAGATTCTATAATTCCAAACGGTGCAATATCAACCCCCCTTGCAGGAGCAACAAGCACCATCCCAAACACCACATCCATACTCTTCTCAAGAGTCCCAACCATCACCATCCCAACAACCATTTTTCATAATTTTTGAGGACTTATCATAGCCACCTCTTCAAAACCCAACCATGCAATATCAACAATAACAACCAACAACTCACACCCAATTTGGAGCAGACACATTCCTCACCCCATATTCCTAAGCCCCTACCCTAGAAGCTTACCCTCCTTCCTTCCCATAATTTCCACCTCCATCCCAGGTTCCTGGAATGTATCCTACCCAATAATTTGTTCAATATTTATTTACATTGACATTTAGGTTACCTCATCCTCCTCCTTTTTAGGCCCCAACTGCTAGTCTTCCTCCCACTTACAAATAAATATCAGTAACCTACACACCCACCTCTCTAGTTTACTCTACATAGTTTAGTTTTGCCATTGCCTATCCTCTAGGACAACGATAGGTCTCATCCTTTGACACCTTATCTTGACCACCCTTAGCATTGGTAGCCTTGATACCTCACCATTACCTACTATATCCATATTACTTACACTTCCCCCTTTGTGGTCATCATCACCTATGGCCCATCCAGTACCCCTGCCACAAAAACACATCCCACAATCACAATACTACTATCCCCAACAAATATCCATCCCACAGCCTAGTATCTTACTAGCCATGACATTATACATTGCCCAAAAACCATCTTACCAGGACCAGTTTCCACACTTCCCCCTTAGTACTGGGAAGAACAACAACTCCAATACCCACCACATTCCTAGGATCAACCCATATTAGCACAGTCCTCCACACCCTTAACACCTAAGCTTCAGCTCCTTCAAGATGAATTCAAGATGTTAAACCTACGCACGGTAAGTTATGGATCACAAAAACCAACATATGATGAACTCTGTAGTGATTCAGTTTATCCATAAGTTTTTATCCCACCTTACCCCTATCACTTTGAGATCCCAAAATTTTATAAGTAAAAAGATAAGGAGGACCCTAGAGAATACATTAGTAACTATCACTCAGCTTGCTACCAACTTTATATTAGCAACCCCCTTATGTTACGTACCTTCTCCATCTCACTCGTGGGATAAGCCTTAGACTGGTATAACATGCTTCCATGCCATAGTCTGTATACTTTCAAACAACTAGCCAATTCCTTCCTAGAATAATTTTCCATAAACTTAAATAAGAAGACTAACTTCTCATATGTCTATGCCTTACAATAGGTTGATGACAAACCCATTACTAAATTTGTGTTAATATGGAGATCAATCATCCATGACATCACTCATAGCCTTCCTACCACTGAGCTAGTGACATTCTTCTCCAAGAGTTACCACAAACACATTTCCACCTCCCTACAACTTCATCAAAGCCATACCTTTGAAGAAGCTATTGCTCAAGCCAAAGTAATTAAGGACATCAAGGTTCAATCAAGAAAAATCAAGTTAATACAGAAGCCAAACTACAACTCTAACTTTTATTTTAATAGAAATACACCCAACCAACCTTATCCTCAGCCACCACAAGCCAACCAAGTTGCAACCACTACCTTAGCACCTACACTAGTTCCACAACCCCCTCTTCCTCAATGACAAATCTTGCAAACCAATGTGCCTCCCCCTCCTAGGCCTTAGCAGTCTCACGGCATTCATCGATAGGCCCAACAGTGCAATATCACCCCACTTTCCAAACCTTTTCTAGCCCTCTTCTAGAGGTTATATGAGGGAGTTCACATCCTATTACTTGAGATCCAACCATTGGATCCAAACCTACCTAAGCCTCATGTTGTTCTTTCTATGGTCAAGTCCAAGACCTAATTTATAGGGGTACCATTCAGGTTTCAAACCCCTTAGACCACAAAATAAAAACCTAGGGATCTTTTAGAATTTCTTACCTGATCACAGGGGTACTAACCTCCAAAGACCACCATTTAATCCTTTAGGGTCACCTAGGCAAGTAAATAGTGTCCAATATTATCCCCCATCACACGATATAGTGGGTATGATCAACCTCACCATTCGTAACTAATGATACCCATTATGTCAAACAACACCTATTATGTCCTCGTAATTCTAATTTACATTGTCAAAGTCCTTCATGACTCATAATGCCATACCACCCCCATCATAAAATATCATTACAATTCATGGTAGCCTTACCTACCAATTATGCAATGCCCTCGCTTGTCCATCCATTTTTGACCTCCTACAACAATATCAAACCTATTGTGAGACGTTGAATGACATCCTATGCTCCATCGATCTGGAGACACATGATACAAATGCCTTCGTAAATTTTGTAGGGAACATCCCACGATGCCTTCAACCCTCCATTAGTTTCCACGATCATGATATCACAAAATTAGTAGGAGAGGGATCAGATTCTCCCCTTCACATCTAAGCAACCATCAATGATATCACTTGCTACTGGTTCTTCCATTAGTATTATCTCCATAGTAGCATTGCATCACTTGCATATTCCACTAGCCCATTTTTCCACTCCATCTCCTTATCTTTGTGCATTTGATGGTTCCATGAGACCCATGATATGATCCATAAGCTTACCTATCCAAGTAGATATTTGTACCATATCCATCCTTTTTCACATCATCCAAGGTGAGATGCAGTATAACATCCTCCTTGATCACCCATGGATTAGGGACATGCAGTGCATCCCCTCCACACTACACCATTACCTTAAATATATCCATGAAAAACTTGTCCATTATGTCCCTACCAACGGGGATCCCTTAAAATTTTGCAACATTGCAGACCTCCCACCTACACCTTCATCCCCTTCCATGCAACTATTTCTCATCTCTTCCCATCAATCTGTCTAAGCATCAACATCCTTCCCTACATCTAGTTTGCTACCACAATCCTCATAAATGACACACACCTTGATGTCAGCACCATTAGCACCACCTTCTATAGCACCTAATTCTATTATTATACCCTCCTCACCACCATATTTATGGCCACCACCATCATCACAGCCATCATCATCCATAATTCTGCTTGTGATACTACAACCATCATCACCATCTCCCTCGCGTCCTACCGCTCTACTTCACCCATATTCCCCATAGAAACCACTATCCTCCCCATGCCACAAACACCTCCCATTCCTTTCATCCATATCCTAGGTAATTCACATCCTTATGTAGTCCAGCACTAGTGACCACACCTTCTCCTTCATAATTACCATAGGCAAACCACCCTATCCCAACTACCATAGCTGAATGCCATGAGTGGAAGTAGCGAGCTACTCACCTAGATGACCAGTTATTACATCCCTTCTTTGCCACTATAAGATATTCTTAGATCACACTATCATTATTTGATTTATACTCACTACCCCATTCACCAACGCTTACATCACCATGCATTTCCATCTTCATAACAAATTTTGGCCCATGGGATTACAATATGTGTGATTCCCGTATACGTCCACCTGTCACCCAGTCCATGTGAGACTTTGGCCATCCCTTAGCTTTGGTTTTAACCATTGTAACTATTATATAATTAGGATCCGTCAAAAATCATACCAAATTTTTCTATGCATGATTTGATTCATCACTCCCACCCATAGTTCCCCACCACAACAATCTAGATTTTGTGGTATGTTAGATCATATGGCCAATCATCTTTTTTCCCTTCACTATATTTGATGATTCCATTGGTGCAAATTCGAATTAGGCCACTATGAATAAGGGTTGTGTACACCCATTAACCCCCATGTACAATTACCTATGGATAAATCCAGCCTAGGTTATCGTCCTACTATCATCTCCACACTCGAGGATGAGTTACACAACCTCTTCCTGCATCCTTCTCCACTTCCAACACACACCTTGGATTATACATCGACATGGAAATCCTAGAGGAAAACCCATCACCCCACTCCACTATCATAATTCCATGTGATTTATTCCAATAAAACCCCTATTTTGACACCACATCATCTTGTTGTATTGATGAATTGACAAACCAATGCCACTGTGTCCTTAAATTCTCATCACCCAGAGCATGACATGCCATATCCACCATCATCACCAACATATTTAGCTATATTTCTACCTATACATTAGTAACTCCACTGATCTGCTACTTGACCATATTCTCCACCAGTTATCTTGCACCCTCCATTGAGCCTCTTAGGGCACTCAGATTATTGAGTCATCCTCATTAGACTCTTCACCATCCACATCCCCCATAGCATCGATTAATATGGTTGATTTGGATATATTCTCTCCACTTTGATACACACATCAGCAAACCCATGATGATACACCAAATCTCAGCATCATTGATATTTCACACATCTCACCAATACCAACTCCCCAATATTTTTTACTTTCACCTCATGTCTTGCATGCTACCAACACTTCTTCACCCTCTAAACCACCTCATATACCATAGGTGCACCACAAAGACATCTACATAGATGATTAATATGACACTACTAAGGCCATTGATGACCTCCACCTCATTCTAGTTCTAGAACAACTATGTTATGGTTCCCACATGCTCATAGAAGAAACCATCAATGTAGATATCGATGATGATCCTAAAACCCCCACATCATTAAAATAACCATAATACTTTCACTTGAAGAGTGCATTTTATTCACTACTTCCCTTTGATAGTATATCAGAGTCTTTACATGGTCCTACAAGGATATGACAGACCTCGATCATACCCTTGTAGTCCACAACCTCATGCTAGACAAAGATGCAAAATTGGTAAGACAAAAACTACAACACATGAACCTAATGGTTGCGTTACTCATCAAATATAAGCTACAAAGGCTCTTAGATGTAGATTTTATAGTACCCATAGACTATCCTGAGTGGGTCTCCAACATGGTTCCAATACCTAAGTCATCCGATAAAGTTCGTTTCTGCACTGACTTTCACGATTTAAACAAATCTTGTTCCAAAGACAACTTCTCATTACCTAACATTGACTCACTCATAAATTTAATTGTATACCATGATATGATCTCCCTTATGGATGGATTCTCTAGTTACAACCAAATTAAGATCAACCCCGTCGATCAACACAAAATATCATTCACAACCCCCTGGGGGATCTTGTGCTACAAGGTCATGCATTTTGGCCTTAAAAACATTGGGGTAACCTACCAATGTGTAATGACCTATATCTTCCATGATTACATGCACAAAAGTATGGAATATTATGTATATGACCTCATTGCAAAATCTAAGAAATGCTCACAACATTAAGATGATCTCTGCTAGATCTTTTACCACCTATTAGAACACAATGTTCACCTTAACCCAAAGAAGTGTATCTTTGGCATTACTTCAAGCAAAATCCTAGGGTTCACTGTCTTGCAATGAGGCATCGAAGTCTACCCTAGTAAAGTAAAATCCATCACTGATATGCCCCGCCTACTACCCTAAAATAATTGCATATCCTTCAAAGCAAAATCACCTTCATTCACTGCTTCATAGCACAACTGTCAGATAAGTGTAAACCGTTCAATCATCTCTTGTAAAAGGGATTCAATTTTAAATGGGATGATAACTACCAACAATATTTTGATGTTATCAATACTTACATCACTTCCCCACTAGTTATGTCTCCCCCACACCCACAACTATCGCTAATTCTATACATCTCAGACATAGATTTTATGCTAGGTACATTTGTAGCTCAAAATAATGTGCTCGACAAAGAGCAAGCCATATACTACATAAGTTGTATGCTATTTAGCTATAAAATAGATATGGATACATGGAGAAGCTATGCCTAGCTATAGTCTTCGCTACCCAGAAAATTCACCACTACATGTTAAACCACACAACCTTTATCATCGCTCGAGACAATCCTCTTCAACACATGATGAAAAAAAGCTATCACAATTCTCGAATAGCAAAATGGATCATGCTTCTAACCAAATTTGACCTAGATTTCATCTCATAAAATTCCATTAAAGGATAGGTCATTGCAGACCAACTTGTAGAAGCTCCCTTGCTTGATGACCAACCTCTCCTCATTTAGATTCTTGACGATTCCATCTTCCACAAAATAGGAGCTGAAGATTATGTCAAGCCAAAGACACAAACTTATCTAACCCTATTCTTTTATGGCTCCCGATACACTCATGTTGGGGGTGCAGGCATTATTTTATTCACACTTAAAGGGGAACCACTCCCCTTCTCATTTAAATTGGAATTTCCTTGTACAAACAATAATGTAGTATACGAAGCCTTGATACTAGGATTAAAATAGTCCCATACCATGCATATAAAATGCCTCCACATCATAGGTGATTCCCTCTTAATAGTGAACCAAGTGCAAGAGATCTGGCAGTGTTGTTGTCCAGTTATCCAACAATACAAACAAATTGCACAACAGTTTATTTCCCAATTCAAGTGGTATGATATCGAAGTTGCTCCATGATCATCAAACAATTTTGTAGATACAATGGCCTCCTTAGGATCATTAATACCACAAAACCCATCATCAAACAACACATCAGTATCCATTCATACACTCACCCAATCTTCCATATCGCCTACATCTCCTCTAGATGATGGTGGCATTCACATGGTTGAAACTAAACCACATGACCCCTAGTTTGCAAAGATTAAATATTATATCAAGTTAGTATTACTACCATGCAACCTACCATATGCTCATCATCAAGCACTCAAACAAATAGTGATTCGTTATACATTTCTTGGGGACATCCTTTATCACCGTAGCTATGATAGCATCCTCCTATGTTGTCTAGAACCCCATGAATATCAATGGGTTGTACAAGAAACCCATGATGGTACTTACAATGGCCACTTCAATGGCATGGCAATCACAAAATGCATCCTTTGCATGGGATATTACTAGAAAAATATGGAGCATATTTTTTGTGAATACGTGTTGTGTCAAGTGCCAACAACATCCAAACCTCACACACCTTACATCTCAATCTCTTCAACCTATCCAATCCATGTGGTATTTCTCTCAATGGGACCTTGCATTTATTGGATAAATCACACCCGCTTCATCAAGCAATCACAAATTCATCATTACTGCCACAAAATATTTTACAAAGTCGGTCAAATCCATCCAACTTGTCCAAACCATAGCAGCCAAGATTACGGTATTTATCATAGACCATATCAATTATCTCTTTGGAATTCCTTTCCAAATTATCTCTAATAATGGGAAATCCTTCAAGAACAAAATTTTTCATTCCCTCTATGCCAAATTTAATATCCATCATAGCTTTTCTACCCCATACTACCCACAAGGTAATGGCCATGTAGAAGCTACAAATAAAACAATTTGTTCCATACTTCGTAAAATAGTAGCAGAATCACATCACGATTAGCATAACCAAATACCCTTAGCTTTGTGGACTTACCATATGAGCATATGTACTCCCACTAGGGCAACCCATTTCTCACTAGTTTATGGCATAGAAGCCATCATGCCCCTTTAACTTGAGATACCTTCCTTGTAGGTATCTATGAAGGAATTTATTGATGATGATATTGCTCGTCAAACCCACATCAATCAACTAACACTCCTTAATGAGCATCGTATTCCTGCCATCAAGCACACATGTGTCTACCAATATTGCTTTCACCATACCTACAACCATAAGGTACATCAATGCAAATTATAAATTGGTGATCTAGTTCTCAAAGAGAACTAGCAAATCACAAGTCAACCTCACCATCAACAAGACAAGTTTACCCCAAACTGGTTGGACCCGTTCACCATCACACATAGATTTGGTTTAGGTACCTATCACTTGGCCAACCTCAGACGTCTTGTTAAACCTGAATCTATTAATATCCTTCACCTTTGTGTATTCAATGCCTAACCCACATAGGCAGTCACTATCACAAATAGTACACATTCCTATTCACACACACATTGCCCACTATGCACATCACGATACATGCTTGCCTTTTATGTTACATCTATATAATACATGTATTTTTGCTTTTTATATCATTTATATGCTACTAGTATCTATTTCTTTTTGTAATATTCACATCATCTACCTCTACGCCATCAACAAAGATACGTGACCATACACACTCGCTACTAGCATCCCAATTTTCTACCATGTAGGATCATTCAGCACCTCTCCTAGTATCGATTACACCAATTGATTTAGCCAAACCATCTGCTACCCTTCAAACCATATAGTATTCACCTTTCCCCCATTCAAACCATCACACTCCACCATGATGCCTTTCACCTCACCTTATAGGGTCATCCTACTCATCTCGTTTAGGAGATAGTCAGGTCTCCCTATCCTTCTTTGACAAAAAGGAGGAAAGCTTCCATATTCACACTTAGGTATCTCCTCCACCTCCACCTGAGGATGCAAGAAATCCCTACTCATCATCCTCTTCCCCTCGCCATACTTTAGGAACCTACCACCCTCCCAATCAAGGATACACACCTCACCCTGCACATCCTTCATGTCTACCTCCCCCGATTCTAAGTGGGATGTCTTCATATGCTCAAGCCCTTCATTCACATGCTTCCCAAGCCGCTTCTATGCACATACCTCCAACCTACACATTCTGTTATCCATAGCTATCTCCTATGCCACCCATCCTCTAGACTCCACCTTCATCACTTTGTGGCCTACCATTCCAGCCAACCTCACAATCTATGAATTTATTCTATTCACCCCCATTGTCACCTCATGCAAACCCCACTTCACACTCATACTTTACCTCTTATCCAGTGGGGTCTTGTTCTCCATCTTATCCAATATAGTCACCTCCACATCTTGATATTCAACACATCTTAGCTTGACTTGATACTCTTGAGTCACAATTGAGCCATTGCCATTGCTTCACATCTACTCGTCATTCCACCGTATCCTATACATATTCACCTCCACCTAGGTCCATTCCTCATCCTAGGTGTCACCCCATGTCTAAATATTGACCCACTCCTCCACCATTCAACCTGAATCCATTCACTTCCTACACACCTCCTACGGACATCTACATCTACCCCACGCCTATCCTATCCACACCATTATTCAAAATGTTTTACCATATTTTTCACTGAGGCCTCTTGGTGTTACCTGAAATTAGGCCTATTGACCCATCACATTCCAAACCATGAAATTACCATGAACACTAGTTTTGTATCTACCAACAATAGCTAGGTCCTAACATTGATGTTTATCGTACATTTGAAATCTTGGTAGACAACATGTTGATCATTGATCATATCCCATAATATGAGTGTTCCCATTCATCCACCCTACTTCAGGATCCCCCACGTTGTATTGTCCCTCAAACTTTGCCATCACATGAATCCTTGATAGCATCATCCTGCTACATTCACCATATGTTCAACTACACAAACCATCAAAGCCCAAGTAGCACCATTCCTTCACCTTCTCACTTGTGCCCTGACCCACGTCACTTTGCCCATCAATAGTTTCTTTTCATCTTCCTTCCTATCTCTTCTTCTACTTATTCTTCTTAATTCTTTGCATAGTTTTATGGTCATGCTTTGAGCGGCTACATACCTACATTGATCTACTTTATTTCTATCATCCTATGTTTTTGGTAATCCCCCCATGTTGTTGGTTACCAATACCTATTTCTTCTCATTTTTTTCATCTGTAAATTCCATCCTCACATCCTTCCTCTTTTTGACATTACCATACACCTTCCCATAGGTTACATTTTATTTACCTATTACACACACACCCCACATGTTGGGGCAACCATTATCACATCATCTTGCTTTTGTAATTATGATGCACCATACTGATCTGGAGATAAGTTTTCCAAACTTATCCCTCTACACTTCATGAGCTTCCTCTTGTAGATATTGCATTCCCCACTCGCATCATTTACATTTCATCCATTGCATATATCCATATGTTTTTCATCATAATGTCATTTCAAGTTTGTATATTCTTCCCCAAAAATGTACCTCCAATAGGAATAACATATGCACTTGTTAGCATCACCACCTAGATGTCCATTTCCCCTTTTTATGATTAGGCTATACATAGGTGTTTTTCTTAGCTTTGAACATTCACTAGTTTAGTCAATCAAATTTCACCTCTAGTTAACAGTTTTTACACACTTCGTATGGTTCTTTAGACTGGTTCAACTTCTCTCATGGGCCACTCACACAGATTACACATTAAACAATTTTTGAGTCTAGGGAATATAACACCTTGTGTAGATATTGCCATCTAGCAAATGGTTTCTCTTGCTCGTCCTATTACTTACATGGTCAACATATGACCTGGGGATAAACAAAGGGATAAGCATAAGCAAAAATAAGACAAATGGGTAGAAAATAAAAGCCAACTCCCATACCAAAAAAAGAAAGAAATAAAAAATAAAAGAAAAAAAGAGCACCACAAAACATACACAAGCAATAAACGAGGGGTAAAATACAAAATTAAAAGCCTCCAAATATCGCCATTGTTATGCTTCATTGCCTTTGATCCTTAGGTTTAACATAACACCATGGGATGATTTTTATTGCTAGCAATAGGCTCCAAGAGCCTTCATACTAGTGGAATAGTCTTACAAGTGGTGACATATATGTCATATTAGCGACCTTATTTTGTACAGATCATTGTTTGCTTATGGATGAGCTAGCTAGTTCAGCTATGTCTACAATGGGTTAATCCTACCTCCCTCAAAATGGATAAATGAACCTCACTCATTTACACACACAGGTCCAGACTTTGAACCAGTAAAATTAGTTGAGTTGTCACAATTACTTTCACAGTTTTGGTTCTGATATTTGATTACCAAAACTACGTTGGTCAAAGTTGTTACATATGCCTTATACCATCCTACATCCTTGAGATCATGGAATGGATCACATTCACATAGGTACATGCAATGATACAAGTGCTTCCTTTGTATATTTCAGTCCTCTCATACATGCATCTATGCATCTATGTTATGTAGAGTCATCAAACATCACATCAATGCATTTATCCTACATGCATTCTCTCACATTACATCATCGCATCTATGTTATATATATTTACTACAAATTTCATTCACATCACATTGCATTGCATTTAACATACAATCCTTCACAGAATTCTATAGTATATCTACACTACAGTATGATCATACATCTACACCCTACCACATATGTATATCCATGTCTTGTACATTTAATCACCTATTAAACTATGATATCTATGCAAATGTACTTGAAACACATTCAAATTAACATCATAACACATGTATATATAATAGAAAAAATAAAAAGGTATATATATATATATATATATATATATATATATATATATATATATATATATATATGTAGTCCATCAAAAATACCCGTAGGCTACAACCTGGGACCATGCCCACCATACATAATCCAAAATTTTCAACAGGCTATAATGGTAATCAACCTAACTACCACTAGGATCCTATTTGCTCCCCTTGTCGCTTGCCCTACTCGATGCTATCCCACATGCTATTGTAGCCCTACTTTAATCGGTCCTTTCTCTTGATCCTTGAACCTATCTAAGAGACAATACCATCCTCAAACCAATAGCCACATTGCCACCTGGTGCCACATATCACACCTCAGTCCTCATGCCTCTATGATCCACTAATACCATGCTTTTATGACTATACTAATATTGTGTCCATACTCATGACTATGTCCCATACTATAACACCATAGGGTTATAATCAAGGAGCGGGATCCTAATGCATCCCTAGAGAATACTCACAAGTTGCCTGACTCATTGACTCCATAGCCAGCAACCCTCTCCCAAACTCACTACCACTCTAAAACTGATCTAGATCCATCCTTAGAGCAACCATGTTAACTAAAATAACCCCTACCACCTAGGATACCTTAGCCCCCTCTCATTCCTACTGCTACCTTGCCACCTTAGCTCACAGATCCATAATCTCTACATCTTAAGTTACCACTATAGATCAATCCCTTTGTACCTCTGCCCTTAGCCACTCCATCTCCACTACCATATGAGTACATATATCATCAAAGGCCTTTTGAGAAGTCTCAACAGCAATCTCCAAGGCTATCAACCTCTCCTCTAAATTTATTTCCTTTGCCAACCTATGCCTCTCACTATCGTAGATATCTCCCTCTAACTATCGTACTCGATCATGCAATAACAATACCTCCTCCTCTGCCTCTTGCATATCTTGCTACTTTATGGAAATATCCTCCATACCATCATAGAATCCCATCTCCATGGTGTCATCAAATCCAACCATAGCCATACCCCCACCTACCTCCTCCATAGTCACTCTCTCCTCCATAAGCTGCGCTCCACCACTCGTAGGAACCTCCTCCACTCTCTCTATAGATGAACTCAAGGTGCCACCCAAGCATCACCTGGATCATCATAGAGGTAACTCTATCTCACTACCAGATCTATCCTATGACCTGGACTAAGTACCTATCACTACCCTACCTCCTACTATAGATACCCCACCACCAGGTGGTACCCATTGGTCAACTACACCAATACCCAGCTCTTAGCCCTACATCGCCCACCAGGCATAAAAATTTGGTGAAATCCCTACATTACCCATGTCTGGGATCACCATTGGTGGGTCTCTCTCATCAGTCCATGGTAAAACTATAGGTGGTTACCCCTTGTTGTCCCATCACCTATAGTATACAATAGGTGCCTCTGTAATATCCTATCGTAAGCCAAACTATTGCATGATTTGATCAAACTAAAAATACTCGATATATTGAGTATATTATTCCACCAACTATAGGTGGTTACCCCTTGTTGTCCCATCACCTATAGTATACAATAGGTGCCTCTATAATATCCTATCGTAAGCCAAACTATTGCATGATTTGATAAAACTAAACATACTCGATATATTGAGTATATTATTCCATCAACAACCTTCCTTTATGAATGCCTTCCAACTACTCATCATACTTCTCCCATGTCACCCAACCTATCCAAGGCCTCCACACAATTGCATCAAGTACCAACTTGCCAAACTCTACCCTCCAAAATAGAGGATCACCCTCATGTGACCTCTTAATGTCCTTCTCCTCATTAGTCCTCCATATCAAAGCATAGGGTAAATATATTTGTCCCTCAACATACACATTATAGGGCAACAATGATGGCCTCTCAATGGCTATATGCCCACATGCCCATACCTACAATAAAGGCATCCAACTCAACCCCTTCACCCAGTACGCACCACATCATGCAACTCCTTGTACACCTGGGCCAACAACATAGGTGCCCATGCAAACACAACACTGCGCTCCACCATATCGCTCACCACATCCAACATATTCCAAGTAAATAATACCCCAAAAGTATTAGGTAATGCATAAGTGGAGATCATTAGTCATCATCGCATACTGATGCTTAGATATCTTCTCATTGTTCCAAAACAACTCATAATCCATCTTCTTTATATCCACTTCATCTATCACCAAAGAATAACTTCATTACAATTTCTTACTATCATCTGGTGCTTCCCTCATTGGCATACCCTCGATAGGCAATTTGTATATCCTATATACATCCTCCAGGGTGATAGTCATCTCACCCGTTGGAAAATAGAAAGTGTTGTGATCTGCGTCCCATCGCTCACACAAAGTAGATACATAGGTCCTATTGATATGAATGCTCTTGCATTCCCACATACCTTTAAACCACACTGCATACAACCACTTATCATCATCCTCATTCTTCATCAGCTTATCCAATTCGCCTTTCATTGTACAAACACGATGATGTGGCTTGATTGTCTTCATTTGTCCATACATAAACAACAACAATAAAATTCACATTAGTTCAATACATAATCCTATAATTAAACAAAATTAAATTTTCTTAAACATATTTTCACACACATTAATTTAGCTAATTTACCATGCACTTCGAGACACAAAACATGCACAATCCACATATCACAAGAAATCAAAAATAGAGTCACATATTTGGATACCCATTTTGCCATTTTATGGTAGTTCAAACAAATGCAAAAAATAGTACATATATGGCTTCCAACAGTCAAATTTTATAATTTCCACATACTCATTGTGGCACGAAATTCAAAAACACATAAATTCATCAGACATGCAAAAACAAAATACATTTTTGAACACCCATTTTCCCACTTCATAGTGAAAGTGTTGACAAGTTTCAAAAATAGTACACAAATATGCACAAATTTCGAGGTTAAATACACCACAACCCCACTAGAATAGTACACATACCAAATCACACCACATCAAAAACACAGTCACATTTCTAGACACCCATTTGGCCACTTTACAGTGAAAGTTCAAATAGAAATTGAAAACAATACATATCGAGCTCCCAATAGCCAATTTTACATTCAACCCTATCTACATCATGGCACATAATTCAAACATACACCAAATGTAATCACACACCAAAAATACATACATTTTTGGATACCCATTTCGCCCTTCTATGGTGAAAGTGTCAACGGATTCTAAAAATAGTATACCCCTAGTGGAAAACATAACAGTCAAAGTTTTGTCATTTACATCCTAACGGCTCACATACAAAAAACATGCTAAATTAAGGCAACACATAATAACAATCACAAATTTAGATACCCATTTCTCACTTTTGTGAACAAAAATCAAACAAATTTTCAAAATAGTGCATAACGACTTCTCAATTGCAAAGTCAAAAAGTAAAATTATCCTACCCATCACCCAATCAAACTACAGCAAAAACTGGTCAAATCTAAAAAGTGATCACACTTTTGGGTATCCATTTATCCATTTTAACACTTTGTGTTCCCATTTCAATTAAAATTTACCTAAATTTTAAAAATAACGTGAAAAGCCCCCCCTATTTCACACTTTTATAGAAATAAAATTGGAAAAAAAAATAAAATAGAGAGCACTTACCGGTGGGTCTCAATGTTGAGCTCTAGCACCAATGCATCCTCTCGCCATCCTACTTCTCAAACCGGTCAACTACAAGCAGTCTACATTGCCAACCGTCACTCGCCCCTCACTCTCCAATTTTATCACCATCACAATGACCTCCCATGCTTCCGAAAAGGTTTAAATATACCTAAAAACCCTAATTAGGTGCAATTCACCCCCTGGCTTGTGAATTAAACCCAATTCACCCTTGACCTGTGAATCCAAATCCAATTTACCCCTTGCCCTACAAATTAAGTGTAGAAGCCTCAAAATCATCCAAATTTTATCCAAAACCCTAGGAAATCACCCCAATTTGATTCCAAACCCTAGGAAATCTGTCCCTTTTTCCTCCCATCTCATTTTTCATTAATTTCATCATGCGTTTTTCTTCTATCAACTGATTCATCACCACATTTCATTGGTCTCATTGCTGATTTCTTGTTTGAGGGGGTATTCATATCCAAAATTCATCTTTGCATGCAACCAAACAACCAAACATCCAAAACACGGATATCAAATATGTCTACAATTTTTTTGCTAAATATTATCTTATAATAATAATCTCAATCCCAATCAGATATATGTTAGATCACGAGAGTTGTGTGCAACAATGGAGAGGTCACTCTGGCATTCATAATACACATTGAATGACACGTTTGACTAACCTAGTGCAACATTTGGATATGTCACTCTGGAATACATGATACATAATGAATGACATGTTTGAATAATCCATATGTTAACTAACTCAAATGGTTTGACATTTATCACCATGCACTCATCAATCAATAAATAAATAAAAATTGAATAGGCATTTGTTCTATTCGTACTTTGGATCATCTTGCATTGGTTGCAAAAGCACAGTAGTCAAAATTTACCTCCACAAGCAACCAGTATGACATCAAGAAATGTCATATAGACTCAAAAAAATCATCGCATTGCATCCGCAATCATCCATTTCCATTTTGTTGGAATTGTTTTTTATTTTATTTTCTTTCTTTTTCTCTTCTCTCCATGGATCCTTGATCAACGTTGTATGGTCACGCTTCGAGCGGCTACATACCTTTGGTTGAATTCCATTCCCTTCTTCTCTTGGCTATCGATCAATGTTGTATGGTCATGCTTCGAGCGGCTACATACCTTTGATTGGATCCCATTCTTTTCCCTTCTTCTCTTGGCTATAGATCAATGTTGTATGGTCATGCTTTGAGTGGCTACATACCTTTGATTGAATCCCATTATTTTTCCTTCTTCATCTTCTACACATCCCTTCACATTTTTGTGTTAAACTATCTTTCACATAGTATAGTACAAAAAGGGACAAATTGTAGACACCCAAAAGTCGCACATAGCTACTTTTGTGTACTTGTAGATCCTTTTGGACACTTGTAGGTTTACATAGGCCATTCAAGATACCTCTAGGCTATTGTAGACCATTTTATACTATTTTAGATCCCTCTAGACCTACGTAGACTATCATAGACATGCGTAGACTACTGTAGACATGCGTAAACTAGTGTAGATCACTCTAGATTAACGTAGCATATCGTATACTTACATAGACTACCCCACTAGTTTATAGGTACAAAACATTAATAAACTACATAAATCATGTCATAACCACCTTGCATCCATCAAAGGACCACTCATCAATCACCTAATTCCACTTAAACCCTTCCTAGACTTAATTAGGACCCCACAAGACTATTAGTTCCCAAAAAGTCTTAATTAAAGTTAATTCAAATTCTAATTTTAAAGTAACTTCACTTAAGTGCACTTTTTGGATTAAAAATATTAATTAGGTTCCTAAACCCTAATTAGTCCTAATTATTCCCTCCCACATGTGTGTACACCAAGTTGGTTAGGATATTTCTTAGAAATCCTAACCTAACCCTAATCTAACCTTAGAGTTGACTAGTCCTAGTTAACCCTAATCTCTCTTCACACATGTGTGAGTATGAGATATTTCCTTACGGAATGTGGGGATGACACCTCACAAACCCTAACCTAACCACCATAGAACCTGACCTTAGGTTTTAGTTCTCCTAACCACACCCCCTATACCTTAGGTTTATCTATCAATAGTGGACTTAATTCCTCATTCTATCTCTCTCCCTTTTTAGTCAAAGTACAAAAACTTTGTCAAAATACAATAAAAAAAACAAAATATGGATATCTGAACCTTCCTAGCAACATTAGAGTACCTAAGGAGCCCATCTGTGTAGATATCTCTGATAGAAACCACTTATAGTCCAATTCATCCCCCAACCTACAAATTTGGCACCAATTCGTCCCCCGACCTGCGAGTTGGGTCTATAAGACTCAAATCACCCCAAACTTGTCAGGTAAACATTATTTTATGATTTTATGATGTTTCCTACTTTTTTAATGCATTTTAGTATAGTTTTATTTCCTATTTTTATTATCTTTTATCAATACGGGGCCTGACCAAGCCAAGCCTCCAAACACTCTAATCCTATTTTTTAGGTCATAAAACATGTGACAAAGCATCCACATCAACACCAACGGTGGTCCACATACACAGGAAGCCCACCTACATTCAAGAATCCAAAAGTAGCTATCATTTTATTTGATGTTCATTATGAAAGGATTCCCTACAATCCTTATTGTAACCTATGAATTCTATTTCAAATGAATAAAGAACAATATTCTAGACATTTGCATTTACTTTGTATTTATGTTTGATCAAATAGCAATTTTTGTACGTTTCAAAAAGCAAAATAATAAGCATAGAAAATAAGCAGTTGACCTAGGTTCCCACCAATAGTGATGATAAAGAAAATAGTGTAGCAACTCCTATGGCAAATAAGGAGAAAGAGGAAGAGAGAAAGTGGTAAAGATATGGTAGAAGATGACTCTCATCAGGTCATTATTGGCCATGACAAAGGCCATGTTGTCAAAGTTGATAGTGACAATGGTACTTCAAAGTGTGGTGAAGGATATCATGATGATGATCGAGGTTAGAGTGGGGATGAATATTTTTTATGCTTTAAAAGACACACAAGAGGCATTGGCTCCATGTTGATGAGAAGAATTGGGTACAATGGTAAAGGATTGGGAAGATATGGGCAATGTATAAAAATTTCCATAATTCCAGAGATAACACCAAAGAATAAAGGACTTGGGTATGTAGGTCCAGTAAGAAGCAACAAGACCAAATTTGTGAGAGGAGATAGTAGTACAAGGAATGAAGGTTCAAGAATGGGTTGTTGCAATTAGTGTGGAAGATATGGACATGTTGCAACTAGATGTTGGAACCTACATCCTTGTGGGAGTTGTGGAGGATATAATCACTCCAAATATGAGTGTTGGCATTGAGAGAATATCATCAACAAAGTGCATGTTGATTACAGTTAGATGGTTGTGATACAATGGGAAAAGGTGAAGAGGATGTTGAGTGCATTATATATGAGGAGATTTGATCCTTAGAGGAAGGTCTTAGGTCTATAGCCAAGCTAGAGTGCTAATATCTTAGACAATCACTTTATGATATGGAGCTCATGAACTTTTTTTGTTACTCGATGAGTATGATGTAGGAGCATCCACATGGCAAACCGATAAGAGAACGATAGCTAGACATTCCATGCAAAAATTAGGGTGTGACTAATGAAATGTACCACAACATGTAAATAAACAAAATGAAATTTGATATTTTTATTTGTAGACTTTGTTTGTTACAAATGAACCTTTTTTATTACAATGGACCTCCCAAAAGGAAGGGTTTTCTTTGAAAATGAGTTCAATGGTGCCTCAAATGATCTCTTTGGTCACACTCAAAAATCTTTAAATATGTTTTATGGCTTGGTTTCTCAATAGCCTTAGACCTCATATTGCTCCAAATACATGCACATGAATACACAACAAGCTATTAGCAACATATGTTGGGCCCTTCACAATAAGGCCCTAAATCATGAAAATAAAAGTTGCAAAACTCATCAATAGACTAATTAGAAGTTACAAAAACCATGTAAACAATTACAAAATCATGCTAAAATGCTTTCTTTACCTTCTTAACCACTTGTTAAATTTGGGTCTCTATCTACCTTTTGTACCCAATCACCTAATGCAGTTGACTCTATGGGTAGTCGCACAGGGTGTTTGTCTCTATCTATGTATCCATCTTGAGTGGTTGGCTCTATCTATGTATCCACCCTAGCCAGTTGGATCTATGTTTTGAAAAGGGTTTAAAACTTAGATATAGACCTTTTTGGAAGTATCTTAGAGCTTCTGGTATATATTCGATGTTGTTTGATTTTCAAATATGGGCACAATTGCAAAACCAATACTA
Source organism: Wollemia nobilis (assembly GCA_028583015.1). Classification (NCBI taxonomy): domain Eukaryota; kingdom Viridiplantae; phylum Streptophyta; class Pinopsida; order Araucariales; family Araucariaceae; genus Wollemia; species Wollemia nobilis. Next base: position 15,182,290 of record JAQPPZ010003356.1, on the reverse strand, counting down.
TCACACATTCCAAAGAGACTCCATGGTTTATGTCCTTGAGCTCTTCTAAGGAGGTACCTATATAACTATTGTTCAAAATTTGGAAGGATGACACTTGTGTTTTCATTTTAGAAGGATTTGATCTTGTCACCTTCTACATTGCAATCTTATAAATATTAATGTTGACTATCCTAGCCCCTTTGACCATCCTAAGCACCTTAATATACCTAACCCATGGTCATCATGAGACCATCCCTCTATTTTAACCTAGGTCCACCTCACTCTAGTTGGTATTTACTCCCTTCTTTCCTCCACATTCTAAGCTTATTAATGCACATGGATGAGGATTCCCTCAACCCAAGAACATTGATGAAGCATATAATTTTTGGTGGGTGAATAATCTCCTCATCCAAGAGTGTTAATGAGGTATGTCATTATTGGAACCGATTATTTCATCCATAGGATTCGATTGTCATGCTGAAAAAATCCGTTTGAAACCAACGAGCTATTACAAGCTCTGGTCAACCTGCCTCTTTATTCTGATAAACACAAATATTGCTAAAATAAAACTACAAAACAGGTAAGGAAACCCTAGTGGTAATTCTGTGATAAAACGTTGATTACATACCCCAGATTAATGTAACACTATATGTATTAAAATGACCAAGCAAGGAAATAACCATTAGTTATGCTTTATGTAGACCGGTGCCTAGATTCATTGGGCTGTTATAGCAATTTAATAACAATTTTAACATGAACAAAGAGAATGGGGAAAATGAAATTGGCACTCTTAGACTTATTTGAATATCATAATAAAACTAAAAATTGACCAATGACAGAAACATATATAATGCATTCAAATAATGTAATCCATTATACAGTGACACACAGTACCGAGACAAAGATATAATAAAAATGAAACTCAAAATTGTATTGATTTCATAAAATATTACATACAAAGTGGGCAATGCCTTTTAACTCTATTTTTCTCAAATAAATACATCAATACAATGAAGAAGATTGTTCAAATAATGTAACAAGTCTCTCCTACTACCCTTGTTCCAATATGGTAACAATAGAGACTTTGAATCTCAGGCTCAATAGGATAGGAAATAATTTCAGCTTCTTGAGCACTTTCCTATCAAAATCCTGCACAGTAAAGGGAAGAAATAAGAATGAATGAGAAAAATAGACACAAAAAGGAGATACAACAACACAAATCTAAAGGGCACTCAAGTATACCTCTTAGAAAAAAATGCTATTCCCTAATTTCTTGATGATGATTTTGAACCTGAACACTTCTTCTTATAGGCTATGGTTCTTGAATTTGTTATTCTTGGCTTATTTTTAGCCATACACTTGTCCTCTTTTGAGTTGATCTTCAAAACTGATACAACTAGCTTCCACTATCTCTTTCTATTCTTCTATCAACTCCAATAAGGGGTCTTCCTTGATTTCTTGAGTAGCTCCTGGTAAAATAGGTGCTACAGATTCCACTAAAATTTCCCTAAGCCTTTTTAATTCAGTAGGGTAGTCATAGGCTTCATGAATCTGAGTGTTGCCCCTGTATTTAGGAGGGAATTCATTCCATACAACCTACAAATATGTTCCTTTTTCCATAGCTTCCAATAATTTTTCTTCATAAGCATCTTTATGATGTTGTATTCAAGCATACTCTCATTTTTCCATCATTCTACTATATATTCCTTTTGGGTCATAAAACCTCCAAGTTATCTCATCAAAATCCATAGTGTCTAAATCAAACATTCCTTTGAGTAGATCAGGGTAGCCAACAAATATATAGTCTCCAAAGCGACAGGGAATGTTGAGCCAGGGGACTTTACCATGTTTCTTCACTAGTCTCATCTTGGCTTCCTCAACCACCTACCTACATAACTCTAGAGCTGCTAGGGACAATGGAAAATACATCGATAATAGCTTAGGGGAAATTTTGGCCCCATAGAGCATGATATAGGTGAAACCTTATAATAAAAAGAAACCCCTAATATCATTTTCTTTGATAAAATCCCTTACTCTTGGCCCTAGCCTCTCAGGGAGCACGTCGGTTAAAATCCAATGGATTTCTACCATAAAATGGTCACAAAACCATCCCATGTGAGTCCTCCCTTCATGTATTCTCCAAAAAATGGTCTGAACGTAGAGGCTGTTAATGAATTCTACTCTTTTTTGAGCTTCTTCTTCTAATTTTCCCACTATCAGGTGGATGAAAAATTAGTATTGAGAAAAATAGGACTTCTCTTGCCTTTGTTCAAAAATAGCCTTTTTCAATTCTACCATTTGATCATGTATTTGGTTACTCCCATGTATAAATTGGGGTATTATGCGTCCGATTGCTCTGTGCTACTAAATACAAAATATTTTTGTCCACCACATTGAGACCCTGTTCTCCTAAGACTATGTTTATCATATCCCAAAAGTCTTAGACCCATGGCCTAAAAGCAGTCTTCCTAATTGGGAACTGATTAACTATTTTCTCATTTGTATCAAACAATTTTTTTTTAAACTTCTAATCCTATGAACATTCAAGATTGATGTTCAATTACTCGTTTAACTAAAAAGGTGGTATACTCTGTCAAATTGAAAACTTACCTGATGTGCTCGACTTTGGTGCTGAAAACTGGTCGATCCTTATTATCTCGAAATGTTTTGATATTTTCGTCATATGCCACTGCTAACCATGCCATTAAATCTGAGGAGAAGTAAACCTTCGGACATATCAACTTCTCGAGGTTACTATTCCATCTGTTACTTCTAAGGAAACCCTTGTATTGTAGCCTCTAGGATTTATGAAATAGGTCAGCCATTATCCATGGGGTCTTGTTATCATTCTCCATCACATGAGCAAAACTATTGATACATGTATTGTCAATCTCGTACTGTTGTGCTGGAGTAGGTTTCTTATCAGCTCCACACTTTTGGGCGAATTCATACATTGTGCTACCATGTATAGGCAGTCCAAAAATCTTAGAGTATGGTGATCGGTCTATAATTAATTTTACTACTTCTATAGTGTATTCGAGCGTAAAAGCATCTCCCCATGATGCCATTGTGCTTACGGTAGCGAGTCTAGTTTCTCTAAAAAATAAAAGCTCAAAACTCTTCGTCTCTCTACACCTCTTGTGTATCAATTTCTACTCTTAGATTACTAGGGTGGTAAATTGACTAATTTTGTGAGCTCAAATACTGGGTGGTGAAATGAGTTCGATATTTTTGCATGTTTTGTTATTAATATTGTGCTACCAACTGCTTTTTTAAAATTAGCCAAAGGAAATTTGCCAACACATTTTCTTTCGAAGTTGGGCTTTTATGGCGGGTAGTGTCCTTCATCCTATGTGTCCCTAGGCTCTTTGGTTTGTGTACCTGTAATCATTTACAGTTTTGTTATTGGTCACTGAAGCTCCTTCTTCTTTGATGTTGAACCATGACGTGTGATAGGGCAGCTTCTATTTTGAACATCGTGCCACCTTGTCCCTAGATGATAATTAATCTTAGGGATCAGCTACACTTTTAATTGGGAAGCAATCATCCTGGGGATCTCCATAGGATTTGGTTCTTGATATGAGTGCCTATCATCATCTTGGATATCTTAAGGTTACCTGGACAACCGCGATCAAATGCAGCCATTCGATCAGATTGGATAAGGTTGTAGCCTTTGATTTTTTATAACCTACAGGTTAGATAATAGAAAGTGTAGCACCCTAAAATTGGCGCAGTAAACCTTAGTAAATAATTAAAATTACCTTAGTAATAATTCAAATTCAAATTTCAACCCCAAAACCGCTCCAAACCGCCTGCTACCCATTTCCTCATTTTTTGTGCCATTTTTAGAGTTTGTTTTGTCCATTGGATGATATCATCGCCGATCAGACGATATCACCTCAGATCGGATGAATTCGTCTAGAGAAGAACGTCCAGATGATTTCGTCCCAAAACTGATTTTTCATAATTAGCTTCTGTTTCAACGACGTCTCTAACCTGGGCAAAAGTGTGTCTACACGGTTAGAGACTTCCCCCATTGGAGATCTCCCAAATTGGGATGATCCCCAACCTCCTAACCTCCCTCCTATGCCTATTTAATCTTAGGCACTCCCCTTGACATTCCCCTGGCTGAATTTTCCTGTAATTTGATCTTTGCGTGCATTATAATACCCTGGATTATCATCTGCATTTGTGCTTTTCAAATTTTCTTGTAGGAACTCTATTATTCTTCAGCCGGAGCAAGCTCAGATCATCGTAGACGATCTTGTACAATCTCAGATGATCATGTCCCAATTCGAGATGATTTTGACTGTAGTCAACATTGGGGGCAATCAGTGCCCAGAGTTTGCGCTTTTCCTATACCTTTCTGCTATTTTATTCTGCATCTAGTTAGTTTTATTATTATTTCATGTTATTCTGCATCTTGGAGTTCACCCATGTAGCTTAAATACATAATAAAATCATGATTAGCTATTAAAGCATGATAATTTACTTGCATTTCTATTTGGGATTATCTTATTAACATCATTTTGTCATTTCACATCATTTTCCTTTATCAACATAGCTGCATTTTCTGTATTCTGTGTCCATTTCTCTGATTGCAGGTCTCTGACGAATTCGTCAGATCTCAGACGATCCTGTCAGATCGGAGACGATCCTGTCAAATTCAAGACGATCTTGATTGCTTCAAAAATCAGAACCTCCATCAGACATCCGGATCAGGTATGGATTTCTTCACTTAATTTATTCTCTGTGTTTTTTGCTTAAATCTATTTTTTGTCTTCATTTAAATCTGCATTTCATATAGAACAACTTAGATTCATTTGGCCAAACCTAGGATTTGAATGATTAAATGCAAAATTGAACACATCAAACACATTCCCAACCTAGGCGTGGAGACTACCACTAAACGTTTCCTGGTGAACCCCACCATCCATCAAAAAATCACCTTAATACCCCTCCCCGAGAGGCGGGACCTTCAAAGGGCCTCTCAGTCCGAGGTACCATTCCATCCTTCTCGCATCCCCCTTTCGGGCGCGGATCCTTTAGCCTGAAGGTAAGGGTGCGAAAATTTTGGAGCGATACATTTTGGTGAACCCGACGTGAAACTAAAACCTTTTGAAAACAAAAAAAAAACATAGATGCATTTAAAATCATTAGAAAACTACTAAGTTGCATATCATGTTTAGATGGTAGCTCCTAAGAAAAGACTAGCAGTTACTATAAATGTTGAAAACCAATTAGCAGCCATAGAAATTAATTCTGTGCTTAGTGTGCCTGAAACAGATAGAAACCAACTTTTGTGGGACGAACTTAATAGGAGATTAGATCTCATTTCATCTAGAGCAACTGAACTTAGGCAAATCAAGAGGTTTGTCCTAGATAGAATCCTGGATCCCGATCAACTCATTTTTTATCATGAACTTCAGAGAGCTTGCCATAGGTGGTTAGCTTATAGGAGAGCTCTTGTGTCTTCAAAATTGTTCACCTTTGAGGAATACCTCGAGAATGCAGCCATAGTGCACCAATTCCTAGGTCGTATAGAGGACCAAGAAGCTGATCTTGTAGATAGGAAAAGGTGGAGGAGAGTTCCTAGAGCTGTGTTATATCGAGAATATTGCCACGAACTTTATTTCTACCAACCAGAGTCTGAGACAGATAATATCACTATAGCACACTTTGTTAAGTTCCTGAAAAACAATTTCCAATTTGAAGAGGAACATTTCATGACTCTTGAAGAACTTGAGCCCGTTAATGATATTTATAAATTGTTTATAGAAAACTAGATCATTGCTTTCATTATTATTGTTTCTTGCATTTAGTGTGTTGTTTTTTATCTTTATAATATTGTTATAAAACAAGAAAAAACCAAAAACATAACAAAACCAAAACATTTTATTTTTAATACTATAGTAGGTATATAATTAAAATATATACCTCTTAAGCTTGTTGCATATATATATATATATATATAAATATATATATTTGCTGAAATCTAAGTTTAAGCACAATGACTAGACTTAGGAATGGTAAACAAACTAAAGAAGAAGAAGAAGAAGAATATTGGTTAGGAAAGAAAACAAAAAAATCAAATGCCCTTCCTGAGGATCCAATTCCGAAAGGAGAAACTCTAGAACAGCCAGAAGATGAGCTGGTTGTAGATGAACAAGAAGAAAATGTTAAAGAGGAAGGATCCTCATCCCCTAGAATGGCTCCAGACGAAACTATTGCTTTTGATAACTTAGATCATTTCTGGAAATTCTTCAATAATAATATTGGTGCTCTTAATATGGCAGTTCATATTGATAGAGGCCAAATTAGTGACACTCAAGCAGCCATGGAAGATATGTTTAACATACACACTAATCCCTTGTCCTTTGTTGATCAAGAAAGTGATAAAGCTGGACCATCCAATAGAGATATGGTCACTATGATTCAGAACATACAACAGCAACAAGTTTCCCAACCTAAGGAACCTGTTATTGAACCTAAAATCATTCCCACACAAAAGAGACCTTCATTCACTGCTTTATTTCGCCAAACTATTGATCAATATGCTTCAAATCGACAAAAACCCAAAATGAAGCCAAACACCAATTTTCAACAATCTGGGATACAACATAATACAACTTCAAGACTTCTTCATAACACCCTTCCTACCAACAATTTACACAATAGCAATATAGCATCTAATCTTCATGTCCCTCCATCATATGCTCACAAATCCCATATTAATGCCCTACCGAACCAATATGGTGGGCAAACCAACAATCTGGAAGCCATGGTGAAACAGTTAGCTTCCCGCATGGACCAGATAGATCCCTACCGTCCCTCGTACAATTATCGAGAGATGTGTAGTCAACCTTTGGATCCCATAGTTGTAGCACAACCATACCCTAAACACTTTCCCATGCCCGTCCCGCCTATATATAAAGGAAACGAAGATCCCATAGAGCATCTTCGCATGTTTAGGATAGCATGTCATGATATATCACATGATGACTTGCTATTACTAAAAATGTTCCCAAAAAGTTTAGGAGGAATGGCATTAGAGTGGTACTATCAACTACCCACTCATTCTTTGAGAAATTTTGAAGAAACAGCTGAATCTTTTGTCCATCAATTTAGTGCCTACATCGAGAGGCACGTGACCATTAAAGATCTATACAACTTAAAACAAGACAAAGATGAATGTTTTGCTGATTTCTTAGCTAGATGGAGGCAGTTGATAGGAAAACTGCACTTTGTGCTACCTTATAGGGAAATGTTGGACATTTTTATTAATAACTTGCAAGAACAAATATCTTATGAGTTATCAACTGCTACCTTGACCACATTCGATCAAGCTATAGACTTAGCTCGAAGGGTGGAAGATGCTCTCATTAGAAGAGGTCAGCTTAAAAAGAAAGATGATGAGAAAACATCTAGAAATCAGTACAAAAACAAACAAGTTGTAGGTGATGGAGTCACTGATAGTAGAAACATTGCTAATATTAATACAACGAAGACAACAGAAAAGTTTATATTAAAACCTCCTGATAAACCACCCCAAGAATTTACTAGATTGAATCAACCTTTATCAACCATTCTTCCTCAATTACTAGCACGAGGCTTGATTCAATTACCAGCTATCCAGGAACCTGATCCAACTATACCCGGATACAGAGCTGATTTACATTGTGATTTTCATAGAGGACCTGGACATGCTACAAACTCTTGCAAAAGATTAAAACATAAAATACAAGACTTGATTGATAATAATGAAATGGAGGTGCAAGCCTTCCAACCTAAACAAAATGCTCCTAATAATGCTCAAAAGAACATTCCCCAAAATCAGAATCAGAATGCCAATCAATCATTGGACATATTTCAACATCCTTTACCGTAGCATGGCAAAGAGGTGGCTAATCAAATCGAACATCATAATGTTCCCCCTCCTACCCGATATGTAGGGACTATTAGCGGACAATTATCTGTTCAGGATCCTCAAATATTTGGCACAACTTTCTCCATGGTTACGTCCAGACCCCTATATAATACTCAAACACCGGATCCTAGTGATGTAGAATCGGATATTGAAAGTGAAATAGACATCACCTCAAACCAATCGAATAGTTCTGAAAATGAATCAGATCCGATTCAACCTATCACAGATGCTATGGTTTTGGAAGAACCATTTCCTAGAAGAGTTACTACTCGACCCTCTTCTAATCAGTTCCTTCCTAATGAACAAGCCATAAACGCTCAACCGAGACCAGTTCAGCATCTTCAATATAACATTGTAGGTACCATCGGAGCCGTTACCAGACAACAGGCTCAAAACTCTCAACAGGATCAAACTCAGAATGATGGATCAGCTCCATTTATTTTGAAAAATCCCAATAAAGGGAATCATATGTCTAATGTTCAACCTAAGCCTCCTTACAATATTAATGAACAATTATCCAATACTACAACCAGAATTTCCCTTTTGGACTTGTTAAGATCTTCTCCTACCCATAGGGATGAGTTAATGCTCACATTAAGCCAAATGATGGTACCTCAAAATATTCAACCTGAAGCCATGTCCAATACTATCATCACTCGAGAAGTCGATTGTATTGACTTTCGAGATAAAGATATCCCACAACACAGTTTACATAAGGATAACCCCTTATATATTACTGCCCTAATTGGAGATGTAGTTGTTAAACGAGTCTTGATTGATAATGGTTCATCTTTAAACATATGCACTTTTGACTTCTACCAAAGATTTGGCTTTAGGAGTGATGAGATGAAAAGAACGGATATGATTATCAAAGCCTTCAATGACGAGACACAAGAAACGTGTGGAGTCATTACTATACCCTTGCAAGTTGGTCCTAGAACCCTAGATACAACCGTGTTTATTGTACATTGCCCTGCATCGTACAATATACTTTTGGGTCGCCCTTGGATCAATGCGATGCGAGCGGTACCCTCCACTTTACATCAGTGTGTTAAATTTGAATTTAAAAACCAGTTGGTTACCATTCATGGTGATCCTAGACCCTTTGATATGTGTGCTTTGGCAGAACCCGTTGGAGTGCAATTTTGCCCTACCCTGTCATCCACACATCCTAGTTCTTATCATCCATCCAAACGTGTGAAACACACACCCATAACATCATCTACCCCATCAACTACACCTATACATTTAACTCAACCATCTTCTAAAAAAACCACATTAGGACCTCGAAAAGAGCCTAAACCTACACCCAATGCTTCCCGTTTTACTCCTATATCTTCCATACCCATAGACTCATCCATCGATATCCCTATAACATCATCATCCACTACAGGCATTCTTCCCACATCAAAAGATCAAGGAAATGTTCCTTCTACCTCTTATGCTCTCACTGATGAGCTCTTACCCGATTTCTCTAAAATTCTTATATCAAAAGAGATCAACACTGCCATGCAGACTTCCCTCCTTTTAAATAAACTCCCACCTTCTCCTCATACCTTGGGCCTCCCACAACCTATGGGAAGTATCTACCAAGTCGAAAGTTGTGCTTTTGTTTATAAAGGATATGATTGGGGAAGAATACCCCGAAACATCAAGACGCATTGTGATGGATATGCTCGATGCTATTTTGCTAATGAATATATTAAAGCTAAACCCATAATGCTTAAATTGGGCTATAAAGGGAAAGGTTTGGGACCTTTCCAAAATGGTATGAAAGAACCTTTCGAGGTAGAACCGTGGCCTACCCACTGTGGTGTGGGCCTATTTCCTAGTAAGGGTCAGCCCTTTCCATTTAAGGATGATGACCATCTCATATGTTATCAGGATTATCTAGATAAACAAGATTCTTTGTATCCAAAGAATAATTTTACCTGCAATATGCTATCCATAGCCTACCCTGAAATGATTGCCGAATCTGATGATGAGTTGGAAGGAGATATTTTTCATGATGTCTCCGTTGAAGAGTTGTTACACAATGATTTTTATTTTGATGGTTCTATACCTACTATAGCCCAGCTTGAGGCCACGACTCCTCAAGATGAATTATCCAAGTTAACCTTAAAGGAATTACAAGAATTGGGCGTTTCACCTGCCCCACCTAATTTTGAAAGAGATCTACACATGGAAGTAGAAAACGTCATTAAGGTTAACATTGGAACTGAGGATAATCCTCACATCATCAGTATTGGATCAGAATTAAGCCAAGAAAAACAAGAGCAATACATTGCATTCCTTAAAGAATATGAAGATGTCTTCGCTTGGACATATGAAGATATGCCAGGTTTAGACCCTTCTGTAGTCATGCATCACCTAGTAGTCCATCCGGATGCTAAACCTGTTAAACAGAAACTTAGAAAAATGCATCCCAAAGTGGCCTTGCTAGTCAAAGGGGAGTTAGAAAAACTCTTGAATGTTATTTTCATACAAGCTATTGATTATGCTGAATGGATCTCGAATGTAGTTCCAGTAACCAAGAAAGAAGCTACCAAAGTTAGGGTTTGCATAGATTTTAGAGATATTAATGTTGCATGCCCTAAAGATGATTTTCCTCTTCCAAACATGGATCAAATCATTGATTTTACTGTTGGGAGTGGAATGATGTCCCTAATGGATGGATTTTCTGGTTATAATCAGATCAGGATAGCTCCTGAAGATCAGGCTAAAACAACCTTTATTACCCCTTGGGGTACCTTTTGTTGGAAAGTGATGCCATTTGGTTTAAAGAATGCAGGTGCAACATATCAACGAGCCATGACTTATATCTTTCATGATATGATGCATGATATCCTACATGATTATGTAGATGATATTATAGCTCGCTCTATTAATGAAGATGATCATTTAGATGATTTGAGAAAAGTATTTAATCGGTTAAGAGAATATCTTATTCGATTAAATCCAGCCAAATGTATATTCGGAGTCAAGTCCGGTAAACTATTAGGGGTTTTAGTTTCTTTACGTGGTATCGAAATCGACCCTCTCAAGATTGCGGCTATCACTGATATGCCCGCACCTACTAATATATCTGAGTTACGAAGTTTACAAGGTAAGCTTCAAGCCATCCGTCGCTTCATCGATAAGCTGGCGGACAAAACCAGTCCCTTTCTTAAGCTCCTTAAGAAGGATGTCCCTTTTAATTGGGACGATGAATGCAAGGAAGCTTTTGAACTTCTCAAACAATACCTCCTTAACCCACCTGTGCTTTCACCGCCTAGACCTGATCGCTCATTTATCCTGTATATTTTAGCTTCAGATTTTGCTTTAGGAGCTATGTTAGCTCAACTTGATGATGAGAAAAGAGAACGTGCTAATTATTATATTAGCCAAACTTTAATTAGTTATGAAACCCGCTACACAGCATTAGAAAAACTATGTCTAGCAATCATATTTTCTATGCAAAAATTATGCCATTATATGCTCAATCAAAAACATATGTCATTGCTAAATATGATCCCTTGCGGTATCTCATGAGTCGACCTTATTTATCGGGTCGCACAACAAAGTGGGTTCTTGCTCTAAGTGAGTTTGAACTCACGTTCATAGGACAAAAGTCCGTTAAGGGTCAAATCATAGCAGATCAATTAGCTGCTGCACCCTTAGAGTCTACCCATCCCCTCATCATTGAGTTTCCTGATGAATGCCTTCAATTAGAGGCAGACCATGTTGAACAATGGTCCTTATACTTTGATGGAGCCCGATGCATGAGTGGGGCTAGTGCGGGTATTATTTTAATATCTCCACAAAAACACATTATACCTTTGTCCTTTAAATTAACATTTTCTTGCACCAATAATACTGTCGAATATGAAGCTCTAATCCTTGGATTACGAGCTGCTTTGGCACTAAAAATTAAACATTTGCTAGTTTTTGGTGATTCTCAACTTGTTATAAACCAAATTAATGAAGTTTATCAGACCAGAGATGATAAATTATGCCCATATAAAGCATACATTTTGCAGTTGTTGTCCTTGTTTGATAAAGTTACCTTGGAAGCTATTCCTCGAACTAGCAACCGTGCGGCCGACGCTATGGCCACAACTGCCTCTCTTCTGCCCTTGGAGTTAGATGACGAATATGCCACCATCATTATTCATCGACTCCAGGAACCCGCTTCAAATAAGTCATGCTTAGAACCTTTGGATGTGTTTCTAATCAATGAAACTACTCCTGAACCTTGGTATATGGATATATTTGATTTTCTTCACAATGGGACTTTCCCCGCCAGTTCTAATAGAAACCAAGCATCGGTTATTACGTAGACGAGCAAGTCGATTTGTAATAATTGGCAATACTTTATATAGGAGATCTTTTGAAGGTATCCTCTTGAGATGTTTGAATCTAGAAGAATCCAAATCAGCTTTGAGTGAAGCCCACGATGGATCTTGTGGAGGACACTTCAGTGGTAGTGTCATTGCTAAAAAGCTCCTTAGGATAGGCTACTTTTGGCCTACCATGGAAACCGATGCACATGATTATGTGCGCCATTGCGACAAGTGCCAAAAACATGCTGACCTTGTCCATGCCCCTGCACAAGAACTGTAGGCTATTTCATCTCCTTGGCCCTTTTCAAAATGGGGCTTAGACATTATTGGCAAAATTAATCCTGTGTCATCTGATGGACACAAATTCATCATAACCGCCATTGAGTATTTTATGAAGTGGGTTGAAGCTATGCCTTTAGCTTCCTGCACTGGAACACAAGTCTCTAAATTTATTTTTAATCAAATCATTTGTAGGTTCGGAATTCTTGCAAATCTCATCTCAGACAATGGAACTTGTTTCAAGAATAAAGATGTTAAGAAATTATGCCAAAAATATAAGATTCAACATCGCTGGTCCACTCCCTATTATCCTCAGGGTAATGGTCAAGCAGAAGCATCCAATAAAACCTTAATTAAAATCCTTAAAATATTGGTCAATAAATCTGGCCGCGACTGGCACATTCAATTATATCCAGCTTTGTGGGCATATCGCACTAGTGTGCGTACTCCCACAGGTACTTCACCTTTTGTCTTGGTTTATGGCGCCGAAGCCATTTTTCCCTTTGAATTAGAAGTTCCTTCTTTGGCTCTACTACTTCAAGATACCGAAGTAGGAGATGAATATCAAGCTGGCGGACTCAGTCAGCTGGAACTCCTAGATGAAAAGCGCATCAATGCTTTGGAGCATCTTCGTGCCTACCAAAACAAGCTTAAAAGATCATATGCTAAGAAAGTTCGTCATCGATCCTTTGAGGTCGACGACCTTGTTTTAAAAGAAAATAAAAAAAATACTAATGCAACTAAAGACCTTAAAGGTAAATTTGAACCCAACTGGCTTGGACCATATATTATCACTGCTAAATTTGAATCGAGAGCATACAAATTAGCTACCTTAGATGGTAAATATTTAAAAGAACCTATGAATATTATGCATCTTAAGCGATATTATGCATAATTCTGGTAATTTCGTCATTGTATATATTGTACATCTTGTCTCATTTTAGTAAATTTTCAAAATTCCAAAAAAACAATCACATTGTATTTCTTTCAATTCATCAAAATTATCAAAATATTCAAAAAAACATCTTTTATTTCATACCTCTCAAATTGTGAAGTATTGCAGTTCTATTTTCAGTTATTTTGGATAAATTAGCATTTATTTGGAATCCCGCACTTTCACACACACAAAAATAAATATCTTGATTTTATTTGTTATGATTATTAATCTCTCTTATATCAAAGTCCACATTGGCATTAAATAAAGTTTGAGCACAGAGAATTGATCTTGTTATTTACTTAAACCAAGCATATCTTTTCACAATAAAATGATTATATTTGTAATGTCCATGCTATGCTACATAGTAGAAGTGGTTTCTTGAGCGAAAAGTTTCCCCTGCTATCCTATCATGCACATGGTCTAGAATCTTTGAGAATTGACAAAAGGACAAGCTCACCCCTACCCGAATAAAAATCCCTTGCTCTACAGCTAATCCGAGCAAGTATCCCTAGCATAGAAAAAAAAAAAAAAGTTCAAGAAAAAGAGAAAAAGAAAAAGGTTATTTTGAATCATCACAACAATATTTCAGCATTATCTCAAATATCAAGCAAAAATACAAAAAAAAAAAGCAAAAGCAAAAGCAAAAGCAATAAAATCCCTTTCCCTACCCATTGAAAAGAAAAGAAGGGTTGATGAGCTTGAATCCCTGGAATTCTCAATTATTCGAAAACTGTGAGGTAAGCCCCATAACAGGTGGTTTGTGCCCAACCCGCTTGGCCTTGGGTAACTCCTAGCATGGTGATATGTCCGTCACATTAGCGACCTTCTTTTGTACAGACCTATGTCTACTTATGGATTAGCTAGCTCTTGATAACCCGACTTACATAGTAGTCTGGTATGGTTATATGCATCTAAATCATGGTTAATGAACACTTATTTGGTTAATTCAAATCACTTGTATCAAATTATCTTGCTCAAAATTGGTAAATGAACAATACAATCGCACACACATTTGTATTTGAGAGATTTTGTATCATTATGATAAATCAAGATTGGTAATGAACTCACATTTGCACATGAGGATTCCTTATAAATCTACATTTCTCTTTGAGATAATTTAAAATATTTCTGTAACTCTTTTCGAATAATTTTATCCTTTTATTTCAGAATTTTTGTTTTGTATCAAAGCAATTACATACATCTTCTCATAAAATTTCAAAAATAATTTCAAACAAAATTTTCATATTATTATTTTGTTTCTCAAAAGTCAAAAATGCATCTTGCAATAAAACCAACAATCTATTTTCTTCTTTGGATTTCGCGATGATGGTATAAGTCTATATCTATAATTCTATGCCTAGCGCAAACCATCGTTCTAATTTTCTTTTCCCTTTATTTTAAAAACAAAATTCATCAAAACATGTGACTTGCATCCTTATGTTACACAATTATGCTTTACAAACAAACAAACACTTATTCTATTTCATGTCATTATGTTCAAATTCAGTTTTTGCAACCATGGTATAAATTCTAAGGAATTGTTCAAAATTTTATCACACTTAGGAATTTATGCCTAGCAAAATCATTTTCTTTTCGTATTTCATGCATACTATTTTCATGGAAATCTGAAAACAAATCACCATCATCATCATCATTTGCATCATCACAACAAAGTCTTAAGACAGTCTCTTAAGCACTCTTTTACTTTTAACAATATTTCTATACTGGGATTAGCTTGACGACCGAGTGAGCGGCGACTCCATGAAATGGTCTATAATAGCGACAATGTCCTTTGAAATTATTGTTAAAAGTCCCCTTTTATTTTTTATCAAATCACACCACAAACAACCAATTTGTTTACATCAGATTATTTCATTTAAATTTTAAAAGCATGACATTCAAACCATAATATTTCCAAATGACATAATTACATGAATCATCAAATCAATCACATCAAAACATTAAAGCATCATACAAACACATAAGACAAGTCATATGATCAAAAATATCTCATCTATATATATATCAACAATATATACATCATCTCAAAACTGGATCGGTATGCCACAATCTGTACCTCGGCATACTCAATCCTCTATCAAAAATAATAAACACTATGTATCAATCATGCAGGTGCAGTCTATAGCAGCTAGCCTCGAGAACCTCTCGAGCTCTCAGCCTCATCTCCTCCCCTACCCTGAGGTGGATGAGGTGGCCCCATCATAGTCTGTGTGGTGCTATGAGTCCTGGACTCTGATCGTGATGATGTCCTTGATGACCTCATCATGATAGGCTCCACAATGTGGGCCGACAACGGTAACCTCTGCCCCTCTGGTACCATATGGTGGTATAGCATCTGATAGAATGTGATCTGGGCAATAGCCCATGCTAAGTCTCAAGTGCTCACCCCTCGCTCCGTGCTCTAAGGTGCATGACCTCATCTCTGAGTTGTGTGGCCTCCTCTCGGTGTCGTGCAGCCTCATCCTGCAAGGACTGCACCTGAGCCTAGAGATGAACAGTCTCCACTCGGAGAGTAGCCATCTCGCTACTCTCTCCTACCTCGACACCCTTGCCCTTATCGGGTGATGGTGGCCTCTCTCTCCGTGGAGAAGGGGGTCTCTCCTCCCTCCTCTCCCATTGCCACGACCTCTGCTGAGCCTATGGCCTCCTCTGCTCTCTCCCGCCATGACCTTGTGCTGCCTTAATGGCCGCCTGGCGTCGCCTCCCCATTCGATGCACAACTACATGAATCGGACCCTGAGCCCTCGTCATCCAAGGAGGGTGGATGCCTACGTACCAGGCATCATAGCCATCGACAACCCTTATGTCATCCCCATCCATTGGCTGAATGGGGGCATCATCCATGTCCTCACTCCAGAAGCACTGCATATCTAGAGCCCCGCTGACTGTAGTGTTATCCCGAATGGTCTAGGAAAACTCGTAGTCCCTGAGAGATGGGATCCCCTACTATAGACCGAACTGCCTCAAAACTCGGTCATAGCGGTGGAGCTCCACCTCTCCCCTCTCCATCCTCAGCCAACAGGTTTGCCTAACGTGAGCCAGCTCTTGTCCATCCTCGGCCCACCCTGGATGATATCTCCAAGGCCTCCAGGTGATCTGGTCGGAGACAAGGTCATCAAGTAGTCTCCGGGACATTGGCAGATCTATCCATCGTTGTGACCCTCTTCGGAGCCACCAGTAGAAAACTCGGGGCCTCTCCCCGTCAATCCTTGTCAGTGGGAGCCCTACCGACCTCTACACCGTGATGTGCTCCTAGCACCAAACCTGTAGTAGTGATGTCATGACCAGACATCGGCCGCCCTTGTATACGACCCCATGCAGGATCCTATACAATTGGCATAGTACAAAGCTCCCCCAAGCAAACCTGTACCCGTGGTCTCTCATGTCGTAGACCACATCTATCAATAGCCATGGTACTCTACATCCACTCTGATGGCATAGCAGTAGACCACCTACCACCCCAGCCAAAACCTGTGTCAGTCTAGATGCCCCAAGCATCTGGCATAGCGACTCGATGTTCACTCCGCCCTTCTCCAGGGCGAAGCTCGGATCTCCGCACAGTCGCATCATCGCGTGGCCCTGATTGGCCATGGGAGTTATTAGTCGTCCTTGTATGGGGATCCTCAAAATCCTCCATACATCCTCCAATGTGGGAGTCATCTCCCTTGTCGGTAACCGAAAATAAGAACCCGGATACCACCTCTCTGCTAGGGTTGTCAATAGCCCCATATCTCGTAGAAACCTATGGCATATCTGCCACATGCTGCAAGCTGACTTGAGCCAACCGATCTCGCTCTGCCTGAGATAGAGTGGCCAAGTCATCCCTCAGCCCGTCGTATTTCCATTCTCTGCTCTTTAGTAATCCTCTCTGCAACATAAACAACAAAACAATAAAAATCATTAATAACACAGTGATTAAAAATGCAAGTAAAACAAAGTTCAATTTCATACAAATGATGATATCGTCCACTATTGGACGATATCGTCCAAAATTTGAGCAAATTCGTCTCCGATTTCGCAAGAGGGAATCATCCCTTATTGGATGAAATCGTCCCCATATCGTCGATTTTTCCCTTGGACGAAATCGACGATATCGAGACGATTTCGACGAAATTGAGACGATTTCGTCCCAACGACGTCGACGGCCCAAAAATGGCCATGATGCTCAAAAATCATTCAAAATTAATCTAAAAAACATGAAATTCAAAATTAAAGCATTCTAAACTAAGTTTGAACCCTTACCCGTAGCTTGCGCCGAACCTCTGTCGATCTGTGCATTGTCTCGACCATCTTGTTTGTAGAGCTCTAGAAACCAGGAAAATGAATAGTAAAAATGAATTACCTGGATGGAGCACTATCATCAAATATGCTTGATTAATCAAAGGGCACATGTTTTAATATTAGCCATAAGTTCTATATATTATGCTAATCCATTTAATTAAAATATTACTTTTTTCTTGGTTGACTTATCCTCCGATTGTCTCATTAAAGCACCATTGCCCGATTAAGTAAGAACGAAGTGCTACCCTTAGATTTAGATCGATGTGCTCAATCGTTAATGAATGGGGGTGCATACTCTCAAGCCTTTGTTCAAAATTATCATTGTAGCCTTGATGTTTCATTTTAATAACTAAGGTATTTTGATGATCATTTTGACATATCACTCATTATAATACCTTGTTTATCCTTGGTAATTCGTGATGAACGCGCATTGTTGGATCAAATATTCGATCAAGCGTAGCCATCAGATCTTTGTGACGATGGTACAGAAGCCTTGGAAATTTATATCAAGGTGCTTTATTAAGTTGGGCGTATCTATCTGATTTCTCTTTAATGAAGCGCTTGTGTTAGATATCCTGCAACCTGTACACTTGATAATCGAAAAGGGGCGCATCATTGAATTTTATTAATCTCATATTAAGCCTGAAGGGGGATAATTAGTAATGTATTATACCCTTAATAATGCATGATTAATATTAGCTTTACCTTCGTGTTACCTGATATATTATCATTTCATCGTTTGAATTTCGATTTTGATGCAGCCGTCGGATCTCGATCAATGTTGGCGCGACCGTTGATTTTCTTCAACCTATGGGGTTAGTTACCAAGGGGAACATGATTTTTTACATTGATTAAGCCAAAAGGGGGATAATTATTTGATGTGTTAGACCCTTTCTAATCTCATTTAATAGTCTTAATTAATCTTGTGGGGTTTTGTCCTTTTCAATGCCCCTTTTATGAGAGCACTGTCATCCGATCAGATTTTGATCGAGCACTATCATCAAATTCATCCAATTAGCTCAATGTTTAATTTAAGGGGGTGCATACCCCTAATGTTTTTATTAATGTTTCTTTTGAAACTTTAGACTTTAATTCCTTACCACATCATTTTAAATGGTCAATTAATCAAAGCGAGCGCATCCATTGGATTTTACTCTAATGAAGCACTCCCCTTAGATTTATGTGAGGTGCTCGATTTTTAACACAACGAGGCGCATACCCTCATGGTTTTAATTAAGACCTTTGATTAAACCTTATGTTTAGGACTTTAATATTGCTTATATTTTCAAATTTTTAGACCATGGCACTTGATTAAATCCTTTTAATACCTTAGGACTGAATGATTTATCACTTGACTTAGGTCCAAACATGATTATTGATCTGGAATACTAAACCTTGCATTTTTAATGGTCGGGTTTTATTAAAATGGATTGTCTTTGGCAACCTTTTTAAGATATAACAAATTTTTAAATGTGCACATAATAGCAATGTTTAAGGTTAAACTTATGGAAAACCAAATTTTCTAACAAGATGCAAAGAGACCAGTAATGCTTGCTTATGATGAAACCAAAAATTTAAATTTGGGAATTTCAAATTTTGAGTCAAATTTGGCTCCAACAGTCATAGAACATCATAGTGTATCATAGACCAAGTAGAGAATATTGCACACTTGTCCATTTAAGCATCCAGGTGGGGAAGCTTAATATTCCTCCCTCCTCTCACCTAGGCCACTTGTTCATCATCCTATTGTCCCCTCATAATTCTCCTCACCTTTGGAAAATATTTTAAATAGGCTCCCATTTCATTCACTTCAAGAGCGTGCATACAAATAATATTGAAACTCTACCTAGATTTTATTTGGCCCTCCTTGTGGATCTCTGAATTTAGGAACAAAAATACCATATTATGATACCATAGAAACCCATAATCCTCCTACATTCATGCTATAGAGACTAGCTTGACAATTACCCATTTCATAAAAATACCAATGCAATTTTTTGTTAGTAATTTGAAATAAAATTCCATATAGAAGTACACACATTTTTTTTCTTAATTTTTTTTTTCCAAAGACAAGATGAGGTAATACCTATTTCATAAAAACACACACACACACACACACACACACACACACACACACACACACACACACACACATATATATATATATATATATATATATATATTAATAAAGATCTACATATAAGTGAATACATTTTTTCTTTTTTATCCAAAAAAAAGTGATTTATTTACACATATGCAAATGCAAATAAGCTTATAGAGAACAAAGAATAAGAAAAAATGTTTTGTATTCATGAACTTTTTAAAATAACAAAATCCCAAGCAAAATATTTGAAACAAGTTAACAAAACATGACCTAGGTGCTTGTAGAAAAATTCCTCTCATAATTTCCAAGAATTCCTCATTCTCTATTTTATCATGCCCTTAGAGCAACAATGGTTTCCTTCTTAAAACCCTCTAAGGTAAATCAAAGTGTCATCCTCAAATACAATGACCCAACAAGCAAACAATTAGTCACATAGGTTCAAATATCTACTCATGTCGTCATCATCACTCTTTAGTAGAAAATTAAGTTCTTAGAAACCATATAAAACCTTCTCTTTCACAAAACCTTAATGCTCTTAGAAAAGAAAAATAAAGCATTTCTCAAAAGAATGGGATTAAGTATGCTTGGGATAGCCTCAAGCAAAACCCTAATAATTGGGCACCAACATACCATGAAGGACAAAGTCAAACACATTATATTTTGATACAACAATAAGATAAGGTTGTGTCCTAAGTTAATTGTAATTTCAATGTGAGTATTATAATCAATGGCCATATTATAAGCCACTCAAGTATCAACAAGAAATTTCAATATCCATATTAAAACCAAATAAAATAATCAATAAGGTTGTGGATGGGATTTTCCTTCCTTTTGGCTCAAGCCTCTTTTTACAAAGTCACAAGACACAATTTACAAGGAAATACATTATGATTCCAAGGTATAAATGGAGTTTTAGACCAAACCATTTTCCATTAAAATTCAAATTCTCCCAATAGGTAAAACACATAAAACCATGTTGAATGCAACAATGCTAGTAGCTAGTTTTATATCTATGTAAAAGCTAAGGTAAACATGCATGCTTTATTTTTTCTTTTATGACTTGGTAGGCACCCATGCAATTGTGATGCAATAAATCCATGGTGTTTGAAGCTTTGTTTTCATTTTTTGTGTTCATATCTTTTACACATACACTTCCCTCTTGCTAATGTACCCTCCCTTGCTTTGAATAATAGAAGGTATACTTGTCAACATTCACAATTAGAAACATATTCTAGTCAATCTATTATGGTCATCATGCTACCATATTTGTAAAGTAATTAAAATAAATATTATTTATCCTTTTATAATACATAGATGCTAAGACATTAATTATCACCTTAGAATACTTATCAAGTGAAATAGCGCATTCTTGGGATGATGGTAGAGTAAAGGCCAAGGACCTTTATTTCACCATTAGTGTTACCTCAATTGTAGAAGTCTCAAATATTCCAACAACTAGCAAAAGTATCAATAGAGAAAAACACTCTCTCACAAATGAATTACTTCTCTTCAAAGACCAAGGTGAAATTTTGAACAGACACCAAAATAGTATTCTCAAGGAGTCCCTACCCAAACCCTAATATAAAAAGGTCAATCTTATTATTCAGTACTTTGTATTAGATGACCAAATATCCATAGTCAGGATCTTCCACTTCACTTTCCTAAATCACATCCATGTTAAGAAAAGCATCAACATCATAGCTTTCCTTTTTAATTCCATGGATAAGTTGACAAAACAAGTTCAAAAAGGGTTTTCTTCCTTCCTGATCCATCAAGGGCTCCACATGCTTTTGTTTCATCACATAGCAAATAAATAGGTATGACACTTTTTAGGTGTCTACATATGCCCCTTATTGTACCACGTTGTGTGCAAACACAATATGGTGCAAAAATAGATGATATTGATGGCTTCATGATGGATAGTGACGATGAACAGCGAATGATGAAGAATGACCTTTAGACCTTTGGCTTGAAAAAAGTGATGTAATATTATCTCAAATCAAGAACAATGTAGGATTCCCTAGTTATGAAAGTGATAAATATTTGTGAACCTTATCGTTGACAAATTTTTGAGTGCATTGAAATAACTATGCTAACAACTATCCTAATGATACATGAGCCATGAGTCATTGTGCCATATAACTATGCTAATGAGACATGAGCCATGAGTCATTATGCCATATAACTATGCTAATGAGACATGAGTCATTATGCTAAGAACTAAGCTATGATTAAGAAAGCAATTTGGGATAAATGATAGTCTCAAGCAAGGTTCTAGAATAGATGGTTCCAAAAATAGGTGTTTGATTATTGAACTTTTTTGGGATAAAATTTTATGGATATTGTCTAACCCCTCAAGCAATGAGTTTTTGGAAAGAAAAGGATGACAACCATGAGGTGATTAACAAAATATGAATGAAAATGATATCAAGGATGAAATGAAGGTGCAAAAGGGTTAATTTGATGGACAGTATCAAATTTGGATGGATGGTTGGCTAAATGATCTTTCCAACCACCGAGGGCAGTTGCCTAGCACCTAGGTGACCACCCAAGGCGATTGCTTGGAACTTAGGTTATCATATAGGGTGATTGCCTTGTGCATTGGTGACCGTCCGAGGTGGTTGGTGACATGCTAGGGTAGTTACCAATGTGCATGCTATAAATAGGGTAGTGTGGCTATTTTGTAGTTGTGATGGGAAGTAGAGGAGGGGAAATAAGAAGAGGTTGACGAATAATATGGTAGGAGAGAGTGTGATAATGGGAGTTGGAGGGTGTGCAGAGACGATAAGTATCATGTAGACTTTTGTTTTGTTGCTTTTGATGTTTGTTTTGGTTTTTATGTGTTTTATGTTTCCTACACCTAGGAACTATGAAGGGGTGATGGAATGAAATCTATAAGGGTGTGTTCATGCCCACTCCCCTTATGAGGAATGAGACACAAATGACTAATGTAGCTTCTTATGATGGTGGGTCAACTTCGAGTATCCTAAGGGGGAAAAATAAACCTCCTAAGAGAGGTCACATTGTCTAAGTCTTAGCACTTGTCCATCTAGGCTTTCGCTTCACCCTCGATCATGCTAAGATAAAAATGATAGTTGCATGCTCACTAAATATTAAGCCCTATGAGCGAAGGGTGTCTAACCTTAAATTACCTCGAGCTAGTCCCAAGGGTAACCAACTTCTCAGTGATGAAGTCCAAGAAACTATGTGAATTAACTATGGTGTCTAAAGGATCAACCATGGTTGGTGGTGAAATCCAACGTCACTGATTGGTTGGCCTCACAAAATCTTTATGGAATATATCATGCAAAGTGTGTGCTTGATTCAATTTGTTTTTTTTTTGTTTTTGTTTTTTGATGCTAAAAATAACTATTTACCATGAAAATCTAAAGCTAACCCTAAGCAGATAACGTAAACAATAACCTTTATATTAATGAGATATGAAAATAAAACTTGATCTAAGGATCCATGGAAGCAATAACAACTAATTTAACAAGCATTGAAAGCAAATTACAACTAAACTAAGGAGCCTTGAAATCAAATGACAACTAAACTAATAAGCCTTGAGTCTTTGATTTGATTTAATGAGTCCTAAAACAACAATGATTGAGCCAATGAGCCTTGAGTCTTTGTGTCAAATATTATAAATAAACTAAGCTAGGCTATTGGGAATCTAAAGAAGGAGGAAGGCTTAGACTATGAAGAAGAAGACCTTCTAGACTAAAGAAACTTTGTTGAGCAATTAATCTAAAGAAAAAAAAACCTATGAGGGTTCTAAAGAATACTAAGAAACTATGTTAAGGAAAGAAATACCTATAGCAAACTAAGAAGATAACTAGAAAGCAAAGTTGGCATTCAAACAAGCAATGACAAAGAAATGGATTATGACATGAGCCTTTGTGCAAAATTAAGGAATATAAACTACTAACTTGTGAGCCTATGATGAAAATAAAAGGAATTGAGCATGTTGTACTTTGTGTCCATATTTGTGCAATTTTCTATCCCTATGTGGCCATCCTGGGTGTTTGTCTATGTTTGTGTAGTCACCCTAGACAGTTGTTTGTGTCTTTGTAGCTACCCTGGGCAATTTATCTCTATCCAGGTAGTTGCCATGGGCAGTTGTGTCTAAGTCCAAGTGGATGGATATTGCAAGACTGAGCCCTGGTTTGAATGAGGTGGTTGTGTCATTTCTACTCATAAGTACCTGTGATAGAAATAGAAAAAAAAAATTAATAAAGCAAGCAAAACAAGCAAAAAAACAAGAAAATTCTAAATAAAATACACAAGATATACTATGCTAGATGTAAGTCCTATAACTTAAGAAAAACAATGAATGTCAAGTGCACTAAGGGCAAATAGGTCCTACTATGATCACCATTTATGTGACTAAGGAAATGCACCATAACATATAAATAAACAAAATAAAATTTGATATTTGCATTTATAAATTTTGTTTGTTACAAATCAACCTTTTTTATTATAATGGACCTCCAAAAAGGGAGGGTTTTCTTTGCAAATGAGTTCAATGGCGCCTCAAATGATCTTGATAACACTCAAAAAGTATTAGATGAGTTTTATGGCTTGGTTTCTCGACTGCCTTAGACCTCACGTTGCTCCAAATACCTGGATACGAATACATGACAAGCTATTAAATACATATGTTGGGCCTTTCGAGATAAGGCCTTAAATCATGAAAAGGAAGGTTACAAAACTCAAAAATAGACTAATAAAAAGTTAAAAATACCATGTCAAAAATCACAAACTCATGCTAAAATGCTTGCTTACCTTCTTAACTACCTATTGTTGATTTTGGATTTTTGTCTGTCTTTTGAACCCAACCACCCAAGGCAGATGGCTCCCTAGGTAGCCACATAGGGTAGTTGTCTCCATATGTGTAGCCACCCTAGACGGTTGGGTGTGTTTGTGTAGCCACCCTAGGTGGTTGGGTCTATTTGTGGATCTGTGTTCTAGTAGGGGCTTCAAACTCAGATCTAGACCTTTTTGAAAGTGTCTTAGGGGTTCTAGTGCAGATCTGATGCTTGATTATTGAAGATGGGTGTAGCTACAAAACCAAGACTATCACACATTCCAAAGAGACTCCATGGTTGATGCCCTTGAGCTCTTCGAAGGATGTACCTACATTCACAAATTTAGAGATCCACAAAGAGGACCAAATGAAATTTAGGAAGAGTTTCGATAGTATTTTTGTGTGTGCTCTTGAAGCAAATAAAATGGGAGCCTATTTGTAATATTTTCCAAAGGTGAGGAGAATAATGAGGGGAAGATAAGATGATGAACAAGTGGTCTCAGTGAGAGAAGGGAGGAATTTTAAGTTTTCCCACTTCGCTGCTTGGACGGACAAGTGTGCAATATTCTATTTTTGGGCTATGACACACTATGATGTGTTATGACATGCCTCATTAATGCTATTGTATGGAGAGATTCCTCACCCACCAAAAATCACATGCTTCATCAATGTGCTTGGGTGGAAGGAATCCTCGCCCATGTGCATTAATGAGCTTGAAATATGGAGGAGAGAAGAGAGTAAATGCCAACTAGATTGATGTGTACCTGGGTTAAAATAGAGGGATGGTCTCATGATGACCATGGGTTATGCTTAGGAAGGTGCTTAGGATGGTAAAAGGGGCTAGGATAGTCAACATTAATATTTATAAGGTTGTAATGTATTAATTAAAATAATTGTAAAATTTATTAAATATTAACATTTAACCAATGCCAATATGACATTTTTTAGGTGTCTTGTTAGGATCCTACATCCTAACATTATTATTTAATATTACTAATCATTTAATTATAATATTATTAACTCATAATGTGAACCATCACATCTCTTCATAATGTGAACCATCACATCTCTTCATAACGTGAACCATCATGTCTCTTCACCAACGTAGCTTTAGGGTAGATATAAATATTAGGTTTAGATATGCACACAAATCATGGAAGAAGAAGAATAAATTAGTATATAATATTATAAGGAGGGAGCTCCCTATAAGCAGCAAAGTGATTACAAGGGAGCCCCCTTTTGAGTGGCTTGCAATTATATTTTATATGAAATTATTCATTAAATTTACACAAGAACATCAGGGTTCTTGCATTTGGTACCAGAGCATCGATCTAGGAAAATTATCTAGCTTCACCATACAAACTATTAACGCACTTGAGATCTAGGACAAAGTAAATTTACATCTGTGCAAATTTCGATGAAATTGTTCTATGGCTACCAAGGACTCTTAGAATTTAAATTGGAGGACATCCTATTGAAAATTCATGAAAGGTTGATCATTGTTGGATATTTAAAAATTCAAAATTACCTAAAATGGCCAACGGAAGCATATCTCAAGACCCCAACCTACTTTTGCCAATTAATCTCACCAACCTATGTCAAATCACTTTAGTGCATGTGTATCGGACTCAGTTCAAGGATCTCATCAATCGCACCACAGGGTTAGATGAATCATTTCTCATAAGTTGCTTCATCAATGGATTAAAGGAAGAAATTAAGGAGGAGGTGGAGATGTTCAATCCCCGCACCATGATGCAGACCTTTGGATTAGCTTTGTTAGCCGAAGATAAATTTAATGCTCAACGTCAACATGAGAAGCAACCTATTGATCAATCGCTTATCTCGCATGTTGCCCCAATTCCTAACCAACCTTTGCCGATTAAGTACCTCAGCCCAAAGGAAATGAAAGAGTGGCAGGTGAAAGGCCTTTGCTATAATTGTGATGAGCAATACGGGCCCCATCATAGATGCACTACCCAAACATTGTATTTGTTGAATGTAGTTGATCCTTGTCCCTCCATAGAGAGAGAAAATGAGGTCGATGTGCAAGAAGTGATCGATGCACCGAAAAAATATGAGGTAGACATAAAAGAAGTGACCAATGAAGGCTAGACATACACTCTAAAAGGATTACATGCAAGTTCCTCACCAATAGTGAGTTCTCAACATATGGGTAAACTTATTCAAAAAGGAGGTAAAAGGGTGATTGCAAAATTATTTTTCCTTCAATCTACATGGGAATAAGAGGTTAAAGTGGAAGGGTTACAACAATTTTTGACATATCACTCCAGCTTATTTGATGCACCAAAGAGTTGCCCTCCACCATCGTCATGATCCTACTATTCTTCTTGGTAATCCACCACTAAAGCTTCGACCTTCAAAATATCCTTGCCTACAGAAAAGTGACATTAAACTTGTGCAAGAACTTGAGAAAATGCTCCTTGGGAAGCGCTTCATCAATTTCAACAATAATTTCCTCAGTCTCTCAGCTTTGAGGAAAAAGATTTTTTCCAAGAAGGGTGGCATGTTAGGATCCTACATCCTAACATTATTATTTAATATTACTAATCATTTAATTATTATATTATTAACTCATAACATGAACCATCACGTCTCTTCACCAACGTAGCTTTAGGGTAGATATAAATATTAGGTTTGGATATGCACACAAATCATCGAAGAAGAAGAATGAATTAGTATATAATAATATAAGAAGGAAGTCCCCTATAAGCGGAAAAGCTATTACAAGGGAGCCCCCTTTTGAGTGGCCTACGATTACATTTTATATTAAATTATTCATTAAATTTAAACAAGAAAATCAGGGTTCTTGCATGTCTACACAAGGAACTTCATGCATTCCATACAAAAAGGCTAGAAACTCGCATGTGAAAGATTGAAGAAGAAAACACTTAATACGTAGATAAGAATGCTTAGTTGGCATTGGCAGTTGAACTAGCATGTATAGCTAGCAAGTCATTAACACAAACCCTACCTTGTAATCTCGCAAAAAGAAAATAAAAATTCTTATTTCAAAACCCAGTGTGATTTGAAGATGTGGTTGAGAAAGGTGAAAAGAAGAAACCCTTTTCCCAAGGAAAGAATACTCTTACCTCGAAGAAACCCTTTTCAGAAGGAAAAAATAATATTACCCTTACCGTTGCCTAAAATCGATTGTACAATTGCATAGTTGCAGAAGGGGATTGTACGGTTGCATAAGGATATTGAGGGTTGTACTATATGTTTGTCGTATTGTACAATTGTATGTTTGATATGTTGTACGGTTGTCGAGTTGTACAATAACCAAGTTGTACGGTTACCAAGGGTTGTATGGTTATCATACAATGTGGTTAGAATGGTTATAGAGGGTAATCAAATCATACAATGTTGTAAGAACATATTATTCTACTCAAATCATACAAGGGTTCAATGTTGTTCAATCAAAGAGGGTAATCAAATCATACAATGTGGTAAGAACATATTATTCTACTCAAATCATACAAGGGTATTGAACCCCTCTCCGTCACTGCATCACCTTGAGACAAATGCAACAGCCTTTCTTTGTTCTTTGCCTACAAGAAATCTCCGCCAAAACATCTACTCTTTCATTTGCCCGCATGAAGAAAACATCATTTCATTAGATTCTAGACTGCCCAAATGAGGATTGAAGCCTTATGCTGCATTTCAGAATACCCTAGTGAATATTTTTATGGTTAGTATTGAAGATGGGTTTCTGATAGGCTGAAAGCAATACGATGGATCTGGTGACTCAATCCATTGCAGGTGCTGTAGCGAACGAACTCCTAAATGTGGTGAAAGATTGCGTAAAGAAGAGCATTTACTGCAAGACCTACTGCAAACGCTTAGAAAAGACATTACATGAAATCATACCCATATTGGATGAGGTCTTTCAAACTGGTTCAGAGCTGTCCCAACATCGCCAAAAGCAGCTTACAGAATTCTCTGAGAGGCTGATTAAGCCGAAGGAGCTGGTTCAGAAGTGCTCCCAGGTCAGTCGTTATGATGTTTGCCAGAAAATTATGTACGCGTGGAAAAAAAATTCTTTGGAAAAGTATCTTGCCAATTTCAATTCCAGGCAAGGTTGGTTACCTAACGCGTCTGATCTGCAACACTTGAGAGAAGATGTGAGGGCGGGGTTTGAGACTGCCACATATTCAAATTGGGATATTCCAGAATTGCCAGAATGTCCACTGGGCTTGGAAATGTTAGTTGAAGACTTGAAGAAGCTTCTCATCTTGAAAGATGTTTCACTTGTTGCAGTGAAAGGTATGGGTGGCAGTGGCAAGACCACCTTGGCAGTAGCCCTGTGCAGGGACCCTGCAGTCAAAGGTGAGGATATTTATATCGTATTCATTTTGCATTCTCTTATTGGTACATGGTATCATGACAATCTTTTATATTTGATGCCGTTATCTGCTCTAAAATTTTTGTTGCTAGATTTCTTAATTCTATGAAATCAGCCAATGCAAATAGTTGTTGAAGTCTATTGCTAGATTTCTTAATTCTATGAAATCAGCTAATGCAAATAGTTGTTGAAGTCAGTGCACGGTTGATGTCCATAGTTTTTGAATTGATATTTTACTATGCAATCTCTCGTAAAGAGATTATGATATGCCCATTTTGGGGGGAAATCATCCAAACAAGTCAAACTTTTTAATAATAGGATCTCATTCTCAAATTTCCTCATTAAATGAATGATGTTGTGCTTGTTTTTCTTGAACTCTGGTTTTAGCACAAATGTTCCTCTCGCACCAGAGTAAGCTGTAGCCATCCTTTAGAGTTTCCCCTGTTTCTGTGGTAGTGCACACCTTTGTTATTCTTTCAACCAAAGACTGACAACAAAATCTCACAATTGATTGATGTTATTTGTGTTCTCTTCTTGGTCTACAGAATTTTTTAAGGAGAGAATAATTTTCGAAACAGTTTCACAGTGCCCAAATATCAAGGCAATTATTGAGAGAATGTGGGATAAGATCATTTCAGAGGTCAGACCCCATTTTCAGAATGATGAAGATGCATGTACAAAATTCAAGCAAAAACTTCAGCAAATGAAGCCTCGGCGAACTCTTATTGTGCTGGACGATGTCTGGAAACAGCATCACCTTGAAAATCTGTTGTGTAGAGCAGAAGGATACAAGATTGTTATCACAACTAGAAATAACATCGTTGACCCTGAATTCCAGTATGATTTACAGTTATTAAGAGATGCAGATGCTCTGTCCCTGTTCTGCTTTTGGGCATTTAGACAGCAAACAATTCCTGAAACAGAAAATACAAATCTTGTCAAGCAGGTATTATTCCTTCCCTTTATTTTAATAAGCATACAATATATTGGAACATATAATGTTGGAATTTGAGTGTGTAATTGAGAATTAGCTTTATATTGACATTAAGATCCAAGAGATGCTGACCAATTAGCAATAATTTAATGAAGGTAATAGCAGAATGCAAAGGATTACCACTTGCTCTTAAGGTCATCGGAAGCTCTCTGCGTAATGAGTGTCCTGCAGTGTGGAGGGATGCAAGGGCAAGGCTTTCTCGAGCAGAATCAATATCAGATTATCACAAAGAGGGTCTTCTCAAATGTTTGGAGACGAGCATAGATATCTTGGAAGAAGAAGTCCGGGAATGTTTTTTAGACTTGGGATCATTTCCAGAGGATAGAAAAAATTCTGTTGCTTCATTGTTGGATATGTGGGTTTACGTCCACGATTTGGAGTGGGATGCTGCTTACAGAAATTTGAAATTGCTTAAGGATCGGAACCTACTGAATCTTGTGAACAATCCAACGTAAGTCAATGAATATGGATTTGATGTGTCCTTGCTTATGCTTGAATAGTGGGTTATGGTTAAAACCTCTGATGTGTGTCTAAATTGTAGGTTGACATAGGAGGATGTTTGAAGCTTCTCCTGAAAATAACATATTCAAGAAACAAAGTTGAATTGTTGGTTTGTACAGAAGTGAAATAGAGAATATATTAAAACTGCTTATTGGCTGTC
This sequence comes from Wollemia nobilis, assembly GCA_028583015.1. Taxonomy (NCBI): domain Eukaryota; kingdom Viridiplantae; phylum Streptophyta; class Pinopsida; order Araucariales; family Araucariaceae; genus Wollemia; species Wollemia nobilis. The sequence goes on along the minus strand of JAQPPZ010003356.1, from coordinate 15,151,615 downwards.
TACTACTTTATTCCATGCTTTGATAGAAGAGAATGGAACATTTTTTGAACAATGAACTCATCTTTGCCTAGGCTGACATAGTAACTTTGATTCAGGGATTGGCTTGGGAATGAATATGGAAGTAGCTGTGAGCTTTTTATTCAGCATGATGTACTGCGAGACTTGGCCATTTATTTGGCCAAGCAAGGTCAAATAAATAGGTGCAGAAGGCTTTTTATGCCTCGTAGAGAAGACTTTGTTCCCAAAATGTGGAAAGAGCAAGCAGATTGTCCATTTGATGCTGAAATCATCTCCTTGCACACAGGTTGGGTTCATAGTTTTCCTCTAGTCTCAAAATTTGTGATGTCTAACTAGTTTCATAATATTTAAGTTTAAGCACTCTTATTTGCTCAATGTCGTATTGACTCTTACTTTTGACCTGCTCACAAAGTTTGTCTTTTGACATCAATTGTTGCATTTTTGTGAATGAAGGTATAATGAATGAGGGGGACTGGTGTCAGATGAACTTTCCTAAAGCCAAGGCTCTCGTATTAAACTTCTCTGCAAGTGAATACTTTCTTCCACCATTTTTGCAGACGATGCACAGATTGAAGGTCCTCATCATTGTAAATCACAATTCTAAGCGAGCTTCCCTCAAAGGACTATCAGTATTGTCTTCATTGTCTCAGCTCAAAAGTGTTCACTTTGAGAGAGTGATTGTTCCGCCCCTCCAAGAATATTGCCATTCCTGGAAAAAACTAGAGAAACTATCCTTGATTCTATGCGAGGGTTGTGGAAATATGAATGAGTTAGATAAGGGTTTGTGCTTAAATTTGGTTATGCATAAGGGGTCGACCCCAAAATGTATTTATAAAAATTTGACGAATCAGTTTCGAAATACAGGTGAATAGTGTCCAAATGCATGCAGAAGGTTCACTATTATTAGTGGCAATGTTGGAAATTTACACCTAAAATGGTCAAATTATTATAAAATTGAGGCGAATCGACCCCCAAAAACATTTGCACCCAGTAATTTTTGGCTAATGGGCCCTGGTGAAGGGTCCCAAATATCAGCCAATTCTAAATTTTGAAAATCCTAATTCTAGCCAATTTGGCGATAAATAGCCGCTATGCATAACCCTGATTTTTCCCCTGTCTAATTGAGCTCACCATTGATCATTGTACTAAATTGGAAGAACTTCCTGACAGCATTTGTAATATGACTTCCCTTGAAAAGTTGTCTGTCACAAACTGCCATGATCTTTATAAGTTGTCTGATGATCTAGGAAAGCTCAGTTCACTGCAAATGCTGCGATTGTCTGCATGTCCAAGTTTAGAAGAACTGCCATATTCCATATGCAAACTTAGACAGCTAAAATTCCTTGATATATCGTTGTGTGAATGCATGAGACAACTCCCAGATGAGCTTGGTCAGTTGTCAAGCTTAAGGGAACTTGACATGAGAGAGTGTTCTCATGTCAAGCAACTTTCTAAATCTGCCAGTGAGTTACAATCCCTGGTGCATGTCATCTGTAATGAGAGGATTGGGCAACGGTGGTCAGCTATCAAGGACTCTAGCATTCCTCAGCTCAATGTTGAAGTTGCAGAAGAGCACTTCCACTTGGACTGGCTTGAAGATTGAGTCAGTCACTTGTAAAATCTGCTTAAATTCCATATGCAGGTTCATGATTGATGCCTTTGTCAATGATACAAATGTGCTCAATGTCAAGCAGAGAAACAATTGTTGAGTCTTGGACACCACTATGTTTAGGCACAGGGCTTTTGCCAGTTGTAAAATATATGTACTCTTGTAAGTGACTGTGTTTTGTCCTTCTCATTCATGCACTTCTAGTGCATTCAGTCTTGTTTGATATTCATAGAGGTATTAGATTTCCTGTCCACACAGAACTGTTGATCTTTTCTGGCACCAAGCAACCTCAGGGACAGTAATGTGTTGAAGAACAACGAGAAAATAATTGTATCTTGATGGATATTCCAACGAGTTCTGTCATTTGACATTGTATTTTCCCAAGGCTTAATCTTTTTTTTTTTTCAATTGTAATAAAGAGAAGGCAATGTAATTTAACTTGTAGGCTGTTAGACTTGACCGATCATTCTGGTTAATTTGGCTTCTCAATCTCATGCCTAGACATGTTCATAAATCTGTGCATATGCACAGCTACATGGTAGTGAAGAGCATGAAGCCAGATTGAAAGATACATCACTCTATATATGAGCATAAAGGATGTTTTTGGGGCAACAATGGGTAATAACCCAAGGTTCTGTTTGTAGTTCAAGTTGGCAGGGGAAAGTCAATTATCCTTTTGCATCATACTGCTAAAATAAACTGAAAGCACCATCCAAACATTAGCCCTTGGTGTTCAAATATGAATGTAGTTGCAAACCAGACTTACAGGAGAAAAATATTGTTATGATGAACTTGTTTTGAAGGACAGCCAAGCACAAAAGAGTTTATGCTGGCTTTTTGGATATTTGTGTTTTTACTGATTCCAAAAGCAGCTTATAATGTGCAACTCCAAGCACTGATCAGCAGGCTATTGGATTAAGTTGTCCTTGGTGGAAGCTGCTGGTGAACAAGTCACCTGATTCTATGGAAAATGAATTTTTATTCAAGAATGTCTCCCACCCCCCAACAACAACATGTACATGCATACACAAGATGTGCACACATGCACACACATGTTTCATATCTCATTATTATTAAAATTTAACATCAATAATTTTAAAGCATTGTTACCAAATCCAGATCACACCAGATTTTATAGACTGTCTGGAGTAGTCCGACCACATCTGTAGCTTTGTAAAGTTTAAAAACAATTTCTAACATTACTAGACTAAAAACACAAGGAAAATGACCTAAAACTTGCATGATAAGGTACAGACGATTAGCAATCTGCCTATTTCTGCAGATTATTGTTTTGTAATTCTTCTTAAACAAAGAAAGTCAATTTTCAGTATATCCTCCTTGATGCCACCAAAGCTCACCTGCAAATAGCAGTGCTCAAGTTTGACTCGGCTCAACTACAATGCTTTTGATAAAAATTCTAACTTTGCACTTTATAACATCTTATTATATATAAGATATTTCTATGAAGTTATGCTCATGAATTGTTGTGCATTTGTATTTGATATATGTTGTTATTTTTCTCAACTGCATCTGGATTTTTCAAACTTATTTGGAAGTTCCAATTTTACGATTTTTTTGGCCTTTGAAATGAATCCAAAGTTTCAAACCTTGTTACTTTGATATTAAGACTTTTCTTTATAACTATTTTGAATTGGAATTTTTTTTGAACTAAGGGTCTTCTGAATTTTCAGATTTTTTGAACCATTTGAACGAATCAAAACTTTTGAACCTGGTAACTATGTTTTACAATACTTGTTCAGAATACTGAATTTAGGTCTGAGATTATCATTAGATCAAAAAGATCATTGAAATATTCAACCCTCATTTTTTTTCCTAAGGTCCCTATTCTTGTGGTGGGTACTGCAAAATTTATTATAATAAGCTATAGTGAATTTCAATAGATTTAGAAGAAGACCACCTGCCTGTATACTGGCAGATATATATGGAAGATCTAGCTTTCATTGTAGTTTAATAATAGAGCCAAAAAGCAAGATACACCCAGTCTACATACAAAATTCTCCATTCTCCATGTAATAACAAAACCATCAGGATCAAATGGCATTAGTTGAATTAGTTAGATTCCTCAACTTTCAAGGACAAGATAGAGGTTCCAATTTTGCCAAATGGTACATGCATAGTTTTCAAGTTGCTCTATTACTGCTATGTGGTCGTGATGTAATATGGGTGGAGCCTGTTTCAGTCCCATATAAGACACGTGTAAAGTTCCCATGACTAATACCATCTGTTATCAACCCATGAAACACATATATGCAGGTCAAGCAGAACATAAGCAAAATTGCCAACTATGCAATTAGTCTTAGCTCCCATCTTGAATAGCTAGCATTTTAGTTCATGTCAGAGTGATAATTATATGTAATGGGCACACATACTTTTCACTGAGGTTTACTACTTGCTTTATTTCTTTATCTCATGGAGTAAGTGTGCCTAAAATACCGATGGGGCATAACACATACTCTTGAATAGCTAGCATTTTAGTTCATTTTAGAGTGATAAGTATATGTAATGGGTACACATACTTATTATTGAGGTTTACTACTTGCTTTATTTCTTTATCTCATGGAGTAAGTGTGCCTAAAATACAGATGGGGCGTTACACATACTCTAGTCTGGGAATGCCTGCCTGAATTTCATTGAATCCCATCTGAATGCTTGGAAGACGCCAAGAAAACTTGTCCCTAAAATTAACAATATGGGATTCAAAATGCAGGCTGAAGCACAAAATGGTGTCTTACATCTACCAAGGAAGAGGTCTGATTCCATGGCATAGATGTTTACTTATCTTCATGTATTTCATGGTTTATTGACTGGCCACATCAAAGTTGGCAAATGATTTAGGCCCTCAGGGTCATTTACGCTTCACTGCTTGTAGATGGGCTTGCAACACTCCTCTGAATCCTCTTTCAACTTATTGATTCGCCTTGAGGAAAACAATGTAGAGTTTGATCTGGTTAAATTCTTATAATCATCATTGCCCATGTAGTGGCTTATGAGACTTTGCTCTCTCTTCATGGTGCTCTCATCTTGGGAGCTTTTGTGGAGTTTTCTTTCCTTGAGGAGTATTATTAGTGTTGTCCTACCATAAGGATATTATCTATCTCTATCTCAATGTGTGAATTATCTTTGTGGATAATTATTTATGAATAAATATTTTTTCTTATTTAGAATAAAGTTTCATAACTAGTGTTATCAAAGCAACAATTTTGGCAATGGAGATTGTTTTTTTTATTACAAAATTATTGTAATTTTTTTCAAAAAAATGTCTCATTTTTTTGGGAGCTGTAGTTGTGGAATTTTGACACACCCTTCAAAATTCCTACTCCCTAGCAAAGATGTTGTCTCTCCTCGGCAACGTACCTTCCCCCTCCAGCCGTCTGCCTCGTTTTCCATGCCTAAACTTGTCTTTTACTGCATTTTTCGCAAATTCGGACAATTTCGACAAATCCAGAAGCATTCGGATTTAGGCGAATCAAACATGCGCCTAAATTGGACACATCGTTTGGATTTTACCGCCAATTCGAGCAAACATGGATTTTCAATGAATCCAAAGGCATCCGGATTCACCCAGATTGGGAAATTTCTAGATTTTCCTTGTCAGATCCGATCTATCTTTGTCCTTCTCCCTGTTTCCTTGACCAGCCTCGGATGTTAAATGCCACAAATTGCCCCCAAACGAAGCTAATGGTGATTTTGCAGGTGATCTAAGTGGAGAAGACTTATTTTCTATGTTTTTGTTGCAGGTTTTAGAGGAGATCTTGTGATTTTATCATCATTCTAGAAGTTGACCGAGATGACAATGGATACTACTGATATATGTGCTTTGATCCTTAGCATTTGATTATCATTTTGCAAGTTTTTAATGAATTCGAAAGCATCTGGATCCGCTGATTAGATCCAAAATTGCTCTGTAAATTCTTAATTTGACCGTTGTAGGTTTGAACGAATCCGAAAGCGTTCAGATTCGTTGATGAGATCCGAAATTGCTCTGGCACATGGTGAGGGCAAGATCACGACCTTAGGTTTTTCTTAGTATTTTATGTTTGCACTTTAGCTTCTATAAGCCTTATTATCTTACTGTATTCTTCTACTGTTACTATTTTTCTCCATTAAATTTGCATCATATTCACATGTTTGGCATTAGATCTATAAATACATCATTTTGTTTACGGTTTGCTAAAGGAATCAAGGGGATCTGATTGCCATGGCACTAAGGATCATTCTCACAGTGGCCTAAGCAGATCCCTCACCACTGATTATCATTTTTAGTGTTCTATGTGTGAAGTTGTAGGTTTTAGACAAATCCAGAAGTATCCGGATTCGAATCCGAAAGCGTCCAGATTTGCATTTGGAGACCCAGATTCGCTCTGCATTTTTGGATTCGCTCTGACAGACTGAAATTGCTTGAAAAATCAGCCATCCGGTTTAGATAAGGATTTGATCTCTGGCTTATTTTAGTTTTGCAATACTCCCACTTCGTAATTTAATGTTTTCTACATTTTTCACATAATAAAATACAAAAAAAAAAAAAATTAAGAAAAAGACCAAAAATATGTTAGCATAGAATTTATCCCTTTGCCCTCAATGTTTATAAAATCACTGCATCTTAGTAAAATTTTACAAGCTTTCTAGTTAAATTGTATACTCTTGCTTTCATGGAAATTTGAAGTGCATATAGTTAGGGATAGTTGCATTTGGCTAAACCCTAGGTGTGTGTAAATCAAAGAATCCATCAAACACACACCTTACCTAGGCGTAGAAACCACCACTGAAGTGTTTCCTGGTGAACCCAACCTAATTCATCGACAAACACTAAGGAGAGCACAACTCAAGTGCTTCTCATCTGAGGTGTAGACACATCATTTTCCCTCCCCCTTTCAGGCGTGGATCCATTAGCCTGAAGGAAAGGGACGCAAATTTTTTGGGTCTATAGGAGCCATACCTTATTTTTTAATTTTCAAATTAAAATCATTTGTATGTTATTGTATGTGGAACTTGAAGAGCTTTAAAATGAATGGTCATATGAAGGAATACAAACAATATTGAGGGAGATATAACCTTATTAAGTCAACCATCTAGAACAAAGGAAGTGTTATGGCAATTTTCAGAAAATATCTCATTTTTTGGGAGCCATATCTTTGTGTAAAATTCTTCAATTTAGATGATTCTTATACTATTTTGTTTGGAATTTGAACAAATTGAAATTGAGTGGTCATATGAAGGAATTTGAGTAATATTAAGGGAGATACAACCCTATGAAGTCATTCATATGGAACAAGGACAGTGACAAATTTTCAAATCACATTTTTCATAAAAAAAACATTGAGACAATTTTTTTCTAATTTCATAGGTGTATGTATAGGAGACACAAAATACCAATCCTATAGTCTCTTATCATTCATAATCTGATCCTTTAATCTCAAGTACCCTAGGGTCAAACCATATGATGTCAACTTTGATCTAATATGCCTAGGTGTATTCAAAGAGGATCTTCAAAAGCTCCTTGATAACAGATTTATCAAAGCCATCAAATATTTTGATTGGATCTCTAACAACATTCCCATCACAAAGAAATAAGGTAGTGTTAGAATGTCCACCAAATTTTGGGACATCAATAAAGCATGTCCCAAAGATGACTTCCCTCTACCTAGCATCAATATGATTATCTATTTCACAATAGGATGTGAAATACTCTCTTTGATGGATGGATTATTAGGTTATATCAGATTAAGATCACCCTTAAGGACCAAGTCAAAATAAATTTCACCTCCCCATGGGGAACCTTTTGCTACCAAGTTATACATTTTAAGCTAAAAAAATGTATGAGATACACACTAGAGAGACAAGACATATATTTCATGACATAATACATGAAATTGTGAAATATTATATTGATGATCTTCTTGGTCAAACTTTAAACTAGGAAGATCATATTCAAGATCTAAGATACATCTTTGAGTGGATATGTGACTACAATGTATACCTCAAGCCTTGAAACTGCATCTTTGGAAATAAATCAAGGAAAATATTGGGATTCATTGTATCCTAACATGGAATCAATGTTGACCTTAACAAAAAATCATCTATCATCGATTTACCTCACCCTCAAACTTTATCCCAACTTAGGAGACTAAGGAAAACCCCTTATTATAAAGTGGTCTTTAATGATATTAAATTCTACCTCTTATCCCCACCTGTCTTTATCCCACTAAATACTCATAAGCCCTTATTGTTATACATAACAACCATTGAGCATTCCTTAGTGTTGGAGTATATTATATTATTTGGTACATGTCAATGTACTATCATGGGTACATCTATATATTAGGAAAGAGTGTCTTAGATAAGGATTTACATTCTGCAATGTAATGCACAAGTGTGTAATGATATTTTGGCAATGTAAATGTGCATAGTTGTCCCTATGTACATGTGTTAATAGAGTAGGAATATGAAGAGTCATAGGAAGAGTGAGGGTCAAGAAACCTCCATATGAAGAGTCACATTCCATTATATATATGGATGTATTGATGTAAAATATATATGGCGAAGGAGGAAGAGTCACCTATGTAAGCAATGGAAGGTGATGTGATATGATGTATTTTGATCTCTTCATTCAATAAATATTTCTGAGTATTTTTGAGCATTTGCCATTAGCATTCTTTGAGTTATTATATAGTAGATTTTGAGTTTATATGCTTGATTGATCAACATTATTATATCTTTCATATTGCAATTATATTATCAATATTGTGGTAATATTATTTTGAGTATTTACTCATCAAAAGCTAATACTTAGGAGATATGTTGACACAGTAAAATGACCAACATAGATAAAAGGTTTTTTTCTATATTAGTAGGACTTTGGTCAATTACAAATTCTGATATACATCCTTAGAGAAGCTTTGCCTAGTTGTAGTGCTTACCTCTTAGAAGCTTAGACACTCTATATTCATCCATAAGACCTTTTTCATTATGAGGGTCGATCTCTTATGTCATATCTTGTCCAAATTCCACCTCTTGGGATGAACCACTAAGTGGGTTATTGTGCTTAATGAATTTGATCTTGAGTTTTTCAATCAAAAGTCTATAAATGTTAGGTAATCATTGACTAGTTATAAATCGCACCTTTAGAATCTAGCCAAACCCTTAGTAGTAGATTTTATTTATTGGTTAGTCTTTAGCTTGGAAGTAGACCAACCTAAAGCTTATAATCTATAATTCAATGGCACTAGATGTGTCAAAGGAGTTGGGACAAGGGTTATATTTGTCACTCCTCAATAATAATTAATCTCTTTGTACTTTAAGCTCAAGTTTTTTTGTACCAACAATACTGCTAAGTACAAAGCCCTTATCTTAGGGCTATGTGTAGCATTAGCTCCCTAAGTTAGGATCTTTTCTATCTCTAAAGACTCTTATTTGCTAGTCCACTAATTCAATGGTGTTTTTCAAACTAAATATAATAAACTCAAACCATAGAAAGACATCATTGATAAACTAATTGTTTTTTTTGATAAAATCGCCATTGAAGTTATCCATGGTTGAAATTATGGTCTTGATTGCACTCTCGATCCCCTTATAGCTACATGATTATCAAGCTACAACCATAATTTAAAAAATTAGGGAACCTTCAACCCTAGAATCTAGTTAGCTTCCTCTATGATTCTTTTCTATAGTATCAACTTCATCCTCTAATTCTTGGTATAAATATATCATTACTTACCTTAAATATAGTATGTTGTTTAATGGTTTGGACTACAAGGAGCCCAAGAACCTCAAGCAATGATCAATTAGGTATTTCATCATTGGTGATATCTTATATCGATTCACCCTTAACAGTATTGTGATTAGATTCTTAGACTCTTTTGAAGCCTAAGCTGACATTAAAGAGGCCCATGATGGATCATACAATAGTCATTTTAGTGGTGTTGCCATTGCCAAGAAACTCCTATAGATGGGTTTTTACTAACCCTCCATTAAAAAGGACTTGTGAATATTTTAAGAGGTTTTATAAGTATCAAGATCATGACAAGCTTATTCATGCTTTATCCTAATCCTCTAGTCTCTAACCTCATCATGGCCTTTCTCCATTTAGGAATTGAACATCATTGGCATGATTAACCCTATGTAATCTGATGATCAAACATTTATCATTAAGGTTGTTGAATACTTCATGAAGTGGATAAATGCTATACCTTTATCCTCAACCATCAAATTTAAGTCTCCAAGTCATCATCAACCAGATCCTTAGCCATTATGGTACCCCTTTTATGTTAATCTATAACAATGGAACACCCTTCAAGAATAAGGATATCCAAAAAAATTGTGCTAAATACATGATTCAACATAAATAATCTACTCCATACTATCCTTAAGGAAATGGCCAAGCTAAAGCTTCCAATAAAACTCTTACAAAAATTCTTAAGAAGTTTATCAACAAGACTAGTAAAGATTGACATCTCTAATTGTATCCAACCTTATAGGCCCATCATACTAGTGTCATATCTCCCATTGGCGTGATGCCCTATGCTTTGGTCTATAGAATTGAATAAATCTTTCCCTTTGAGCTAGAGGTACCTTCCTTGTGAATTTTATTGTTGGATTCCTCTATTGAAGATGAATATTGTCTCGTCCATCTTAACTAGCTAGAACTGTTTGATGAAAAGTGGATCCACACCTTAAAAGACTTTAGGGTCTATAGGAAAGGTTAAAAAATATTTATAGCAAAAGGGTACAACCCTAATCCTTTGAAGTTGTTTATTTTGTCCTCAAAGAGAATGTTGCATACCCCAATAATGTATTCCATGTTAGCAACTATTATTTTTCCATATGTTGTATATAAAGAAGGCCATATATCAAGTTAAGAATAGGTAGGTGAATATTATCATAGAATCACAAACATATTTTTCATAGAATCATATATGCAATTGTCAAGAATTATTTTTATAGAATATTATCATAGGATAGTAAATATGCTTATAAGTATTATAAAAAGGAAAAATATTTTGGAATAGAGAAGATTTGAAATATTTTGTTGAGGTTGCCCCCTCAAAGAGCCAAGCAATATTAATCTCTTGTTCTTAATTTTTGTAATTAATTTTCTTTTGAGTTTCCATGTTTCATTTTTTTATGCTACTATGGTTGGAAATGCTATATTGATATTGCTTTTTTCATTAGTCCTTGTATTTATAGTTACAATCATCCTTGTTATAAAATTTCTTATTTTAGAATAGCTTATAACCAATAATTTTCAACTGAAAAACTCACATTAATGGAAGTTCATTCTAAGTGGTATTAGATCCCCTTTCAAGGCATGGTAAGCTCCTGTTGTAAGCAATTTTTTTTTAGCCTAGGTCTATAGGTTAGAAATGATGTTCTTTTTATTTTAAAAAATCATAGAGAAGCTATCATTTTTGGCTGAGCTAGATTACCCATAAAGCATCTACTAAAGTGAGGGGTGATTAGAATCCAATACATAGGTCTTAGACAATGACCATTCATAGATTTGATCTTCTATGTACCTTATGTATATGGAGAGACAATTTTTATAAACCCTAAACTAATCCTTCAAATATAGGAAGTCGATCAAGTCAACCAAGTAATTATCCATAATGCATAAAAAATAGTGCTTAGGAAAATTACCCTTATGTACTATTATTATGGTATATTAGAGGGCTAAGGTAAGTACATACACCTCAACCTATATTACCTCCATTCATTGATTTGAACTTGTGGTAGTTTTATATTTGTGGTGGCTTATCATATCAAAGGAACAAAGGGCTAAATATCTCGTCCCAATGGAGGACAATGGGATCATAGTAAATTTATTTTTATATCTAGAGCATTTTGAAGATATGCAATCTCAAAACCCTTAACCAGTAAAAAATAATTATTTTGTGGTACTAGCCCATTACGATCATCTTTTTGAGTTGATCATTTTGGCATATAACTCCCATACACTTTTTTGGGAACCCCAAAATCATCATTTGGTGGCATACCCCATTTTGATATTTTTTCAAGCTAATTGTATTGGTATATAGCATCCATACACTTTTAGGTACCTTTATTAACAATAGTAATTAGTAAATTAGCAATTATATTTTTAGTAAATATCACCAGAGACCCAAAATCAAGCAATGGAGGCTAAAATGTATAAAATGGAGGAACAAATCACCAAGTTGGATGCCATAAATTATCATAATGCCTATATGTCTACCCTCACTTGCATGATAACTTACTTCAAGAATATCCAAGACTTGATGATTTAGCACATCAAAGTGCTCAAGCTTAAAAATCCAAATTTTGATTACACTAAAGCCCAGAAGGTTAGAAATGGAAAGCTCTTGATAGGACAAATTTTTATAGAGCTATTATTGAGGATGACTATCAGTAGTCAGGGAACAATAGAGGCATAACCTTTAGAAATTTTAAAATATATTTCATAATATTGGATGGGATCAATCCATAAAGTTGGTAAGTTAAGGTCAAGAAATGGTATGAACTACATGAATGCCCATCAATCAATGCATTTTTTTGGTTGCATTTCATTTTGACCTTGAAGCATTCCATTGGTGTCAATGGTTGTGAAAGCAAGAAACAACCATTGGGTAGAAATAATTCAAGAATGAACTCCTTGGTCAATTTGGTCCTTCAGAGTTTGAAGATTTCACTTGAGCCCTCACCAAGCTCCAATAGACAAGTATAATACCTAAGTATATTATAAATTTTAGGAAGCTAGCCAACAAAATAGAATGCCTCCAAACATATTTTTCAAGAGTGAAGCAGAACTGGAATAACACGTAGAAGAATCACCAAATTTTCATTAATAGAGCTTTCAAATTCGAAATTACAGAAGTACAAAATGGCCAACCCCTTTACAATGTATGCACTGCCTTTTTATAACGGACCCGATCCCTTTCCGACATCATTACACAGACTGCGGGTTTCCTGTAACCGCTCGCACGAATGTTCTGTCGCCGCCTGCATATTGCTGCTAGGTGTCTTCAATCATCATGGGATGGAATGGCGGAGTGCTCTGCGGCCACCTATCCATCGACCCACTGAGTCATCATTCCCAGGAGTGCTCTGTAGCCACCTGCGCTTTGCTGCCACGTGCCCTTCTGCAACGACCTCTGTAGCCGCCTGTCCGAGTGGAGTCGTGAACGGCCTGTCGTATTCTCTCCTTCGGGCCACGAAAACGTGACATGTCACGAAATCGTGACATCCTGGCCCCCGTACTCTCCTTCTATCTTCGGGCCGCGAAAATGCGACATGTCGCGAAATCGCGACGTCTCTGCCTTCAGCACTCGTTTTCCGCCTTCGGGTCGCGAAACCGCGACATGTCACGAAATCACGACGTCCTTTCCCCTTGGCGCCCATCCGCAAAATGTGTCACGAAATCGTGACAACTTTTCCCCTCGGCGCTCCTCCGCAAAATGTGTCACGAAATCGCGACAACTTTTCTCCTCGGCGCTTATCCGCAAAATGTGTCGCGAAATCGTGACAACTTTTCTCCTCGGCGCCTTTGCTCAAAATGTGTCGCGAAATCGCGACAACTTTTCTCCCTGGCGCCTTTGCTCAAAATGTGTCACGAAATCGCGACAACTTTTCTCCCTGGCGCCTTTGCTCAAAATGTGTCATGAAATCGCGACAACTTTTCTCCTCTGCGCCTTTCCTCAAAATGTGTCACGAAATCGCGACAACTTTTCTCCCTGGCGCCTTTGCTCAAAATGTGTCACGAAATCGTGACAACTTTTCCCCTCGGCGCTCCTCCGCAAAATGTGTCACGAAATCGCGACAACTTTTCTCCTCGGCGCCTATCCGCAAAATGTGTCGCGAAATCGCGACAACTTTTCTCCTTGGCGCCTTTGCTCAAAATGTGTCGCGAAATCGCGACGACTCTTCTCCTTGGAGCCCATTCTTCAAAAGTGTCACGATATCGCGACGACTTTGCCCCTTGGTGCCTTTTCTCCAAAAGTGTCGCGATATCGCGACGACTTTGCCCCTTGGCGCCTTTTCTCAAAAAGTGTCGCGATATCGCGACGACTTTCGCCCTTGGCGCCTTTTCTCAAAAAGTGTCACGATATCGCGACGGCTTTGCCCCTTGGCGCCTTTTCTCAAAAAGTGTCGCGATATCGCGACGACTTTGCCCCTTGGCGCCTTTTCTCAAAAAGTGTCGCGATATCGCGACGGCTTTGCCCCTTGGCGCCTTTTCTCAAAAAGTGTCGCGATATCGCGACAGCTTTGCCCCTTGCCAGCACTTAGAGAAAAAATATATTTTTTGGATGATGCAAGATTGCTCTGCCACCTCCGGATGCTCCTGCATCAGACACCCGGGGTGAATTGAGAAGTGACCTTCACTTCTATTCTGTGTGAGGTAGACCCAGGCGGTCAACCTCAGCTTTCGACAACCAAGTCGCATCTTCTATGGGCCTACCCTTCCACTTGATCAAATATTCAGAATAACACCTATTCCGAGTACTTCGGCCCTCACGCGTATCAAGGACTTCTTCTATCTCGTCTGCGACTGGAGTGGCCGCTGGAATGCTCCACAAATCCGGGCTTGGTGTTGCACTGCTATCTCCTTCATGATACTCAACCAAATCCGAAATGTTAAAAACCGGTGAGATGTTAAGTTCACTCGGCAACTCCACCTCGTATGCATTACCCGAATCCCGTTTTCCAATGATCTTGCATGGCCCAAACTTCTTCATCTTCAGCTTGTTATAGGTCTTGGCAGGAAACCTTTCTTTTCTTAGATGGACCATGACGGAATCTCCTACTTCAAACTCCTTAGCCCGACGCTTCTGGTCTGCCCTGGCCTTATACTGAGTATTCATCTTAGCGATGTGCCTTGTCACCTCCTCATGCACGCCCTTCAGGTGTTCAGCAAAGTCTTCGACCTCAGCACTGCATTTTTCTCTTGTATCCATCCTTCTCAACTCAGAAGCGTTTCTTGGGCTGCTCCCATAGATTATCTGGAATGGCGATTTATTGGTACTCCTATTGATAGAGTTATTGTAAGCGAATTCTGCCTGCGACAAAACTAAATCCCATCCCTTGGGCTTGTCTCCTACCAAGCATCTCAGTAGATTGCCCAAACTCCTATTTACCACCTCTGTTTGGCCATCTGTTTGGGGGTGGTATGCAGAACTGAATTTTAAATCCGTCTTCAGTTTCTTCCACGGGGTTCTCCAGAAATACCCTACAAACTTGGTATCCCTATCCGACACAATGCTCCTTGGCGAGACCATGAAGTCGTACCACTTCCTTGAAGAATAAACCAGCCACATGGACCGCATCGCTAGTCTTCTGGGAGGGAATAAAATGAGCCATTTTTGAAAACTTGTCCACTACCACAAATATGGAGTCGTGTCCCCTCTGCGTCCTGGGTAAACCAAGAACAAAATCCATACTAATATCCTCCCATGGCCTTTCGGGTATAGGTAGTGGTTGATATAAACCAGTAGGCTGCCTCACACCTTTTGCCATCTGGCATATCCTACAACTTTGCACGAATTTTGCCACATCTTGTTGCAATTGCGGCCAATAGTAGTTTTCATTAACAAGGGAAATGGTCTTGTCTCGACCAAAGTGTCCGACCAAACCTCCACTTGTGCTTTTCCTTGATCAGATTCTCCCTCATTGAGCTCCTCGGAATGCATAATTGGTTCCCCCTGAACAACATTCCATCTTGAATCAGAAAATTTAACCACTTAGTCTTGTCCAAAGTAACAGGCGCGGTGCAGGCCTTCCAAGCTTCTGCGAAGTCGGGATCTGCAGGGTATAAACCCTTGAGCTCAGCAAACCCTACAACTTCCACCTTCATTTCCATCAATAGAAATTGCCTCCTACTCAAGGCATCCGCCACTCTATTGGACCTTCCGCTCCGATGCTTCAGCACAAAGGTATAGCTCTGCAGGAACTCAACCCATTTCAGGTGCCGCTGATTTAGCTTTCCTTGACTGTTGATATACTGTAGTGCCTGATGATCAGTATACAGGACAAACTCCTTTGGCAACAAATAATGCCTCCATTTCTTCAGAGCCTGAACTATGGCATAGAACTCCTGATCATATACCGAATACTTCTTCCTGGCATCATTGAGCTTCTCACTAAAATAAGCAACAGGCTTACCCTCTTGACTCAATACGGCCCCTATGGCACTACCACTCGCATCACAGTCTACCCGAAACACCTTGTTAAAATCTGGAAGTGCTAAGACAGGTTGCTCTGTGACCTTCTTCTTCAACATAGCAAAGCTTTTGTCTGCTCCGGCTGTCCACTTGAATTCCTTCTTGTTCCCCCTCATTGTCTCCGTAAGGGATGCGCAAATACTGCTGAAATCTCTGATGAACTTTCGGTAAAAACTGGCTAGACCATGAAACGATCTTACCTCGGTCACGCTTCTTGGAGCAGGCCATTCTATGATAGCCCTCACCTTTTTTGGGTCCATTTTGAGACCATCTGCTGAGATGACAAATCCCAGGTATACTAACTCCCTCTTCACGAAGTTACACTTCTTCAGATTTATCAGCAACTGCTCCTCCCGCAGTTTCTCAAAAACCCTCCTGATATGCATCAGGTGTTCCTCCAGGGTTCTGCTAAATATCAAGATGTCATCCAAGTAGACAATGACAAATTTGCCTAGGAATTCCTTCAAGACTTCATTCATAAGCCGCATGAATGTACTCGGCGCGTTGGTTAGCCCAAATGGCATGACCAACCACTCATACAAACCCTCTCTGGTTTTGAAGGCTGTCTTCCACTCATCCCCTTCTCGGATACGGATCTGATGATAACCACTTTTCAGGTCAATCTTCGTGAAGTACTCAGCTCCACTCAAACAGTCCATGATATCATCCATCCTTGGCAATGGGAATCTGTATTTGATAGTGATCTTGTTAATTGCCCGAGAGTCTGTGCACATTCTCCACTCTCCATCCTTCTTGGGTGCTAGTACTGTAGGTACTGCACATGGGCTAAGACTCTCCCTAATCAACCCCTTCTTTAGCAGCTCTTGAACTTGCCTATTCAGCTCCTCAGTTTCCATAGGAGTCATTCTATGTGCAGCTTTATTCGGCAAGCTCGATCCTAGCACCAAATCTATATGGTGGCTGATCTTCCTTACTGGGGGTAAACCCTCGGGAACATTATCAGAAATGATATCTGGAAACTCCTCTAACAGACCCATGACTTCCACTGGGGTCTCCTTGCATTCTTCTTCCCTAACCCTAGGGATTATTGCATAGCACATATGATCTAGCTTCAGGCCATCTAAAAATCTTCTTCCATCAACTAGACAGACTCGAGCACTGCTACATACCTTCTCATCCGCCTCCTTCAGGGGTTTCAACTTATGGCGAACTCCATCCTTCGACAAGGAATATGTATTGGCTCGACCATCATGTACTGCACTCCGATCAAACTGCCATGGTCTCCCAAGCAACATGTGACATGCATCCATAGGCAAGATGTCACACAGGACCTCATCTCGATAAGTTCCAATGTTAAACTTCACTAGGCATTGCTCACTGACCAACACCCTATGGTCCTTTTGTAACCACGCAATCCGATATGGATGCGGGTGTCTTCTTCTCTCCAGCTGCAACTTGGCAACCATCTCCTCAGAGACCAGGTTATCAGTGCTGCCATTGTCGATAATGACGTTACAGACCTTGCCCGAGCACTTGCATCTTGTGCGAAATAGGTTGTTCCTCTGGTCCGCCTTCTTTTCCTCATTCAACAAGACTCTCCTGATGACCATCGCTTCCCCTCGTTCCGCCTCCTCGAGTGCTCAGATTCGACACCTTCGTCTACTACAGCAGCTCTGGCCTGACCCTCAGGTCTTCGATTTGGCCTTTCTTGGCGCTGCGGGCAGTTGTATGCCCGATGTCCTTCCTCCCCGCAATTGAAGCAGGTTCCACGAAATGCACCTCTCCCATACCCACGCCCAGGCCTACCTCTTCCTCTCGGGTAGTTGTTGTTCTGATTGCGTGGGCGTTGGGTATTCTCCTCTTTCTCTTCTTTCTGGTTCTGGCTACTGCTTGCTTCACCAGTCTTCCCCAGATCTCTGTATCTTCCTCCACTGGTCCTTCCACTAGCTCTTCCACCACGATCCTTTCCTCTCTGCTTACCATCAAATCTCCTATTCAGTTTCTCTTCCACTTTTAATGCAAACTGGTATGCATCCTCAACCGTGCTCATCCGAACCAGACTCAGCTCTTCTTGAATGCTGGTTCTCAATCCATTGATGTAGCGGGCAACCTTCTCCTTATTTGCCTCAGAATGGCCGGTTCGAATTGAGATCTGGTAGAACTCCTCCGTGTACTCCTTGACAGATTTACTCGCCTGTCTAAGACTCTGCATCTTCCTCAATAGATCCAACTCATAATCTGTGGGGATGAATTGCCTCTTCAATTTCTCTACCATCCGATCCCACCTGGTGATCTTTTCCTTTCCCCTCCTGTTCCTTTCCAGTTGTACTCCTTTCCACCAGATGCTAGCATGTCCCTTCAACTTTGTTTTTGTGAACCTGATCCGATTTGGATCTGAGATCTCCTCATACTCGAAATATTCCTCCATGTCGTTGATCCAATCTATCAACTCCTCGGGATTGAGATTCCCGGAATAGGTGGAGACGTCAAACTTCGGCTTCTTCCCGATCTGGGATATGGCCCTATACAACCTAGCTTCTGCTGGATCCAATGCTTCTTCCTCATCAGATGGACCCTCGTCTTCCCAAACTTCATCTTCACTGGGTTCCTCTCTTCTTGGCTCAACTCCTCTTCTCAATTCCTCCTGCAGGGCTTGCACTTGCCTCTGCAAGGCCCTGAGATCGACCTCTGCTCCCCTATTCCTCGCACCACCATGGTTCCTACGTGGAGGCATCCTGCTCCTTCCTCACAAACCCCAACCACAAGTCCTGGCGCAAAACTGCCTCACAGCCGGCGATCTGTTCACGCACTCAGAACCTTCTGGCTCTGATACCACTTGAAGCAGAACTAGAATAACACGCGAAAAATCACCAAATTTTCATTAACAGAGCTTTCAAATTTGAAATACAAAAGTACAAAATGGCCAACCCCTTTACAATGTATGCACTGCCTTTTATAATGGACCCGATCCCCTTCGGACATCATTACACAGACTGCGGGTTTCCTGTAACCGCTCACACGAATGTTTTGTCGTCGCCTGCATATTGCTTGCCAGGTGTCTTCAATCATCATGGGATGGAATGGCGGAGTGCTCTGCGGCCACCTATCCATCGACCCACTGAGTCATCATTCCCAGGAGTGCTCTGTAGCCACCTGCGCTTTGCTGCCACGTGCCCTTCTGCAACGACCTCTGCAGCCGCCTGTCCGAGTGGAGTCGTGAACGGCCTATCGTATTCTCTCCTTCGGGCCGCGAAAACGTGACATGTCATGAAATCGTGACATCCTGGCCCTCCGTACTCTCCTTCTGTCTTTGGGCCGGAAAACGCGACATGTCGCGAAATCGCGACGTCTCTGCCTTCAGCACTCGTTTTTCGCCTTCGGGTCACGAAACCGTGACATGTCATGAAATCGCGACGATCTTTCCCCTTGGCGCCCATCCGCAAAATGTGTCACGAAATCGCGACAACTTTTCCCCTCGGCGCTCCTCCGTAAAATGTGTCGCGAAATCGTGACAACTTTTCTCCCTTGGCGCTTATCTGCAAAATGTGTCACGAAATCGCGACAACTTTTCTCCCTGGCGCCTTTGCTCAAAATGTGTCACGAAATCGCGACAACTTTCCTCCCTGGCGCCTTTGCTCAAAATGTGTCACGAAATCGCGACAACTTTTCTCCCTGGCGCCTTTGCTCAAAATGTGTCGCGAAATCGCGACAACTTTTCTCCTCTGCGCCTATCCGCAAAATGTGTCACGAAATCGCGACAACTTTTCTCCCTGGCGCCTTTGCTCAAAATGTGTCACGAAATCGCGACAACTTTTCCCCTTGGCGCTCCTCTGCAAAATGTGTCACGAAATCGCGACAACTTTTCTCCTCGGCGCTTATCCGCAAAATGTGTCGCGAAATCGCGACAACTTTTCCCCTCGGCGCTCCTCCGCAAAATGTGTCGCGAAATCGCGACAACTCTTCTCCTTGGAGCCCATTCTTCAAAAGTGTCGTGATATCGCGACAGCTTTGCCCCTTGCGCCTTTTCTCAAAAAGTGTCGCGATATCGCGACAGTTTCGCCCCTTGGCGCCTTTTCTCAAAAAGTGTCGCGATATCGCGACAGTTTCGCCCCTTGGCGCATTTTCTCAAAAAGTGTCGCGATATCGCGATAGTTTCGCCCCTTGGCGCCTTTTCTCAAAAAGTGTCGCGATATCGTGACAGTTTCGCCCCTTGGCGCCTTTTCTCAAAAAGTGTCGCGATATCGCGACAGTTTCGCCCCTTGGCGCCTTTTCTCAAAAAGTGTCGCGATATCGCGACAACTTTGCCCCTTGCCAGCACTTAGAGAAAAAAATATATTTTTTTGGATGATGCAAGATTGCTCTGCCACCTCCGGATGCTCTTGCATCAAAGAGTTGCTTTATTAGTGGTATTAAAGAGAAAATTAGAATTGAGGGTCAGATGCTCAAACCAACCACATACATGACTACAATAGGGTTAGCCAAACTTACAAAAAGTAATAGGAATTACCAATAGAAGACCTCCAATCCCATGAGTTGCAGAATAGAACCTTTACACCCACAGAAATGCTCCAAAGACTCTAGCAATAAAGAGGCTAACACCAAAGGAGATGGCAAACCATAGAGCCAAGGGACTCTATTATAATTGTGATGAAAAATGGGCCACTAGACAAAAATATAAAACACAATGTCTGTACCTTCTAGACATGAGTGGTGCTTCATCTTCTTCTATAGACATAGGGAATGAATTTGTGGGCTCAATAGAAGAAAAACTGAAGTCATTAGATGAAGGTGTTTTGCTCAAGAAAATCATGGAAGAGTCACCTACACTTTCCCTAAATGCTATTATAGGAATATTGACACCCCAATATATGATAGTCTAGGGTTTCTTAAATGGGCACTAGGTGTTGATCATATTGGACACTAACATCATAGACCCCATTGTAGCAAAAAGGAAAGATTTTTTTCATCTATGGTCAAATACCAAATTCATGTAAGATTGCTAATAGAGATATCATGAATTGTAATAGGGAGTGTCAAAATTCATGCCTATTCATAGATGACTACAAATTTTAAACTAATCTCTACACAGTTCCATTAGTAGATATCGCATTGGGATTCCCTTGTCTAAGAACTCTAGGGTTGGTGTTATGGGACTTCTCGAAACTTTGGATGTTGTTCATTATCAATAAATCACACACTATACAAGAAGTAAATGATGCAAAACCTAAGATCATAACATCCCATAAAATGCAATGATTTATTAAAAAGGGTCACATGAAAGTAGTTGCAAGAATCTTCTAATTGTAATTATGTGCCATGTAGGTTAAAAAGGTATCCCCTAACTTATCAACCATCCTTACCACATATCAAAATTTTACTAGGATTTGACTCAACTACCTCTCAATTGACCAGAGGATCATAGGATCAATTTGATATCAAGGAGTCAGGCCCCAAATATACAATCATACCCCTACCATCATTAAAATAAGATCAAGAAGATGGTGTAGGAGTTATTAGATGTAGGATTTATCTACCCAAGTACAAGTCCATTTTTAGCCCTAGTATTGTTAAGACATAAGAAATATGGATCATGGAGGATGTGTGTGGACTTCCATGAACTAAATATGTGATCTTTATATGCACTTGAACTTAGGGGGTAAAAGGAATATGAGGTATTTAAATGAAAGAAACTAAAAAGAGACAAAGACCTAAGCAGCTAGGGTGGCAATGCACCAAAGATCCACTAAGATCTCCTTGCACCACAAGCCTAAACACTATGTGCTAATGAGGAATAATTTATATCCTTGACACAGATGAACTCATATAAGATTTACTAACATGCATGCGCATAAAGAGACAAGTTAGAGCATGAGAACCACAACTAGCTACCTAGAAAAATTAGACACATAGGCCTCCCATACACACATATGCAAATAAAACCAAAAATAGGTAAAGCTTAAGAACATATACACATATAGAGAATGTCAACATGAGAACCATAGATGAATATTCAAAAAAATGATGCGTAGACCTCTAATATCTATATGTCTATATCTATACATATCTATCTATAGATCTATATATATGTATGTATGTATATATGTATGTATGTATGTATGTATGTATGTATGTGTGTGTGTGTATATGCAAACAATTTTTACAAATATTCTACCAAAAGCAAGAGTTCAATTTACCCACAAGTTGCTTAGGAGCCAATTGCTATACAAAGAGAAATGAAAGGAAATCTTACAACAATTACAAATACAAAATCATCGATGCTTTGTACAACCTAAACTACTACTATTTATAGTTTCAATAGGGAGAATTTCCTTCCAAAATTATAGGTGGATTTGACTCTTTCAACTACCTTTTTTTGGGATTCTAAAAATTGAATGCAGATTGCTTCTACCATATCTTGTGTTAGGTCAAATTTACCATTGTTGCAAGTGCCATATCTTCATTTTTAATATTTCACCTACTTACTCTGGATTATTAAGTTGAAGTATATTTTATAGATCATGTATTTTCTTGATAAGGGTGCATCATTCTGACTCAACTACTTCTTGAATTGTGTGTGCCATTACTCATATCTCCCTTTTTGTTTTGATAAGTTCTTATTTATCAAAGAAATTGATTGCCCCTTCAAAAAATAAATTCCCCTTTTCTCATAGGCTTTATCTGATAGAACCTTCTTAGTAGAACTTTTTTTCCACTTTTTGTATCCAAATATCCACTAAGATCTCCTTGCACCACTAGCATAAACACTATGTGCCAATGAGGAATACTTTATATCCTTGACACAAATACACTCATATGAGATTTACTAACATGCATACGCATAAAGAGGTGAGTTAGAGCATGAGAACCACAACTGGCTACCTAGAAAAATTAGACACATAGGCCTCCCATACACATATATATGCAAATAAAACTCAAAACAGGTAAAACTTGAGAACATATACACACATATAGAGATGGGTCAACATGAAAACCATAGATGGATATTCAAAAAATTTATGTGTAGGCCTCCAATATTTATATGTCTATATCTATACCTATCTAGTCATCTATATATATATATATATATATATATATATATATATATATATATATATATGTGTGTGTGTGTGTGTATGTATGTATTTATGTATGTGTGTGTGTGCATATGCAAACAATTTTTACAAAGATTGTGCCAAAAGCAAGGGTTTAATTTACCCACAAGTCGCTTAGGAGTTGATTGCTATACAAAGAGAAATAAAAGGAAAGTTTACAACAATTACAAATGCAAACTCATCGATGTTTTGTACAACCTAAACTACTACTATTTATAGATTCAATAGGGAGAATTTCCTTCCAAAATTATACGTGGCTTTGACTCTTTCAACTACCTTTTTGGGGGATTCTAAAAATTGAATGCAGATTACCTCTACCATATCTTGTGTTAGGTCAAAGCTGCCATTATTGCAAGTGCCATATCTTCATTTTAATATTTCACCTACTTACTCTAGATTATTAAGTTGAAGTATATTTTATAGATGATCATGTATTTTCTTGATAAGGGTGCATTATTCTTCCTTAACTACTTCTTGGATTTTATGTGCCATTAATCATATCTTCCTTTTTATTTTGATGAGTTCTTATTTGTCGAATAAATTAATCGCCTCTTCAAAAACTTTCTTCTCCCTTTTCTCATAGGATTTATCTGATAGAACCTTCTTAGTAGAACAATTTTCCACTTTATTAGTTTGAAGCTTTCATAAGTCCCAATGGGAAGTCTCATTGGAATTTTATCTTCTGCCTTGGTTTGCTTCTCCAAAAGCCTTCGATCATCCTTTGTCTATGCCTCATGCTTCAAAACTCATACCAAATTTTTCCTTGTGATCGAATATTTTCCTTATCTTCTTTTAAGTCAATATCCTTTGAAGTCCCATGTGGTGTGAATAATAGATGATGACATTTAGTCCATGATACTTTCTGCCTAGTATATTTCCATGTCTACAACCTGCTATCGTCTTGATTTGCCCTTCTTGTTAGATGAGTGATTGGTATAGAGAAGCTTTGACCTAGCAACATTTTTGTTGGATGTGGAGAAGTAGATTCCTTATAAGATTTCTTGATGTAGAGTTACCACAAGTCCTTATCTTCTTTCCTTGGTTCATTTTATTTTTACCATCCCTCACCACTAGATACTATTTTGAGGGTATGGTGGAGAGATGAAGCATTAGGAGTATAAGGTCTTAGTCCCACACAAATATGGATAAGAGTCATTTTTGCTAACTTTATCATAACCATTGTCTAGGTTGAACCTCTACTATTGATGGGAATTTTTTATTTATCATTGAAATGTCTCATTAGCCACCATAAAAAATAGGGTTTGGTTTAGATGTCACTGAAAGGGCTAGGCAAAATCATTGTGGTCCATCATCTTATAATGGTTTGGTGACTGACTTGACCACATAATGTGAGGGGTTTTACACCCATATTCATCTTTTGGATATATGTATTTGGTGATATTTGACATGAATTCCTGAAAGTTGTTGATGATTGAAATTCCCCTATATTTGCTCTAGGCTTTGAATCATTTTTAGGTGCAATTTGATTAGGTTGTAGTGATTCATCACTATAGATTTTGCAACTCTCAATGGATATTTTGCTTGTAGGAGAACTAAGAGGATAAATCCTTTATTTATTGGGCATGAAATCACTAAAATATAGTTTTGAGTAGTGTTGGACCTTTCCTTTATAGTCTTCTTTCAATGATAATACAACTACCAATATTAATTTCACTTGACCTAAGCTTGTGCCTTCTTTATTTTCACTATCCTTACTATTGGTTTAAGCCCATTTATTTATTTCGAGGATGATGTAATCAAATCTTCAATCCATTATTATTTCATGCATGATTTTCTCACCCTTCTTTATTTATCCTAGGCTTATTCAATCTATCCACCATAATTGATTTAACCCTTTTCTTTATTTGGTGTTGATAATAAGAGTACCTTTATTGGTGGCCTAACAACTTCTCTCTCATTTTGAAAAGACATCCTGCATGATGAAATTAGTATTTTCTATTTTACATATTTACATAGGTTTAGATTATTCTTGTTGCTATCTCATGCCTATTTGTCCATGTGTTAGGGAATTTCAATCCCAAAATTCTATTTTCCATTGATTCATCGGGTCATATTATAAGGTTCAGGTTATTCCCTATTGACTATCAAGGTTTGATTATCATTAAATTCCATTACATGATGAGGATAAAAGGTATCTATCAAAATTTTGTTTTTGGTTCCATATGGAGTTCTCAAGACCATGAGGGACCAATCCAAATATATATACCCCAAATTTATAGTAAAATATCCTAGGTAGATTCCAAAATATGGGGGTAAGTCAATTATTGATATATCCTAAACTACCATTTGGATTTGGAAGGTGCACAAAGTGAGTGAAATCCCATTGATGGTCCCTAATATTCAAATGGAACTCCCATATTGTTGCACTACTCTTTTATCTATAGACTGATATCTCAAACGCAATGCATCTGCTACTCCTTTTGGCATAACATATGTGTTGGCCTAAAAATTTGTTATGCAGTTGTAAATCAATTTGTCTTGGTATACAAGGGTCAAATAAAATGGGGGTATTGGACTTGTTAAGTATAGGGGATGAGATATATATCATCGTGGTAGCTTGTTGCTATATTTTCCTTCATTCTTCCTCTTCCAATGGTTTTTGTAGATGCTCCTTTTTCCTTGAAATGACTAGATTTTTTCAAATTGGAACTAATACTTTGAACCTTTTCAAGTTATCCACTACATTAAAATAACCAAGATATACCATCTTTTATGGTATAAATCATGACCTTTCTTCACTATTTTGGGTGTTTTTGGTTGATTCCAGTGGTGGTGTTTGTTGCCTCAACATCTCTAGTATGATTTGGTTAGAAAAAATTAAAACTCTTGGTGATGCAGCTATTGGAAGCCCTAACTTGTTATTGGCTATTATGGCTTGATTTCGTAGAGCCCTCTGATCACATAACAAGAGGTATAAGTGGCCTTTAATATTGAGATATTATAGCTAGTGGCAGCCATTGGGGTTGGGCTACCTTGTAATGATTGCTAGGGATCATTGGGTTACATCTATCCCTTCCCTCCATTGTCCACTTCTTATACAATGCTAGATAGTCCAATTGGACTTGTGGTCTTTTGGCCATTAGATTTTCCATATTTTCAAACACAACATAAATCTCCTCTTTATCCAAGTTACCAAGACTCATTCTTGGGGGGGATAATAAGGCCTTGAGATAGAGGAAGAGGAGGTTTGTTGTTTTGGAATTTGACTACTAATTCTTGAATATGAAGTGCATGCCTGAGATGATGTTTTTATAGTCATTGCAGTAGCAAGGAGCTAAGACATTTCATTTTGACCAGGGTTGACCTCTAAAGGGGGTAGTACCATGAGGTTGACTCTTATTCATAATTGTTCTAAATAGGGGTTATTTACCTAGCATGATTAGGGCATTCTATTCATAGAGGTGTCACCATTAGGACTATTTGATGATTTTAGCCCTAGACTTGACCATTTTCTTGATTATTCTAAAACTAAGGCCTAGGATACCCATTAGATGAGGTTTTATAGCCCTAATTCCTTTGAGATAAAGGAGGTATCAAATTGCTCTAATGAGGGTGCCTTTGGGTATTTTGTTCCCTCCTCATGGCCAATACTTCATTGGAAATTAACATAAGAAAATATTTATGATTCTTCATTTTATAGGTCCTTTGGAGTAGGTAGGATTGGAGTCTATGGTGAAACAACAATCATAGGTGGGATTGAGAATGATTAAAAGGTCATCGATTGAGAAATTGGAGTAGGTTGGTTAGGGAATTGTGTATTAGGGTACAAAGGCATCGGAGGCCTAGGGGCTAGCCTTCCAATTTAAATCAAATCATGTTAAGCTTGGATAGTTATACCATAAGTATCTGGTAGGGAATTCCCACCTCAGGCCTTAATCATTAATAAGAATTCAAGCCTTCAAGTAATATACAAATACCATACTTGGGGGATAACAAAAATCTTAGGGTATTGTATGTGAGGATTTGTGAAATTTAAGGTTGAAAACCTCTAACACCTCCATGGGATCTCTCTTGATTGTTTAAAATTATTCTAGGAGTGATACTCCATCTGCCTTTTCTCTAAATATTTCAACAAATACATTGTTAAGCTATTCCCAATTGACTATCAAACTAGATTGGAGTGTAATAAAAAACTCTCTAGATCTTCAATTGAAAGAGGTTTCTACTAGTCTTAGAGTCATATTCTGCTCTAATATATTATGAATTGTGCAAAGACTCGCTACATGGTTTAGATGCTCAATGGGGGTAGTGATATCATCTCCAATGATGTGAGAGACTTCAAAGCATATTAGGGTATCTCATCCCATACTTCATGTGTAATAGGAGTTGTTGAAGGACCTCTATCATTCTAGGTAGGTAATGTTCTGGGTGGTGGTGATGGAGAAACCATATTATAGCCGATAGTTCTTTTTCTTCATAAAATAGTCATGAATGGTGGTAGCAACTCTTGTTAATTTTTGCAGCATAGAAATTGACAATAGGTCTTCTATCTAGATATATCTAGATTCTTTGTTTGGGGTGGAGTCACCAAATGAATGCAACTTGTTCTATGGAAGCAAATAGATTGAGAATTTCACTATAATATCTACTCAATATCTTCAAATAATAACTTCCAATGTTCATTCTAGAATGGAGTCATCAATATGAGTGAAAAGGCACTTCAACAAGCAGGGGTAAGAATAAACCCTCATCAAGTCTAAGCCTAACTTAATGTTATGATTATGGAACCAATGATGTGTCACTAGGGTCCCACCAAGTGTACCATTAAATTGTTGTTCTCTCTAATTATCTTGGTTGGAACAAATTAAACCTCACACAGAGTGATATAGTAGGGCCTCGATTGAGCACATGAGGTTTGGATCAATTGGGGACCTCTAAGAGTTTTTTATAAGGATGGATCCTTGTTAAGATGTTATCTGTTTGGGGCCAAACAAGGTGAATGGTTTCCTATTTTTGTCACATGCTCGTGCATTTAATTATCAACCCAAGGAGCTTCGTAAACTTGCGAAGAGTCGAAATTAGGTTACTACAATACCACTTGGAGGTGAATCTGCTAATCCTACGTTTGGGGGTGTTCTTGAAATGGTTGTCAATCATTCCCGCACTCCTCAATAAATTACGTAAGAAGAACAGAATTAAATCTACAGAAATAAATCATGTACACATTCCTGAAAATAAATCTACTGCAAATATTGGAACTAGCAAACTAATGAACGTTCTTATGAAAGCAATAAACTAATTAAAATAAATAAACAAAAAGGAAATGGGGAAGAAATACGGCTTGGAGTGGGCCCAGGCTCCAGCGACTTCTTCCCGATCGAACACGCGCTTAGAACTTTTGGAACTGTAATATATTTATCAACGTATTACAATCTATCTTCTGTAACTCTAAATGGATCTTTATTAATTATTTCTATATATTCCTCAGAATGATCTACATGTGTTTATATAACACACCCATAGAATTCTATTACGAAGTGGTTACAACGATCGATTCTTCCCAGACTAAATTAGAACGATCGGCGAATGCAATCGACGTCGGCATTTTTTTGATGGCGGCGTGTTCATTTCGGTTCGTGCTTTGCCGGCATCGGTAAGACGTTTTGATACGTTGGTGCTATCTCCAATTTAGCTCGCATGATGCGAGCTGGAGCTCACAGTTGCCGTCCACGTCGTTCAAATCTGGTCAACGGGCAAAGAATCAGTGGCGCCTTCCTTATGAGGAAGGTACCTTGTTATCACGGTGCCTTTTGGTTGTAGGGAGGCGCTTGCCTTCTATTAGCGCCTTCCGGCTATGGGGAGGCGCTTGCCTTCTATTAGCGCCTTCCGGCTATGGGGAGGCGCTTGCCTTTTGTTGGCGCCTTTCGACTGTGGGGAGGTGCTCGCATTCAGTTGGCGCCTTCCGATTGTAGGGAGGCGCTCGCATTCAATTGGCGCCTTCCGGTAGGGAGGCGCTCGCATTCGATTGGCACCTTTCGACTGCGGGGAGGCGCTCGTATTCTATTGGCGCCTTTCGACTGCAGGGAGGCACTCGTATTTGGTTTGGCGCCTTCCGATTGCATAGAGGCGCTTGTTCCCTTGGCGCCTTTCGGTTGTAGGGAGGCGCCTATGTTCTCTACATTGACCCCCGATGAAATAAAGTGCCTAGGTCCATCAAAAGGACCTCGACCATTCCAAATCTAACTAAATCAACTGCAATTCCACAAAACATACTAAAAGCACACAAATTAGATAACACGCATAATTATATCAAATATCTATATAATCATTCATAAAAGTACGCAATCCTTATTATACAACCGCATATTGATCAAAGAAATATGTACAAAATATGAGCATTTCTGGTGCTCATCATCCCCCCACGCCTAACATATGCCACGCCCTCGTGGCATCCAAGCTACAGGTAGCCCTCTGACTTTTCATCGTCGCCATCTCTTGGAGGATTCGGCTGCCCCTACGGCCCGAGTCTGTCTTTTCGTGTCGACATTTGAAGGTGTGGTTCGCCTTTGCCTATGGGAAACTACGGTTGTCAATTGTCCCCTTCTTGTTACGGCCGCTACTGGTGGTGGTCTAGCCAGCGTTGTTCCTCGCCGATTGAAATGCGGCTTCGGCGGCTTGCCGAGGTCGGCGTACTGGAGGTCTGACCACTGCCAGAGGGATATCTGAGTTATCCCCTCCGGAAGGCACTACTTGGGCCTTGTATAATCCGGCCGCTTCAGGGGTAAGCCCTGCATTCTCCTTTGCAATTGCAGCGGCCTCCAATTGTGGGCCATATACTCCCCACCGTTCCAAGTACCTCCTCATCATGGAAGGCCGCCCTCGGGATGAACCATAGATGTCCCAAAACTGGCTGTCTTCTGCCGGATTGACGCAGATGCCCAGAATCTCCTTTTACCCTCGAGGATGCCTTCCTGGCCTCCTTGGCTGCTTTCATTTCGTTGCGCAGCTGCTCAAAATATTTTTGCCTTTCGACGAATAGCTGCATGTCCCATTCGTCCTCCTCTGACTCGACGAAGGTCACTTTCGCCTTCTGTCGAGCCGTCCTGGGCCTCTTTGCCTTGGCCTCTGCAAAAAATGTGGCGGCTCGGACCGGGGTCTCTTCTTTCTCCTTTGGGGACTTCTCTTTACTCCGAAGGATCGGTTGTGCTGCTATCTCCGAGGGTGATCCTTCGTTCTCCTGTCTACCTGGTGTCGACCCCTCGGGCTCTTCTCCTTCTTCGGGCACAGGGAGGTCCTCCTTATCCTCTGGTCTTATCTATTGCTGGAGACCTTCGTCCTGCTCTGTGTCACTCAGGACAATGACAGGGGGCATCGTAGGACTTCTTTCCTTTTCACCCCTGAAAATAGAGGAATCCTCCCCTGCCTCCGGGCTGCTCTGTCGGGCGTCCGATCGAATCTCCCCTGAAGAGAATACTCGTTCGACGGATGTGGGAGAGTTCGTCGGCACTTCTTCTGCCCAATCAGTCTGAGTGGACGCCTCCTGTCTTGTTGTTCCTCTGTCCTAGAGCATTTGATTTTCCTCCTGCAATTGCCGGACCAGCTGCTCGAGTTGAGCGATTCGTCTATCCCTTTCCTCCAATTCCCTTTTATGTTGGTTACGGCAATCTTCCAGAATCTGTTGTGCCATCCAACAATCGGTTTGCCATTCGAGCGCCTCCTCCAAGGCCGCATCGATCTGGTCGTTACTCCCGAAAGTTCCTTCATTCCGTGGGCTCCGGTTCGTTAATTCTCGGAGGGTTTGGGTGGCAACGTCTATCTCCGGGTCACTCTGTCCTTCCTCTATCGAGAGGAATCACCGTAGACATTTCCTCCTGGGGATTGGTTCGTCCTCACCACCAGCGAGTGGCGCTCCTTCCTCCTCATACTCGGGCACTGGGGAATGCCCTCTGTCCTCTATGTCTTCGGGCACGGTGACTGCTCTGCTCCTCCTGGAAAATAGGGCAACGCCAATTGCCCGATGTTTGTTATCTCCTCTGCAGGGGATGCTTCGTCTTGCCCTAATTCGGCAACCGCATTGTGTTGCTCTATTTGGCCGCCATCTCCCTCTGCGTCGTGGTTCTGTCCTTGTGCTTCTACGTGGCGGACCAATGCCGATATCAGCCCATGGTGGGCTAAGGTAGACGGTGCCCCTTTCTAGTACCGAGCCGCTTCATCTTTCAGAGCATTCGCCAGGTAGAAAGGTATATTTAATTTCCTCCCATGCACTAGGTGATTGAGGAAGTGCACATGATTAATGTGCAGATGGGTATACTTCCTGTGCATGTGAAGAATCGAGCAATCTGCTCGAACATCTTTCGCATATTCATGGGGAGACTATTTTTGAGTAACCCCTCCTTGTCTATCTGCACATTTCCTCCCGGCAGCAGTATTTCGGCGTATAGTTTTAACACTCCGCCCTTGTATGTACATTCCCCTGTGAGAGGCAATCCAGTCGCCTATGAGATGAACTCAGGGGTGACTGGAATTTCCACCCCTCGTACTTGGGCCGCATCGCCCCTCAAAGAGGCGGCGAATTCTCTAGCTGCCTCCACGTCCTGGCCTGGCGACCGGGTGCAGTATTCGAGCCACCCCTCGGCTTCGAATTGGGTCTTTATTGCCCCTCTGATCCCATCAGTATCATTGGGTTCATTCTTCTTGATCGCGTGGTTCTTGGACCTTCCTCCCATGGCGCCTTCTTCTTATATTTTTTTGTCCTTCCTTCTTTAGGAAGGCGCCTTCTTATAGAAAATATGCCTAACCCTAGCAGTTATGGAAGGCGCCCTATCATTGGCACGCGATTTCGGCTATGGGGGATACGATCTCTATGACGGCGGTATTTTTTTGGTACTGCGTATTTATAAATAATTATATAAACGATTTGATTTAGTATGCGCGTACCTGATTCGGCGTTCCAGTCGTCGTGGTAGCCTTGATTTGCTGACTTGTGACACGAGGGAGGGGTATGGTCATTTGATGTCGCTTATTCGTGCGATGCTTCGTTCCGCTCGAGGCGTCTGGTAGATGTAAATGTTGCACGTGGGAGGCATTCTTTGGTACCTTCCCCATGTGGATGGTGCCCTTGTAGCGCCTTTCCAACGTTGTCGGTGCTCTTCTTCGAATGCGCCTTTCGGTGCTACGAGGTGCCTCTGATTGGTGGGAGGTGCTTTTGCCATGCGTCTTCCCAATGTGGGAGGCGCCTCCTTCTGGTTCGTGCCTTCCCGATGTTGGAAGGCGTTCGTCTTGATGAATGTGCCTTCCTGATGTTGGAAGGCGTATTCGGCTGGATGAATGCGCCTTCTTGATGTTGGAAGGCGTCTTGGCTGGATGAATGCACCTTCTTGATGTTGGAAGGCATCTTGGCTGGATGAATGCTTTTTTTTTTAGAATTTTGAATGGATGGAAGGCGCTGTCTTTCGATTTGGCGCCTTTCGGATGCAGTAAGGTGCCTTCTTCTGGATGGGCGCCTTTTGGGTGCAGTAAGGCGCCTTCTTGTGGACTTGGCGCCTTCTCGGATGAGTAAGGCGCCTTCTTACGGATGGGCGCCTTTCGGGTGTAGTAAGGCGCCTTCTTGATGGCCTTTTGGATGCGGTAAGGCGCCTTCTTTGGACTTGGCGCCTTTTGGATGAGCGCCTTCTTGACCGTAGAGGCGCCTTCTTCCGGACTTGGCGCCTTCCGGATGCGGGAAGGCGCCTTCTTACGGATGGCGATTTGACTGGAAAAAGGGTGATCAAGCCTTCCCAGTTTTTCATGCTGCCCGATTCTACCTACGAGCCGGTGTCGGAATGCTAGAGCCGAATCGGGACTGGTTTCCTAGATACCTATCCCTTGTGTTGTCAGGTCCTCCACCTGCAAAAAGCAACCATAAAAGAAAGGAAAATAAAGGCAATTAGACGCGTTCCGTGCTGTTAGGCCCTGGATTAGGATGCCTGCAGCTTGCATGCGGGCGTCGTCCCTACAAAAACACACATTACAAAAAAACTATATTAACTAAAAAATTTGGGTGAGCACTTTCGTGCCCACCATTTCACCTGTGAGAGTTCGGTCCAGATCTAGCAAGATGGGGTCTCCCCCACGCCTACTCTGGATTCCACCTGTAACGTTTCGGACGTATTATAGGGGCGTAGTCGGTGGCCATTGACTGTGAACATGGTGTTGCTGCCGTCAATTGTCTTAACGCGCACCGCCCCATTCCTAATGAGCTCTGCCACCTCATACGGCCCCATCCACCTCTGCATAAGTTTGCCCTTCCTTTCTTGGAATCGAGAATCGTACAACAGTACCCATTCCCCTACCTGGAACTTCTTCAACTTGATGTGGTTATCATGCCACTTCTTTCTCTCTTCTGTATAATCTCTGTCCTCTGCAAAGCATCCAGTCGGATTTCGTCCGGTGATCTAGTGGCGAATCCTCTATTTTTGAGCTTCGTCCAAGCTCAAATTTAATTCTAAAGCCGTCCTCGAGTTTTGATTTCGAACTCGATGGGCATCATCGCATTTTTCCATAGACCAGTTGGAAAGGTGTGCATCCTGTGGTGGATTTCCACGTGGTGTTGTATGCCCAAACTACCTCCGACAACCGTGTGGCCCAATATTTCTTGTGTTGTTGCACGGTTTTGGTTAGGATGTTTTCTATCTCCTTGTTTGTCACTTCTACTTGCCCGTTCGCTGCGGATGGTAGGGCGTGGTTTTATTGTGCCGAACTCTATCTTTGCTCCATCAGCTCCTCAATCAATTTGGAGGTGAATTGGGGCCCTTGGTCTATTGTTATCTCTCGAGGAACCCCAAATCGTGTGAAAATATGGGCAAATAAGAAATCGGCGACCGTTCTTTCCTTTGAGTCCCTTAATGCCTGCACTTCCACCCATTTGGTGACGTAATCCGTGCAGACCAGAATAAACCTCCTTCCCATCGAAGGTGGATTAAATGGTCCCACGAAGTCCATGCCCCATTTATCGAAAGGTTCCAGGTGTACCTAGGGCTGCAAGGGCATTTCATCTCGGTGGGTTGGTCTACCCATCCTCTGGCACTCGTCACACTTGTTGGTATACGTTCCACGTCCTTGAATAGAGTGGGCCAAAAATACCCAGCCTGCAGGATTTTGTAGGCAGTTCGTTTCCCTACAAAGTGTCCTCCGCATGGCTCATCGTGACATGCCTTGAGCACTTCTGAAAACTCTTGTTCTGCTACGCATCTTCTTATAATTTGGTCCCGTCCTATTTTAAATAGGAGACCATCCATCCAAAGGAATGATGCGCTCTTCTCTATGACCGCTTGCTTTTCTCGGTAGGAGAGAGCAGGTGAGGTCCTTCTGGTGGCCAAGTAATTGGCTATGTCCGCATACCACGGAGTTTGTTCACTAATAGCGAACAGATGTTCATCCAAAACTGATCTTCCACTTGCTTGATGATCTGTGGTATCAATCTGGACAGAAAATCTGCCACGACGTTGTCCTTGCCCGGTTTATCGACTATAGTGATGTCGAATTCTTGCAATAGCAATAGCCATCTGATAATTCTGCCACCAATGGCTGGCTTGCTCATCAGATACCTGATAGCCGCGTGGTCCGTATGGATGAAGACCTTGTATCCCGTTATATAGTGGCAGAATTTGTTTATTGCATGGACAACTGCGAGGAATTCTTTTTCTATCACTGTATAGTTGAGCTCTGCTCCCGCCAAGTTTTCTTGACATAATAGATGGCGTAAAATTCTTCGTCGTCTTTCTGCCGAGGACTGCTCCGATCGCACCGTTAGATGCATCGCAGTAAATATGGAACGGTATGGCCCAATTCGGTCCTCTCAAGACCGGTGCAGATATCAATTTTTCTTTCAGCAATTGGAACGCTTCTTCGCAATCTCCCGTCCAATTGAACTCTACGTCCTTAGAAAGTAGGGTGTGCAGTGGTTTGGCAATCTTACTAAATTCGACGATAAATCGTCGGTAGTACCCGGCTGATCCAAGGAAACTTCTTACCTCCTTCTACGTTACGGGGCTAGGTAGGTCTCTGATGACCTCGATCTTCCTCTTGTCTACTTTTATTCCTTCCGCAGAGAGGTGGTGTCCCAACACGATGCCTTCTGCATCATCATAAAACATTTTTCATTACTTAGGGACAAATGATTTTCCTTGCTCTGTCGAGCACTCTTTCCAGTTTGTCATTGCCTCCTCGAAGGTTTCTCCATAGGCGGTGAAGTCGTCCATGTATACTTCCACCCCGTCTCCTATCATATCGAGAGAATATGCTAAGCACCGCCCTTTGAAAGGTGGTCGGTGCGTTGCACAGTCCAAAAGGCAATACCTTATAGGCAAACGTTCCCCATGGACAGGTGAACGTTGTTTTATCTTGATCTTCTTCCCCTATCTGGATCTGGTTGTAACCATTGAAACCGTCCAGAAAGGAGAAGTATTTTCTTCTCGAGAGTGTGTCCAAGACTCGATCGATGAACGGGAGCGGGAAGTGGTCTTTCTTAGTCGCCTTGTTCAACGCCGGTAGTCCACGCAGATCCGCCATTTCCCATTCTTTTTGGGGACCACCACTAATGGTGATACCCATTCACTATCAAAAATTGGATATATGAATTCGGCAGCCAGAAGTTTGTGCAGTTCTTCTCTGACAATGTCTTTCATTGTTGGGTTCATCCTTCTCTGTGGCTGCCGACTAGGAGTTGCCTGGTCATCTAAATAAATCCGATGGGTACATATTTTTGGGCTGATGCCGTGCATATCTGCGTAGTCCCATGCAAATGCTTGTTGGTGTTTTACCAAAGCTCTTCCAATTTTCTAGCTGTGTGGGCGTCAACCTGCTGTTGACGTTTAATATCCTCCCTGGCCCAACGTGTATTTGTCGGATGTGCTGATCTTGGGCGCCAGTCAACGGCGATCCAGGTGTGGGGGTGGACGATTCTCCATGGAGAAACTCCACGATAGCACCATCCTCGTCCTCTTCTGCCACCTCCTCCAAGGTCATCATCGGCTGGATTATGGACAACTCCGTAGTTCCATGCTCGGTGATCCTGGGTTCTTCTATCGAGTCCATAGACTGAGTTGGCGGTGAAATGGTCAGCCTTTTGACGTTTTGCCCATTGGAGATGGTCATTAGCCCATCTCGATAGCTGATGTAAGCGTCAGCTGTTGCCAGCCATGGCCTCCCCAAAATGAGCGGGTAACCGCCCGCCTGGTCTTGGTTTGCAAAACTAAAAAATCGTGGATATTCCCATGCACTATATTACGATCACGTCTTCCAGCATCCCTTCTGGCGACACGGTTGATCGATCGGCTAAGCTACACTTTCGTGGTTGGCTTCGGGTTCGTGAGCTGCGGCCTCTGCATGGTCTCTTGAGGCATCACGTTGATGGCTGCCCCGAGGTCAACCAATGTGTTGGACGGGGAATGTCCTCCAATTTTTATGGTCGACATGGGTGCTGGATCTGCATACTTCGGATGACGTGTTCCACCCATCATTAGATCTGCCAGTTTACCCACGACGTTGATAGTCTGGGTAGCTTTTCATCTCGGTCTCCTTAGACACATTTCTCTAATTGCCTTGGTGTAAATGGGGACATCTCGAATTGCTTGAAATAATGGGATTGTCATCGTGAGATTCTTCAAGCTCGACAAGATGTCGAATTTTGGCTGTGTTGTTTTTCTTTGTTCCTACAGCCGGCTAGGAAATGGAGCCTCCGCTCTCTCAAGTGCTTTTCCCTCTTCTACCAGAGGTGTCTCCTCTATTTCTTCCTCCTCTTCTACCGGTGGAGGTGTCTCTACTATTTCTTCCTCCTCTTCTACCAGAGGCGGTGTCTCTACTCCTAGTTGCCTACTGATCTAAGTGAATATTGTACATATGATACATCTCACCTTCTACGTTGTATGTCGGTGATTTACTCTATTGTTCGGGTTTGTTGTCGGTTGTCTTTGGTAGCTACGAGTCTCTTATTGGCAATCTTTGGTAAGTTCTATTGGATGTGAGCAGGCGCTGCACTCTATGGAGTCTGATTCCACGCATTGTGGCATCTCCACTGTTGCCCAAGATATGGATATGGCATCCATGGCTATTGATTCAAAAATGTTGTTGGGGGTGCGTTAGTCCGGGGTGATGGTCCCCACCACCCCATATTAGGTGGTTGAGGGGGTCCTTGGTGCATGTATGGCCCTCCCCCATATGATGGCATTTCCGGTTGGTATATTCCCCATGGGGCTGTGGCCAACTCTTCCTATTGCCTATGAAGTAGGCCTCCGTGCTCTCGGCCGCTTCTGGTTCTTGGGCAGTTGTGGGCACAATCGAGTTTTATGATTCAGCCTACAAACTGCGCATACTCTGACCTTGTTTTTTGGGCATGCATTCTTTGCGTGCCTTCCTCTACATTTTGGGCAGAAATAGGCTAATGTTGCGTCATTTTCTTGTTTCTTCTTTTCTAACAGCGGCGTATCCATCTGTAGTGCTAGAGATGAGAGCATTTCGCTCTTCAAATCCTCCGGCATGTTGCCTATTTCTGTTTTGGTGGTAGACGAGTCACCTTCATGGTTCTGGCGGTGATTTTGCCTCGTCTTCTCAAGTAGTTCCAGCATAATTGCCAGATGTTTTCCATAGCATGTTGATAGACATCACCTCTAGAGATCATGTTGAGAGCCTCCAGTGACTCATTGGTAAGTCCCCTCAAAAAGATGCTTTTGAGGGACTTATCAGATAGTCGAGTGAGGGGACCGTTGAAGATTAAAGTTGAATCTCTCCCAATACTCCTCGAGAGACTCATCTTCTCTTTGTGTCATGCTCAGGACCTCCTCCCTGGAGTCTCTTGCTCTCCCGAAATCTTGATATTGCTCTAGAAAGAGCTTCTTCATCTGGTCCCAGGTGGTGATGTGTTTGTCTCCCAGACCGATGAACCATCGTAGAGCTGCATCGTCTAATGTAGAAGGAAATAATTTCAACTTCTGCGTGTTTGATTTGTAATCCACAGACCTGCACAAAACATCAAACTTGAATAAAAATAGGTCAGGGTCCTCAGTCGGGTGTCCTCTAAGGACGGAAGGTGAGCAGGGGATATGTTTTTCATTTTGGTATCTCCTACTCCCTCCTCTATTGGGAAACTAAAGCCAGATGAGACTTCATCGTTATCTGCCATTTTTTGGGAAATGTGGTTTCTAATGCGGCGTTTATGGCCTTTCGGTCGTTTAAAACTTTTTGAGTCAATGCTCTAAGGTTGTATGGCGAGATCGTCTGATCCTCCATAGCCTTCCACAACAGGGCTTCCTCTAGAGGAGTCCTATTAAACAGGGGATTTATGATGATTCGTTCGTCCCCTTGTTGATGGGATGAGGCGGCACTTTGCACAAAGTGCGGTTCCTCACTCCAATGGATTGTTGGTAGGTCGGGCGAGTCTAACTCAAATCCAAAATGCTCGGCTGACTCGGGTCCTGATGGATTAGTTCTTATAAAGCGACCGTCGGGTCCTCTTCTTCTCGAAGAACTCATACAAGGTCAGATGGAAGGTTTCAGGGTATTGTAAGTAATCTAATTAAGACGCTTCCCCGACAACGGTGCCAAAATGTTGCGGGCCAAACAAGGTGAATGGTTTCCTATTTTTGTCACATGCCCGTGCATTTAATTATCAACCCAGGGAGCTTCGTAAACTTGCGAAGAGTCGAAATTAGGTTACTACAATACCATTGGAGGTGAATCTGCTAATCCTACGTTTGGGGGTGTTCTTGAAATGGTTGTCAATCATTCCCGCACTCCTCAATAAATTACGTAAGAAGAACAGAAATTAAATCTACAGAAATAAATCATGTACACATTCCTGAAAATAAATCTACGCAAATACTGGAACTAGCAAACTAATGAACGTTCTTATGAAAGCAATAAACTAATTAAAATAAATAAACAAAAAGGAAATGGGGAAGAAATACGGCTTGGAGTGGGCCCGGGCTCCAGCGACTTCTTCCCGATCGAACACGCGCTTAGAACTTAGGAACTGTAATATATCTATCAACGTATTACAATCTATCTTTGTACCTCTATATGAATCTTTATTAATTATTTCTATATATTCTAGAACGATCTCGTGTGTTTATATAACACACCCTAGAACTTCTATTACGAAGTGGTTACAACGGTCGATTCTTCCCGGACTAAATTAGAACGATGGCGAATGCAATCGACGTCCGGCATTCTTTTTCGATGGCGGCGTGTTCGTTTCGGTTCGTGCTTTCCTGGCATCGGTAAGACGTTTTGATACGTTGGTGCTATCTCCAATTTAGCTCTGCATGATGAGCTGAGGCACTACTGCCGTCCACGTCGTTCAAATCTGGTCAACGGGCAAAGAATCGGTGGCGCCTTCCTTATGAGGAAGGTACCTTGTTATCGCGACGCCTTCGGTTGTAGGGAGGCGCTTGCCTTCTATTAGCGCCTTTCGGCTGTGGGGAGGCGCTTGCCTTCTATTAGCGCCTTTCGGTTGTGGGGAGGCGCTTGCCTTTAGTTGGCGCCTTCCGATTGCAGGGAGGCGCTCGCATTCAGTTGGCGCCTTCCACTGCAGGGAGGCGCTCGCATTCAGTTGGCGCCTTTCGATTGCAGGGAGGCGCTCGTATTCAGTTGGCGCCTTTCGACTGCAGGGAGGCGCTCGTATTCAGTTGGCGCCTTTCGACTGCAGGGAGGCGCTCGTATTTGGTTTGGCGCCTTCCGATTGCAGGGAGGCGCTTGTTCCCTTGGCGCCTTCCGGTTGCAGGGAGGCGCCTATGTTCTCTACATTGACCCCCGATGAAATAAAGTGCCAGGTCCATCAAAAGGACCTCGACCGTTCCAAATCTAACTAAATCAACTGCAATTCCACAAAACATACTAAAAGCACACAAATTAGATAACACGCATAATTATATCAAATATCTATATAATCATTCATAAAAGTACGCAATCCTTATTATACAGCCGCATATTGATCAAAGAAATATGTACAAAATATGAGCATTTATGGTGCTCATCATTATCTTTAGGAACACTTAAAATCAAGGGGGAAAAGGGATACAAAGGATACAATAAAACAATTAAAATAAATAAAGACCTAAGTTTGTAGGGTAGCAATACACCAAAGATCTACTAATATCTCCCTGCACCATAAGCCTAAATGTTATGTGCCAATGATGAACACTTCATATCCTCCATATAGATAAGCCCAAATGAGAGTTATGAACCCACATGCACATGAAGAGATAGGTCAAAGCGTTAGAACCATAGATGCCTACCAAAAAAATTAGACACGTAGGCCTCTTATACACACATATATACAAATAAAACTCAAAATAGGTAAAACTTGAGAACAAACACACAAGTCAACATGAGAACCATAGATGGCTACTCAAAAAATTTATGTGTAGACCTCCAATATATATATATATATATATATATATATATATATATATATATATATATATATATATATATATATATATATATATATATGCAAATAATATTTAAAAATATTATGCCAAAAATAGGGGTTCAATTTTCCTATAAGCAGCTTGAGAGCTGATTGTTATATAGAGAGAGATGAAAGGAAAGCTTATAATAGTTATAGATGTAGATTCATTAATGCTTTACACATTCTAAAAAGATGCTACTTATAGATACAATGGGGAGAATTTCCCTCCAAAATTGCAAGTGGATTTTACTTTTTCAACTACCTTTTCTAGGGTTATTGACAATTGAATACGAATATTCTCTACCATCTTGTGTCAACTCAAAGCTATTATTGTTGCAGGTGCCATCTCTTATTTTTTAATATTTCACATACCTACTCCTAGATTATTAAGTTGAAGTATCTTTGATAGATGATCCTATATTTTCCTAGTAATGGTGCATCATTTTGGCTCAACTACTTTTGGGAGTTTGTTTGCCATTACTCATATCTCCCTTTTTGTTCCAATGAGTTATTATTTTTCAAAGCAATTGATCACCTCTTCAAAAATTCTCTTTCTCATTTTCTTAGAGGTTTTATCTAATAGGAATTGCTTATAAAATAAAATTATCCCCTTAATTATTTTGAATCTTTCATTAGTCCCAATGGGAAGTCTTATCGAACTTTTATCTTTCACCTTGGCCTACTTCCCCAAAAACCTTTGACCATCCTTTAACCATACCTCCTACTTCAAAAATCATACCAACTTTTACCTTTTGATTCACTATTTTTCTTGTCTTCTTTTATGGAATTATCCTTTGAAGTCTCACATGGTGTGAATTACAAATGATGAAATTTGGTTTGTGGGATTGTCTACCTAGTATATATCTATGTATGCAACCATGTTGTCATATTTATTCACCCTTCCTATTGGATGAGTGATTGATGTAGAGAAGCTTCATCCTAATAGCCCTTTTTTTGGATGTGTGGAAGTAGATTCCTCATGAGATCTCTTGACATAGAGTTCCCACAAGTTTTTATCTTCTTTCTTTAGTTGCTAATTTCCTTTAGGTCATCCCTCGCCACTAGATACTACCTTGAGGGTATGGTGGAGAGATGAGGCTTAAGGAGTATAAGGTTATGATTCCAAACATATATGGATGAGAGACAATTCTACTAGATTCTCCTAAACATTGTTTGGGTTGAACCTCTGCTATTGATGGGACTTTTTCAGTTATTATAAAAAAGGCTCATTAGCCACCATCA
The DNA here is from genome assembly GCA_028583015.1 of Wollemia nobilis. Classification (NCBI taxonomy): domain Eukaryota; kingdom Viridiplantae; phylum Streptophyta; class Pinopsida; order Araucariales; family Araucariaceae; genus Wollemia; species Wollemia nobilis. Next base: position 15,110,059 of record JAQPPZ010003356.1, on the reverse strand, counting down.
ATAGTGGGGTTTGGTTTGTTAGGAAAAACTTCAGATTTTATACCTGCAAGTGGAAACACAATAACAAAAAATAAAAATAGCAATACAACATAGAGATTTACATGGAAACCTACAATGTTTAGGAAAAACCACGAGGCAATGGCAACTTCTCCTTTTATTATTTTTAGTAAACTTTACATTCATGTCTTTCAACCTTTCAACAACCAACATAAAGTGCAAGGGATCAAATCCATTTTATAGAGCAGAAGGAAGACTCCAAACTATTTGTTTCCTCTCCCAATGAAAGCCTCCAAAAAAATTTTGTTCTCTCCCCAAGACTGTTCGTCTTTCGTATTCTTATGTCTATCCCAGACATCTGCTACCTAGAAATCTAGCACAACTACCTAGACATCTAGTACTACTACCTAGATGTCTTGTACTGATGCATACATATCGTAATGCTACAAACATCTCATACTACTATTGACGTCTCGTACTACTATAGACATCTAGTATTGTTGCCTAGACGTCTAACAACCTAGACATCTAGTACTACTACCTAGACATCTAGCAGTGCTACCTAGATATCTAGCAGCCTAGATGTCTCGTACTGCTATAGACATCTCATACTGCTACCGATGTCTCGTACTATTTTGGATGTCTCATACTACCATTGACATCTTGTACTGCTGCAGATGTCTAGTACTACTGCCTAAATGTCTAGAAACCTAGACGTGTCGTACTACTACAAACATCTAGTACTACTGCATAGACATCTAGCAGTGCTACCTAGATATCTAGTAATGCTGCCTAGACATCTAGAAGCAGTCTTTGTAGGCTTAAACCCTCTGCATAGTGACTTCACCTCCTAAAATTCTCCCACTTGAAGTCAGTATTCAATATTTTTTTTGCCAAATATTTTCATCTAGTGCCAATTACCCAATGCTACCCTTGTTACTTTTTCACCAAACCTAGAGAAGTTATGTACTATTCAAACTTCTCTAATTTGACCAGCTTTGTAAGCATATATGCAGGATTCACTTCAGTGTCGATTTTCTGCAATAGGATCTTACCTTATTCCACCACATTTCTAATAAAGTGATACTCGAAATCAATGTGTTTTGTGCGATCATGGAATATTGGATTATTCATTAGCTAAATAACACTTTGGCTATCACAATGTAGCATAATTTTCTCCTGCATTATCTTGAAGTCTCCCAACAATTGCTCTAGCCAAATTACCTCTTTGTTTGCGTAAGTCACTACAATATATTTTGCTTCAATGTTTGATAAAGCCACAATAAACTGCAACTTAGAAGCCCAACTCACCGCTCCACCAGCAAGAGTGAAGGTATATCCTGTAGTGGAATTTCTTCCATCTCTATCTCCACCGTAATATCCACAAAACCTTTAACTTTCAAATGTGTCGATCCAAAGTAAATAGCAACATATGAAGTGGCTCTTAAATATTTGGATATCCACTTCGTCGCATTCCAATGCTCCTTACCAAGATTTTTCATGAACAAAATGACTACTCCCACTACTTGGGTAATATATGATTTGGTGCACATCATGGCATACATGAGGCTTCCTACTGTCGATGAATATGGTACATGAGACATGCTTGTCTTATCTGCTTCTATTCTAGGACACTGATTAGAAGATAAATTTAAGTGTGGAATAAGTGGGGTATGAACTGGTTTTACATTTTGCATATTGAAGTGCTATAGAATCTTATCCACATATGAATTTTGATTTAAATAGATATTTCTTCCTTTTATGTCCCTGTGTGTCTTCATCCCTAAAATTTGGTTTGCTGCTCCTAAATCCTTCATTTCAAATGTCTTAGTCAACTGATCCTTAAGTTCAATAATTTTCTTCATGATGGGACCTGCAACCAACATATCATCAACATACAATAATACAATAATAAAACTACCATCATCAAACCTCTTATAGTATCCACAATGGTCAGCTTCACTCCTACTAAAACATTGGCTCTTTATGAAGGTGTCAGATTTCTTGTACCACATCCTTGGCACCTGTTTCAACTCGTACAATGATTTATTCTGTATGTAAACCAAATGCTCTTTGCCTCTTTATTCATAGCCCTCAGGATGATCCATATATATCTCTTCCTTGAGATCACCATGCAAGAAAGTAGTCTTCACATCAAGTTGCTCCAGTTCTAAATCCTGTGCAGCTACGAGTGCAAGTAGAACTCTAATAGTAGTCATCTTCACAACTGGAGAGAAAATTTCATTAAAGTCAATACATGAATTTTACACATAGCCTTTTTCCACCAAGTGAGCTTTATAGCATTTCAAAAACCCATCATTGTTCTTATTCATTTTTTACATACACTTGTTTTCAACAATCTTTCTTCCAAGTGGGAGATCCACAAGTTCCTATGTTTTATTCTTGCAAAGTGTCTCCATTTACTCCTCCATGGATTTCCTCCACTTTTCTACATTTTTAGACTCTTTAGCTTCCTTTTTGGACACTGTTGTGGATGTGTAGATATTCTAACTCAATGATCTGTTGATTGCGGTTCTTGGGCTTGTGACCATTTTGGTTGCTCTACTTGATGTTCTACTTGATGTTCTGCATGCTAATCAAAAACTTTAGCATACTAATTTTCACATTCATTTTCATTCATTTCTACTTCAATTGGTACAACATTAGGATTTTGTTGTACCTCCTTCCTTTGCATGGATTTTTCATCAATAATAACATCCCGGCTAATAATTACCTTGTGGGCAGTAGGATCCCATAGTCTATACCCCTTCACTGTATCTCCATAGCCAAGAAAAACATCCCGGCTAATAATTACCTTGTGGGCAGTAGTTGTTACTAAAAGTTGCAGAATACCCTAGCTTATCCATCATTTTGATTGAGAGCAAATTCTTCCTCAAATCAAGCACATGTCGCACATCACATAACATCCTTTCTCTACCATCGTTCAGCCTGATCCTTATATCCCCTCTTCCCACAATTTCTAAAGGGTGATCATCACCCAAATAGACCTTTCCACCATAGTATGGATGATATTTTTTAAACCAGTCTCTATGGGAAGACATGTGGAAAGATGCACCTGAGTCCAAAACCCAGGTATATAAAATAAATATACTGTTACTGATACAAAAGGCTTCACATGTTGTTGTCTCTCCTAAATCTACTGCACTGGTCTCAACTGATTGCTAATTTCACTTTTCACCATTTTTTAATTGCCAACAGTCCTTCTTTGAGTGTCTTGGTTTCCACAATGCCAACACTTTCCTTTCTTCTTACGTCCTTTAGACTTAGATCTGGACTGTTTTTTGCCCTTTTTACTCCCCTCAAAATATCGACCTCTCATAGATAGGGCTTCATTAGTTGAGATTTCCAGAGACTTTTTTACCTCAAATCTTCTACCAAAAATTGGTAACCACATCATCAAATTTGAGAGTTCTTGATGATGAATTATTGATGGTCATCACCATATGATCCCAAGTGTTCAGGAGGGAACAAAGTAGGATGATAGCTCTATCTTCATCCTCTATATTCACATTAACTAAAACCATTTTATTGATGAGAGTATTAAACTCATTCAAATGATCTACCATGGATGAAATTTCCTTCATCCTCAAGCTATAAAGCTACTTGTTTCATAAAAACCTTATTTGTTGTTGATTTTATTTCATACAACTTTTCAAGCTTTTGCTAAAGGGATTTCATGGTCTTATCTTTAGCTACATTGAACAAGATGAAGTTCGCTAGGCAGAGACAAATTATAGAAATCACCTTCCTTCAAGCGCTGTCCACTCCTCATCTTTCATGTTGCTCAGTTTACTCGTGATCCATTTCAAGGCTTGAGCTTGGTCATTCTGAGCCAGTAAATCCTCCAACTTCATCTTCCATAGAGCAAAGTTCTTACTATCAAATTTATCAATCTCAAACTTGGTTCCTCCTCCTGTCATTATTATAGCTTCCACTCACACAAAACCTTGATCTCTGATACCTAATGTTAGGAAAAACATTATATTTTATACCTAGAAGTGGAAACACAATAACATAAAATAAAAATAGTAACAAAAGTAACACAGAGATTTACGTGGAAACCTGCAATGTGCAAAAAAACATAGGGTAATGCCAACTTCTCCTTTTATTATTTTTAGAAAACTTTACATTCACGTATTTCAATATTTTAACCAATATAAAGTGCAAGGGATCAAATCCCTTTTATAGAGTAGAAGGAAGACTCCAAACTTTTCATTTCCTCTCCCAATGAAAGCCTCAAAAAATTGTTCATTTTCACTCTCCAATATTGTTCATCTTTTGCATTATGACGTTTATCCCATACTTCTATTGCCTAGATAGTATTGCTACCTAGACGTTTAGCAGCTTAGACGTCTAATACTACTACAAATATGTTATACTACTATCAACATCTCATACTAGTACAGACATCTCATACTATTGTCGACATCTCATACTACTGCAAACATCTAGTATTTTTGCCTAGACTCTTAGCAACCTAGACATCTCGTACTACTACAAACGTCTAGTACTACTGCCTAGATGTCTAGCAGTGCTGCCTAGATGTCTAGCAGCCTAGCTATCTTGTACTAATGTAGATTCTTGTACTACTATAGATGTCTCGTATTGCTAACGATATCTTGTACTATTGTAGACATCTTATACTTCTGTTGATATCTCGTACTACTGTAAAAGTCTAGTACTACTGCCTAGATGTCTAGTAGCCTAGATGTCTCGTACTACTATAGATGTCTAGGACTACTGCATATATGTCTAGCAGTGTTGCCTAGACATATAGCATCAATATTTGCAGGCTTAAACCCTCTACATAGTGACTTCACCTCCTAACATTGTTATGGGAGAAGTGAACCCCAACAAAAAAAAATTAATCTAAATTTGAATAAAATAGAGGAAGTGTTGAATATGAGGGTTCTATTAGAATTAAAGTGCACTATACCTCTTTAGTTTGACACTTGTCATGTCTTGATATAGGCCTTCAGCCTATATATTGTAACACATCTTGTATCAATACATCTTATTAGTTTACATCCTAATAGGTTCCATAGGTTGTTTTGAGTAGAACATCCAAAGAAATAAAAAATATCCTTATTGGCCAATTAATTGGTGTCAGGACAAATCTAGATACAATAAAAAAATAGGTGTCTCACAAGTGGAAATCCAAATGTAACTTGGAGATTGTTGCACTGACAAAAAGGTTTTTACTATTTAACTTCATGTGTAGGGAAGATATGAATAGGGCTCTATTGAAAGGCCCATAGTTTTTTGAAATACAAGGGCTTTATCTTTGAAAATGAAAACTTGGATTTGATCCAAATACTAAGAATATAAATGTTGCACCATTGTGGGTCAGAGTCCTATGGATTCCAGTCGAGTTTTGGGATGAATATGTCATTGACGGGATTGCTAAAGGCATAGGAAAATTAATAGCATTCAACCCAACTACTTGATCCAAAACCAAAATGGTTTTCGCTAGATTTTGCATGAATGAAGATTTGACCCAACTTTTACCTTCCTCAATAAAACTTGTTTTAGATGTGTGGGTGTAGAATCAGCCAATTGAATATGAAACATCAATGGTAGTTTATTTTGGATTTAAGATAGTAGGGCATATTATAGTCCAATATCCAAAAATAAAATAGCCCAAGAAAAAAGGTGCATATATAGAAAAACAAGGAGAAATAGCTAAGACAAACATATGTTTTAATAGAGAAAACTAAATTGTTAAAGAAAAAAATCTAGAAAGCAATAAATTCTAGATATTACAAGGTTTGGAGGAAGATATCATGAGTAAAAATAGATCTGGAGGAGGTCATAGAAGTTAAAAAAGGACTAGATAATGTAGATTTGTAGGCTCAAGAGGAGAATCAACCAAATCTATTAAATAAATATTTAGACCTAGAATCAAAAGAAGAGGAAGTAGTTAAAGAAACTCTTGCAGAGGAAGGAGAGGTTGAAGAAATAGAGCCAAGAACATAACCTAAACTAGAGGAAGTATGGTTATCTTTGAAAGAGGGAGAAGGCTTCAAAGAGGTGGCATATAAAAGGAAGTTAAGAAGAGGTAAAACTTTGGAGAACCAAGAAGTTCAACAACAACAAAATACCAAGGGCACTAAAGGAAAAATTTCTTCCATAAAAGAAACCAATACAATGAGGCTGTTAAGAAATACATAAAAAGTTATAGATATGGGCAATGTGACAAAGCCTAGAAGACCCAAACTGGTAGATATAAAAAACAAGAAAGTAACTCAAGACATAACAAATGGAATCGAACAGGTGTTGGTATTGAGTGGGGCAAAATCACCCACCAAAGGTAATAAATGAAAGTTATTTCCTAGAACATTTAGGGGCTAAATGCCTTGAAAAAGCATAGGGTAGTTAGGAATATTAGAAAAATGCATGGGATAGATATCCTTTTATTTCAAGATATAAAAATTAGAGAAGGAAATCTAGACAGACGGTATGGAATAAATTAGAAGTCATCTATAGACCAACTAGAGGTGCTTTTGGGGGTTTGTGTACTCTTTGAAATCCAAATTACCTAGAAGGGGAGTGTGTGCAATAGAATGACAGATTTATTTTGGTCCTCTTTCAATGAAAATTGATTGATTTTTGCTAGTTAGATACAAATCTATGCCCCTAATTCTCAAGTGGATAAGATATGGATTTGGGATAATTTAGAGAGATTTGGTGCTTCAGTTAATCTTCCTTGGATGATAGCAAGAGATTTCAACACTACTCTCCTACCAAGTGAGAAGTAAGGAGGAGTAGTTGTCTTCACAAATAGTATGGAGGATTTTGATAAGTTTCTCTCTTCTTTGAGTTTAATAGATGTGTATTTGTATGGGGCCAAGTTCATTTGGTAAAACCAAAGAATAGGATGGGGTATCATACAATCTAGGATTGATAGAGTAGTAGCTTCTATTGATTGGTATGGAAACTTTCACTTTTTTCTTTGAGAGGCTTACCAAAAATTGCCATTGACTATAACCTGCTTATTTTAGAGTTTTCTAAGGAAAAAGGGCGAAAGGATTTTCTTTCCAATTCGAGATGATGTGGCTAAAGCATCCTCAAATTGATGATAAGATCAAATATTGGTGGGACATAGATGTGAATCAAAAAACTAAAAATCATAAAGGTGGATCTCAAGAAATGGAGCCAAGATGTGTTTGAAAATATTTTCTAGAAAAAGCAAGAGATTTTAGATGACATGAAGGAAGTGGAGTTGAAGCTTCAATGGGAAGGAAGAACTTTGGAGCCAAATAAAAAGAAAGAGAGGTCCTTGCAGAGTTTCATTATGTTTTAGCAAAGGAGAAAAATCATTGGAATCAGAAATCAAGGGCAACATGGTTGATCATAACACAAAGTTATTTTATCTCTCAACCATAAGGTATAGAAGTTCCAACAAGATAAAGGAGCTTAATCTAGACAATGATGATATAGTAAAAAAGGAGGAGGAAATAGCAACAACTATGGTAAATTTATTCTAAACTCTTGTGGGTGGTTTTTTTGCACCCACTATTTTGATCAAGGAAGAAAGCAAAAGAAAAGAAAAAGGGGAGGAGCTATTTCAAAAAGGGTAGCTAAGAGAAAGGGTGGATGGAAAAGTGGGTTGCATCTAGGCCCTTCATTGTCCCAAAATTCCACCAAGGAGATGACAAATTGAAAATATTAGTGATGGAAGAATGGGCGGTGATTCCCATCATAAGCACTCCCAAAATTCCATTCAAAGGAAAGAAGTTGGACGAGTGATCAGGAGGATAGAAAAGAGAAAAAGGAGTCCCAAGTTGCCACCTAGGTGATTGAATCATGGAGATAGAAAAATGGGAGGTAGATTCAAAAGGAAGTGGACCCAAAGCCCCATCCAAGGACCACTCGACCACGGTGAAGGTGGAAGGCATGAAAGGAGTAAGATATGCAAGGGTTCCCATTTTCCCATCCCAGAGCAATATAATCAAGGTAAAATCAAGAGGAAAGAAGTGGATCCAAATGTGCACCCAATCCAAAGCTCCATCCCATTAGGTAATAAATGTGTAAAAGACCCAACCATGAAGAGAGCCACTCAATTTCAAAATCCCTCCTCCTACCAAGCTGATTTGATTGCCAAATCCAAGGATACAATAGATGGGTGAATTTAATGATGGATCAGAATAAGTACATAAGGTGGTAGCTGAGGAGTTGATGCAGAGTGGATACTTCAGATCATCCAGAAGTATATAGGAGTGGTGCCATCAATTGTATTAATTAGCAAGGAAGGGCCAGATAGGGTATGTCAGTATTTTCCATACGGATGCAGTGAAGAATATTTTATCTATGTCAGAGCAATCATGAAGAGATCACTCAAACAAGTTGAATACTGACATCCAGATCCACCATTAATGAAGAATTAATTAAGCTTTCAAAAAGCCTACTCTTGAAAGGGGCTATATATACATGATTGTAATGCATATTTTAGTGTCAGCTCTCCAGTCATTACAACCTCCATGTACAACTTGAGGCACACAACAATACAAGTGGATTACTATCTGGCCTTCAATTGTTTTCATGTATGTATGATTTTGCTCTACTAATTATTTTTGCTATGGTTAAGTGAATGAACTGGCTTTAATTCTGCTATCTGGATTTTATGCTACTAGTTCCTTAATTTTGGAATTCTTGGTAGAGTAAGGTGTGTAATTGGTTAATGAAAATAGTGGTTGGTCTGTTAGGTAGTCCATGAATGTTGTTCATATTTCAGGCTTATCAGGCATGTATCTTGATGTGATTGGATCTGCACCACTTTGTGTTCTAGCTCTATGTTTTCTTTAGCTTCTCCTCTTTCCCTTTTCCTAAACATTTAGTTAGGACCTGCAAGGAGCCGACCTTCTCTGGAGATTGACCCTGAGATATTTGGTCTTGGGGCCATTCAAAGTTGGTCGAGGTCTATGGGTGCACAATCCTTACCATTAGATAAACTTTCGACCAACAATTTTTGGCATGCTCGGTGGGACCCCTTCCCACAAATTTGGATAATTATAAGGGATAGGTCATACCCTATTTTCTCTAGACTCCCTTATTTCCTGGCGACTCCATTAAAAGATAAACCCAAAAAGCCATATCAGCCCTATAGTTTTCATGATTACAAGACAAAGGGCTAGTAACTCAGAAGAACCAGTTGAGTTCTGGAAATTATCCTCTAGAAAACAATGACCTGAACTCATTATTGAGGCCTCTGTTCTCATTGAAGAACTAGAGCCAAATCAAATTGATACTCAATTGGTACCCATACCTCAAATACCTACTTTACATCAAACATCAATGGCACAAAATCAAAACCCAGGAGTTCCCAACTGGAATCATACAGGACCTCTTAACCTGGCTGATCAACATGCTATCCCACAGGCAGCCTTAAAAGCCCTTCCAACCTATGATGGTACAGAAAAACAACATATGAACATGTCCAAGATGTAGCCTCGTTGGCTACTGTGCATAATATTCAAGAAGAAGATGTGATGGTCAAGTTATTGGTCATTTCTCTAAAAGGAAAATTGCTTTATTGGTATAGAACTCTACCCAGTGGAAGTATAAACTCTTGGAATGCTCTGGCATCCAAATTAATAGAGGAATTTAATGAGCAAGCAGACCCCTTTTCTCTGCTCACCTAGTTCATAGTGATATAGAGACATCCTTAGGAAGATATTATGGATTTCAATATCAGGTTTAGTCATACCTAGTAGAGAGTCCCTGATGGCCTTAGACCAACCCATGAGCAAGCTGTCTATTATTATTTAAGAGCATTTAGTTCAGATTTGGGACTAATGATAAGATAGTCAAATATCCTTGCTTTTCCCTAGATCTTTCAAGAAGCTACAAAAGCAGAAAAAATCCTTATTGCTATAGGCAGATTGCCTCCCAAGCCTGTGATGCCTATTTTCCCAGAGTTCCCTAATGGTCAACCACACTCGACTATCCCGGTGCCTACTTATGCAACATTATCACCTCCCATGGGTTTCTCTCAATGGCCCAACACACCTGTAGTACTAGTACTACCTACACCTCCTATAATACCTACTCTCCCTACTCCACCTATAGTACCTGCATTACCCACCCTAGATTCACAAGAGGCTACCTTGCATGAGCTATAGGACTTTATGAAAAATCTATCTAATGAGGTCACTATGATGAAAAGGAGGGAGGCTGAAAGGAACTTCCAACCAAGAAGATTCCCATATATCACAAAAGATCAATTCATCCCTACTAATAGGCCACCAGAGAAAACTAATACAATTCTCATTAATGATGGAGGTGAACCTTCATCTTCTCTGTCTGATTCAGACTATTGGTGTTCTACCTGTAATGATCCTCATGGGGAAAATACCTATATGATGCATCAACATTATATGCAAATAATGGTTGTTGAGAGAGCAAAAGAATTCAAAAGGGATAAATCAATATGATTGGAACCAATGAACATAATTTTATGGCACCATCAGTAGAACAAGTCTCGATCTTGATGAGATCCAGAAAAAACCACTTCAAGTAAATCTTGAGGAACTCAACCTCAAGAAAGTGGTTACTGATGACTTAGTAGAAAAGAAAGCTGAAGATGATGCTCCTCAAAAGGTTCCCCTTGAAAAACCTCCACATCAAGAAAAGGAAGATCCCAAGCCTAGTGCATCCCAGTCAAAAGCAATAGAAATTCAAACTGAGGCTAGAGATAAGCTTAAATATCCATCCCTGATAAAGCATCAATGGATTGAAGCCACTCATGAGTATAGAAGTAAGTTCGAACCCCCTTCAAAAGAGAAATACAGGCAATCCAAAATTCCCACCTTCAATATCGTAGAAGAATTAAAGAAAACCCCTTCAAAGGCTAGTATGTATGATGCTTTACTCATCCCTGGATAGATCGACCTACTCCAAGCTTCCTTAAAAATGATCAAAAGCCAAAGCAAAGTCCAACCAGAATAGAATCTGGTTCAAAATAGTTTTGTTATGGGGGGAAAAAAAATAGACCTTCACCATTCTACCTTTCTTTGGAAATGGAAGGATGGGTTGTGCACAATTGCATGATAGATTCAGGAGTAGCTACCACAGTCATGCCTAAGGTAGTGTGTGATGTCATGGGAATGGAATACACTAGAAGTTATCCTGGGGTGTTGCAGTTGGATGGTACCCCAATAAAAACTGTAGGGGTGATCAAGGATGTACCTATCATTCTCCATAGATTACCTCAGGTTACTATCATACAAGAAATTGTGGTAGTTGACTTGGAGCCATACTTTAGAATGTGCCTTTCTAGGGAATTTACTACCAAGTTGGGGGGATACCTTTCTCTTGACTACTCTCATATGGAAATCCCATGTAAAGGAAGAAGGGTGAAAATCCAATCAGAAAAACCCTCTCCCTTTCATATAGAAAGAATAGAGGAAGTAGACTGACAAGCAACCATGGTAAATGTCATCATTGAGGAAGGAGGTGATATAGAAGAAATTCTGGAAGGACTGCAAATAGAAGATCAATTTTCCATGAAAAATATCAATGCAATAATGGAAACAAGGGTTGGTACTTACACCATTGAAAGACTAGAAGTGAAAATATTGGAAGCATAGGCAGAATCTTCGTCTCCATCTCATCAATTATGGAAGTTATATTTTGATGGAGCAAGATGCAAAAATGGTATAGGAGTTGGAATAGTCTTGATTTCCCCTAAAGGAATCCAAAATGTTTTCTCATATAGATTAACATGGAGTTGCACTAATAATGCAATAGAATATGAAGCCCTCTATTTGGGACTAAAAAAGGTAGAAAAGTTGGGCATCAAGCAACTCCAAATATATGGAGATTTTGAATTAGTGATCAATCAAATCACTAAAAATGTATTAGCAAGCAACACTACTTAAAAGCCTATAGAAATAGGGTATGGGACCTATTAGAGTCATTTGAAGCATTGAATATTAAGTCGATCCCTAGGGATCAGAATAGACATGTTGATATCTTGGCTTCTATAGGAGTAAACTTTTACCCGATATCAAATACCATTCACAAAGAAAAATTAGTCAAGTTGGTCTATAGGCCATCTATCCCTGATAAGGACACTTTCTGGCAAGTATTTGAAAATGATGAATATATAGTGGACTTTCTTATCCATGAAATGAATTTTTCAGTTGATGGTTCCTCTGAAGTTGAAGAGGAAGGATTCATTCAACTCAAAAATAATCATATTCCAAAAGGATTGATCACCTTGGAAAGCCTCTTTGACAATAATGATCGACCAAAAGGTCTTAAAATGAAGGTTGACTCTGAAGGATATAAGGAAGTTCAAATCTCAGAAGGAAAGAGGTTGAAGATAGGAGTGGATTGCTCAGATGAGGAAGTTCACCAGATTCAGGAATTGTGTAAAAAATATGATGATATTATTGCATGGACATATGATGATCTCAAAGTATATAGTAAGGATGTAATCCAACATACTATTGAATTAGAACCTGATGCAAAGCCCTTTCGATAGAAATAAAGACCTATGAACCCAAAAATAGAAGCTTTAATGAAACAAGAATTATTAAAGTTATTGAATGCCAAGATAATATATCCTATAAAGCATTCTACTTGGGTAGTTAACTTAGTTCCAGTCAGAAATAAGAATGGAGATATCAGGCTTTGTGTGGATTTCTACAACCTAAATAAAGTCTCTTTGAAGGACCACTATCCTCTACCACAAATAGATCAGATATTGCATACAGTGGTAGGAGCAGAATGGTTCTCATTGTTGGATGAATTTTCAGGATTCAATCAAGTTTGGGTCAAAGATGAAGATCAGCATAAGACAACATTTACTACTAAATGGGGAACATTTGCATATCAAAGGATGCCATTTGGCTTATCTAATGCTGGTGCAACCTTTCAAAGAGCAATGGACCTAGCATTTGGTGAATTGGTCAATAAAGTAATTGTTATCTATTTAGATGACATGACTATTTTTCTCATAAAAGGTAGGATCATGTGAAACATCTTCAACAAATCTTTGAGAAATGCAGAGAATTCGGAATATCATTAAACCCAAGAAAATCAATCTTTGCGGTACAAGAAGGTAAACTTTTGGGACATGTTGTGTCAAAAGTAGGGCTTGCTATAGACCCAGATAGGGTCAATGCTATTTTAGAATTGCCAATACCCATGAACAAGAAGTCACTTCAATATTTCTTTGGATAGATCAACTTTGTGCAAAAATTTGTGTCTGATTTCACACAAATAGTCAAGCCTTTGACACAAATGTTGAAGAACAATGTTGAATTCAAAAGGATGGATGATCAAAAAGATGCTTTTAGGAATATTAAGGAAGCAATTTCATGAGCTCCGATTCTCATCAACCCAGATTATTCTAAAGATTTCATTCTATATGCCTTTGGAGCTGAAGAAAGTTATGCTTGATGAAGGAGATGATGGTGATGAGAGACCAATTGCTTTTCTTAGCCAAAATCTACATGATCATGAAGAAAGATACAATTTATAGAAAGACAAGTATATGTTGTTATGAAATCTCTCAAGAAGTTTAGGCATTTTGTCTCTCAAAGCAAAATAGTAGTATATGTAGTACACCTAGATGTTAGGAATTTTGTGATCCAAGGAGAATGGGGTGATCGAAGGGCTGGTTGGACAACAAAAATTCAAGAATTTGATGTGGAAATTTAACCAACAAAGCTAATCAAGGGGTGAGCACTTTGTCAGCATTTGGTGGAAGCATAGTCACAGATTCCAACTTATCTATAGAAGTAGTGGAAAATCTAGAATCAACATAGAAAGAAATATCATCTGACTCATGGATCATCCATTTGATATCCTACTTTCACTATGGCAAGTGTCTGGAAGGATTGACAATAGCACAAAGATGTAGGTATAAGATGCAAGCTAGAAAATATGTATTGGTCAATGACACTCTCTATCAAAAAAATTGATGGTGTGTTGTTGCATTGCATATCACAAGAAAAGGCAAGTGGTTTACTGGAAGAATTTCACTCTAGATTCTCAAGGGGCCATTATTCAGCACAAACCACAGTAACTAAAATATTGAGGGTAGGATTTTATTGGCCTTCCATATTCTTAGATGCATTCAAGATGGTTAGAAAATGTGACAAGTGTCAAAGATTTACTGGAAAGGAAAAGCACTATGCCATGCCTTTAAAGTCGATAGTAGTAGAAGAACCTTTTCAACAATGGGGGCTAGAATTTATTGGTGTTATAAATCCAAATTCATCATTCGATCACAAATATATCCTTACAACAATAGACTACTTCACTAAGTGGACTGAAGTAGAAGCAACCAAACAAGTTGATCAATAAATAGTCATTGACTTCCTAGAAATATTGATTACTAGATTTGGAGTCCCAACCACTATTGTCTCAGACAATGGCTCTTCTTTTATAGGAGCTAAGACAATGGACTTTTCTAGGAGATATGGGATATACTGGAATGCAACTTCAAACTACTATCCTCAAGGTAATGGCTTGGTAGAATACTCAAACAAGAACCTATTGAGAATTATTAAAAGAAGCATTGAGTACAATCCCAGAAGTTGGCACCTTTTACTAAATCAAGCATTATGGGTAGACAGGATAACCCCAAATAAGTCCCTGAGAACATCCCCTTACTCTCTGGTATATGGCAAAGAGGTTGTCCTTCCTATTAATCTTGAACTCCCAACATTGAAGTTCCTACAACAAACAGATGATGAAGAATTCCTACTGATAGAAAGGAAGCTAGCACAACTGATGCAACTAGAAGAGGCATGAGAAAAGGCATTTGATAATATAAATCAACACCAGAGTCTAGTCAAGCAATGGTTTGGTAAAAAAGCTAAACCAAAAGAATTTTTCAAAGAGGATATTGTACTCAAATGGCATGTAAATCTAGCCAAACCAGGGGCTCATGATAAATTTGATTCATTATGGATGAGGTGGTATCTCATAGAAGAATGTAAAACTTCAAATGCATATCAATTACAGGATTTGGAAGGCAAACTGATGCCAATCCCAGTGAATGGGCAACACCTAAAGCACTATGCTTGAGTTGCATAAGGCAGTTGTATATATATGTACATACCTTTTTCCTTGTACATAAGGAGTTTGTATTTTGCCTTTGTGTTGTATAGTATATAGTCCTAAGATTTTAAGGTGCTCTAAGAAGTCTCTTCAGGAATCATGTTTAAATCTATAAGTGGATGGGAAAATGGGAAGCTTCTAGTTAAGTAAAGGATCCTGAAACCCTCATCTTAAGCAAATATGGAGAAATGGGATTGATAGGAATAAAAGGTGGAACCCAAAATGTCACCCGATCAGGAAGAAGAAAAAGGAATTATGGCCTACAACTATCAACTCCTTGGTTCATCAGAAGAAGTGATCATCAAGTTGGAAAGAGTGCCCAACAATTATAATTGCATGAGTACAAATGATTGATGCTCCATCCTGATAAAATCAAGGAGGAAGATCATGGGCACGTACATCAAGTGGCCTTAACATGCATAACGAATAGAAAAGGGCATGGTCATCCAGCTGTCACCTATCAAGGAGGAGCATTTATGAAAAAGGTGGTGGAAGCACACTCTTCAAGTGAATTTAAGCATGTGTAATAAATTAAAGAAGAATCAAGGCTGAAGCAAGATCAACCTAGGAAAATAGCAATTCCACTATTTCTGAAAGGGATTGTGCCCACTTAAATCATTTCATTGGCCCAAGGTCCACAATCCAAGGAAGGTTGGTGAAGGAAATATGACAAGACTCTGCACCTTAACTGGATTTACCTCGAAGAGAGTGGGATTCATTGTAGTAACTTCAATCACCAATCCCATAGATCCTTCATTCTAATGCTATAAAAGGGCAATGATGATAGAAGCTCCATGATGATACAGTGGCTACTAAGTGTTGTTCATGCCCTCTAAGAAGAAGACTGGTAGGCTCTAAGAGTTTTGAATTCTTGTGAGTAAGAATAGAGCTATGCAAAATGACCAAGGCAAAGCCGAAGAAGAGACTAGAAGACTCATTTGAGGGAATTATGGATACATGCATCACTTTGAAGGCCAAAGTGAAGCTATCTTGAATGGGAGTAGAGCAAAAAGCAAAGGCCATAAATTCTAGTGTCGTTAGAGCAGCACCATGGAATACATAGTTGGCGATGTTCTTGCCAATTATTGTGCACCCTTGTCTCGAGCTGGTGGATGTTGTAGCCAAATTCTATGATGCAAGCATGGGGATAGTCAGAGGGTAAGATGGACACCCTCTATTTTAGATAACTACTTAGAATATAAGAAAGGCTTTCATGGCTCCAGAACCCTCTCTCAAAGATGTATCTATTAAACATCTCAGAGTTATCAAGGAGAAGTCCCAAAGAGAAAAGCTTGCAGAGGAGGGTCCAAGAACTTGGATGAAGGAAGTCTTAAACTTGAGAAGCTTACCTAAAGATTATTTAGATAGGACCTAGTAGTTAGCACAATTCAAAGAAGATGTTCAACCAGTTTTGAGTATGATAGCTACGATGCATGGCATTGAAATAGATAAATTAGTCCTTCCAGAGTAGATAGCTTTGGCGCATGTTGTATTAAGGGCTAACAAGTCAATAAAGCTAGATTGGGCTAAATTTCTAGCTAAGAACATGAGGAAGCAACTGGTAGAATACTAGTCTAAGCAAAGTATGAAATTCCATTTCCCCTCTTATATGGCCTAGTTGTTTCTTTTCTTTATGCCTAGAGCAGCACATTCAATGCAAATTGCTGAGGTTGATCCCCATCCAGTTGTGGAATGGATGCAGTCCCTTCAAAAAGTTAGTCCTATATAGATTTTAATAAAATCTTCCTTGGTCTAGCTTTAGCCTATGTTTATGGTAGTTGCCCTCATCTATCTAAAAGAGCTATCCAATTTTTAAGAACAAAATTCCTTGAAGTAGGGGATTGGTATTTCCTAGTAGAGGGAACATGCATAAGATTGTATGGCTTCTCTAGATTCCCTTTTCTCCTCCCTTATTATGTTATAGACTAGATCTTTGGGCTTGAGGTCTATAGGCAAGCCATCGTAGTAGAAGATAAACATGGTCAAGGAGTGAAGAAGAAGATAATCTTCCAGTTCCTCGTAGTGTATAATCCCATCAACAATCCCTTCAGAGACCAGGCTACATATCTAAAATTGGATAATAAGTTACATGCTCTAGGTCTTGAAGTAATGCCTCCTCGATGGTATTATGATCCTGATGGTGTTATCAAAAGGAAAGTTGCCAACAATGTTAAACCCCGACCATTTGAGCATCAAGATAATGAGGCAAATCTAGATGTTGTGCAATTCAGAAATCTCTCAGATGATCGACTAGTTCCATTTACCAAGTTTGAATTTCATAAGCGCCCACCATGGAGGTCCTCATATCCATACAATAGGGTGTTTGACCTTGAAAGGAATCCTGATCAGAGAATAGCAACTACCTTCTTTGAATGAGTTGAGTAGCTAAAGGGTTGGGGTGATGAGGAAAAGGTGGAGCAATGGTGGATAATGAAATGTGAAAAGGATGATCTCAGAGAAATTCTCCTAAGAGTGGCAGATGTTAAGTTTCATATATAGTTTATGGCTAACATTGATCAATGGTGAGAGAGAAAGGATGATAATATCTGCTTGAAAGTAATAAAGAAATCTGATCCTGTGGAGCCTATAGTCGGAGGAAGCAATGATGATCAGGAAGGAGATCAAGAACTGGAGGGCCCAAATTCTCAAGAAGAATCTGGTAATGAAGCCCATGGAGCACAAGTGGAACCAAAAGTCTCTTCCTCCTAGAAGTTATAAAGTAGTAGAAGAACAAGGTCAAATAAAACTCTTCAAGAGATTGGGCACTCATCTAGGTCTTCTCCTCAGAGATCAGTACAGAGTGGAAAGAAAAGGACCCACTCAAGCTTGGTCGTTTCAAAAGAGCTAGAGCTAGGGCACAAGCATCAATGACTACAATCCAAAGTAGTGCAAGTGAAGAAGTCAAGGATATCGACACATCATTCTAAGGCAAGTCTAAAGATTGCAGAACTTGAAGAAGAGCAACTTTCGTTATAGGTACAACTCAATACTCCTTCTCCAAAGCAAGATATTTCTAGTAATCCACTGAATCATCCTCCCCTTTTCAATGATTTTCCCCCATCATCTGAAGGATTACTAACCACAAGACCAGTAGCAAAGAAGTATTTCCCTGGGTCTTCATCATCACCTTCTCCATTCATCGATCCATCATCTGATCTTCCTCCTAGTTCATCAAAAGTCCCCATCCTTGTATCCTTTTCAAATTTATCATTTATTCCCACACTCTCTATCACCCCTCCACCTCCTTCTCGAGTATTGCCCCAATAATTTCCCTCTTCATCAGTGTCAGTCATCACCAAAGCCATAAGCCAGTCAACCGACACAAACCAGGAATAGGCGTTGGTAGCAATTCTTGTTTCCCCATTGTCCTCTATGATATCTTTTCCACTTCCATCTCAAGAGGTGGAAGAAGAAGAACCAAAAATTTTCAAGGTCGTGTGCATGGCAAGAGATAATCATAAGAAATGGGTAGAGGAGTAGCTTTAGTAGGAGCACCAGAGTCAGGAAGAGGCTACTATGATGGTTTTGCATGAACTTGACCCGATTGAGGGAAGACAACACAAAGTGATTGCCAAGCCCAAAGTCAAGAAGGCAAAAGTAGATATGAAGAATGATGATTAGGAATTTGAGTGCCTCACTAGGCACATTGATGATATTCCCTCTATTGAAGTGTTGAAAGCATCACATGTGAGCTCTGATACTCTGTACCTCAAAGTAAAAAATATTGAAAGTAAGATGAAAACAATGGAGAAAAGGGTAGAGAACTTTGAGGCTCAGTATCACCGGGTACAATGAGAAATGAAAACTTTCGAGAGTAGAAATAAGATGTTGAGTGAGACATTAAACAAAGCTCCTTCACCCGAGCTACTATAGCAAAAGGAGGATGAGATTGCTAAACTCAAGAGTGAGTTGCAGGAATTGAACAACAAGCTGGAGCAATGCAATGAGGAGTCCAAGTTGAAAATGTAGCAACAAGAGAATGAGTTTAATCACCTTCTTGAAGAACTGTAGAAAGAGAAATAAAGGCCTACTAGGTCTACCATTTCAAAGGACAATTTAAGGAGGATCAGGCTCATCCATTTGAGGAAAGCAAAGGAAGTCACCTTGGAGATTATTTCTCCTTTTGCATTGATAGTAGAAAGCAACATTGAAATTTCAATGGTGGCAAAAGCTGAGCTCAGCAAAATAAGGGGATCATACAAAATATGAGCCCACAAGCGGCTACTTTGCGAATAATGTTGAGCAATCATAGCGTCGATCCCCATGATTATCAAAGATATGAGAGGGAGTAGTATGAAGTTATGATACAACAGGATCTATACCTGATAGATTTGTATTATGAAGGCACCAAGATTTTGAACATATTGAAGAAAGAGCTTGGGATGATGAATGAGTTTAATGAGCAACTCAAGGCACTTGGGTCACCCAGATTTTGGGATAGCAATCATCAATTGTATTCAAAGAAAAATCTTGAAAGACTATTCCAAGATCTTGAGGAAGATGAAAGTATGATCGTGGCCTTGCAAGAACCCATAACGTCGGATCAACTCTTCAGTTTGATCTCCAAAATGTTTAACCTCTCAATCATTTCTAATCATATGGTTGAAAGGTACAAAGACCCACCCAGCCAGGAGTGATGCAGACTCAAGTATATTATTGAACAAATGAAGAATGCACCCATCCCTTCTATGGATGACTGGAAAGATGTGTAACAAATTGTAGAGTGGAGCAGTTCCTCAAGTGGTCATCCCTCATGTTGAGTTGTCTCAAGTAGTAGTAGAAGAATCAAGAGACCCTTCGAGTCTGGCTTAAGTCACAAGGTATAACTTTTCATGTTATATTTTTGAGTTTTGTTCTTGATATAGTAGACTCTGTGGCCCAATGGATGTGGCCAAAATTTTTGTTTAGATGTTTGTTGTTTTATTTTAAAGTTTAGATAAGCAATGGTTAGGTTGGGTTCTGTGCCTCCTAGCAAGTAGAAGCCCTCGTAAGTCACCAAGAATGTGGGTAGTTTTTCTACACCCACTATTTTTATCAAGGAGGAAAGTAGAAGAAAAGAAAAAGGGGAGCTATTTCAAAAAGGTAGTTAAGAGAAAGGTCAAATGGAAAAGTGGGTTGCATCTATGCCCTTCATTGTCCCAAACTTCGGCCAAGGAGATGACAAATTGAAAATATTAATGATGGAAGAATGGGTTGTGATTCTCATCATAAGCACTCCCAAAATTTCATTCGAAGGAAAAGAATTGGATGGATGATTGAGAGGATAAAAAGGAAAGAGAATCCCAAGTTGTCACCTAGGCAATTGAATCATAGAGATGGAAAATTGGGAGGGGTAGATAGAAAGGAAGTGGACCCAAAGTCTCATCCAAGGATTCGACCACAATGAAGGTGAAAAGTGTGGAAAGAGTAAGATATGCAAGGGTTCCCATTTCCCATCCCAAGTAATATAATCAAGGTGATTAAGAAGAAAGAAGTGGAATTAAATGTGCACCCAATTCAAAGCTCCATCCTATCAAGAAATAAATGTGTAAAAGACCTAACCATGAAGAGAGTCATTCAAATTCAAAACTCCTCCTCCTACCAAGCTGATTTGATTGCCAAATCCAAGGATGCAGCAGATGGGTAAATTTAATGATGGATCAGTATAAGTACATAAGGCGATAGCTAGGGAATTGATGTAGAGCGGATACTTCGGATCATCCAGAAGTATTTAGAAGTAGATGGCACCATCAATTGTATTAATTAGCAAGGAAGGGAAAGATAGGGTATGTTACTAATTTCCATCCGGATGTAGTGAAGAATGTTTTATCTGTGTCAGAGTAGTCGTGGAAGAGATCACTCGAACAAGTTGAATACTAACATCCAGATCCACCATTAATGAAGAATTAATTAAGTTTTCAAAAATCCCACTCTTGAAAGGGGCTATATATACATGATTGTAATGCATATTTTAGTGTCAGCTCTCCAGTCATTACAACCTCCATGTATAGCTTGATGCACACTACAATACAAGTGGATTACTATCTGGCCTTCAATTATTTTCATGTATGTATGATTTTGCTCTGCTAATTATTTTTGCTATGGTTAAGTGAATGAATTGGCTTTAATTCTACTATCTGGATTTTATGCTACTAGTTCCTTAATTCTAGAATTCTTGGTAGAGTAAGGCGTGTGATTGGTTAATGAAAATAGTGGTTGGTATGTTAGGTAGTCCATGAATGTTGTTAATGTTTTAGGCTTATCAAGCATGTATCTTGATGCGATTGGATCTGCACCACTTTGTGTTCTAGCTTTATGTTTTCTTTAGCTTCTCCCTCTTTCCCTTTTCCCAAACATTTAGTTAGGACCTGCAAGGAGCCGACCTTCTCCGGAGATTGACCCTGAGATCTTTGATCTTGGGGCCATTCAAATTTGGTCGAGGTTTGTGGGTGCACAATCCTTACCATTAGACAAACTTTCGACCAACAACTCTATTTTCTAATGGTCAGGATGACTATGAGACAACAATGGACTCCCTTCTTGGCCACATTCTCTCATTGATTTCAAAATAAATGAACAACCTGTTAGTTACTACCTTCTTGGAAGAAGAGGTCAAGGAAAGTGTGTTTGATATGGTAAAAGATAAGGCACTAGGTCCAGATGGTTTTTCAGCTCGATTCTTCCAGAGTTTTTGGCACATAATAGGAAAATATATTGTAGAGATAATAAGATAATTTCAAGTCTCTAATTTATCGCTTCAGGACTAGAATAATAATTTTCTAGTTTTAATCATCTTCCCTAAAAAATTATAGACCTAGTATCCTTTGCAACTCCATATACAAAATCCTCACTAAGACATTGGCCAATAGACTCAAGAAGGTACTTCCAAGGATCATCTCTTCTATGTAAGGAGGCTTTGTTCAAGGGAGATAAATAATAGATGGAGTAATGATAGTACATGAAATGTTGCATTTGATGGATAAAAGGGGTGTTGTAGGTATGTTGTTTAAACTAGATATGAATAAAGCATATGATAAGGTGTCACATATTTTATTGGATAAGGTAATACAAAAATTTGGTTTTGATATTAAGTGGAGATAATGGATAAAAATATGTCTCTCTTCAGCAAAGTTTTCAATCATAGTTAATATTAGATAAAAAAGTTTCTTTAGGGGGAAACGAGGTCTAAGACAAGGAGATCCTATATCCTCATATTTGTTCATCATCATGGTTGAAGATTTAGGTAGAACTTTAGGTGCAACCACTACCACAACAAATATAAGAGGGATTAAACTTGTAGGTAATGTTACAACAATGTCTTACCAACAATTCATGGATGACACTATCATATTGGATGAAGCCTCAATAAGATAAGCAAAAGAGATACTCAATATCCTTCATATTTATGAAAGAGCTTCCAATCAAAGTGTCAATTTTAGGAAAAGTCATATTTATTTTGTCAACACATCTAGACAGGTGCAACAAAGAATATCTAGGATTTTGGGATGCATCATAGTAGAATTTGTAGCTACCTACCTTGGATTACCTCTTTTTATAGGTAAATTTTTCATGACCTACCTTGGTAGGAATCATTTCTGATATGGACTATGTATTGATTTGATGTTTTCAATGCGTAGTAATAATTACAATATGGATATCTATTTATTAAATTATTGCTTTGTTTATATTTTTAAAAGAATATGGTACTAGTAATGTTGTGTTTTCTTGAGGACCAGGTAATCTTGTGGGTGGGTGATAAAGTTGTCCACTAAGAATGAGATATCGAAAAAGGAAAATGATGTGACAACAAATCTAGTGTAATATTTACCTAGGGTAATAAGTGGTTATAACATATAGTTGCATCTCTAATCTGCTTTTTTTAAATTATTTCATGAACAAGGAATTTACCATAGGGTAATGGAGTCGCCTTTAACAAAATTTGATAACCTCAAAATTATCACAAAATATTCTGTGGATGAATGCTTGCTTTGCTTTGTCTAAGTTTTACCAAATTTTTATCTTCTTCGCATGAGTGTTGGATTTTTTAAAAATAAATATTCTCTTTTGGTGGTATTCCTTTTTGCAATATCGATTATAGCATTAGATGTTTGCTTGTGTTTTGCTTGGATCTGGAAAAGGGATCCATTAGTGATGGAATTACTAAGCAAGGGGGGATTTAATAATATTCCACACATAAATATCATGGTTGATAAATGATATTAGTTTATGATATTAAAAGGAAAGCAATAATATTATTTCATTTGCTTTATTTCTTGTTATAATTTTAACAATTAACATTAGGAGAGATAATTACAAGAAATTTATGGTGTTGAATCCACATTATTACAATAAGGGGAGGTAGGAACGTTATACCTATAAATGTTCTTTTAAATAAATTAAAGAAAAAGGGAACAAGGTTTATTGTTTCATTTATATATGAAATGATCATATTACAAAATTTATAATGATGAATGCATCTTAAAAAAAATTGGATGTAATTTATTAAAGAGCAGTTACTTTTTTGTTCGAGTGAGAAAGAACATTTTCTTGAACAAGAAAGAGGGGGACCGAATCAGAAGACATAGGACAAAGATGGTAAGGATGAACATGGAAGAGAAAAAGAAAGAGAGATGACAACAAATTCATGGAGGGATGTTGGTCAAAATAGAGAACGTCTCGCCTTTGGGGAATTGATGATGTGATTTCAGGTAGGTCCTATCTCGGGTTATTCTAGTTCAATGCTGGAAGATTTGGTTGAGCATTTGAATGAGTTTTATTGAAACTTTATGTTGTTATGCATGGTAGAGATTGATTTTTTTCATCTTGCTTGATTTTACCTTCCTTTATTGTTGAAACGTATGCTTATCAATAGCGCTATAGTTTTTCCTTGAAAAAGTTTTATTTTAAATAAGTTGATTTCCTTTTATTTGTTTTCAAAAGCTAGAAGAGGAGCTTAAGTTTATTTATTTATTTAATATTGTAATGTGGGAACTTCTCTTCCACAATAATTGATTCTAGTACATTAAATAATAGAAAAGAGAGACGCTCTTGCTAGTTGCAGTAGTTGATCTATATTTAATGTTAGCCTACGTATGTTATATTAAAAAAAGAATATAATGTTCTATTTAATGTTGAAATGATCTTATTTAAATCATATGGATTTAACCTGTGCATGGTTTCATTAGAGAAGAAAATATTATATTTAATGTTGCAATGATCTTCTTTAAATCATATGTATTTAACATGTGCATGGTTTCATTAGAACAAAACATTCTATTTAATGTTGTGGTGATATTATTTAAAACATATGGATTTAAATTGTGCATGGTTTCATTAGAGATGAAACATATTGTATTATTCGTTTAAAATTTGCAATGCTCAACTTGTTTATGGGTTTCTTTGGTATTGGAAAAGAATGCGCCTTTGATGTAGTTTTTCCTTTCTCTATGGAGCTTTACACTTGCTTGTTTTAAATTGTTAAAAGGTTGGAAAACATATTTGGGAGAGTTGATTGTAGATACCTTCTTTGTTTAGGAATTGCTACGCTTCTTGGATTTTGGATGAAGTGGTATCTTGTGGGAGTTTTTCCTTTGATTATGTTCCTTGGTTATAGTTATGGTCTAAATGCTTTATTATGTCTTCGAATCTATCCATGTGTTGCTTTGGATTCTTTGAATAGTAGGGAACGTCTCCTTTTCTTTCATGAAACTTTCTTATGTAGAGAATGAATATTCTCTTTATGTATATTATTTTAGATCTATTATTTTAACTAAGGTTTGTTGTAAATGAATTGACTGAGTGTTCTTGCATATCTTTTAGTTGTTTGACTATTGCTAATTCTGGGTGTGGAACTTTTTTGTTCATGGGTATACTTGGGAGTATATGAGGGACTTTTAAATAGACGTGGAGGCTATGGAGGCTATTTAAAACAAGGAAAAATATGGGGGTTCCTTAAAAACATATAAATATAGAATTATATTGTGGAAAAAATATTATTTTGTTTGAAATGAAAGTAGTCATATGGGATATGGGGTTCTATTTGGTTGAGGAAAATTATGGGGTTTTTCTTCTTTGCATTCTTTATAAAAGGATTAGAAATATAATATATATATGGATTTTCTATTTGTTCCAAGTTAGATGCATTAAATTATAATGAGCATTTAGGAATGCATTGTCATCTTAAAGGAGCTATCCTAATCCCTCAACCTATCCATTTCTTGGTAAATCTCAAGGACCTTAGCGAGTAAAAATTTGAATAAAGAGAAAAATATATAGCTTTTTTAAGAAGTATTCTATTTGTGTATTTTATGCAACTAGAGTTGTAAAGAAATAGTGGATTTTGGATAAACTTTAAATGTAAAGTTTTGGATTCTTTAATGGATTTATTTATTGAAAAATACATTGTAAAATGAGTTTGATTATTTGAATAGATTTATATACTAATGATCTAGGTGAAGTTTTCTTCGGTATGTCATATTAATTCAAAATATGAGATTCTAGTTTTTCTTATATAATTTCAGAATGTTTATATGAATGGATGGTAAATGTGTCTTGTTAGATAACAATTTTTATGGAATTTGGTTATTCTATTATGGTATACTAGTGTACATCACATTTAATATTATGCTTTGAGATGTTTTGAGTCATTAATTATTTTTAGTAAGATGATCATGGTTTTCATTTTAGTTGAAACAAGAGAGAGATATTTAAGGTTTTGATGTTGTTCCCTTTCTTAAGGGGGATATCAAGGATAGAATCTAAGTATAGAATCCCTTTAAGATGATTTCTAACTTGAGGGAGTTGTAGGGAGGCAACACCCAGGACCTTTGTGAGGGGGCACATTTGATAAAATAAATTCAAATGTGATCCAAAGGTAGAGATTCTTTGGATAAGATTTATTGCAAGATAATTGAATATTTATCCTACCATGGAGGTTAGGAATCCCTTGTGCATTGGAGATAGGTGATGGTACCCCAAATGATAGTTGGGTGTCCATGTGAATATATCACACGAAGTGATATTCACCTTAGTTAAACCATCACGAATATGGGATAATTGAGCACTACAGTTTCATTAATTCCACCATGGAGGTGTAATTTTTAAACCAATAGGCTTCATACCTATACACTGGCATAGACAGATTTAGGCTAGAAAGAGAATTGGCATCCCCTTATTTAAATATTGAGAAGGGATAATCCCTAATTCTATGGTCAAGATACTTTACATTCATGGAGGATGTAAGGAATGTGGGGTGACTATTTGAAGCGTCCTTTATGTTGTAGAGGTACAAAAGGTAAACCCAAAAAACTTATGGGATTTTGACCATTCATGTCCACTCAAGTGATGTCTACAGCGTCATGGACTCGAAATGTGGTGAAGCTTCAACGAATATAATCTATCTAGGAATATCTTTGGTGAACCTTAATTATGATTTATTTTTCTCTTTCAGGTTGGATAGATTTGGGTTGTTACAAAATTAAAAGAAGAAATTTGGGCTCCAATCATAGATTATATTCATAGGAAGTTGGCAGAATGGAAGGGTAATATACTATCTCAAGCTAGAAAATTACTTCTAAAGGCAATATTACAAAGCATCTCAATTTACTACATGTCACTTTTCATAATCCCCTACAAGGTTAGAAACATAATAGAGAAAATATTTAGAATGTTTCTTTGGGCATAGGTGGAATAAAAATAGAGAGTTGCTCTAGTGTCATGGGATAGAGTTTGCTCTTCAAATATGGAAGGTGGTCTAGGGATAAAAAAGTTGCAATAGTTCAATAAAGCATTGCTAACTAAAATAGGTTGGAGATTGACCAAGGAAAAATATCTAGTTTGGTCTCATAGTTCTTAAAGGTAAGTACTTGAAAGGTTCCATACCATTCTTTAGAAGTTTAGATCCTCCTAAAGGATCAACTATTTGGAATGGAGCTTCAAAAACTAGAAAATTGTTGAGAAGCAGAGTAAGATGGATGGTAGGAGAAGGAAAGGAAATATTTTTTTGGGAAGACACTTGGATTGGAGATAGTCCTTTACAATAGATGCAGGAATTTAGAACACTAAAAGATCCCCTGGTTCAAAAATATGGACTGTTAGTCAAAAATTACATAGAATTTGGGGAAGGTCAGAGGTTTTGGAAAGAGCTAACTTTGGATTCTACTAATCTAGAACGACAAAAATCATCTACTAAATCTTAATATATTTTTGTAACAAAACCACTTACCTCAAAATGAAGATAAGGACTCATTATCTGGTTTCCTACTTAGGGAAATTCTTTGTGAAATCAACTTATACCTTGTTGTTTAAGGTGTGGAGGGGGAATTTCCTATAAATAAGGTTTGGAATAATGAGTTAATCCCCAAATTGGCTTTCTTTCTTTGGTTATGCTTACAAAATAAGATTTTAACTCTAGATAACCTAAGTAAAAGACGTTTTCAAATGATAAATATATATTATCTTTGGATGAAGGATGTTGAATCAGTTAACCACTTGTTTATTCATTGTGAGTTTTCAAGTAAGGTATTTAATGATTTAATGGAAGCTATATTTTTCTCTTGGGTGGTCCCTAGTACCTTTAGGCAAATTTTTAACCAAAGGAGATGTCCTCTTAGCAGCAGCATGTTATCAAAACACTAGAATTTACTACTACCTCATTTTTTGTGGGGTGTTTGGTGGGAAATAAATTAGAGAGTATTTAGGGGGAAAAGTAAGGATGAACTTTTAATGTCTAATAGAATTAAAACTATAGTGAGGGAGAATTTTCTTACCTTTGATAACAATGTGGACTCTAAGAACAATTTGGAAAAGAGGATCACTAGAGAATGGAACTTGGGAGAACCTAGAGCAACACCTTTGCCAATAAGTTTGAAAAGAGCAAACACTAGATGGTTAAAACTAGAGGAGGGTTGGGTAAATTAAAACTTTGATGGAGTTGCAAAAGGCAACCCAAGTAGAGCTGGAGGAGGAGGTGTCATTCAAAATGAGAAATGTGAAGTGTTATGGGCTTATGAAAAATGTTATGGGTACAAACCAATCACTATACAAAAGCTAAATCCCTATACTCTAGTGTTATGTTGTTGATACAAAAGAGTATAAGGAAGGCCATCATAGAAGGGGAATCTATGAATATTCTTAGGGATCTTAAGAAAGGAGAAACTAACAACTGATAGGTTTCAAGTTTAATTAAGGATACCTCATCCCTATTAAAATAAATGGAAGAGGTGAAGATATTACATATATATCGGGAAGGAAATATTGCAGGTTATTATTTGGAAAATATTGGAGTTCATTTTGATCAGAGGAAGATATGGGAAAATAATTTTCCCTTATCTCTTTTAATGATTACCTCATCAGAGGTAGAAGAAAATTTTATTCCATAGAATGTTATCTTTTGATGTTGCTAGTATTGATATTGCTTCTAGGGTCTTTTGGTGCTCTTTATGTTACTATATATTGTTGTTATTATAGCAATCATAGTTCTAGCAAATGCTACTATAGTGTGTTTTTGCTTTTGTTGTTTCTACTACTGTCTCTTGTTGATAATTAGAGCAACTGCTACTATTGTTGGTGTAGAAGGGAGGAATAAACAATAGTTGGGTCAACCTTTGCCCCTTTGCTAGAAATAGTTTTTAATATTATCCAGAGTGTTATTTTTTATCTAGTTCTATTCTAGGATTTTTACTACAACTTCGTTTTTATCTCATGTTGTCCAAAGAGGTTGATGTTTATTTTGTGACCTTACAAATATTAGTTCTATAACAGGGTTGGGGCCCCTCCAAAACCTTTTTTTCATCATTACCAAAAAAAATAGTGGGATTTGGTTTAGATATCACTTAAAGGACTAGGCAAAATCACTGTGGACCATTGTCTTTTAATGGTTTGGTGATTGACTTGACCATACAATATGATAGATTTTATGTTTGTCTTCACCCTTTGGAGATACATATTTAGTGATATTTGACATGAAATTCTTGAAAGTTGGTGATGATTGAAATGCCCTTATCTTTGGTCCAAGCTTTGTATCATTTTTTAGGTGCAATTTTATTAGATTGTAGTGATTCATCACTACAGGACCTTCGATCTATGTACCACAAATTTATGTCTATGAGGACAATGTAACTAAACTAAATTTTAGGACTCATAAGGGGCATTATGAGTTCCTAGTTATGCCCTTTTACCTCATAAATTCACCATACACTTTCCAAGGAATGATAAACATGGTTCTCAAACCATATTTATAGAAGTTTGCATTGGCATTCTTTGACTACATTTTGGTATTTAGTATGACATAGGTGGAACACCTTCAACTCTTTGACCAGGTTTTGAAACTATTGTAGGAAAATCAACTCTATATCAAACAATCCAAGTGTACCTTTGGGGTAAAGGAAGTGGAATATTAGGGACATATTGTGGCCAAGGATGGTGTGCATGTGGACCCTAAAAAAATTGAGGCCATGAAATAATTGCCCAAACCTCAAATATTGAAGAGCCTCCAAGGATTCCTTAGACTCATAGGATACTACAATCGATATTTCAAGGATTATGGTAAGATTATAGTGCCCATGATAGCTATTCTCTTTAATAATGCATTTGTGTGGAACCATGAACTATAACAAGCCTTTCTTACTCTAAAAAATGTTGTGTCACACCCTAGTTCTAGAAGTTCATGATTTCTCCAAGACCTTTGTAATAGAGAGTGATGCATCAAGGGTTAAATTGGGGGCCATACTCATGCTATAATGTTGGTCTCTTTTATTTATTAGCAAGGCATTATCAAGATATAATCTAGCCAAATAAATTTATGAAAAAGAAATAACAGTTTTAGTATTTGTAGTGTTCCATTGGTTACCATATTTGATAAGATAATATATCATCATCAAGACAGGTCATTGCAACCTAGAATATCTTTTAAAATAAATAATTTATTTCCTTGAGTAGCAAAAATGGTTCAATAAGCTCTTAGGTTTGAATATGATATTTTCTACCACAAGGGTAAGGAGAACATGATAACAAATTCTATTTCAATAATTCTAGAAACATAAGATACTCTATATATAGTATACATCCTCTAGGCTAATAAGATAGAAGAGCTCAAGTTAGAATGGCAATTTGACCCTACATTTTACAAAATTATTTAAGACCTTAAGATATAAATAAAGGATCCTCCTAACTATGCATGGAGCGAGGGGATAATCCACTATAAATAGAGGATTGCTATTTTATCCACTTTGGAAATCAAGTCCCTAATTTTAACATAGTTTCATTCTTCACTAATAGGTGGACACATTGGATTATTGCATACATATGAATGGATCAAACAAATTTTTTACTAGTCGAGTTTGAAGATTGATGTAAAGTATTTTTTAGATGTCTATGGTACATGCCAACATAAAAAAGGGAAAACAATTAAAACACTAGGTTTGCTTCAATATTTACCCATTCTTGATTCAATATGGATAGATATTTCCATGGAATTCATCATAGAACTTCCTCTATTAGGTGGAAATATAGTGATCATGATGGTAGTAGATAGGTTAACCAAGTATGCTCACTTTTGCTCCTTGGGTCATCCTTATACTATATGGACAATAGCACAATTTTTTATGGACCAATTTTTTTGGCTCCATGGGATCCCTCACTCCATAGTCAATGATCAAGACAAGGTATTCACCAATAATTTTTGGGAGAAACTTCATCATATTCAAGGGATAAAGCTAAAATTAAGTAAGTCTTATCATACATAGACTTATGGCTATATTTAGGTGGTCAATAAATGTCTGAAGACCTACCTTAGATGCTTTGTATCTGAACAACAATCCAAGTGGAGCCAATGGCTTCATCTAGTCGAATGGTGATACAAAATAATTTTCACACAACCACTAAGAAGAATCCCTATGAGGTTGTATATATTCAATATCCCCTTACCCTTACCTCTTACCTCCTAGATAGTTCAAAGGATGAGGCAGTTGATATAGTCCTCACTTATTGGTAGGAGATATTAGCTACCTTGAAGTAGAACTTGGCAACTGCCCAAAATCACATTAAACAATAGGTGGATAAACACAAGAACAAGAGGGAGTTTGCAAAAGGTTTCATGGTTTACCTTCATCTCCAACCCTACAAGAAGATATCTCTAAAACACAAGGAGCAACATAAGTTGGAACCAAATTTCTATGGGCCTTATAAGGTACTTTAGTGGATAGGGATGGTGGCTTAAAAATTATAGCAATTGATGTCATCCAAGGTCCACCCTATTTTATATTTGTCTTGTCTAAAGAATATGGTGGGAAAGCATAACTAGATATAGACAATCCCTTTAGAACTAGGTAAACAAGGATCTATTTTTTTGAACCAACAACCATATTGGATTGAGGAACTCAACACCTTTGCTCCCACGATATCACTAAAGTCATTGTATAGTGGCATGATCTCCAACCATAAGATGTCATATGGGAGCCATTGTAAGAACTCCAATAATAGTTTCCCACTTTTTAGCTTTGAGGACAAAGTTTATTCTAAGGGAGGTGGCATGTTACATAGCCCATTAACATAATCCATGTTGGCCTATGTTATTTTTTCATATGGAGTGTTTAAACAAGGCCACATGTCAAGTTAGGAATAGGTAGGAGAATATTATCATAGAATCACATATGTAATTGTCATAGAATCATATATGTAATCATCAAGAAATATTATCATAGAATAGTGTCATAGAATAGTCAGGAAATATGCTTGTAAGTATTTTAAAAGGAAAGGATGTAACCCTCATAGGACTAGAGAATATTTAGAATATTTTGTTAAGGAGGTTTCCCCCTTGAAGAGGCAAGTGATATTAATTTCTCTTGTTTTGATTTTATGTAATTAACTTTGTTTTGAGTTCCATGTTTCATCTATTTAATGCTACTATGGTTGGAAATATGATATTAATATTGCTTTTATCATTAATCCTTGTATTTATAGTTAGAATCATCCTTGGTATGAAATTTCTTGTTTTAGTACAACTTAGAACCAAGAATTTCCAAGTGAAATACTAACATTAATAGAAGATGTTCATCCCAAATAATAAAAATACCAATGTCAAAATTGACCTCAAAGTTAAATTTGAGCCTAGTTGGCTAGGTCCATACATCATAACTACCAAGTATGGTTTAGGTGCTTATTGCCTTACTACACTTGATGGAAAAGAACTTAAATAATGAATGAACATAATGCATCTTAAATGATATTACATCTAAATTTGCATCGAATGCCTATTTATTTTTACCTATCATTGCTTGCTTATATCTGACTAGATTCATATATACCTGCATACATGTTCCTATCTCTGCATGGAATACCTATTGCATAATGAATTAGGGATTTATGATAACATGCAAATAATGATCCTAGTTAGGATATTTTTTATATCTTTTACTAGGCAACTGATGTGAGTGGATCATCCTAGTCACATCTTGTGAATCAATCATAGTTTATACAACATACTCTATCTCAAAATATTTTTTTATGGTGTTTCTCAAGCTTTATCTTCATCTTATTTCTCCAATATTCCAATCTTCAATCACTTCCCACATTATAAATCTTGTAAAGTTCATAGATATTGATGGTAATATCAATCCACTCTATCTTCATCGTCTATCTTATCAATCTCTTATCATATGATGAATATTTTAAGGATATTATAAGTTTTGGAGGTGTTTATGGTAATATTAATCATATCATCTCTCATCAACTATGTATCATCATGCATAGGGTAACATGTCAATAATGGATTTTTCCTCCCATTTGGGTACATAATCCATTGTCACATAAATCTCTAAATAAAAGTCCTCTATGACATTTTCTCTATGAGGCAAATAAATCAAAGCATAAGTCCTTTAAGAATTTGTTTAAAAGAAATCTATTAAGTAAAATTATAAGTCCTCTAGAAAATTCTAAATTAAAAGTCCTCTAGACAAAGCTAAATTAAATTTCCTTTAGTCAAATCTAAGTTAGAAGTCCTCTAGACACAACTACATAAGAAATCCTTTAAGAAAAACTAAGTTAGAATTCCTTTAGGAAAAGCTAAGCTAGAAGTCATTTAGGTAAAGCTAAAATTGAAGTCCTCTAGGCCAACTAGAAGTTCTTTAAGCATATTTTTAAAGGTAAATATATTCTATAGCTTTAAATATTTCATTAATCCTCCTTAGGCGCTTGCCTAGGGGCACCAGAAATAATTTATTTAAATCTTGTAAATTCCCTCTTAGTTTATATCATAACAAAGATAACTAAAGCCTTCAAAGGGCACAACTAACTAAATTCTCCCTAGGAAAATATCAAAGCTATATAAAGTCCCCTTGGCCAAATATGTGTATATAGATGTACATAATATGTATATATATCTCTTGTAGCTAAAGTTCCCTAGGCAAATTTTCTATCTAAGCTAAATTTCCCTTAAGAAAATCAACTAAAGTCCACTTGGAAAAATATACATATACATACAATTATACATAGATATACTATAGTGATGTCTTGTGGCATTATATAAAATCTCTAGGCATATCACTTGTTAATTATATATCTATCATTTGTCCATCATCATAAACCTTGAGAGCTACTCATTATTTTTAATCATCATTGCATTTAATCATAATTAAAGCATACATAATTTATTTAACTTAATAAGTAACCATCATATCACTAACCATTACTTTAAATATAAATTTTCCATAAGTACTCATAACATAATCATCTAAACTAATTATCATCATTAATGCTAACCAAACATTTTTTTTGTGTGTGGAAAACACCCTAGTTGGGATGCCACATTTGGGTAAGTCCCAAGGAGGTAGGGATATCTATTTCATAAAAAATTCCTAGGGCTCGCACCTAGCATACCCCCTTCAACACACTCAAATAGCATACCTAAAACAACAAAAACATAGACAAACAAACACAAAAAACAAAAAAAACAACAAAAGACAAAACAAACACAAAAACAACAAAAAACATAAAAACACAAATCAACAAACAACAACAAAACACCATACACACAAAAAAAACCATAAAAACAAAACAACATAAAAACACAACAAAAACACAAACACACAAACAAAAAAACACAAAATTTAAAAAAATACAAAAACACCAAAAACAATACAAAAAACAAAAATAAAAAATAAAACAGAACGAAAAAAATATCAAATCAACACACACACACCAAAAAACTAAAATGAACGAAAAACAAAAAAATAACTTTGGCCTTTCTAGACCAAAAGGCTATTCAGGAAAGATTCAACAGAGGAAATATTAGAATGATCAGTCTTAGCAAGGGAACCAAAATAATCTGATCAAACCAAAGAGAAGCAAAAATAAAGAAAAAAGGAACTAGGTACCTCTAGTACTAGAGCCATCCAGAGAAAGGATAGAAAGAAGAGATTCCCTTATTTGCGAATCCCACCATCTAGGAGGATGGTTGTAGTAAGTAATATCACCTTTGTCCAATGCCCAATTAGCTAAAGCATCAACACTCTTGTTCTGTTCTCTAACCACATGATTGTATTCAACTTTCAAAAAGCCCATATGGATTAATTAAATCTTCTCAACAATTATTTTTATTCTCCAATAAACCTTATGATTCTTAGGAGTCTTCAATAGATTAATCATGACTTGAGAGTTGGATTCAACAACACCTTTATTCCATCTAATCTTAGCAGCCTCTCAAAGGCCTCCAAGGATACCATATCCCTTAGCAAGGTTATTGGAAAGGATACCCAAATTCTCAACAAAAGTGAAAAACCAAGGAACCATTTGAAAGTCTACCAATTCCTCCTGCACTAGCTTTTCTAGGGTTCTCTCTAGAGGCTCCATCGGTATTGAATTTTCCAAAATGCTTAGGAGGAGGCTACCAATTTCTTGTTTTATCCATATTTCAATTACTCACATTCCCTTTAATTTGGTTGCCCTTAAAAAAGTTAATCTTCAATATTTGCATCACTTGAGTTTTTAAGGAGCTATTGGACTAATTCAACTAAGTTGGCAATGGTATTTTTCCAAATATAGTGAATGTCCTTCCTTTCTTGATTAAAAATTTTATTATTTCTTTCCTTCTAGATATTCCAAGGTAGAATGGTAGAACCCATCCAAACTAGCTACCTAATAAAATGATCAACATCCTCCTAATTAGGCCAATCCCTAGTTGTTCAAAAGTAAACAAATTGGACCACTATAAGCCAAGTAAGATGGTCATTCTCCTCCATAGCTCAGAGTCTAAGGTACACTCAATAAAAATATGGCTGAGATTTTCCACATTCTCTCCACATATTTTGCATCTAAATGGGCCATGAAAACCACATTTCATAAGTTGCTCACCAATAAGCACCATGTGATGCAATAAAAGCCATGTAAAGAACCTCATCTTAGGCTAGAGCTTTTGAGCCCACAACTAAGTAAATATATCATATTATTGGTTGGGATTATTATGGTATAAGTCCAAATAACATTGAGCAACTAAATATTCACCCTTAGTAGTGTTGTTCCATCCTACTTGTAAAGTACAGCAATTTGCTTGTAATTTAAGTAATTTTCTCATAATCTTAGGATTTTCTAGCAACGTTTTAACTTTTAAAAATTATAGATGGAAGGATCCAAGCAAATTGCTTCAAAACTAGAAGGAACCACTCTCCCTAATATGGATATCAAGCTCAAAATATGAATGTTATTTCATTATAAAAATTTACATATTTATAGGCATAAAATACCTAATACATAACCATGGTTTAACGAATACCATGGGCATACAAGGATAAAAAGGCATTTAATATGCCTTATCTAGAAGGTTTTTATCTATTATTACAAGGATAAGAAGGCATTTAATATGCCTTATCTAGAAGTCTTTTATTTATTATTATATGGATCCCTATCATTCCTCCCCACTAAAGAAGCATTGGACTCCAATGCATACAAACGTGGAGGAGAAAGATGAGAAGGTAGAGGAGTGTTGGGTACAACCAAAAATGCACTCCGATACAAAAATAATACCAAGGATGAGACTTTTACCTTTTCAACAACAACAAAGAGATCTTCATGTTCTTCATGAGATAGATTTGCAACCTCTTCAAGGGGACTATCTTCTTCAATATTTTGATCTTAATCTCTTCAAGAGGGTTGGCTTCTTCAGCAATGATATGGATCAAATATATAACAATCATGTCATCATTAGCATAAGGAAGAGAAATATGAGGTATCAAAACCTCTTATTTTTCTATAGTGGCATGGTCCAATGGAAGGACGATGGGCTTTGTGCCCATAAACCCTAGTTCGATTCCAGGTGCTGCTACAAGATCTTTATCAACAATATTTTTCAATAATTTCTTCCATTTTAATAGGAAGAACTTCATCAATAGATTTCATGTATTCTATCAACATGGCAGTGTAAATATTTTGGAGAGTTTTAACAATCGTTTTACATGGTTGAGTGATTTCCTCTAGGGAGTGATTTGGGATTGGTAACATTGTACCTAATGTGAAAAATAAAATAGAAGCAAACCTATAGAGGATCGGGGCGCTCTGATACCAATATGATATGTATATTACGCTCAAAATCCAAATGTTATTTTATTACAAAAACTTACATATTTATAGGTATAAAATACCTAATACATAACCATAGTTTAATGAATACCATGGGCATACAAGGATAATAAGGCATTTAATATACCTTATCTAGAAGTTTGTTATTTATTATTATATGGATCCCTATCACTCCCACGAAGGAGTTAGGAAGAATCTTATCTTTTGTAATGAATCATTTCTTATATTTTAAGTGAATTTCTCATTGGATTTGACTTGGTGAGGAGTTACTATATTTAGAGCAAATCGCTCACTGAATTGAGCAAATTGCTTGTAAATTTGACTCTTATAAAAATGGGTCAGAATCTTCCTTAAATGACTTCTTCCTATGATAGATGCAAATTCAAGGTTAGATCTAAGATTTTATGGTGCTCTAATGTTTCTCATGTTGTTATCTTCACAAAAATTTCAAAATTTTGAAGTTTATATCAAATTAATCATTCACAAAGTACCTACAAAAATCAAGCACAAATTAAAAATAAAGATGAATTTTTCAAGGTCAATTTGAGACTGGGCTTGATAAATCAAGTCCTTGACCTTAATGAATGCCTCTAGATTCAACTTGTGAAAATGCAAATAATCTAGAGGAAATTGCTTCCTTTAACTAGACTTGGCAAGAATTCACTTAATCTTATGCCAATCGCTTCATCCATGATGAATGCACATTTTGCATAAAATCAAGGAATTTTAGCCAAATTAGGAAAAAAATGAGGAATAATGAGGGTGGGTCCCATGGGTATGTCAAAAACTATGTTGCATAGAAGAATTTTCTTGACTTCTAAATCAATGACATGACCCAATTCTAATGGATCCTTTTAACGTCCAAATTGAGGCTAACTCCCCTCTCTCCCTAGAGAAATACTCCTACACTAACCTACACTAATAGCATAAAAAGTAAAGTGCAAAAAATAAACATGCATAAAATATTAAGGGTTTGAGTGATTTAAATGTAATATAGGTTTTAATTATAGTGAGGCAGTGCAAGTGATTAATTAACACATGAAAATTTGAATAACATCAACTTTCTCCCATACATTAAGTATGAAATTGTTTAAGTGAATGACAATATGGACAAAAGGACAATGCCTCAATCACCATGCATTTAGCAAACCAAGAGGGTGGTGCCACTACTGGAATGCTTAATGACCTACCAATTTCTCAAAAATATCATGAGATCAAAGCACAATGTGGGTTCATATAGTGTAGCTCTAAATTCTCATGGCCAAAATATCCATACAATGGAGCCCTAGGCTCCTATTTATAGTTGGAGTTTACTCCTAAGTTACTTCAGGTGAGAAACAATTACTCCTAGTAAAAGTAAATATTTAGGGG
Organism: Wollemia nobilis; assembly: GCA_028583015.1. NCBI lineage: Eukaryota > Viridiplantae > Streptophyta > Pinopsida > Araucariales > Araucariaceae > Wollemia > Wollemia nobilis. The sequence goes on along the minus strand of JAQPPZ010003356.1, from coordinate 15,072,049 downwards.
TATGTTTAGGAAAATGATGTACACCAAAAGTTACATACCTCTAATTATACCTCTACAAGCTTAGAAGGTTTCTAAAATTACTTATTGTGCCACAACATGCCAAAATATTTCCCTAAAAAGATTCTCCTCAAGACCCAAACCTTTAGTTTTATGCTTCCATTGGTTGTTGAGCTATTTGCTCCAGTTTGTGAGCAAATCACTAGCTAATGTTAAGTAGTTCACTCTTGCAAGCCAAACAAGTCCATTTGCAAGTGAATCAATCTAAAGTCAATCAATATATATTCTAGACAAATAAATTTTGGAGAATTTAGTAAGAAAATTATTGTTTGATCTATTTGTTTTATGTTTAAAATTACTAATCCCAAGGTAGTGCCAAGTCACTACAATTAGGAATGTGTTGGACATTTTGAGTCAAGTTGTCATTGATGTCAAGGTACGAAGTCATCATTGATGTCAACGAATATGTCAAGGAACAATGCAAAGGTTAATGGTAAAAGAGATTCATAATATTTTTAATATTATGTGGAAGCATATGAAGGTGGTTTTTATTAAAACCATGGATGAGCAAAATAAAAGGTTTTTCATAAAAACCCAAGGAAGCATTTTGAAAAACTAAAGGAGGTTTTAATATTTATTTTATAAAATATTTAAATTCAATTTGAATTTAAATTTTATAAATAAATATTATTTATGCAAAGAGGTAAAATCAAAGAGGGCTTTAATAAGCCAAAAAGGATATAAAAATTAATTTATAAAATTTAAATTCTAAAGAATTTAAATACTTTATAAATTAATTATTCTAATTTTGAAGGCACTGACATTCAAATTTATTGGAGATAATATGTATAAAAACTATATGCCTAAATGGCATAGAACTTACCCTTCATTTGAAAGAAATAAAAATGGCATGTGTTGTGGTGAATACTCATGCGGAGAAGAAGACAAATCTTTGTCTTAAGGCGCCAACGAAAGTGTTAAAGACCATTGAGAGCTAAACCCTCATATCCATCAAGGCACGTGGCCTAGTGGCAAGCGATCGCGAGTTAAGTTGTGCAAGTGCATAGTGGTTCGCGTTTGATTCTCGGTAAGAGAATTTTTGGCATGTTATGCTTAGGCGTCAGAGGAAGCAACGCGTTGTCTTTTGGTTTCGATGCATTGGGGGAAGAACATAGAGCACGTTGTGCTCTTTGTTCCCCAAATGAGCACCTAGCTCATGTGGTGGTTGGAGCTGCAACTAGGGCGTTGGGAGATCTACATCGAGGGTTCGATTCTCACCTAGGCAGAGGTAATAAAATTTGCATTATTTTTTTAATTGCCTAGGGTGTAGACATAAGGTTTAGAGAGTTATAAGGGGTATGAAAGGTGCTTATTTTAATTTTTAGTTTTTTATTAAATGAAGGAATAAGGTGTTGAACTTTATTTTTAAATAAATTTATTGTGATGGTTTTTGATTTATCAAAAAGTGAATTGAAGAATGATTAAATTTAAGAGGACTTATTGCCATTGAGTTAGTTTGAAAAGGAGATTGTATTGACAATATTTTTGAGATTGAATATTTTTTTAATTGGAATATCATAAGGTGTATTTGGTCAATCATTTTTTTTGTATATTTTGATGGATGCTTTCTTTAAGATGGAGTGATAAGGTGTATGTGAGTTTTGATATTTTGCATTGTATCTTTGAGAGAATTTAGTATCTTCTAACTCCTTGAGCTTGGCAAAGAAGTGTTTGTGGTTATGGCAGATATTTGAGGTTCCTTCATCATCAAGAAAAAGGGATGAGCACATTCTTCCATAATTTAGTTTATTGGTTGGTTTTTCGGAAAATAAGTTTGGAGTGAAAAGGACTTGATTAGATCTTCCTTATTGAGTGTGGTGAGTTAATTCTTCAAGTTTTTCTAGAATAAAGAGTTGTTATTAAAACCTTGTTTTATAAGCATTGTTATTGAAGCCATTGATTATGTGAAGAACTTGAACTATGAATTGAAAAGAACATGAGTATCATTGTTATGTGAAGATTGTCTTATAAGCATTATTGTTGAAATGAGTTGTTGAGTGAAGAACTCTAACTAGGGTTTGGAAAGAACATGAGTATCATTGTTATGTGAGATTGGTTGATAAGCATTGTTGGAAATATTTTGAGTGAGTGTTCATATGCTTGGACTAGGGTTTGTAAGCAAGGATTATTTCAATGAGTGATTGGTTGAGTAGATTTGGTTGAGCCTAGTCAAGTGGGTGTGTGAAGTGATTGTTCAAGTTCCATAAAACAAACTATTCTATATTCTGAATTGAATTGAGAAAGTGATTAAGTTGAAGCATATTGAGTCTCTAAAAATTCTTTGTATGTTTCTAAAAGAGTGATTGAAAGTGATTGAGCATTGTGATGAGTATAGAGCATATTGAGTCTCTAATAATTTTTTTTATGTTTCTATGAGATTGGACAAGTTCTAGTGTGGACTTGTTGAGCATATTTGAGGTAAGTCTTTGAGAATACTTGTGGACAAATTTGAGTAAGATTTTGTGGAAGCTTACAATACAAATTGAGAGTAAATTTGGGTAAGTTATTATGGGAAATTATTGAGCAAATTGGACAAGTTCTAGAGAGGACTTATGGATAGATCGGTGTGAGCTTTTGTGGAAGCTTACAAGGAAAATTTGAGATAAGTCTTTGACAAGACTTGAGAATAGAGTTGATTGATTGATTTATTCAAACCTTGAGTTAAGGTTTGGGGCAGATCCAGCAGAGTTGAATTGAGATTGAGTCAAGCTTTGAGTTAAGGCTTGAGGATAGATATTGAGGATATATTTGTGCTAGACCTAAGGACTATGTTTAGTACATATTCGAGTATAGTTTTTGGTGTAGATCAGAGGATAGGTATGTGCTAGACCTGAGAAAAATATTGAGGATAAATTTGTGCTAGACCAATGGACTATATTTACTACAAATTTCAAATAGAGCTTTTGAGGTGACAGAGTTAAGGACAAAGATCTCCAGCCAAAGCAAAAAATATACGTGTCTTCTATGAATAGAGTTCCATTTGCTAAGGGCAGTGAAGGCAAAGGTCTTATAGAGGATCACCATCTAGAGTAGAGATTAGGAGATTGGTGTCTCTTGTGGATAGAGATCCACGAACTTGATTAGGAGATTGGTGTCTCCCGTGGATAGATATCCATAAACTTGATTTAGAGGATTGGTGTCTCCTTTGGATAGAGGTCCATAAAAATTGTAATAGGGAAAGGATTCCCAAGATATTTATTGAGAAAATTTTAGTGAAATATTTTCTTTGTGGAGTAGCCCACATTGGGTGAACCACGTAAATTTTGGTGTGTCTATTGTGTGTGGTTATTTGTGCATTTATTTGATTACTGCTATTGATATTGCTATTTTTACATTGCATAATATTGATTGGGAAAAAAAGTAAAAAGTGGTCTTATACTGTTCATCCCCCTTCTCAGTATAAGCTTGTGTTCTTCAATTGGTATCATATCGAGTTCCTTCGAAAGAGTTTAACAACTTGAAGGAAAAGCTAACAAGAACACAATGGATTCTAAGAATGGACCTTCAGATAATTCAATACCAATATTTTATGGAAGTTATTATGTATATTGGATTTTGAGAATGAAGATCTACCTGAAGGCACTTGGCAATGAAGTTTGGGAAGCAGTTGAAAATGGATACGACCCCTCAGTTGATTCACCTACAGATAAGGAAGGTAAGCTTCTACAACATTACAATTCAAAAGTAATGAATACACTTCTAAGAGGTTTGCATAGAACAAATTCCATAAAAGTTATGCATTATCAAAATGTAAAAGAAATGTGGGATAAATTGCAAAATATATATGGAGATAAAGGTGTCAATACAACAAAGATACGAGATCTCAAAGGATAATTTTAAGAGTTAAGAATGAAGGATGAGAAAAAAATTAGTACTTATCTACTTTGAATTTATGAGGTTGTTAATGTTATGCAAGGACTTGGAATGAAGGTTGATGAATCGAATGTTTGTGATAAGGTCTTAAGATCTCTTCCAAAAAATTTAGTGAAAAAAAATTTGCTATAGAGGAGTCAAAGGATGGTGATTCTTTGACAAGAGATATGTTTCTTGGTATTCTTACAACTTTTTAGTTAAGAAAAAAAGAGCCTATTCCCCATAAGGAAGAAACCTTCAAAGCAATCAAGAAGACAAAGGGTAAGAAGTCAGAATCAAGCAATGAGTCATCCAATGATGAAGAAGTTAATTATGGTAGAAGGAATAATGATTCAATAAGATATAGAGATACAAAATTTGTTAGATGTTTCAATTGTGAAAAGTATGGCCATTATGCAACTGATTTTCAAGAAGCAAAGAATAACAATGATGAAGAAAAATAGGATCATAAGAACAGGGAATCAGAAAGATACATGCACCAAAAGAAAATCAAGGATGGACAAACAGACAAGGAAAGTTATTTCAAAGGCAAAATAGGAGATACTATGCAAATAAGGCAAATACACTTGAAGGACCAGATGATAATATTATAATGGCACTAGAATAAGGAGAAGGTGATCCTATAGAAGACAAGTCAAAAGAAAATTAAGATATGGACAAAGGTAAACAATAGAGGAAGAATAAGATAAAGAAGGATATGATCTTAAGGGAGAACTTATCTATGCTCTTGAAATAGTAAATAAGGTAAGAAGACAAAATTCTAAATTAGAATCTCGATTTCAAGAATGTGATGTAGAGATAAGAATGCTTAAAGAGGATTTAGACAAATCAAAGGCTAAGATAAAGAATATCAAGAATAAGCTAGAAGCAAAGGTCTTAGAATTTGAAAGGTTAGTAAAATAATTAGCACTACTAAGGGAAGATTTAGAAATCTCCAAAGTCAAGATAAAAGGGTTCAAAAAATAGCTCAAAGAATTTAGATAAGTTCATCAAGACACAAAAGCCTACATCAAGCAAAAAAGGTCTTGGATTTGAACAGGAACAAAATAAATGGGAAGGAAATTCAACCTTAAGTTCTGGTGGAGAAGAAACTTCAGATTAAGACACTTCAAAAGAAGGTAGTGTAATATAAAGTGAGACATCTGAGGATGATTTGGACAATAGAAAGTTCAACAAGGATAGGAACAATGCACAAAGAAGAAATAGATGGAACAACAATAAGAATAGGTCAAGAGAGACTAAGATACCAATGAGGTCAAGACAAGAAGGCTTCAATGGAAGATGTTTTTCATGTCATAGGTTTGGACACATGGCTTCATAGTGTAGGACACATGAAAGATAGGTATATGGGAACATATAACCTTTCAATGGGTATTGCTACTCATGTAATCAATTTGGTCACAAGGCAATGAATTGCAGGGTTCATGACAGAAGATGATATGGCTTCACGGAGAAATCCTAAGACATTTGCACCTCCAAGGAATAATAAAATTAAGTGTTATAAGTGCAATAATGATGGTCACACAGTAAAGTGGTGTAAAGCAGACATTCCATAATCAAGTATGAACGAGAACAGGAATAGGAATAGGGACAGGAATGTAGACATGGACAGGAACATAGACATGGAAAGGAACAGACAAAGGAATCAGAAGGATCAAATAAGAAGAAAAGAGGATAAAGGTAAATAACAGTGCTTTTTGGGAGTAGAAATACTCCCACCCTAGAATTAACCACCTCAAAATGAGGTGGGGGAGGGGCTAAGCTAAGAGGCTCATTCTTAGCCCCGAGCCCCAAACGTGACCATTTGCCATTGATTTCAAAGGGGGAGATATTTGAGTAAGGGAGAGATATTTGGTATTTGAGTAAAAAGGAGAGATTTGAAAAGAGCATTGAGCCAGGGGGAGCAATGTCCCAGGGGGAGCATAATCAAGAAAAGGTTAAATGTTTTTGTAAAAAGAATTTGGGTTGCCATCAATGACAAAGGGGTAGATTGTTGGACATTTTGATTCAAGTTGTCATTTATGTCAAGGTATGAAGTCATAATTGATGTCAAGGAATATGTAAAGGAACAATGCAAATGTTAATGGCCAAAGAGCTTCATAATTATTTTAATATTATGTGGAAGCATATGAAGGTGGTTTTTATTAAAACCATGGATGAGCAAAATAAAAAGTTTTTCATAAAAACCCAAGGAAGCTTTTTGATGGATAATTAAAATAAAAGGTTTTTTCATAAAAACCCAAGGAACCATTTTGAAAAACTAAAGGAGGTTTTAAAATTTATTTTATAAAATATTTAAATTCAATTTGAATTTAAATTTTATAAATAAATATTATTTATGCAAAGAGGTAAAATCAAAGAGGGATTTAATAAGCCAAAAAGGATTTAAAAATTAATTTATAAAATTTAAATTCTAAAGAATTTAAATAATTTATAAATTAATTATTCAAATTTCGAAGGCACCGATGTTCAAAATTATTGGAGATAATATGTATAAAAACTATATGCCTAAATGGCATAGAACTTACCCTTCGTTTGAAAGAAATAAAAGTGGCATGTGTTGTGGTGAATACTCGTGCAGAGAAGAAGACAAATATTTGTCTTAAGGCACCAGTGAAAGTGTTAAATACCAGTGAGGACTAAAACCTCATATCCACCAAGCCATGTGGCCTAGTGGCAAGCGATCGTGAGTTAAGTCATGCGGGTGCAGAGTGGTTCGTGTTCGATTCTCGGCAAGAGAGTTTTTGGCATGTCGTGCTTAGGCATCAGGGGACTGACACATTGTCTTTTGGTTTCAGTGCATTGGGAGAATAACATAAAGCACGTTGTGCTCTTTGTTCCCCAAACAAGCACCTAGCTCATGCAGTAGTTGGAGCCGCAACTAGGGCATTGGGAGAAGCTACATCGAGGGTTCAATTCTCACCTAGGAGGAGGTAATAAAATTTGCATTATTTTTTTTAATTGCCTAATGTGTAAACATAAGGTTTAGGGAGTTATAAGGGGTATGAAAGGTGCTTATTTTAATTGTTAGTTTTTCATTAAATGGAGGAATAATGTGTTGAACTTTATTTTTAAATAAATTTATTGTGATGGTTTTTTATTTATCAAAAAATGAATTGAAGAGTGATTAAATTTAAGAGGACTTCTTGCCATTGAGTTAGTTTGAAAAGGAGATTATATTGACAATATTTTTGATATTGAATATTTTTTTAATTGGGACATCAAAAGATTTATTTGGTCAATCTTTTTTTTGTATATGTTGATGGATTATTTCTTTAAGATGGAGTCATAAGGTGTATGTGAGTTTTGCTATTTTGCATTGTATCTTTGAGAGAGTTTAGTATCTTCTAACTCCTTGAGCTTGGCAAAGAAGTATTTGTGGTTGTGGCAGATATTTGAGGTTCCTTCATCATAAATAAAAAGGTATGAGCACATTCTTCCATAATTGAGTTGATTGGTTGGTTTTCTAGAAAATAATTTTGGAGTGAAAATGACTTGATTAGGTCTTCCTTATTGAGTGTGTTGAGTTAATGCTTCAAGGTTTTATAGAATAAAAAGTTGTTATTAAAAATTTCTTTTATAAGTATTGTTGTTGAAGCCATTTATTGTGTGAATAACTTGAACTATGATTTGAAAAGAACATGAGTATCATTGGTATGTGAATATTGTCTTATAAGCATTGTTGTTGAAGTGAGTTGTTGAGTGAAGAACTTGAACTAGGGTTTGGAAAGAACATGAGTATCATTTTTATGTGATATTGGTTGATAAGCATTGTTGGAAACATTTTGAGTTAGTATTCATATGCTTGGACTAGGGTTTGTGAGCAAGGATTATTTCACTGAGTGATTAGTTGAGTAGAGTTGGTTGAGCCTAGTCAAGTGGGTGTGTGAAGTGATTGTTCAAGTTCCATAAAATAAACAATTCTATATTCTAAATTGAATTGAGAAAGTGATTGAGTTGAAGCATATAGAGTCTCTAACAATTCAATGTATGTTTCTAAAAGAGTGATTGAAAGTGATTGAGCATTGTGATGATTATAAAGCATATTGAGTCTCTAAAAGTTCTCTTTATGTTTCTATGAGATTGGACAAGTTCTAGTGTGGACTTCTTGAGCATATTTGACGTAAGTCTTTGAGAATACTTGTGGATAGATTTGATTAAGCTTTTGTGGAAGCTTAAAATACATATTGAGAGTAGATTTGGATAAGTTCTTGTGGGAACTTATTGAGCATATTGGACAACTTCTAGAGAGGACTTGTGGACAGATTAGTGTGATCCTTTGTGGAATATTACAAGGCAAATTTGAGATAAGTCTCTGAGAAGACTTGAGACTAGATTTGATTGATTTATTTATTCAAACCTTGAGTTAATGTTTGAGGCAAAACTAGCAGAGTTGAATTGAGATTGAGTTAAGTTTTTAGTTAAGGCTTGAGGACAAAGATTGAGGATAGATTTGTGATAGACTGAAGGACTATGTTTAGTAAAAATTCAAGGATAGTGTTTGGTGCAGATCAGAGGATAGGTTTGTGCCAGACCAGAGATAGATATTGAGGACATATTTGTGCTAGATTGATAGACTATGTTTAGTACAGATTTTAGATAGATCTTTGGAGGTGATAGAGTTGAGGATAGATATATCCCGCCAGGGCAGGGAATACAGGTGTCTTTTGTGGATAGAGTTCCATTTTCTAAGGGTAGTGGAGGTAGGGGTCTTCTATAGGATCACCATCCAGAGCAGAGATTAAGAGATTGGTGTCTCCTATGGATAGATATCCATGAACTTGATAGGGAAATTGGTCTCTCATGTGGATAGAGATCCATGAACTCGATTTAGGGGATTGGTATCTCCTTTGGACAGATATTGATTGAGAAAATTTTAGTGAAATATTTTCTTCGTGTAGTAGCCCACATTGGGTGAACCATGTAAATTGTGGTGTCTCTATTGTGTGTGGTTATTTATGCATTGCTTTGATTACTGCTATTGATATTGCTATCTTTACATTGCATAATATTGATTAGGAAAGAAAGGTAAAAAGTGGTCTTATACTGTTCACCCCCCCTCTCAGGATAAGCTTGTGTTCTTCGGAATGGTGTGTCCAATGGAGGCCTAAGCACGATTGATGCTAAGTAGAGTAAGGTCATACAATGGAAGGTTTTTGAGAAAACCTACTTCTATCCAATATGTTGGTAGGGGATTGTGACTTTGGCTATATGTATGTGACATTGGTTCTTTTGTGTCATGGAAATAGATTCTTTTGAATCTCTAATCCAAACAATTGTAGTAGGTTTCTTTATTTTTGTATTCAATTAGTTTCACTTGTTTGACTTATTTATCCTTATCACATGACTTGGATCCTATATCCATAGGACTGTATCCCACTAATGTCTAATTCTAACCAATTCCTTATGTATCTACAATAAAGAAAACCACTTGAAAAATAAGTTAGATTGATAAAATTTTCAAAATTAGGAAAATTAAGCAAATCACTAGATGAATTAACGAACCATTGGAAATCCAACAAGTAGTTGGACCAAAGACTTAGCATGCAACATATCTTGTTGGTGATGGATGATGTCATTGATTCATCAACTAAAGTTGATGAATTACTTGCTTGGCTAGCAAATTGATGGATAAATGACTTAGAAAATCAATGAATCTCATTAAGAAGTAATGATGTAATGAAGTTGTCGATCAAGTTGATGAATCAGAAATTAGGTCAATGAATCAATAGATCAAGGACTAAGCAATTCTTAGAAATAAAAGGATCAATAAAATTCACATAGAGATATAGTGACTCATCAATCCATAGATGAATTGTTGGGAAACAAACTTGAAGAAATTCTAAGTCCTTTTTTCTTGAGAAATGGGCATGTAGATCAACAAATTTCTAGAGTAGGGGTATGATTCCTTGATTATTTAACTTTGGATGGTTTTCTAGGTTTGATTATTAATAGAGTTTCCATTTGCATTCGAATCAGGGGGATTTGTAATCACCCAATTTTTGGGAGAAGAGTGAAAAATTATCATATTCTAGTGAATCATGCATGGATCTAATGGATTTTTTCTAGGTTTTATCTAATCGGATGATTTTAGGTTCTACCATTCTATTTTCTACCTAATAATTACAAAATTGGCAGAGGCTTGGGTCTTTGAGGCCTATAAAATTTTGACTTCTACCCCTCCTTATTGAGATTTTCTATCTCCCTTGCTTGATACCTTCTATTTGGCTATCAATTTAGAAAATATTGCATCAAAGGTAGTACCTTTTAATAAAGTTATGAGAATCATTTATTTTTTGAATTTATCCAAGGATATAGAACAAGAAAGGTGAGGCATGCTCCTTAATCGTATGCATATTATTTTAAAAAAAATGTTAGTTTTATTCTTTTCTAAAAGTAATATAAGACTCTGAATTAACCCTATTTTAAAATGTAAGTTTAATTGTGGCTTTATGTGAAGATTTAAATATTTTTAGTTTTATCACATTTATTTCTATAGACAAGGACTTCATACTATTTTTTAAAGCTTTGTATTTTTGGGGAACATTTATACCATTAGGTTTACTAGTATTAAAAATAATAATATATTTAAATTAGTTTCAATTACTTATTAATCACTTTCTCATTTCATAAATATAAGATACAATGACATCACCATTTTTTATATTATAATATGCTATGTGACAATTGGGCAACACAATGGTTGCCACTCTCCCCATGATTTTAACTTGGGTCTCTTCGATAAGAGTGCAATGCCATACCTAATCCATACCAACTCAAATGTGACATGTCTTGATTTTTTGTGTCCTTTGTCTTATACTTCATGTTATTGATATTTGGTAGGCCCTTTAGTAGCATTGCTAGTTTTAATCACAATTATCTTGTATTTATCTTGATGGCCTTTACTTATGTTGTCTTTTTAAAAATAAAAACTTGGAGTTCTTCAAAGCTTCTCAAGGGATAATACAAGGTTGCCCCTTGTCACTACTATTGTTTCTTCTAGTAGTTGAGGGATCAAGTAGGTGCATTTTAGAAGCCAAGAGGGTAGGAGCAATAAAGGGAATTAGAATAAGTAGAACAATGGAAGTTACCCATCTACTTTTTGTAGATGAATAGTAAGAGCTACAAAGAAGTTAAAATAATCTTTAGATATTTTCTACCTGGCAATAAGTATGCATATTAATGCATAGAATTCAACCATATATTTTAACTATGTGGATCAAGATCAGGTCATATTAATAGGTCAACTTTTCCCCTTTAATAGATTTGATCTTCAAGAGGGGTTTAAATATCTAGGGTTCTTTTTAAAACCCAATGACTACACTAAACAAGATTGGAGTTGGTTGATAAATAAGGTGGAAGGAAGAATTAATATATGGTGCAACAAATAGCTCTCTTTGGGGGTGGAGATTGACTTTGGTCAAGTCTATGCTAGAGGCGATACTAGTATATTGACAATCTTTGGCTCATATACCAAGAGGAGTTTTGGATAAAATTAGATAGTTAAGCTACATGTTTTTTTGGACAAGGAAAATATAAAGGGAAGGTATTCCCTTGGTTAAATGGAAATCCTTATCCAAGCCCAAGGAAAATGGAGGATGGAGACTTAAGAACATATTTTAGTTTAGCAAGGCTCTAGCAACCAAGTGTGTTTGGAAGATAATATCAAAGGTAGGCTTATGGAATAAGATCATACATGAAAAGTATTTAGAGCCACTCACAATCAAGAAATGGATAAGGGCCCTAGTGAAGCAAACCCATAATGTTTCAATATGTTGGAAGGCAATTATTTAGACCTTTTATATTGTAGGTGATTAACTTGCCTAGAAAATAGGGGATGGTTCAAGGATGGGGACTTAAGAACATCTTCCTATTTAGCAAGGCTCTACCATCCAAGTGTGTCTGGAAGATAATATCAAAGGTAGGCTTATGGAATAAGATCATACATAAAAATTATTTAGAGCCACTCACAGTCAAGGAGTGGATAAGGGCCCTAGTGAAGCAAACCCATAATGTTTCAATATGTTGAAGGTAATGATTTAGGCCTTTTATATTGTAGGTGATTGGCTTACCTAGAAAATAGGGGATGGTTCAAGGATGGAGACTTAAGAACATCTTCCTATTTAGCAAGGCTCTAGCATCTAAGTGTGTTTGGAAGATAATATCAAAGGTAGGCTTATGGAATAAGATCATACATGAAAAGTATTTAGAGCCACTCACATTCAAGGAGTGAATAAGGGCCCTAGTGAAGCAAACCCATAATATTTCAATATGTTTGAAGGCAATGATTAAGGCCTTTTATATTGTAGGTGATTGGCTTACCTAGAAAATAGGAGATGGTTCAAGGATGAGACTTAAGAACATCTTCCTATTTAGCAAGGCTCTAGCATCCAAGTGTGTTTCTAAGATAATATCAAAGGTAGACTTATGGAATAAGATCATACATGAAAAGTATTTAGAGCCACTCATAATCAAGGAGTGGATAAGGGCCCTAGTGAAGCAAACCCATAATGTTTCAATATGTGGAAGGCAATGATTTAGGCCTTTTATATTGTAGGTGATTGGCTTACCTAGAAAATAGGGGATGGTTCAAGGATAAGACTAGGATTAGACCCTTGGATTGGTTGTGGTGGTATGCATAGACTACAAAATAATATAATTCATATCCTAAGAGCTCATGGGATTAGAACTCTTACCTAAGAAACTGATCTAGAATCATCTACAAATTGGAGATAGGGATGGAATGAAACAATAATGTTAGGGCTTCAGGGCCAGGAAGCACACTAGTGGGAAGAATATATAGGGAGGCTTAAAGATGGACATATCAAGTTGTGATAGGAAGATCAATTGGTCTGGACAAAGAATGGAGCTACAAGAGAGTACACTCCAAAGTTAGAGTATAAGACTCTGTTGGAAGATAGAAATGACAATTCAACATGGTGGTGGAAGTCACTTTGGAAGCAAAAAACCCCATTGAATACAAGACTATTCCTATGGCTTGCCATAAAAAATAAAGTTGACATGGGAGGTACTACAGAAGAGGAGTTGGAATGGTCTAGGAAGGTGCCATTTATGTAAGTTAGACAATGAAACAATTAATTATTTACTGGTAGATTGCTCCTTTACCAAACAAGTTTGGAGGGAGGTTATAGCATAGTTAAAGCTTCCTATAGGAATGGAGAGAAGACTCCTTAAGAGAGTGCTTGAAATATTGGTTTGAAAATAGTTTATACAAATGTTTTATAGCTCTCTCATTGTTTGAGTCATGGGGAGTATGGTTATCTAGGAATGTAGGAATATTTTAGGACTTGGAGAAGCCTACTTGGTAGGTCTCCTCCTAAATCATTGAAATTTTCAGTAACTATAAGGTTTTAGTTGCAACAAGGGTAAACAGACAAATCATCCCTCCAAAAATCAATACATCAGGGGCTTGGGGATTTTTTTATGGGGCTAAACAGGGGGTCCCTAGAGTTTGTGGGGTAGAAGGATTACTATATATTTCTAACTCTCATTATTTTCTAATTCAAGGTTGGACCGGGAGAATGTTCCAATAATTATGCTAAAATTATGGCACTCAACTTGTTGGTTCAGTTGGAAAAATCAAAAGGAATAAAAAATCCAAATTTGCAGACTCATGGGTGGTAATAAAATGGATACTTGGTGTTTTCAAGATGGAAAACATGGTTCTACAACCCATCTTCTCTCAAATAAAAGAAGTTGTGGATCAAAGTGAAGCTTTTACTTTTTGGCATATTTATAGAGAATTGAATAGGGAAGCAAATGAACTCTCAAAGGATGGGCTTCAAATTGAACTAGATACGTGCTTAGTACAAGAATTCAGTGAGGGTAATGCACTGTAGTTGGTCTGTATCTCTATCTAGGGGGATTAATCCACTCTAGTTAAAGCAAGGATAGTTAAAACAACTTTTAAAAAACTCAAAAGTTAATGATTTAAAGGATATTGGTTGACAATTTGGGAAGGTGTCTAAGGATAGAACTTAGCTTGATAGAGATAGCTAGCTATGATGTATAAGCAACTTGATTTTTAGGTCATTATTGAAGCTTTGAAGAAATGCCAGAGAGGCATATGAAGAATGTAATTTCATATTTGCTTAATATAAAATTATGAATTTTTTCAAGGAAAAAAAGAAAAAAACTTGGAGTTTCGTTAAAAAATAACATTAACATAGTAGTATATTCATTGCAATAGATTTTATGGAACAAACTCTTTATTTTAAAAGGAGGAAAAAGCAGCTCAAAAAATATGACAAGATCTGCCAAAGGAGACTGGATACAAAACTAAAGGAAATGATGTTTTTCATAAAATATTGTAAAATTAATTAAACTCTTAAAATAAAGTATTTAAAGTTTATTCCTTTACCATTTATATTCTGCAATTTATAAAGTCATAAATCATAAACAATAATCTACATTTACCCTCAAGAATTTATCTACATAATCATTAATTTGTTAACTCATTTATAATGAAAGCATCATTGTTTAATTAGAATGACTAATATTTGATTTCATTTAATGACTCAAAATATATCATTAAACATAACAAAAATCATATTTATATGTTAACATGAGAATATTATCATTTGAATACGAAGTCCAATAATCATAATGTAAAATAAAGTGTTTTTATGGAAAAGGTAACAAAATGAGGATGTGATAAATAAGATTATAATTCTAAATGCATTTGAATAAGAAATCTCAATCATAGTGTAAAATGAAGTGTCTAGATTGAAAAGGAGACAAAATGTGGATGTCATAGATGAGGTTAGAGGAAAATAACAAATCATTGTAAATCCATCATGAGAAGGGAGGGAGACTCTATATATCTAGATATATAAGTAGCTCAAGTGAATATCAAAGACCCCAAAAAAAGTTATATCAAAGGAAGTCTTTGCTGAGTTAGGTAACCCCATAGATCTTTGAACCCTGCCTAATCTTCTACTCTCATTTATAAAAGTTAAGATTGAAAGCTAGTCGATAATAATAGGGAGGGCTTGTTTCAGACTCCTTCGGGCCTTAGAGAGTGATAAGGTCACAAAAATAATTGATAACATGAAAAGTACTTAGGGAGGCCCAAATTGTGCCATTGCAATTCCAACAAGCAATTAAGATTGGTGAATCCATCACCCATTGAGATCCAAGAACGTATTCATTCAATTAGCCAAGAACTGTTATGAAACTTTATTCTCACAAACAAAAATCATTCACCATTGTGCAGAAATATCAAATCATTCATCCACAAAAAATTATCCACAGTAACAATCCACAAAATAAGATAAAGATAGATAATACCCTTAGGGTAAGGCAACACCAAATACTCCTTAAGGAAGGAATAAATCCATAAGATCTCCCAATATGAGAGTGCCACTTAGAGAGGGCAAAGTCTTATAAGCCACTTTGTGGAAAAATATGATTACAAGTAATACTTCATATGAATGATGATGATTACAATGACAATATCCCTTCTTTATATACCCATATTATAAACCCTCATCCCACTCATTATTATAATATAATATAATATAATAATATAATCAACCATAGGTTATGTGTGGCCTATGCCAACTATCCATAATACTCATATACAATATAATATCATATCTCCATATATCTATTCTTAGGTACCATAGCATTCCACCCTCCTTACAAATATTTTATCCTCGAAACATGAGAAGAAACTAAATAATATGATCTTCTATGCAATGCTGACAACTAGTACCAATCTTAATCATCCATCCATCTAAGTGAAATCTTGATTGGTGATGGTCTTTAATGATGCCAAGTTATCATTGTGCCACTTGAATATCCATAATTGCTCTTGTTGACTCCATGCTTCTACTACTCTACTCTGATATTTCAAAGAATTAGTCCTATTGTTCCCTGATGTTGTTGCACCCCTTTGAAATCTAGAATCACTATGCTTTTTCTACTAAACAGTGCCATACTTGATGCCTTTCTGACTTCATGTAGATCCATAATAATATTGATGCTCTATGTGATGCCTTTAAGATTGTTGTCGCTCAAGGTGGTGTGGGTGGTGATATGTTGTAACCTTAACCTAACATTATGTTTCCTTTGATTCTTCAACATTTTGTTTCTTTATTTTAAATTATTCCTCTTGTTCTTCTCTCTTGTGCCCTTCTTTTGGTGTGTCCTCATGCACTTATTCCATAGAGTTTGGTGTTGCTACTATTGTAGATTCAACTTTTGATTCTTTTGTTGGTTCCTTAACTTGTTCCTTTACCATAATTGCTTCTTGCTTCTCCTTAGATCCTTGCTCCTTAAGCTGAGAAATATCTTGTCGTGTTATCTTCTTTTTTTTGTACCATAACATAAACTTCTTTTGCACATTAATGTTAACAATACCCAAAGAATCCAACCAAGGATAACCAAATAACAATATCCACATCATCCATATTTGTAACATGAAAATCTAAATGCAAAATACATTTATCCATGGTGATCTTCAAATCTTCAAAAATCTAAACATTCTCACCCTCAAGTTGTATGTCATTAATTTTTGTTGCTTGAACCTACAACCTCTTAGCCAAAGCACTATTAATTAAATTATATCTACTACTAGGGTTAATGGAAATAATAGCCTTTTCCTTTTGAATGCATCCATGAACCTACAAAATAAAATTTTTAGATGAATTTAGTTCCTTCTATTGATTTTGTAAATCCAAAGATGTGGAGTCTTCATTCTTCTCACTATCTTCCTTAGCCTTTTCCTCTTTCTCCTTGAATAATTTTTTTTTTCAGTTTTCATTTTGTTTCTTGAAAAATTCCCACTCTCTTTTTATTTCATTTCTCTCATTTTGAATCCCTTGTAGTATGTTTTCAAGGTCTTTGATAACAACCATCAAGCTATCTTTTTATCCTTTCCCTCAAGCTCTCTCATATAAATAACTGAAATTGAATAGGTTCCCATCTACTCAAGAATGGGTGCTCCATTTTGTCCCAAGTGTAATTATAGTTATTTTCCTTAACAAAACTTATCCACCAAAAATAAGCTTCCTCTTTTAAAAATTTTCTAAGGTGGAATTATCAACAATAATTATCAAACTATAGAGATCTAAACTTCATCCACCATTCTCAAACATCAATATCATCCTCTCCAAAAACAATTTGTAACTCTATGAGTTTACATCCACAAAAATGGTAATGCAAACTAGGGTTTTACAAAAATATATATCTCCCATAGATTTTAAAGCTAGAATTCCACATAAACAACTAAAAAATAACAAATGATTTGCTTACCCCAACTAATAGATATCTCAAATTTCATTTTCTAGAAAAAACGCAATTTGAAAATTTGTCACTACCCTTGTTTCAAAAAATTGACTTCAAAAGGTCGTATCTCCCTTAATACTACTTAGATTCCTTCATATGACCACTCATTTTAAAGCTCTTCAAATTTCAAACAAAATAGTGCAAGAATCATCTGAATCAATTTTTTTAACAAAGATATGGCTCCTAAAAAATGAGACGTTTTCTAAAAAAAATGCCCTAACACTATCCTTGTTCTAGATGGTTGATTTCATAGGGTCATATCTCCCTCAATACAACTTGAATTCCTGATATGACCACTCATTTTTATGATATTCGGATCAGGAGGCAATATGGTAAGTTGAATAATAATGCTTTATTATTATTATGCAGAGCCAATACAATCATTAATCAAACATAGGATATAACCACTAATATATATGAAGAGGGAAGGGAGGAAGTCGACGGAGAGAAAAAGAAGGGAGGTTGGAGGAGAAGAGGGAAGGAAGGTGGAGTGATAAGGTAGAAGAGGGAATATAGGAGGGAATGGAGGGATAAGGGGAAGAAGAGATATTAACTTAAAAAAAAATCATGCCGACATTAAGAATTTGTCGACAACTAAACCTAGCCTAGCCACTAAATAACCACTTAATAAATTAAGTGTTCACACTTGCTACATTCTCCCCCTTAAAGTTGAGAGGACTGACGAGACAGTCTCTCAGCTTTACAAATTGAGCTTTGGCCAACGCCTTGGTGAAGATGTCCGCAACATTCTCCAAAGTGTGGCAATAGTGAAGCTCAACAATTTCAGTTTCCACCATATCTCTGATGAAGTGGTACTTCATATCAAAATGCTTTGACCTACTATGGTGGACAGGATTGTATGCCAACCGAATGGCACTAATGTTGTCACAGAATATCCTTGTTGGACCACTTTGTTGCTCTCCAATCTCTTCTAATACCTTTCATAGCCATAGAGCTTGAGTACTAGCATGAGTGACCGCTATATACTCAGCTTTCGTTGAAGATAGTGCTACTACTGTCTGCTTCTTGGAACTCCAAGTTATTAGTCCCGATCCCAGACTAAAACAGTTCCCCGAGGTTGATTTTCTGTCATCAATGTTGCTACCCCAATCACTATCATCGAAGCCTACAAGCTTGATAGTGTTACATTTATGGTAATGGATTCCAAAATCCCATGTACCCTTTACATATCCGAGAATTCTCTTAGCTGCTTGCAAATGCAACTCATAAGGGTTAGACATAAATCGAGAGACAAGAGAAACAACATACTGAATATCAGGTCTGGTGTTGGCGAGAAACATCAAACTCCCAACCATGCTTCTGAAAGTGGTCACGTCAACTTTTGATGCTCCATCATCTTTGCTTAATTGGATCCCATGTCCAATTGGAGTTGCAACTGGTTTGCAATGCTCCATAGCAAACTTCTTAAGCATGTCCCGAGCATACTTATGTTGACAGATGAAGATCCCTGTATCTGATTGATGAACCTCCATTCCAAGGAAGTAGTGCATTAAGCCAAGATCCTTCATCTCAAACTGCTTCATCATGGAGTGTTTGAACTCCATATTCATTTTTTCATTACTACCCATGAATATGAGATCATCCACATACAAGCAAACTATGAGGATGTCATTTCCTTGTTGTAGGTAGTAAAGGGTGGGTTCATTTCTACTTCTGGTGAACCCAAATTCTTTGAAGTACCCATCAATGCGTGAGTACCAAGCTCGTGGTGCCCGCTTGAGGCCATAAAGTGCCTTCTTCAGTTTGTAAACAAGATGTTCCTTGTCTTTCTCTTCAAATCCTTGTGGTTGCTCAACATACACTTCTTTCGTCAAGTAACCATTTAGAAATGCACTTTTCACATCCATGTGTTGGACTTTCCATCCCTTATGTGCAGCTAAGGCAAGAACTGTTCTAATAGTCTCCTCGTCTGGCTACAGGAGCAAAAGTCTCTTCATAATCAACTCCATATTTCTGAGTGAATCCCTTTGCAACTAGTCTCGCCTTGTGCCTTTCAATGCTACCATCAGCATTAAACTTGGTCTTGTAGACCCACTTACATCCAACACATTTCTTGCCTTTAGGAAGCTTTACCAGCTCCCAAGTGTCATTGTTTTTTATAGAGGTTATCTCCTCTTTCATGGCATCTTGCCAAATTTTCTGAGTACATGCCTTCTCATAACTAGAAGGTTCAAGTTGTGCACTAGTTAACAAAGCATAGTTAACTTGATCTCCCCTAGGTTCCCGCTGGGAGACATCATCACCATACCAGTGCATACTTTCTAATCTGTGTAAAACAGAATCCATTTCACTAGCTTGACTCCTAGTGTATCTTCTTGAAAATTTTTATCCAACATCCGATATGATGGATGATACTCGTAGAGTTCTCTTACCTCCGGATGGAGAATCAATGTCCATTGGTGAGGAACTTACGGATCGCTGTGGAGAAGGACTTGGTGAAGAAGTGGAATCGTAAGATGAACTTGGATCGGGAGGAGACCGCTTTCCTTTCTCGTGGTGTCTGTTGTTGCACCCGCTTAGAAACTACATCAGTGGACTCAACATCACTGAATATTTGGGGCTTACCCCATTCTCCCCCTTCATCAAAAATCACATCCCTGGAAATCACAAACTTTCTAGTCCAGGGATTATAGAGTCTGTAAGCTTTTGTATTCTCACAGTATCCTACAAAGATACATGCCTGACTCTTTGGATCGAGCTTCTTCCTAAGCTCATCAGGAATGTGAGAATAGGCCAACGAGCCAAACACTCGAAATGCTTAACATTTGGCTTTTTACCATACCAAGCTTGGTAAGGTGTCTCGCCTCTTCCAAACTTGAAGTAGGACTTCTGTTCAAGATATATACGCTGGTCCCGGCTGCATCTTCCCAATATGAATTAGTCAAATGCTTCGTCCGAAGCATAGACCTTGCCATCTCCACAATGGTGCGATTCTTCCTCTCTCGCGACACCATTCTGCTATGGAGTGTAGGCAGCAGTGAACTGCCTCTTAATGCCATGTTGCTTATAGAAATTCACAAACTCATTAGAGGAGTATTCTCCTCCCCTATCTGATCGAAGACATTTTACAAAATATCTACTCTCACTTTCAACTCTTGTTTTGAAATCGATAAAGCATTCATATGCTTCATCCTTATGTTTCAAAAAATATATCCAAGACATTCTAGTATAATCATCAATAAAGAGTAGAAAGTAAGAGTTGTTACCCATACTCGTGTCTGCATCGGACCACGGATGTCGGTATGCACTAGCTGGAGTGGATAGCTGGCCCGCCATGCTTGTCCATGAGGAAACTTTGATCTGGCATGCTTCCCAAGAGCACACCCTTCACAGACTTCTTTACTATCCTGAACTTTAGGAAGTCAAGTGACCATGGCTTGGGAAGTTAGCATTTTCAAACTAGCGAGAATTCAAATGGCCATATCTCAAGTGCCATAGAACACTTGGATTGGAAATAGCAACACTTGCTAACTTATCTCCCCCGGGCTGGCCAAACTTTAAAGGAAACAATCTATTCTTTGTCATTGGCACTTGAGTAATGATTCTATTATTGTTATTTTTATCAAAAATAGTGCATTTACCCTCATCAAAAAGCAACTTGTAGTTCTTTTCTAACATTTGACCAACACTTAAAATATTATGTTGGAGATGGGGTGTATAATAGATATCACTTACTTGTTTGACTCCTTCTTTAGTTGGAACTGCCATAGCTCCAATGCCTTCAACTGCCAATGATTTATCATCTCCCAATTTGATGCTAGGATTTGTAGGAGGAGTTTAGAGTAGCAAAGAGCTCTTCTTTGCCACTCATATGGTTTGAACACCCAGTGTCCAAGATCCATGTATCATTCATGTTCTGATCCGCTCGACCATATGAGAGAAAGAGATTTGTGGCCTCTTCCTCTTCTCCAAAGTTTCCAAACCGATCGCTCTGTCGCTGCTAGCTCCTTGTGAAGTCTTAGTCCAACAGTCACGAGCATAATGGCCAAGTTTGCCACAATTGTAGCAAGATTGTTTTGACTTATCTCCTCCTTTGCCTCTTCCTGATTGTTTCCCTCTATTTTGTTGTCCTCCTCTATTCGGTTGTTCACTATTGTTTGAAAATCCTCCTCTCGTTCTGATTTCCTCCTCTCGTTAGGAGTTCCACCTCTCTGATTATTTCTGCCTCTTCCTCTATACCTTCCTCTGCCACGACCTCTACCTCTGCCTTCTTGAGAAGCAAAGGCTTTATCATCTCCTCCATAACTTGTGGAAGGAGTTGGTTGTAATCTCTCCTCATGTGAGAGAAGTGAGCCAATGAGGGTTTCAAAAGACAGAGAAGTTAGGTCTTTAGATTCCTCTATAATTATTGCAACTCGAATTCCACTTAGGAAGAAGTGTCCTCAACACTTTCTTCACTATAACTTCAAGCTTTACATCATCTCCTAAAGTGACCATCTTATCTACTACGGCTTTCACTCGCACGCAGTAATCACCAACCTTTTCATTTTCTTGCATTTTAAGAGTTTCAAACTCTCTTTTCAAGGTTTGGAGTTTAACTTGTTTGACTTGGTCACTACCCCTATAACTTTCTTTTAAAGCATTCCAAGCAGATTCAGCTGTTGTAAAAGAAGCTATTCTAGGGAAAATACTTCTATCAAGGGCGGCTTGAATGTGATAAAGGGCGGAAGAATTATTCTTCTGAGCTTCCTTTTTAGCCCTTTTATCAACAACACTCAAAACCGCCCACTCAGCAGCCTGAAGGTTCAGTATATCCCTCTTCAATCACATCCCAAAGACCTTTGCCAATCAACAGAGTTTTCATTTTAATTGACCAATACTCGTAATCACCACCATTGAACTCGGGGATTGGTAAACTAGTATTGGAAGCCATTTTAGAAAGCAAATTTTATTTCAACTTCAAACAAGTTGTACAAAGAAGTACAAAATAGATCACCGATTTAAATCAAATCTAGCTTTCTTAAAATGCTCACTAATTTGGCGTTCTTCTTCTTGAGGATTTCCCAAGACTGGAAAGGTGAAATTGTCTGCTTCGTCGTCACTGATTATAATGACTTCTTTTGTTGTTGTTGTTGGCTCAAGACGCCTTTTGAGAACAACTCGTTCTTCAATTGCAGGTTTCACCTCCACTAGTTCTTTTTCCTCTACTTTTGCTTCTCTTCTTCTGGTTCTAAATCAGGAGAGCGAGGTGTATAGCTCTCACTCGTTTCAACTTCAAGCACCTGCAGGAGTATAACTGTCACTTGATTGTCCTTCAGGTACTGTTTCAACCGTCTCGGATTCAACTACTCTTTGCCCGAAGATATTATCTTCAGAATCCGCCTCGTATCCAGAATCTGGTTTTCTCTGATGTGCTATCACTTGGTTTTCCAACTGACAAAACACTGTATGAAGTCCACTCTGCTGGACTTTCCTGTCAAAGGAATCAGGAGTCTCTCTTCTCAACAGAGAGAGCAATGCATAATAGCATCCAGATGACCGAATCATCTACCCAGTATCACACCGTATGAATTGGGTTACAATTATGATGCCAAACAAACTTCTACCTCAAAAAAAAACTTTTCACCCTTTAAATTTTTAAAAAAGTTTTCCAAAATTTGTTTTAATAAAGCCCTTTTAAAAACATTTTAACAATTTCCTATATATATATTTTAAATTATTCCTTTTTTTAAATAAAAGTTTTATTTAAAAAAACATAATAAAAAAATATATAAATGAAAATTATTAAATAATTTTTAAAATCTTTAATTAAAACTAAATAATAAAAAAACTTTAATAAAAAACCTTTTTTTATCTTTGGCGAAATCCTCGACGGGATTCGACCTGCTGACCTCTGCTTTCTCCCCGCAAGGTCTAGCCGCTGCACCACGCGGCTCCGGTGGAAGAACAAGGGCAACAAGGATTAATAAATCCTTGATCGGCGACATAAACCAAATTTTTTTTTTTTTTTTGTATTTTTTTAACCCGGCGGGATTCGACCCCGGGACCTCTGTGCCGCAACCAAACAACTAAACCACCTGCGCTACCTACTTCGGCTAGAGGAGGAAGGAACCGCCTGTTCCTTATACTGACTACGGGCGGAGTTTTTTTTTTTTTTAAATATGCAAAGATTTATCCCACATTCAGTGGGAAGAAGGCAACATAGCCTTCAAATATGCGCGTGAGCGCATGTAACGTTGATTGCCTTCGGGAAATCACTCCTCAACTCTGTGCTTGCTCTGCTTCTGCCATGTGTGCGTACTCTGACGAAACTGCTTCCGCCACGTGGACAAACCAAAATTTTGCCACGTCATCGCACACCCGATGCGCCACGTCAGCTCGCCACCTCTGCTCGCCACGTTAGCGTCCACCTCCGATCACCACGTCAGCGTCCACCTCAGATTGCCACATCAGCGACTACTCCGCCACGTGTCACCTCAAAAATCGTGCAGTCAATCACCTCAAAATCTATGCCCAGTCAGTCTGCCCTGCCACCTCCTCGATCACGGTGCGCCCTCTGGATACGTGCCCAACACGCTCGCCAGCTAGTCACCGTGCGACCTCGGGATTCGTGCCCAACACGCTCGCCCGACCAAGCTCTGATACCAAATATGATATTCGGATCAGGAGGCAATATGGTAAGTTGAATAATAATGCTTTATTATTATTATGCAGAGCCAATACAATCATTAATCAAACATAGGATATAACCACTAATATATATGAAGAGGGAAGGGAGGAAGTCGACGAAGAGAAAAAGAAGGGAGGTTGGAGGAGAAGAGGGAAGGAAGGTGGAGTGATAAGGTAGAAGAGGGAATATAGGAGGGAATGGAGGGATAAGGGGAAGAAGAGATATTAACTTAAAAAAAAAAATCATGCCGACATTAAGAATTTGTCGATAACTAAACCTAGCCTAGCCACTAAATAACCACTTAATAAATTAAGTGTTCACACTTGCTATAATTTTAAAGCTATTTAAATTCCAAACTAAATGGTGCAAGAATCATCTGAATCAAGTCAATTTTACACAAAGATATGGCTCCCAAAAATGAAACATTTAAAAAAAATTGCCCTAATTTTGCAATCCATAAAAAACAATCCCCACTTTGCTAGAATTGTTGTTTTGATACCACTTGTTATAAAATTTTATTTTCACAAACATAAATCATTCACCATTATGCAAAAATATCAAATCATTCATCTACAAAAAATTATACACAATAACAATCCACAAAATGAGATAAATATAGATAATACCCTTAGGGTAGGACAACACCAATAATACCCATTAATGAAGGAATAACTCTAAAATATATCCCAAAATGAGAGCGCCACTTAGAGGGAAAATTATCATAAACCACCTTGTGGGTAAAGACGATGACAAGTAATGCTTCATATGAATGATGATGATTACAATGACAACATCCCTTCTTTATATACCCATCTTATAAACCCTCATCCCGTTCATTATTATAATATAATAATGTAATCAACCCTGGGTTATGTGTGGCTCATGTCAACTATCCATAATACCCATATACAATATAATATCATATTTCCATATACCTATTCCTAGGTATCATAGCAAAAACAACCAAGTTTCTCACACTATCCAAATAAAAAAAAATGTTTACTTTAAATTAAAAGTTCATCGTAGCACAATTGGTTTTTGGGACATGGCCTCAACACTAATAAACGAGAGATCTAGTGTTCGAACCACTCCCTGAGAAATACCTAGGGGCATTCTGTGATGGCTATGGATGCACCAACGAGTTCTAGAAACACCCAGAGGTGCTTGACTAATTCCCAAGGGTGCTCTACTGGCTCTACAATGCCTTTGGAAGATGAGGAGAATGTCACAAAACTAGATCTAGTTCTGTGTGATATTTATAGTGACAAAAAGAGGTGATGTGATGGCAACGGTGAGCAATGAAAGTGACGACAAAGTGGCTAGGGTAGAAGGGCTTGAGGATTTAGGGCCTCCAAGATTAATGGAGCTTAGGGTTTAAGCGAGAGCTTAAGATATTAAAGGATTAAGAGTTTGATTCATCAAAATGACTCCTCTTTTATAATATGCCCTTGAACATGTTAGGGTTTTGATGACACAAAATAAGCAGTCAAGATTAAAACATAAGGAAGGGTGGAGATTAAATTTGGGTAAATGGTATATATTGAGATGGATGGATGGCTGATATTAAAACATGGTGGATGGCTAGAATTAATTTATATAAAAATATATATTTTTATTAAATATATATAAATAAAATATATTAAATATTAATATTTAAATACATATTAAACAAATACACACATATATAAATAATAGATTTTTGTGATTGGAGGGCACGTATGGATGACAAGTGGCTATATTTTGGTGTCTACAAATACCCCCTTTTGCATCAAGTTGTGTGAAACACAATGCGATGCAAAAATACGAGACACATGGTTTGGCCTAAAGAAGAAGCAACTTTCTTTCCTTGGACTGCAAATACGGTTTTGAAGACAAAAGAATTTGTATGTGTATATTACCCCTTCAATTGGTAAATGAGTGAAGAATGGATCTCATAAGCCAATTGACACAATTGTGTGGTGGAAAATGTAGTTGAATGGTGTAAGTGCAAATGTATGATGTAAATGTTGATGATATAAATTATGTAAATGCGGATGATATGAATGATGTAATGTGATACCATTTTTGCCCTAATGGATAAAGGGGGTTATTGTAAAATGCAATTGGTTGATTCTATTTTTGCACCAATAAAGAAAGGGTTTTTACCAAATGTAAATTCCATGATCATGTAATATGTATCCCTTTGTGGGAAATAAAAATCAAATTTTTTTACCCCAAATTTAGGGTGATTCCATGCTATTGAATAAAGTGTCTTTTCGCGTCATTGAAATGTGAAGTGATGAAAATGTAGAAAAAAAAAGGAGTTAACTCGTGGAGGACCATCTAGTGAATGTAAGATAATTCCTAAAATTAGAACCAATCAAACTATGTAAGGCCTATCTCCATGATGATTTTCAATGTAAAATAAATTATGAGATATGATTTTTTCTATGTTTCAAGCCCCACAAACAAGGCCATCAATGATAGTTGTTTAGCAAATTAATCTGGACATAGTTGCTCTTCACAAAATGAGGGAGCAAATATAATTTAATTTCATACAATGATATAATGAATGATAATAAATGCAAAACATCCTTATGGTGATTTATCCATCTTACCAAATTCCATTGACAACCAATCGCTACAATTGCCAAGGAGATAGGACAGACCACTAGATACGAGGTTCACTTGAAATTGTATGTGAACTTGGAAAATGTTCAAATGTAATGATTGATGGATGAAAATTATTTTGAAATGATGATTTTATGATGAGAAATTCATTGAGTATTGGATTTCATGATTTTGTGAAATTTTGCATTGGTTTGGAGCATTTTTAGAGCAATTTTGGACAATTTTATGACTTTTGGTTGCAAACAAAATTTAACCACCCAAATAAATCCATGTTATTGCAAAGATGAATGAAATTATGGATTGGATTATTGGAAGGATAAATATGATTATTTTGTGAAAATTTGGACTGTTTTGGTGCATTTTGAGAGTTGTAAGGTGATTTTGTGACTTTTGGTTGCAAGCAAAAATTAAGCATCCAAATAATTTTTTGTTTCCACAAAACATGATATGGTGATGAAATGAATGTATGGATGCAATTTTGGTCTTTCTAAAAATTGTGACATCAAACGTCGGCTTGCATCTATAGCATTCTCAGATGCTTACAAGCTTCTGGCAAGCTGCAGACTCTGGTCAGCATTTCAATACACCTGTGAACATCCATGGGCATTCTAGTGCACTAAAAATATCTATAAGTATTTTTTAGAAGAGAAATTAAATTCATTCTTCGTGTTTGCAAATTCTAGAAGTTTCATCTAAAGGAGTGCATGAGGAAGTGAGGTGGGGTGAAGAGGTTTGGAAGTGCAGAATCTATGGCGATAGAGGGTGCAGATGTGGAGGTGCATTTTGTTGAGGTAAGTGCCCTTGGCACTCTTTGTTTGGATTTTGTGCAATTTTTTTTTATGCAAATGAATGTGTTATTAATGTGTTTTCATTGTATATATGTTGTGCTACAATTGAGGATCTTGGAGGCTCGACATCAGTTCTCACCCCTCATACCAAGGGTGAGAAGGGCACTGCAGAAGGAGCATTGGTATTGGTTGGAGGCTATGAGGCTAGCTAGATTCATAGCCCAGATTGATGTGGTGAGTGCGAATGAGGGGTATCTCTCTACCTTGGTAGAGAGATGGGATCCAGATAGGGGGACCTTTCATCTCCCCACTAGTGAGGTGATGATAGTTACACTTGAGGATGTATATCTCATACTCAAAGTACCAGTGGAGGGATTACATGTTGAGGTTGGACACGATAAGGGTATGATATGGGATTGATCTTTAGAGATCGATGGTGGGATGAGAGTGTGAAGGGTGGAGGGATAAGGTATTTGGCTATGTACCTAGATAAAAAGTTGAATATCCTACCTACCTTAGTCATGTTCATGTTGGCCAACATAGTAGCCCTGAACAACACTGGTTGTTGGTTCCCATGGAATATGATCAGTCTAGTGTATGATATGATTGATAAGCCTCGAGTGTATGCATGGGAACCTACTTTACTAGCACAGTTATACCAAGATTTTTATGAGGTAAGGAGGCAGGGATGAAAGGGGTTGAGTTGCAGTTTGCTACTACAGTGTTGGGGCTGGGAGCACTTCAGTGTGGCTTAACCTATAATATTGCCTACTAAGGCATGTGATAGGGAGAAACCCTATCCTATGAGATATCTAGTGGTAGAGGAGGTGTAGTCAAGTAATCCTATTTGAACTGGCCAAGAGTACAAGGATCTATGGGCCAGGTTGACATCTTCTTAGGTGCTTTGGAGATTGTGGTGAGGTGCCACTTGGACTAGTGATGAGGAGTAGCTATAGAGGATACGATAGACAAGATGTGTGGTTGGGAGGCATAGGAGTAAGGTGGAGCTGGTCTAATTTTCACATATGCTATGATAGTTTGGGCTACAAAGGGGATTCTTTATGCACAAGTGTTGTACATGAACTATTGAGATAAGACGAGTTTACCTTCTGTAGAGGCATGGAGGGTGACCTATGAGGATGATGAGTAGATGGATCTCCCCGATGTGGATGATGCAAGGACTACTGCAAAGTACGATGCATGGTTAACTACATAACCACCATGGGTACCAATTTAGGCAGTGAAGGAGGGAATTGAGATGTGAACGAGATAGAGGTTGAGGTGGAGGAGGTAGATGAGGCTCCTATATGTTAGAGATATCTTTGGTCTAGCAGTCAAGTGATGTGATTGAGAGATACAATAGAGTAGGGTCCAAATATTAGAGGT
This sequence comes from Wollemia nobilis, assembly GCA_028583015.1. Classification (NCBI taxonomy): domain Eukaryota; kingdom Viridiplantae; phylum Streptophyta; class Pinopsida; order Araucariales; family Araucariaceae; genus Wollemia; species Wollemia nobilis. The sequence continues at coordinate 15,043,393 of JAQPPZ010003356.1, read as the reverse complement.
GATGGAGATGGTGATGATGATGATGATATGGAGGAGGTTCCAGAGAGACCTCCAAGCTAGAGTGAGGAGGATTGGGTGAGGCTTGAGTATCTTGTGGTGGAACGAGATGTAGTGATACTGGCTTGAGAGGTAGAGATAGTGGCTCGAGATGCGAAGATAGATCAGTTACAAGCAAAGCTAGAGGCATGAACTATTGTAGGTGGAGGTAAGGATAGGATCATGAGGTTCCAAGCAGAGCTACTTAAGAGGGATAATCATCAAATACATGATGTACAATGACTTCAGGCTCGATATGAATATATCCAAGTTTTAGAGGATCAATTGATGAGAACCACATTGGGCTTCTAGATCCACCCTCCTCATCTATATCTGGTTCAGTTAGGTATAGTGAGTCTAGGCATAGTGGCTCTAGATCTAGGGCTCCTTCGGGGTCACAAGGGTCCTCTTATAGGTGTTAGCTAGTACTTATATGCACTTTTTGTATATGAGCCTTGGTGCTCCATTGTATATAGCCTTAGGGCATTCATTGTACATGCAATATATATACATACATGGCTTTTAATTTTTGTGTTATGCTTTTGTGTGGATACATGTGTATATGTGTGATGGATGATAATGCAATCATAATGTGTATGAATGCAAATGAATTAATACACTAATGATCATTTGTAGTTTAGATTTTACTTGACCATTTATAGCATTGTTGTTTAATCAGGGGCACCAAACTGGTGGTATGTGAAATGGAAGACTCATGTAATGATATGGATGTTTATATGGAAGAAGATATAGATGTTTATATGGAAGAATATATGGATGTTGATATGGAAAACTAACTATTTCATAGAGACTCAAACCTACTAGTGATATCTGACAAACTCACTAAATTATGTCTAATTTATCTAAGATAAAATGTGTGTGCAGTGAATTCATTTACCGAATCATGATAATGGTAATTACTCGAGGAAATAAAGAACCAATGTGTGTACAAGAGAGTTCATTAACCCATCTTGAGTAAATTGAGATGAAAACTTGTTATGGAGAAGACCAAGAAGCTAGCTTGTCCTTATGTGTGATTAGAGGTCTCTTCAATAGAGATGTGTCGCCATGCATGAGCATACTCCACTACCATTCAAGCATCTATAGACCCAGTGGATATTAGCTCCATAGTCCAAGAATCTTATCTCTAAGATTTGGGGATTCAAACTACCTAACCATTTGACTAGAAATGTAGTTTTATCCTTACAACTTGAGGATCTATGGTGTGTGATGTGTAAATTATTTAGAGTTTTAGGGAATCAGATTCACAACTGTAGTGTGATGAAAATGTTACCCTATCCTTACTACTCTATCTTTTGTTTGGAAATTATTGTGATAGTGGTGAAACCATTGTTTTTTATTTTTGGACTATGTGCATGATGGGACAAGCAAGGATTACCCTTTTCACTTTGAGGTTCAACCCAAATATGGTATTATCCCTCTTTGACACAAGATATTTTTAAGATGTGTGATTGTGTTTGGTTCAAGAATGTTAGAGTCAATTCCCAGAACTCGATATTTTCTTAGTGAAAAATATGACTTGGTCCTAGAGAAAACTCAACATGTATTGGAGGTTGCTAGAAATACTAGGAGTCGTTGAGTGATTGAAAACACCTATGGATTATGGAAATGTGGTTTGCAAATGATAATTTAGATTTATGGAATGGTGTAATGAAATTGATGATGATGTGAGGGTGCTCCTGATTAAGGCAACATGACTTTATTGGACTAATTATTGTCTAAACTGAATAAATGATCCCTAATATGAAATGTGAAAATGATTTTGAATGCGATGTATAAAATGCAATTTGTGAAATGAAATGTGTGTAATGCAATGTTTGAAATGTATTATGTAAAATGTAATGTGTGAAATGCAATGTTGTAAAATGTAATTTGTGAAATGCAAAGTAAAATGCAATGTTGTTTTTGTGTATTAGCCACGTATATATACATATAAATATATCATATTAAACATAGAATGCTCTCAAGTGGATGATGTTAAGTGGTTCGATCTCTTCAATTCTCTCTAAAATGGCAATTTTATAAGTTTTATTATCCAATTTTTGAATGATAATGTATGTACCTAACCAATTAGCCATGAATTTATCCTAAAGGTGTAGCAATGCATTGGTGTTTTATGGATTCTCTTTAAGAACAATATCTCCTACTTGGAATTCACATAGATGAACTTTGGTATTGTAAGCACACTTTAGGCGATCTTGATAAACTCATAAATGCTCTAAATCATTGACTCACCTTTCATAAAGAAGCATGAGTTGGTCAAAGCATGCTTGTCTAGCAGTATCGTTATCTATGAATTTCTATAATGAAATTCACAATGAGAGGATCTCAAGCTCAAGAGGCATAATTGCTTTGGCTCCATAGACCAATGAAAATGGTGTTGCCCCAGTAGGTGTGTGGATGCCAAGGGGATTTGAGTATGCCAATATCGATGATTTTCTTTGACAAATTTCTTGAGAATAGTAATTAAGGTCTTGTTGGTAGCCTCAACTTGTCCATTTTCTTGTGGGTAATAAGGAGTCAAAAAATTGTGTTGGATATTATATTTCTTGCAAAGTGCTCGAACATCCTTGTTATTGAAAGACTTGTCATTATCAAAGATGATTTTTGAGGGAATACCAAAATGACAAATGATATGGGAAATTATAAACTCCATAATTCATTTTCCTATCGTACTGGTTAGAGGAATTACCTCAACCCACTTTGTGAAGTATTCAATGGTTGTGATGATGAATGTATGTTATCTCAAGGAAGAAGATGAGATTTTTCCAATAAAATAAAGACCCCATTGTGAAAAAGGCCAAATTATTTGAATAGGTTGTAATGCTTGTGATGGTACATAATTTAAATTAGCATGATGTTGACATTGTTGACAATGCTTGACATAAATGCAATAGTCATGTTCCATGGTGGGCCAATAGTAATAATCCATGCATAAAATACACTTTGCAATGGCCATTCCACTAAAATAACCACTATAAGTACCATCATGAGCTTCAACTATGGCTCTTTGTACTTATGCAGACTCGATACAATGAAGAAGGATTCCATCATAACCACGTTTATACAACACATCCTCCAAGAGAGTAAAACGAGCTATCTTTTTTTTGAAAGTGCATTTAGAATTCTGTGACATGTTTGATGGGAGTGTTCCAAACTTGAGAAAGGCTATTATTTGGTTTGACCAAGGCTCATATGGCTCTGAATGGATAAATAAAATATCCTTTTCATCCTTAAATTCAGCAAAGATAATTGCAGATTTAGAGATCGTTGTGACAATGAGTGGTTGTACCTCTCCTATGGAGTTCTTTGGAATCAATGATCCTAGAGAGGCCATCACATCTACAAATCTATTAGTCAAACATGACAAACTATAAATTTCATACAAATCAAATTTTGTAAGCAATTTCATTGCTACTTCATTGTAAAGCTATATGGTAGGTTTCTTACATTGGTATTCTCCATTGATTTGATGAATGACAAGTTGAGAATAACCAAGTATCCTGATAAACTTTATGTCCATAGATATGTCTACTTGAATACCTAATATTAAGGCTTCATACTCTGCATTTTTGTTTGTGGATTGGAAGTCAAGTTTGAATGATAATGAAATAGGTATCCCCTGGGGTATATGAAACACAACTCTAGCACCTTGATATTTTTTACACTCAGAACCATCAAATAAGAGAGTGATATCGATGTCTTCCTTCAAAATGACATCTTCTTGTTCAGTGAAAGTGAATACCGAATCATGTGGGAGCTCAATAATCAATGGTTGATCACTAGGAAGTGAATCTTCTACAAGTTGATCAGTTATGACTTGACCTTTAATGGATTTTTTGCTAATGAAATCAATATTGAATTTAGTGAGAAGCATTATCCATTTTGTGGTGCAAGTGTTATTATAAGTGTGATACATCATATAATGCAGAGGATTTTAGTGAGCTATGACATATGTGGTGTGACTAAGCATGTAACATCTAATTTTCTTAGTGGTAATAACCACTGCTAAGCATAATTTTTCCAAGTAAGCATTTATGGTTTCATAGCTTACCAATGTTCAACTAACGTAATAGACAACTTGCTCTCAATTTTTCTCATTATTTTGTGCAAGAATTGTCCCTAAATTAAAGTTCGTTGCTAATGCATAAATATGGAATGGGATCCTCGAATGAGGAGTTAAAATTGGTGGAGAAGCTAAGTATTTATTGATGTCATCATAAAATTTTTGGAATTCATTTGTCCATGAAAATGTCACCCCCTTTTTTTAGAATGAATGGCAATGAATCATCGTAATCTAGGTGATTGAATGGCCTACATTTTTTAGAAAGTTGCGCAATGAAACGACGGATCAATTGAATATTTCCTTGTAAACTATGTAATTCCTTCAAGTTTTTTGGGAGAGGCATCTCCATGATGGCCTTGAATTTTTTTGGGTCCACCTTAATGCCTCTTTTAGAGACAATTAATCCTAGTAGTTTGCTAGAGGTAACACCAAAGATACACTTTTTGGGGTTCAACCTCACATTATGCTCTAGAAGTCTATCAAATATATTTTCCAAGACACCAATGTGCTCTTGTTGAGTTTTGAATTTTTCCAAGAGATCATTCATATAATCTTTGATGATATTATGCATGTAATCATGGAAGATGTATGTCATGGCACATTGATAAGTGGCACTTGTATTTTTAAGGCCAAAGAGCATCACCTTATAACAAAAAGTCCTCCATGGTGTAGTGAATGTTGTTTTGTGTTGGTCATCAATATTAATTCGAATCTGGTTGTATCCTAAAAATCATTCATTAAATAAAGCATTTCATGGCCAATGCAAGTGTTGACAAGAGTATCAATGTTTGGTATAGGAAAGTCATCCTTAGGATACACTTTTTTAAGATATTAAAAGTCAGTGAAAATGTGTATCACCCCGTTAGGATTGTGATCGGGTACCATGTTTGAAAACCACTCAGGATAGTCAATGGGGATAATGAAACCCACATATAATAGTTTTGAAGTTCTTCTTTGACCATGAGGGCAATGGTAGGATGAATACTTATTAGTTTTTGTTTGATCATATTAGCATCAAAGTGCAAGGTGATATTGTGGACAACCTAATTAGGGTCAATATCAGGCATATATTTATAGGACCATGCAAAAATGCCCTTCTTCTTAAGGAGAGCAATCAATTGCTCTTGTTCATATATGGATAGACTTTTACCAAGTTTGACAATTTGGGGATTGTCTGCGTCTAAACTAAGGTTCATATCGATGGTATCTTCAGTAGACATATGATAACCTTCCTCAAGCTAATGGGGCATTGGGATCATATGAATACCATCTATGACATTATCACTCTTCTGACTCAACCTCTTCTATGTCGTCCTGGAAAACCTCAGGATTTGAAGGTGAAGTTGAACACGAAGGTGGAGGTGACAGAGGAATGTAGTTGGCTGAAGCCCTTAAAAATTTCTTAAAAAGGACAAATTCAAAAAAGGAAGGAGGCAAAGAAATTTAGTCCATATCAATAAGGCTCATGTCAATTGGAATTGGCTTTGCCAAATTGTATGGATTATAGAGGGGGATGAATAAGTCAACAAGATTAATGTTGGATTCAAAGGGAAAATAGTGGTTGGCAATGTGGAGGATGGATAGATCCTTTCTGCTAGAACCAATGCTAAAGCTCTTGAAACCTGAACAATAGTGAGCAACACAAATAAATGTAAAATGCAAAAAGCCATATACATGCAATGCAAATGATTATTTTTATTTTTTTGAAATTTTTATGTGTTATTTATTATTATTTTTATTTTTGAATTATGTACATATGTTACAAAATTGGCCGGAGAGGTGGATTAATGAAATGGAGGTGGTGGTTCATTAGTTGGTTTAGCTCTCTCTTAAGGAAGAAGTAAGCAAACTATGGGCTGATGGATGGGGAATATTCTAAGGTAAAACTCATCCTATTTAGTGAATGGAATGATGGGTACTGATTCCTCATCAGATTCATAAGAAGCTATTGATATGACATTAAATTCTTCATAGACTTCATCTTTAGAGTCATCAGGATGATGAATTTATTCTTCTTAATTCAAATTAATACTTTGAAAATCTTTTTTAAAAGAAGAGATGAAGGAATAAGGGTGATATGCTAGACCCGAATATTCATTCACTTCTTGATACGAAGTATCAATAAGCTCATGTATTTCATGTTCATGTTGCCCTAGTCCATAACCTTACCAATTGAATCTATGAAAATATCATAAATAAAAACCTAACATGTGTTGTATGTTGGCAGGTGTTGGTTGATTGGGTTCATCTTGGGAAGATAGATTGGATGATGAATCAATCCCCCCATACACAAAATTTATGCTATTGGGCATTGAACCCATGTTGTAAACTGCCCCTATGGATAAGGTTGGGTCACATGGATGATCATAATATCTAGCAGTTTGAATTTTAAGCGATGTGACGATGATGTATTGGACCATGTATTCACCAGTACTAGTATTAGTGAGGTGGAACTCAACTTGGTGTGAAAGACTCATTATTGGCTTGGGGCTTTGACAATGGGAGAGGTATGGACTGGAATCGCATCTCATAATCCATTAATTTGACTTGTGAGACATCGACTGATATGGATGTAGGTGGATCTGGTTAAGTTGTTTGTTGAATGGGCAATGATGTGGATGGAATGATGATAGAGGATTCTGATGGTGATGATGTGGTTGAAGTGGATTTAGTTTGACCACATGTACATGATTTTAATTATGATGAATATGGGGGTATGGAGGTGGAAGTTTGAGGTGGAGTGGTGAGGGGGGGTTCCTCAGGAATAGGAACTTTGGATGAAGAAGTGGATGGTGAAATGGATGAAGTGGTTGATGATTTGAGAAAAATATGGGTGGATGAAAGCATGGATTCATAAGGATTTTAAATAAAATTGCAATACTTAAACGGTTCAACATTCGTTCAATGAATTTATCACTCATGTACGTATTTCAAGCATTGATGAAGGATTACATTGTACACCATGGAACCTTCTAAGATGAGAAACATGGTGTGCAACATTTTTACCCCCACTTTGATAGGTAAAATGATAGTGTCAACTATGAGTAGAGAGCATTGTTAAATGCTTTCAGGGTGAAGGTAGATTTTGTGATGTGGGATGGTAGAACATTGAGGTGTTGAAGAGTAGATGTGGTGATGATATTTATAGAGGAGTAAGTATCAATAAAAAATAATTTGAATGGATTTCTATCAATTTGAGTCATGATGTGTGAAACAACTTCTAAGGAAGGGCCTAATATGGCAGGTTGGATATGGAAAAATAATAAATTTTTGGGAAGATAAGTGGATAGGAAATCAACCACTAGTTGAAATCCCTGGTTTTAGAGCTTTGAAAGAATTCACCAATTCTTTGTTTGGCTATCGGGTTGCTAATTTTTTTACCATATCAAATGAGACCCATTCTTGAAAAAGGATTTAGTGGGAATAGAATTCGCATCCTTGGAAGCCCTATTATATACCTTTACGTTACCATCAAGGATTGCCAATGATCAACCAATCTGGGAACCTTCAGACATAGGGGAATTTATGATCAAATCATCTTACCAACTCATCCTAACCCCTGAGGAATTTCTAATCCCTTTCAGACTAGTGTGGATAAAACACTTAACTCCAAAGGTATCCTTATTTTCTTGGATGGTTATTCAAGATAGAATCCTCACTATTGAAATTCTTATCAAACATGGAATTCCTCTCCCTAATAGGTGTTTCCTATGCCTTTCTGATTGGGAGTCTACAAGTCATATATTTCTCTTTTGTTCATATTCCAGTTCCATCCTAAATAAGTTATTTCAAAAATTTCAAATTAGTTGGGTAAAACCTCCATCCTTAGTTGACTTTTTTTCTCAATGGCCCAATCCTTTTCACAATCCTTATCTCAAAGGTATTTGGAAATTTTGTCTTCATAATTATCTTTGGCATATTTGGTTAGAGAGAAACAGACGTGTCTTCTCTAGAGAAGCCAAGGAGTTAGATTCCATCACCAACAGAATCATCTTTTTTGCCAAGGAAAATGCTCTTTCAGCACCTTTTGATCCTTCTCCTATCTCTTATTTTGAAGCTTCCTTACTTCAATCCTTGCAAGTTTCCTTAGAAAATCCTAACCCAGGTAGTACTCAAATCTTGAGAAGCAACATCAAATGGATACCTCCTCCATAGGACTGGGTCAAGTTTAATTTTTATGGAGCTACCAAAGGAAATCCTGGCAGAGCTGGGACTAGGGGAATCTTAAGGGATCACAATGGAAATTCCATTTTCACTTTTGCAGAATCCTTGGGAGAACAATCAAACCATTTAGCTAAAGCAAAAGCATTATGGAGGGGCCTTCAACTAATCAAGTAATTTCCAGGGAAGGTCATCATAGAAGGGGATTCCCTAAATATTATCAATTATTTAAAAAATGCTAAATCTCCAGTGTGGAAGGTAAGAAGTCTCATTGAAGAGGCTCGAATTTTGCTCATGTTCCAACATGAAGTCATTGTTCAACATGTTTTTAGGGAATCTAATGAGGTTGCTGACAAACTTGCTAACATTGGAGTTTTTGCCCCTGGGATGCTGACTTGGACTAACACCCTTCCGCATGGAGTTGATGAAATTGCCAAGTTGGAAAAAGCACAAAATCATAAAAATGATTAACATTCATTATTTCACATCCATAGGATCGAAAAGGTGGTGTTTTCTAGGCCTCACTTTATCATGTGTTATGTATCTTTTCAAAATCACCTTTTTCAAACCGACCTTTTCCATGATGAATTTTATCTTATCTAGGCACTTATTACTCGGGCTATTTTCACAAATCCCTCTTGTGTCATTCTTATTCTTCGTGCCACTTATCCTTGTCATCGTCTATTGCCCAATAGTTTCAATTCATACCATTTTTTCCACTATCCACTTGGGGGGTTCATTATTGATCTTTAATAAGAGTTGGCCCTCCATCCATGTGTTTCTAGACCAACCTCACACGTCGTCATTCTTCATTTCTCGCTCTCAGCACTTATTTTCCATATCCTTATCTTCTCCCGCTCTTCACTATTTCCCAAAAATATTGGATTCTATTTTCTTCTATGAGCTTTGGGAGGGGATCACGATTCAAAACTTTATAGGGTAAACCCTCCAAGGAGTGGCACACTTCTCTATCCTCATGGAAAATAGTAACTATTGGGACCATAAAGTACTCATGGAATGTTATTCTATCTCCCACAATTTCTTGGATTTGGTTTTTTCAAGGACTTACCATTGTACGAGAAAAAAAGTTGGTGACTTCCATAAACTTCCATACTTGTTAAATGTTTACAAAAGCCTCACTGGGAACGAAATATGCTCATTCCCTATCTCTTCCTCTCATTCTAGTGAACAAATTAGGTTTCTTGTGTCCCTTATTTTATTTCCTATCAACATGAGTTTTGTTGAGCTAGAGTCACTCACAATTGAACCAATAGCAGAAGCTATCCTTAGTGATGAGGATTCATGTCATTCCTCAAGCTTTTTTTTGGCTCGAACTGGGACATAAATTTGGATTTCATGTCCACCTGGGAAAATTTTGTTGTAATAATTCATGGTATTTAGTTTCATGTGGATACTGGCAACCTAGATGAGGTTACTGGGCAAACGGTGGTGGGGCAGACTATGTGCAGGGATAAGCACAACTAGGAAGTTGAGCTAAGCTAATTTGAGCCAAAGTCACCCATGCAAAGAATTGTCAAGCCGAGTATGTTCAGCAATTTCCTTCCCACCCCTTGTAAGGAAGTCATGAAGCCTATTATAGAATATATAATAGTGGATGATCTTGATTTACAACTTAGAAGCTTCATGTTGCCTTCATGAATCACTTCAAGGAGTTTAAGCCGATAAATATTCCTAAATTTCTTTACCTGTCAATGGATTTATCCATCACTGCAACTTGCACAAAAAAGGAAGAAGTGTGGCCCTCTCATCAAGGGCTTTTCAAAGTGTTGTATGTCCATATTTTGGATAAATTTCCTAAGGAAAATTTTTCACTCAAAACCAACAAGCAAAGAACACTGAGGAGGATACGTCATCCACCCCTGTCACTAAGAGTCATGGATCCAAAAGGAATAAGGTGGTCGAAGGTCAACATGATCTAAAATTTATGGAAAAAAAAAAAGAAAATCAAGGTTGAGACAACTCCCACAAGGAGTTCACAGTGCCTCAAAAACAAGGAAGTCCAAAATCAAGGAAAGGCGCAAGATATTGATGACGATGATCTAGATGATCTAGTGGAGAAGATCCTACAAAAATATGTTATCAAGACCACCTTGAGCATGATTTCTAACCTAGATAATGTCATGACTACGATTTCAAGAGCAATTTAACAAATAAAATAACATAGGAATTCTCTAAACATCCTTTTTTTTTGCGATAATTTCGTAGAAGATACTTTTGTTGTTGCTGAAACTAAACGGGAGGTTGAGGATGATGAAGTTGTGGAAATTGCAAAGGACATCTTTAAGAATATCATGAAGGATGATTTTAAGGAGGTTAAGAAAGATGACAATGATGACTTTGTTATTGCCTAATTAGCTTCTATTGTGTGGCCTTACAATTTTATCGCTCTTAGGCTTTTCCTAGTTCTTTTTTAGTTTGTTCATGTTTTCCTTACTGTTCTCAGGTCCTCAAGGATGCTTGCTATTTTTTGTGTTTTGTGCATCCTTTTTGTCAGATGATGTAGTAAGGCATTAGGGCACCTTTCAAATGCCCTCATAAATATAAAATCTTTAACTTACCAAAAAAATTGAGCCATGATGTGCAATGGAGGTTCCATCGACTACGATGATATTAGTTTGATTTTAAAATTGTAGAATGTAATGGAAGGCTCCATACATGTTTGGATTCTCCCCATAAAATTTCTAAAGGTATTAGCATCTTGAGAGTGAAGTTCAATGGATTTTAAAATATCCATTAGTGCCTTGCAATGTGGGGGATATTGTTGAATTAGCTTGTAAATAGATAGTTTAGCAACAACACCGTGATTGCCATTTTGTAAATCAAAATCAAACAACACCGATACAAAAGATAAAATAACAAAAACACAGTAACAACACAATATTGTACAATATGAATAAGCTTTTTATTAATGTGAGTGAATCTCAAAATGATACAATAAATGTACCCCAATATGGGGTTTTACAATGCTTTTTGTGATACAAATTTACAAATAATAGGGTCCTTCGAAACCCTAGGTTAATACATTGCTGGTGTATTCTTAGCAGACCACCTTAGCTTTAATAGCTTCCAGAGAGATAATTATTGTACTTACATATAGATACTGTTGACAATTTTGTCACATTTCTCAAGGGGTAGAAAAGAAAATCAAATTTTGTACAGATTTTGTAAAGTTTTTTCTTTGTTGTCTTTTTTATTTGAAAGTTGTAGCAATTTTGGCTTTCAATGCCACCCCTTTGTATATAAAGTAGAAAAGAAAAAGCTTCGCTGTCAAACAAGCTAGAGAAAAGAGCTTTGCCAAAAAATAATGAGAAGAGCTTCGCACCCGAAGCATTTTCAACACTGCTTCGGGTAGGGCTTCTTGCAAAGTAGTATTGCCAAAGTAAATTACAAGGGTAGCGATAAAAAGAACTTCAGGCCCGAAGTGCTTCAAATATAAAATTCGGGTAAAAATTGAGTGAAGCGGCATCCAAAAGAACAACTCCGCTGGAAAAGGAAGGTCTAGACCACGGTCTAAACTAGATAAGGCAAGAAACTACTTCGCACCCGAAGCATTTCCAGCACTACTTCGGGTAAAAGTTTTACGAAGTAGTTTCACCGAAGTTTAATACAAAGAAAAGAAAATGAAAACCACTTCGCGCCCGAAGCATTTCCAGCAAATACTTCGGGCGATTTTTTTGTGAAGCAGCGTTGCCGAAGTAAAATACAAAGACGAAGGCAAGAAATCTACTTCACGCCCGAAGTATTTTTAGAAAAGACTTCGGTCAGGAAATTAGCGAAGCGGAACTCAAAGGAGCATTGAAAGTACTTCACCAAAAAGTTGCCGAAGTACTCACTTCAGGCCCCTCCATTAGCGAACCATTTTTTCTTCGTCGAAAGCTCATTGCAAAGCATTTTCTTCGGCTAATTTTATGCGAAGTACTTCTACCCGAAGTGAAAGGATGCAATGTCTTTTGAAGACAATTGCTTCGGCCGAAATCTTCTCTAACCATAGTTTCGAAATAGGATCAAAGCGAGGCATTTCTCGAGGGCATCAGCGAAGTGATTTAATCAGCGAAGTGGCAAAGACGAAGAGGCCCATTTTGTGAAGTGAATATGCTTCGGCACTCCCCACCCCCGAAGCAGTTTTGCGAAGCTAAATTGTGCAAAGTACAAACCAAAGAGGAGTTTTCGCTTTGGCCCAGGATTGTTGCGAAGCAAGGTTGTGAATGAAAACTCAATGAAGCACTTCACGGGCACGTGTTCCAAGCCAAGTATTTTCCTAAGGTGATCAAGTGCCTCATAAATGCATTTTTTCATGCTCGGTAAGCTCGTTGCTCATTTTTGGCAATCAGAAACGATGTATCAATTCATGATGGAGAGCCCGACGAGCATGGTGGCCACTCGAGCACCACACCTGAAGACCAAGGATGTCCAACCGGCTCATCAATGCACCTTTCCATGGTTGACCCGGTTGTAGTTGCCAGTTTTGGTGACGTATTTGAAATCTCGGCCATGAGAGGCTCGAGGAGCCAAATTCTCAGGGCTCGAGGGCGTACTCTTCTTTGCTATGTAATTATGACTCAAAGGCCCGGGTCCTCTATAAAAACCCAAGAATTGTAATAGAAAAAGGGGGGAACTATCTACTAGAAAGCTACTATAACTTGATGTCCTGTGATTAATACTAAAGATCTTTAGGCTTAATTTCTCTCTTTTATGCTGCCTTCTTTTCTTGATTCTTTTGTCTGTTTTCATTTACATACTGAGAAAGCTAAACCTTGCGTCCGATGTGCGATCGGGGACTGTACCCTGAAACTCATTCTGAAGGATACATAGGAGTGGAAAAGTGTAATATTGGTTTTCTTTTATGTTGCCTTCTATGCTTGATTCTTTTGTCTCTCTTTGTTTGCATACTGAGAAAGTTGAACCCTGTGTCCAGTGTGCAATTAGGGACTGTACCCTAAAACTCACCTGGAGGATACATAGGAAGATTGATATTATGTTTCCTTCATTTATTCTTGGTGTTCTTTGCTTCCATTTGAGTTTCCTGTTAGTGATCGTGCTTCCTATTCTTCCCCACCTTAAATCACCGATCTCTCTTCCCATAACCCATTTTGTTTCTTTCCTGCACTCTTATCTTCAAACACCCAAGTATATTAGTATAGGAGCCGGCCTTTCTCTAGAGATTGGCATGAAGGGCATCTCTTCCCTTCGGCCTTTCAATGTTGGTCCAGGTCTAGGGCGCATACACTCACCCAAAATCCTTTCCTAGGCAGATTTGATGACCAACAGTTTTTGGCATGCCTAGTGGGACCGACTATGTTTGTCTTAGTAAGATCCATAACTAGTCAAGGCCCCATATTTTAAATCTCAAACCTGTCTTCATCGGAGCCAATAGTTCTAACCAGTTCCCGGTGTGACCCGGTCAGTCTCACTTGACTAGTGGTAGTGAGGATTGATGCCCTCATTACTGAAAGACTCTTAGCATATGGCGACTTGTTTACCCAAGAATCTTTAAGTCATAAAGACCAGTACCAAAAGTCTGTGCCTTCATGCAAATAAAATGGAGAATTAAGAATAGAGGATAGGAAACCGAGTTCTTTGAGCTAGATATTGACGCCTTTGGGGAGCAATCAAGGTTGGTCACCCCCGAATCATTGTTATGTAGAACATCCTCGCAAGAGGCTGCTGTTAGCAGACAAGGCCTACCTTTTGAGAGCACAGCATCTAGTTTTCCTCCCAATCCTCCCAACTCATCGAAGCATCCTAATCCCTCCATTCCTATTAGTTGTCCTACTAGCAATCAAGGGGGAGCTTTGAGAATTCTTGTTTCTTAGAATCCAGGAGCAAGCATGGCACAACAACAACAATAGCAAATGCAGAAGCCACTTCCACCCAGGTTGTGCCCAGCATGGGATTCTTTGTCACCACTAAACCTGGCAGGACAAGGGCAAGTGTTGCCTACTGCCATAAAGAAGATCCCAACATTCGATGGAACTGGGAATACTGCTCTAGAGCATATCTAGGACATAATATCTCTAGCGCCAATCCATGACATTACATAAGAACAAGTTATGGTAAAACTTCTGGCTCTTTCCCTTAGAGGAAAACTCCTCTATTGGTATAGGTCTCTACCACCCGATAGTATTACGGGATGGGACCAGTTAGCTAGGAAAATTATGGGAAAATTCAACGAGTCTTCTGATCCTACGTCTCTCCTACATCAGTTTACTTCGATCAAGAGGCATCCACAAGAATAAATCATAGATTTCAATGTTAGGTTCGCTCGAACCTTGTAGAGAGTGCCAATTGGACTTCGGCCAACCGACGAAGCGGTAGCACTCTATTTCCTTTGGGCTTTCAATCCTGATATCAGTCTTATGGTAAGATATTCTAAAGTTAATACTTTTCTTGACTTATATGAGTTAGCCAAGAGGGCGGAAATGGATTTGATAGTCATAGGCAAACTTCTCCAAAGGATGTCGACACCCATACTTCCCGAATTCTTTCAATTCCAGTATGCAAGCGTAGCCACTTCACAAATCTCTACAACCCCAGCACTCCCAGTTTCATCTTGGAACCCGAATCCTATCGTGTCTCAAATCACTGCTCCATAAATTCATTTCCCTACATTTTCAACTCGACAACCCACTATCACTTCGGCATTTCCTGTACTACCAGCACCACCTCAACACCCCGCCCTACCTCCAATATCGGCGATGGCTTCTTTGCCACTCGTTCTGAAAGCTGATGATATACAAACTAAAATCCTATAGGAGATGCAGTCTCTGAACTCTACACTTCAAATGTTGTCAAATGACATGACCATTGTGAAGAAGAAGCAAGCGCAGTAGGAGTTCCTACCAAGAATATCTTATCCTGTGCCTGCACTTACCAAAGACTAAGCAATCCAGTAAGGGAAGGCTTCAGTGAGAAATGTTGTGATTGATGAAGCTTCGAGCACTTTCGATTATGTATATTGGTGCTCTATGTGCAATGATCCGCATGAGGAGAATACCTGCACGCTGCACCAACACTATGTACAAACATTGGCAAACAGTAGTCATAATGGTCAAGTCAACGTCATTAGGCAGATGAGTCAAAACTTGACCATTGGTGAAGAGGAGTCGGTTGTAGTACTTACCAGAGGAGGAAGGAAGGCAATAGAAGTAGATGCTACTTAGATGGCTCCTTTAAAAGCACAAGTTCAACCCAAGAAAGTACAATCATCTTCTTCGACTCTAAATGAAGCTCCTCCACCTGCATCGATCAAAGAGAAGGCTCAAAAGGCCTCTGTCGAGCCACCTCTGGCAGAAACTAAGGAACAGGCTAAGAAAAAGCTCAAGTTTTCATCCCTGACCAAGCGGCAAAGAGTTGAATCTATAGAGCAGTATCACACCAGATACGAACCTAGAAAGGAGCCTAAAGCATTGAAATCCTTGGTGTACAACATTGTAGAGGATTTGAAGAAGATTCTGGCCAAGATTGGCCTATACGATGCACTGCAACTACTTGGACAAGTAAACCTGCTGCAAGAATCATTGAAGATAATTAAAGCAAAAAATGCGACACCGCTTGCTCTTGTGCAAACCCTATCCACATCCATCACGGGGAAGAACATACCACCTCTATTCTATGTCCCTACAAATGGAAGGGTATATTGTACATAACTGCATGATTGACTCTGGGGCTGCTACAATAGTAATGCCAAGAGCAGTCTACAAATAAATAGGGATGGAATATACGCGAAGCAGCCAAGATGTACTCCAGTTGGATGGTACTCCAGTGAAGACTGTGGGGGTGATCAAGTACATTCCTATCGGGCTATATAAGATGCCTTAGATCATAGTCATACAAGAGGTAGTTGTAGTCGACTTAGAGCCATATTTCAGTATGTGCTTGTCAATGGAATTCATGGCAAAACTGGGTGGATATCTATCTATGGATTACTCTCACCTAGAGGTTCCATTCAAATGAAATAAGGTGAAGATCTACAATGGAAAACCTTCTTCCTTTCTTGTGTAGAAGATGTCCAAAGAAGAAAATAGCGAACCAGTGAATGCATTAGCAGAGGAAATAGAGTAGATAGATCTGGTCAAGGAATCTCTTGCACAATTAAGTTATGAAGATGAGTTCTCATTGGTAGACTTTAATGCCATGGTGGAGACCGAGATAGGGTGTTATGCAATCGCCAAGCCTAAAGAACAAACCCAAACAAAAAATAGAACAAGTGCCCAAGAAGGACTATGGAAGTTGTTCTTCGACGACGCTCGATGTAAAAATGGTGCTGGAGCAGGGATTCTTCTATTTTCACCATCTGGAGAGAAAAAAGAGTATTGCTACCGGTTGACATGGAGCTGCACTAACAATGTAGCAGAATACGAAGCATTATGCCTAGGACTCAAGAAAGCTCACAAGTTAGGCATAAAGAATCTCCAAATCTTTGGAGATTCTAAACTAGTATGCAACCAGGTTACAAACAGGTGTACCTCAAAGAAACATTATCTAAATTCATATCGCAATAGGGTATGGGACCTGTTTGACCAGTTCGAGTCTCTCAATCTGCAGTCTATTTCGAGAGAAAAGAATTGACATGTCGATGTTCTGGCATCCATTGCAGCCAAGTACTCTCCAACAGAAGACATGGTGCACAAGCCCAAAGCTGTGAGGATGATCTATAGACCCTCTGTCCCAGAAAAAGATCTGCATTGGCAAGTCTTCGACAACAATGAGCAGATTGTAAATTTCATGATCCAAGAAGCCACCACAGTCGAAGACAGGAGCTCTGATGAAGAAGAGTATGAAGGGCTGGTTCAATTGAAGAAGAACTACATTCCCAAGGGATTGGTCACTCTTGAAAGCCTCTTTGATCAGAATGATCGAGCACTCTCTCACATGATCAAATTCAATGAAAATTAGTATCAGGATTTAGAGCTTGAACCTGGAAAAGCAATAAAGGTCGGAACCGACTGCACTTTAGAAGAGATAGAACAGATACAAAATTTGTGCAAAAAAAAATTTGACATAATTGCTTGGTCCTATCAAGATCTCAGAGGATACAATCAGCAGCTGGTTCAACACACAATTGAACTACAAGAGGGGGTCAAACCTTTTTGACAAAAGCAAAGGCCTATTAACCTAAATATTGAGGTCCTGATCAAGGCCAAACTTTTGAAAATGCTTGAGGCAAAAATAATATATCCCATCAAGCATTCTTCTTGGGTAGCGAATCTAGTCCTCGTCAGAAAAAAGAACAGAGATATACGGTTATGCATGGACTTTCGCAACCTGAATCAGGATTCTCTCAAAGACCACTATCCCCTCCTGCAAATCGATCAGATCTTGCACTCTGTGGCTGGAGCTCAACACTTCTCCCTGCTCGATGGTTTTTTTGGATATAATCAAATCTAGTTCAGGGACGAAGACCAGCATAAAACAACATTTACTACCAAGTTGGGGACATTTGCTTACCAGCGAATGCCATTTGGTCTTTCGAATGCTGGTGCCACTTTCCAGAGGGCGATGGATCTTGCTTTTGGCAAGCTTCTAAATAAGGTTGTCATCATCTATCTGGATGACATGACCATTTTTTCTCGAAGAAGGAAAGATCATCCACTACATCTACAACAAATTTTTGAAAAGTGTCAAGAATTTGGAATCTCAATCAATCCAAAGAAGTCTATATTCACAGTTAGTGAAGGAAAATTGTTGGGACATGCGATATCATAAAAGGGCCTTGTTGTAGATCCTGGCAGGGCTAAGGCTCTAATGAAGCTCCCACTCCAAGCAGATAAGAAAGGGCTTCAATATTTCTTTGGCCAGATCAACTTCGTAAGAAATTTTGTCCCTGACTTCGCCCAGGTCATCAAACCAATGTCTCAACTCCTTAAGAAGGGCACCAAATTCAACTGGACAGAAGAGAGAAAGGAAGCATTCAAAGAGATTAAGGCTTGAATCGCTCAGGCGCCAGTCTTAATCAACCCTGACTACAGTCTGGATTTTATCATGTATGCCATAGGAGAGCCCGAGAGCTATGTTGTTGTCCTAACACAAAAGGGAGAAGATGGCAAAGAGCGTCCCATCACATTCCTGATTCAGGTGATCAATACCCACGAAGAAATATATAATTTCATAAAACGTCAGGTGCATTCAGTAATGAAATCACTGAGGAAGTTCAAGCAGTTCATCTCCCAAAGTTGAGTCATAATTTTTTTCATTCACCCCGATGTGCGCAATTTCATCATCCAAGGAGAATTGGGAAGCAAAAGAGCTGGTTGGGTGAACAAGATACAGGAGTTTGACATTGAGATCAAGCCCACAAAATTGGTTTACGGCCATGCATTGTGTCAAGAATTGGCAAAGAGTGCAGCAGCCAAAGTGACGTCATCTTGGAGGGATGACTTACCAGTCGAAGAGTGCTTCGCTAACCAGGAAGAAGACGAGAAGGGTTGGGTTAGTGAGATAATCGGCTATTTCAACACCGTCAAGTGTCCTCGCATTTAAATGCATCACAACGAAGACATTTCAGGATGCGGTCCTCCAGATACACTCTGCACCTCGAAGGCCTATGTTTTAGGAACATTGATGGAGTCCTTCTCAAATGCATCAAAGACGATGATAAAATAAAAGTCCTATGAGAGTTCCATTCAGGACTATCTGGAGGTCACTTCACAGGAAGAACAACGGCACTAAATATTATCAAAGCGGGTTATTATTGGCCCACACTCTTCGTTGATGCCTCCGTCATTTGTTGCAAATGCGAGCAGTGTCAGAAGTTCATCGGCTGAAGCAGAAACACTTCAATGCCTCTTCATCCGATACAAGTAGAAACTCCTTTTCAGCAATGGGGGTTGGATTTTATAGGATTCGTATCACCAAACTCCTCTGCGGGACATAGGTTCATCCTGATCGCAACAGACTACTTCACCAGGTGGGCCGAAGTGATTCCCACGAAGCATGCAGATCAAGAGACTGTAATCACCTTTCTAGAAGGATTGATCACCAGGTTCGGTATCCCCGAAGCAATCATCACGAACAATGGCCCTAGCCTCACAGGCACCAAAATCAATGAATTCCTCTACAGATATGGGATATATCATAAAGTATCCTCCAATTATTATCCAAGGGCAATGACTTGGCAGAATCCACCAGTAAGACTCTGTTGAGGATGCCAAGAAAGTTCATAGAGACAAACAAAATGACTTGGCATCTCCTTCTAGATCGGGCTTTGTGGGCCGATCGAATTTCTGTCAAGAAGTCAATCAAGACTTCACCTTACGCCCTAGTTTATGGCAAGGAGGCCATCTTACCTATTCATGTAGAGATCCTTGCACTGCAGCTGTTAGAAGCAGAATATGGAGTTAGTCCGATGGAAAACAGGTTAGCTCGACTACTGCAACTAGAGGAAGATCGCGAAGAAGCATACCAGAACTTCGCTAAGCATACTCAGGTCACCCAATATTGGTTCAAGAAGAAGTCATCTGATCGCACATTCAAAGTGGGAGATCTGGTATGGAAGTGGGACTCCTGGAAGGCCAAGCCAGGGAATCACGACAAGATGGACACCTTTTGGGATGGGTCATTCAAAATTACGAAGGTGAACTCAACCAATTCATTCATCCTCAAAGATGCAGTTGGCCAAGTCTTGCCGATCTCTGTCAATGGTCTTCATCTGAAGACTTTTCATCCCTCAGGTAAAACAATTTCTCTCTTTAAAAAAAAATGAAAATGCACTTTGGAAAATAAATCGCGTCAAAAGAAATGCTTCGGCAAATAAACTTCGGCAATTTATAACTTTGGGAGGAGCTTCGGTGGAAAAACATCTGAAGTAGCTACTTCGAAGGAAGAAGCTGCCGAAGTAGAACTAGTTCGGGGAAATTCTAACGAAGTAATTGCTTCACGCGGTTTTCTTTCGAAGTGACTGTATATGTGCTTTTGTATATAATTTGCATTTGTATGTACATCCTACTCCAAGATCACAAAAGCCAAGTACCACTTCTAGATCCTCTTCAGGGACTTGATATGAAGTAGCAAGTGCAAGAAGGTTCGTCGTGAAGTATGTTATTCTCAAAAGGGCCAAACCAAAGGCACGAAAAGAGCTTCACACCCGAAGCATCTTCATCAACTACTTATGGCAGCAGTTTTGCAAAGTAGATTTTAAAGGGGCCCTTGTAAGGTAGTTTCCAAAGCTGAATTTGGCAAAGCAGTTTCTAAAAGGGCAAAGCTTCGATAAAGCAGAGCGATGACGTGACGAAGAAGAAATACTTCGAGCCTAAAGCATCGAAATGCAGTCTGAACCAAAGGTTTTTCATGAAGCATTTTCAACATTAAGTTCAACTTCATCGAATTGAACACGCGCGAGATGGAGAATTTGAAACGTGCCTCAAAAAATGTGTCGACAATAGCCTTGAAAGAAGTACGAAGTGGACGAATTTAAGGCAAAAGGTGGTGGAGCACTGCCTGAGGTAATTTAGTTAGAAAAGGGGAAGAGAAAACCCCATGCCGAGGTACGAGGTGGCAGCAGATTGTGTCTCCAATGCAGAATGTAATCATCAAAGCATGTGACCCCGCGTACTACACCGCTATAGAACTGATCAAAGGACACGGTCGCTCCTTCCATCCAAAGTTTTGAATTAATTTTGGTAGGTGCCATAAATTAAGGTAGTTACCTGTTTTAGGCTATAAAACACGAAGCCCTATCAAGGAGAAGATTATTTGTCTCCCAGTTCACATAAATCTAAGAGCCTTAGATAACTCTGCAATTCTCTTGCCTTTGTATCCAAGCTCGTTCGCATTAAAGCCCTCTATATCAAGGATTCTACTGCCATCACTCGCAACATAGGAAAGAAGAATTCCAAAGAGAAGGGAAAGGAGCCCGAAGTTGCAGGCCCCAAAAAAATGAAGAAGGGCAAGGAAGAGAAAAAGTGTACTCTGAAGAAGCTAAGTCTCCCCCTTCAACCCAAAAAGTAGCCAATGGAAGAGGGGGATGACTCGGAAGAAGAATAGCTTGTGGAACCACCAATTGATGGGTGGGAGAAGATCAGAGACACATAGCTCTCTAAAGGTGTATCTGATCTCCGATGCACCATAGAGTTCATGACAAGCAGAGTCACCCCAAAAAATAAGAGAGCTGCTGCGTATTACTCCCAGATTTACTGGTTTTTAACCCCGCCTGCTCACCATTGTCTCGAGCTGATCTACGCTATCACACAGAATTACCAACCTGCATCCAAGCAAGTGTTATACACTTCGAGTCACAAACTGAAGATGTACAAGCAGCCTTCGCGCCACAATAGGGCCCGCCCAAGGGCTATTTCATTCGTAATGTCATCTTAAGCGAACAAATGGAGAGATTTACCTCCAACAGCTACATATTGAAATTCCTGTGTGAGAATCTCAAGAGTGGGCTACCTTCAAACAAGCTGCCCCAGATGCCCTTACCCTTGGAGGCCTTCAAAAACACTGATATTTTCTCCATTATTGCATGGGTGGTAGGCTTGTCAACAGATACATCAGTACAGCCCTGGCAGGTGTCTTTGGCCGAATGCATTTCAAGAGGGGAGTTTTATGCCCCCAATGCTTCAAGGCCAAACACCAACCCAATTTTCTTCGACTGGGCGGAATGGGTGGCCCGAACACTACATACAAGGCTCACTAGCATGAAGAATTTAGCAACAGGCCAATACTTCACACCCTATTCCTTTCTTGTATGGTTGTACTTCTACCAGGTTCATAAGTAGTTTCCCCATATCGCCATCTCTCCAAGCGGCAAGGATGGAAATCCTCTGCCAGTGTATCAATGGACTCCCCTCTTATTGAAGGAAGAGTCCTATTATCCTTTTAATCATCAATTTTTGGGACCCGCCATGCATTTGTTAAAAGGATCTTGCCCTCGGGTACCACTCAGTTTGAGAGATAGAGTGGTGCAGGGAAAAAAGGGGGACATTTTCCAATTGACACAAGGACTGGTGATCCGCCTGTTTGGCTTCATAGGGAATCCCTTCCTGTTACTAGTCTACCCCTTTGAATATCAGTTTGCATTGGAAGTCGCTCGACAGAGTGACTCTACAAATGTAGTATACGGTCACGACCGAAAGTGGGCACATACCTGCGACTTCCCCTTCAGGATGGGTGTAATCAAAGTCTTTACCCTTAAGAAAAATGTTTTCTTGGGGAAAAGCTTGCTGATTTTGGCCTACTCTAGATTCCTCAGCAATGGCTTTATGATCCTTTGGGCGTGATGAGGGATCATTTGAAATTCAAGAACTTCCACATCTGCCCTCACCCCGAGGTTGTGGAACAAAGGAATAACCCCAATGGAAAATATTTGGAGTGGCATTTGGAAAGAATGAGGACATTGCCTCCATGGCATGAATTCTATCCTATGGAGGTCGAGTTCGACCCTGATCAGTACCCCCTCCTGACTCCAAGCTCCACTTTTTGGAAGAAGGCAAGGGATGATTTGAAAGAGGAGGTAAAATACTGGAGCGAGGAAAAGCTTCAAGAATGGTGGATAATGAGAGTCCATCATCAAAAAGCGAACTCCTATGGACTCTTAGCATCGGATAAAGACTTCACAATTCTTTATGACACCAATTTCGAAACCTAGAAGTTTATATCCTTTGCGGATTTTTTTCCCCCGGCTACCCCAAGGTTAGGCGAAAGCCTTGGAGGCGTTAAGGATGCCTTAGAGGAAGAAAAGGAAGTAGGGGCCAAAGCTACACCTACAGCACTACCACAGAAGCCATCGGAATTCCATGATACAAGTGTCAAAGAGGTAGAGCAACCATTGGAGAGAAAGAAAAGAAAAAGGTAGGAACAAATTCAAGTACCTTCGAGCCACCCAAAGCACCCTCGCACAAAGCCTACAAGTACTCCTGTTGAATCACCTACATCAGGCCCAGTTGAAGCAAATATTGAAGATGCAGGGCCACCAAGTGCTGAGACGGTCCCTAAAATAGATATCATCAATGTGGAAGAACTCCTCCAACAAGATAAAGACCCCGAAGTAGAAGTTATGGATGTCGGGAGTATTGAAGCCCGAGAGGAACAAGAGCCAATCACCCAAGATGTCACCACGACTGCTTTGCCAAGAGGGCACCCAGGTACGCATTCTCTTCCCTTTTCCTTGGTCTCCGACGTGTCCACGATAGTCCATATTGGAGGTCCTCATCAATCTCTCCATCCCCTACAAGGTCAATCCCCCACTCAGATACCGCCCATTGCTAGTCCAATCCTACATAGCTCCATTCCTCCCGAGTCGTCTGACCAGGATAAGCCCGTTGAAACCACTTTGCCTACCCATGTCGTTGTTCCTTCAATCCTAGGTCAAGGTGAACATAGTGTCCCAACACCAAGCCCCATAACCCACTCTCCCATAGCTCAAAGTATAGTCCTGCTTGCCAAAGCCCCTGCTACACCCGTCCCATAGCCATCAGGGGAATCCTTCCCCGTTAGTTCTTTATATTTGTTCACACCTTTGGCTAGAGATTTGGCCTTCTCTGAAATAGATTTATCTTTAATAAAGGAGTGCCCCTTGGTTGAAAAGCTACTCCTAGCTCGATAGAATACATATAAAATGTTGAAGGAGGCAAGAAATAAAAGAGGGCAATCTCTGGCCCAAGTTGAAAAATGAGCAGTTTTCGACTTGAAGGGCGAAAAGTTGCATAAGGTTAGGAAGGTCCCTAAGGTCCAAAAGCCTCTGGATGAGATGACTCCAGCTGACTACGACTACCAGGAGAAGACTAAGGACCTGGAGCATTTAAATATAGATGACGAATCCGCATCCATGCATGTTAGGATTGAAACTTTTCGAGCACATGCAAATATTGCCAATAAGCGTAGGTTTGAAGCAAAAAATGCCAACATCAAGTTGGAAGAAGAGCTGGCTAGGATTTGCTCCGAGTTGGAGGATTCTCAAAAATAGTGCAAGTTGTTGAAAAAGGAAACACATGCCCTCAAACAGCAAATTCTACAATTGTAGACTTCGGTCGAGCAACAAGCACAAAAATAGGTCGAAAATGAGCTAAAAGCCAAAGAGCTCAAGAACAAGATCCTGTAGGCCCAGCAACAATTGTACAAAAAAGAAAACCTGGAGTTGTTTGACAAAGGTAGAATCAAGGAGATCCGCTCACACCTGCTCAAAGGTTTCAGATCTTGGGCCTCCAGTGCCCTATCGATTTTAATTTATGTCATCGAAGCTCAGCATGCCATTGCTAAGGAGGGACCAGTAGTAGATGAAGTGATCCAAAAAATCAAGAGGTGACTCAAGCTTGCTTTTGAGGTCCAAAGTATTAGATACAAAGACCTGCAGGTCACTGCTATGAGTCGAATGGCTAGGGATTGGTCTATTTCCCAAGCCACTGTTCGCGCTTTCTTCTCTAAGGTGAAGAAAGCCCAAAAGGCAAAGGACCTCCTAGATATATTTGAGCAGGAGCAGCACACATCAATGAGTTACTTCGAATACCTTTTTCCTTTGGGTTTCTCGAGTTTCATAGACGATGATGGGAACCTTCTCACCCAGGAAGAACTTAAGTCGACGTGGCTCCATTTCGAGAGTGATGTCTCTGAAATTGATGAGTGGGAAGAACCAGTCACAGAGGGACAAGTCACCAACTTCATCCTGAGACACTGTAGAATCATGGCTTGTCTGAATGACCTAGCTACAAGAATCAAACACACCGACATAGGACAGATTGATCGGTTCCATGTTCTGGTCAAGGCACTCGAAGACCAAGAACCATTTTAGAAAGGGGTCTGGGCTCACGTTCGCCGAACCATGAAGAAAATCCATGACTGCCTTGTCCCATCACCACAATAGGAAGCCATGCTAGCATGTGAAGGAGCAGAGGAGGAAGGAGAGGCAGAAGAAGAAGGATAACAAGAACCAGCTACAGAAGCACTCCCAGAGGAAGGAGGAGAAGGATCGGGAAAGGACTCTGGCCCAATGGATCAAAATTGAAGGGTTGTCCCACCGAGACAAGCTCATTGCCCCACGAGCCGCCAAGAATGTTGATAATTTTGTCACATTTCTCAAGGGGTAGAAAAGAAAATCAAATTTTGTACAGATTTTGTAAAGTTTTTTCTTTGTTGTCTTTTTTATAAGAAAGTTGTAGCAATTTTGGCTTTCAATGCCACCCCTTTGTATATAAAGTAGAAAAGAAAAATCTTCGTTGTAAAACAAGCTAGAGAAAATAGCTTCACCAAAAGAGAATGAGAAGAGCTTCACACCAAAAGCATTTTCAACACTGCTTTGGGTAGGGCTTCTTGTGAAGTAGTATTGCCGAAGTAAATTACAAGGGTAGCGATAAAAAGAACTTCAGGCCCGAAGCGCTTCAAATATTTACTTCAAGTAAAAATTGAGTGAAGCGGCATCCAAAAGAACAACTCTGTCAGAAAATGAAGGTCCAGACCGTGGTCTAAACTGGCTAAGGCAAGAAACTACTTCGCACCCGAAGCATTTCCAACACTACTTCGGGTAAAAGTTTTGCGAAGTAGTTTTGCCAAAGTTTAATACAAAGAAAAGAAAATGAAAACTACATCGTTCCCGAAGCATTTCTAGCAAATACTTCGGGCGATTTTTCTGTGAAGCGGTGTCGTCGAAGTAAAATACAAATATGAAGGCAAGAAATCTACTTCATGCCCAAAGTATTTTTAGTAAATACTTCGGTCAGGAAATCAGTGAAGTGAAACTCAAAGGAGCATTGAAAGTACTTCGCCAGAAAGTTGTCGAAGTACTCACTTCGGGCCCCTCCATTAGTGAACCATTTTTTCTTCGCTGAAAGCTCATTGCGAAGCATTTGCTTCGGCTAATTTTGTGCGAAGTACTTCTACCCGAAGTGAAAGGATGCAATGTCTTTCGAAGACAATTGCTTCGGCCGAAATCTTCCCGAACCATAGTTTCGGAAGAGGATCGCAGCGAGGCATTTCTTGAGGGCGTCAGCGAAGTGATTTAATCAACGAAGTGGCAAAGACGAAGAGGCCCATTTTGCGAAGTGAATATGCTTTGGCACTCCCCACCCCCGAAGTAGTTTTGCGAAGCTCAATTTTGCGAAGTACAAACCAAAGAGGAGTTTTCGCTTTGGCCCAGGATTGTTGCGAAGCAAGGTTGTGAATGAAAACTCAGTGAATCACGGGCACGTGTTCCAAGTTGGTTATTTTCCCGAGGTGATAAAGTGCCTCATAAATGCATTTTTTCATGCCCGGTAAGCTCGCTACTCATTTTTGGCAATCAAAAACAAAGTATCAAGCCATGATGGAGAGCCCGACGAGCATGGCGGCCACTCAAGCACCACACCTAGAGACCAAGGACGTCCAACCGGCTCATCAATGCACCTTTCCATGGTTGACCCGGTTGTAGTTGCCAGTTTTGGTAACGGATTTGAAATCTCAGCCACGAGAGCCTCAGGGAGCTGAATTCTTAGGGGCTCAAGGGCGTACTCTTCTTTGCTATGTAATTATGACTCAGAGGCCCGGGTCCTCTATAAAAACCTAGGCATTGTAATAGAAAAAGGGGGGGAACTATCTACTAGAAAGCTACTGTAACTTGATGTCCTGTGATTAATACTAAATATATTTGGGCTCAATTTCTCTCTTTTATGCTGCCTTCTTTGCTTGATTCTTTTGTTTGTCTTCATTTACATACTGAGAAAGCTGAACCTTGCGTCCGGTGTGTGATCGGGGACTGTACCCTGAAACTCGTTCTGAAGGATACATAGGAGTGGAAAAGTGTAATATTGGTTTTCTTTTATGCTACCTTCTGTGCTTGATTCTTTTGTCTCTCTTTGTTTTCATACTGAGAAAGCTGAACCCTACGTCCGGTGTGCAATCGGGGACTGTACCCTAAAACTCGCCTAGAGGATACATAGGAAGATTGATGTTACATTTCCTTTGTTTATTCTTGGTTTTCCTTGCTTCCATTCGAGTTGCCTGTTAGTGATTATGCTTCCTATTCTTCCCCACCTTAAATCACCGATCTCTCTTCCCATAACCCATTTTGTTTATTTCCTGCACTCTTATCTTCAAACACCCAAGTAGATTAGTATAGGAGCTGGCCTTTCTCTGAAGATTAGCACAAACGGCATCTCTTCCCTTTGGACTTTCAACATTGGTCCAGGTCTAGGGCGCATACACTCACCCAAAATCCTTTCCTAGGCAGATTTGATGACCAACAGATACAATGACAAAAAGAGATTAGAAGCACCTACGAAGGCTCCATAGTGTGAGGCCCTCAGAAATATAAAAACAACTAAACCGTAGATGATGTAGAATGTAACTAAAAATAAAAGTGCAAGAAATAAAACAATTCACAGAATATCATTTACCTTGTCAAAATGTTAATTTTTGTTTCTTCTCCTATTGATTATGGT
Source organism: Wollemia nobilis (assembly GCA_028583015.1). Classification (NCBI taxonomy): domain Eukaryota; kingdom Viridiplantae; phylum Streptophyta; class Pinopsida; order Araucariales; family Araucariaceae; genus Wollemia; species Wollemia nobilis. The sequence goes on along the minus strand of JAQPPZ010003356.1, from coordinate 15,015,745 downwards.
TGTGAGGATGCCCGAACGATGCCTGAGGTTTGTAGGACTACAAATCTACTGTAGGAAATTCCCAAGGGCATTCTATGATGGTTGTGGATGCACTAGAGAGTTCTAAAAATACCTAGAGGTACTCAGTTGGTGTCGAGGGGTGCTCTATTGGCTCTAGGGTGCATTTGGGGGCTGAGAAGAATGTCACAGAACTAGACCTAGTTCTGCACAAGATTAGCAGTGATGAAAAATAGACAATGTGATGGTTGTGATGAGGGACAAAAGTGATGGCAAAATGGCTAGGGTAGAAGGACTTGAGGATTTGGGGCCTCCAAGATTAATTGAGTTTTAGGTTTAAAGCAAGAACTTAAGAGATTAAAGGATTAAGGGTTTGATTTGTCAAAATGACTCCTTTTATAATCTATCCTTGAATATTTAGGGCTTTGATGACACAAAATGAGAGATCGAGATTAAAACATGAGTAAGGGTGGAGATTAAATCTGGGCAAGTGGCATGCATTGATATGGATGGATGGCTAGGATTAATTTATATAAATACATATATATTTATTAAATATATATAAATATAATATATAAAATATTAATATTTAAATATATATTAAAAAAATACATATATATAATGGGTGTTTGTGATTGGAGGGCACGGATGGATGACAACTGGCTAGATTTTGGTGTCTACAGTTCCAAATATTGGGTTTTCTAAGGAAATGTTGGAAATTTTAAAATTTTTGAAGTAGGGATAAACAAAAAACAATTTATGAGTAGACCAAGAAAGTTCCAATGATCAAGGATAAAAAATGGAAAGCATATGTTGCCTAATCAAAGGGAAAATCTTGTAGCATCACACATATCTAAATATAATGGATTTACACTGATCATTCCTCAATAATTTAGAAAACCAAAATTTGCTTCAATAGTAGTATATTGTGCTAAGGAGTACAATATTCTAATATAAACAATACTTTTCCTACAAGGAAGATGTGGTAACGCTTGGATAATTTGCATAATGTATAAAATGCATCCTTAGACCACATCCAAGATTGGATGACTAGAATTTCTTCAAGTTCAACCTTTGGAGAAAGTTTATTCCTTGATATGCTAAAGAAATGTAAAGAAAGTTTTGAGACTAAATATAGAAATGTGAGGGTTGGATAAGGGGGGAAGGGTTTAGAATATTATTGAAGGATGGTTGGATATAGCTTTATAGCAATGAAATACACTGGATAAAACCCCTTACACTCAAGCTAATAGTATGCCTAACAAACCAACCATTAAACAAAGCATCAAAAAATTCATTAAGCTTAGATTATGCATCTTTAACATTCCAAGAACTCTAAGGAAGATAATCCAAAAAACAATCCAATTACAATAAAATTTGCTTAACAAAATTAATCAACCATAAAGCATTAATATAAATGTAATAAATTAGACAATTTAGACTCATATAAAAACCTGAAACGCTATCTCCAATAGAGGCCAAACAACTTCTTTCTTATATTGATTGTATAACAAGTTGTATAACATATGACATGCAAATTACTAAAGATCCAACGCTTGTACTAAGAAAATATTAGTTATTTATAGAATTATATAATGATTTATGTTATCCTTGATTATTACAATGAAAGTTGTTTTCAGGCATGACATGGATAGGCATAGTCTGGTCAACAAAATTGAAGGGAGTGGTTATCACTTTCCTACTCAACTCGTCTAAACTACCTTGATTCTGGTAAAGACATGATTGGTCTTGATATTTTTCTAAAACTTGGTATCCCTACATCTTTAAGGGGCTTTAGCATATCTAGAAATTTTAGCTTTTCACCACTATGCCTTGTTGTTGTGTTGGCTTGTTAGAGGTGCCAACTCAACCTAACTATTTTAATATGGGTGGTTGAGTGTTCTTTTGGTTTAGACCTCTAGCATGTGTGACGATTGCTAAAAAGAATGTGTCTAGGGATCTTTTATCCTTTATCAAGGATTTGACGTGTTGTAAGGACCTTGGAGGTAAGACAAATAACTTATAAAGCTTTGTTGACATCATCGCTTAAGAATATTGAGATCATATTTCTCTTGAGTTAGGATTTTATAATACTTGAGCTAATGTTAGCATTTAGAAATCTTGGGATCAATTGAGCCCAAGATTTTGAAAGGCTCTGGGTGACATCACCACTCAAAAATCTTGGGATTTCTTCATTTTGGGCTTGTTTACTCTGGGTCTCACCTTTTGGATTCTTGAAATATTATAGGCCTCATAGTGATGCCATATTTTTATAATCCCAAGATCACTTAGTTCTCGCCCTTTGGGTTCTCAAAGTCTGAGATTGATTTTTATTGGAACCTTAGAAAAATTTTGACCCGACCAAGTACATCTTTCTCTCTAGCTACTTTTGTGAATCTAGCCATTTTGATAAGGCTTAGCTACTTCAAAAATTGAATTTAGATAGATGCATATGGATCTTTAACAAGCTACTCATGCAAAAATGACAAGCCAAAATGTGTGTTTCAACTTTACCTTAGTAAACATTAGATTCTACCATTGCTTGCAAGAATTATGTGTGTGGGTAGTTACTTTGACCCACATTATTGGTGCCTCCTAGGTATTTTTCTTATAAAAAGGGAGAATCTAGACAACATTATCCATTGAGAACAATAGTCAAAATAAGTAAGAGATATGAAAACTAGGAGAGAGGAATCACTTGGGGAATTTTTTGTGATAGAAAGAAGAGGGAAAGAGTGAGAGTGGGTGGGAACAATTGAAACTTACTCTAGGTATGGGATAGCAACATTGGGTTACTAGTTAATGAGAAATTTGAAGAAGGGGAGTGAGAAGGGAAAAAAAAATAAAGGGATATAAGAGATGGCAAAGAAAGGAAGGGAGATATATTGGAAAAGATAAATATTGATATTATACTTGAGTGGTTGTATTTTAAAAAGATGGATTTTCTTGATCATATACAATGCTTTCCTTATTCTTTGGGCCTTACCTTTCTACCCTATTATTTTTTACTATTTTAAAATAGTAATAAGTCAAATAAGGTAAAGCCTTCCTCCTTTTGATTCATGGGAGTGCCTAAAATGATTGGCCCTTCTACTCTCCTTTTCTTTGGGTGAAATAGTTGGGAGATTGTGCATTGTAGAATAGTTCATACCATAATCGAGGAGACCCTTCAATCTAAAAAATTTATGCATTTGGATTTCGTGTGCTCTCATATATTTTCAAGTCCTCTAGATCATTTTTGTAGTTTCCATAAATTTACTACAAAGTTTTTTTTGGTTGAGCTTGCTTGACAAGCTTACTAACTTATTTTCTTTTCTTTCTCTTTTGTCCTTAAGATTCAATCTAATTAATGTTATCATTTTAAAAGAGTGAATCCCAATTTCCAAAAGAGTGTGGTTGTATCTACTGGCCCTCATGATAGGTTGAGAGGAATGACAATAGCTATAATTTATATTTAAACATTGTCAATGAAGGAGCCCCTTTAGCTAACACCAGGATGGTTTTTGGGCCCCTACTTGTGATAATTTCTACTTTAGCTACCATCAAGAAGGTTAAAACTCATCATTCTTCAATTCTTATGGGTCAACAAATCTTCATGGTGTGGATATTTTCAAGCCCGATTGCAATATTATTTTAAGGTCTTTTCCTATGAGCATCCTTGCTATCTTAACAATGCAAGAAACCTGGAAGCATTATGGAGGCTTTGCAATTCTCATTTATTTTTAGCTTCAAGAAGCAATATGGTAATTATAAACGATTGTAATCAGGAACTATGCAATGCAGAGAGGAGAGGTATCCTTATGTACACTCATCCATATTGGAAAGATATCAATTAATTGTTAGGCCCATCCTCTTTTTTGTCAGGTCTTCTTTTGCATCTCATCTCAAAAGACTTTTTCAATGTAGCTACATCGATAATGGGTATGATTACATGTCTTGAAACTCTCAATCTATGCATGTGATATATCCAATGCACCTTTCAAAATTTGCTCCTATAGGGATATTATACCATAACTTGTATTTTCTAGGGTTATGCATAGCATTTAATCATCGTTAATTAATGAATATTTAGATTTTTGAAATTTAGAATTGGCTAATATTGGGGATCCTTTACTAGGGCCCATTAGCCTAAAATTTTTGGGTGCAACATTTTTTTGGGGTCAATTCACCCTAATTTTATAATAATTTGACAATTTTAAGTTTAAATTACCAACATTACCCCTAATAATAATGGACCTTCTACATGAGTTTGGATACTATTCGCCTGGATTTCAAAATTGATTCACACTATTTTTATAAATATATTTCGTATTTTACCCCTTATGCATAATCCTCGTATTTTCTAATAGTTGTATTACATATAGCTATGGTCAACTTTATTTACATGCCACTTATATACACTAAATTTTGGCATGCCTACCATGTTAGCTCTATAGAACTTTGTCACTTCATAAAAATCTACAATGACCCAACCATATAGTCCTAAAATTTTGTTTTTCTCGTTCATTATTCATTCAAAACATGTGGCTTATTTTGGAGAAGAGTTTTTGTTGAGTTGGCTTTGAGCAAGAATAATTTCCAAAGCCTATGTGGCATATAATGTGGGAACTCAATACAGACAATTTTCCTTTAGCCTATGACTCTTTGGCTATCTTTCCCATGTATTTTGGTCCTTTTGCTATATTAGCACCCTATGTTTCATGAGTTCCAAAGCTTATAAGAATTTTTGTCTCAGGATGGAGATTGGAACATTCTTTAGCTAACTATAATTTTTTTGCTAACTTCCCCATATTTTTTAGGTGTGTTTGTTGGAACATATAACCCACCATGCCTTGAAACTAATCATACATAGACTCTAGATTTGGATGAGTTAACATGCTTGAACAAACCACTACTTTGGGAATAATCATGGAAGATGTATTCCACATCATCTCCTCCTTGCCTTTTGGCCAATTTTCTATCTCCACTTTGGGACATTATAAAACATTCTCATCCATGTTGACATTTTGCTCATATTTTTCTATGATAAGATTCAAGATGCTTACCATACATACAAACCATATTTTGTACACAAGGAATTATCATGTGTGTGATCATGTGCTAGGTACTCTTGAATTATTCTTTAAACTTATTTGATAGGAACATCACAAATAGTAGTGGCAAGTCTACCACTATCACCTCTTGGATCACTAAAATATATGGCAACTTGTATAGTAGTATTGGAATATCTTTCACAATTCTCATTTTCCAAAATGATATTCCATTCAAGGGAATTATTCCATAACTAGTCCCAACATATGCTAAGCCCATGGCATCATAGATCACCTAAGGCATAATTGTAATAGCAACTCTTATATCCATTATGCAATTGTTTACTACCCAACCTTACATTCATAAAGACAAGTAGAAGGGTGGGGGTTTAGTTTTACCCATGCCAAGGGATGGTCGCTTAAGTGTTGTCTTGAATTCTAGGAAGAAAATTATACTAGCTATCAATATTTTTAGAGCTACTTATATCAAATTGACTTTTCTAAAAATTAGTAAATTTTTCTTCACATTGTTCACTTCTTTCACAAAATTATCCTCACCATTATTTGGTAACTTCATTTTCTTCTAATTTGGTTGCTTGAACTATTTTTGATATTGATTGACTACTTATTGTCTCTATTTTTTTGGTTATAGAAGGGTAGGATAACTCCTAGTAAATATGTTCCCTCTGCTAATGTATTTGTGGTGCTTCTAGATTAGCTTGTTCTTCAAAAAAAAATTGGATCCCATTTTTTAGTTTCTTTGTTTGAGGATATAAGGTTATCCTTGGCTTCATCGGATCTAATTATTCCTTCGGTTACTCTATTTTCCTTTTACTTCCTATACCTTCACTCTTTTGTATATAAGAGAACAAATAATTATGCATGTATCTAGTGTTTATGCTGACTAGTCTAGTTGTAGAATGGTCCTCAACAACTAGATATTATTTTGGACCCATCACCAAGGTAATGATTTCTTCTAATTTCCAAGTTGGAGCCTATCAGTATTGAGGTTGGTAAGCCTAGAATGTATCACCTTTATGATGACTATAAAATGTTAAATACTAGAATTCATCTACATTTGTTGATGCTTCTTGTTCTTGACCTCCAAAAATGGAAAAATGCTCCTCATCAACTTTTCCAATTGTTGTGATTTGGTCCTCTAAGACATAGGGAGACTCCTTTTAATTATATTTTTTGAATCTCTCCTCAATATTTTATTTCTTTGAAATATCAAGATCATTTTTTAGGTTCAATACCATAGCTCTTAACTCTTATAACTCCTTATATTCTAGGATGGGCACGATGAGTGAAGAATTTTCTAGAGTAAGATAGTAGGGATATGTTTCAAGCAATGTATCTAGTGAAGGGGAAGGAAGATCCAAAAAAGGAACTTCTAGACTTGACTATTATATATGAGGTATATCTAAAATATCAATTCAAGGAAGAAGATTTCTAACTAAGATGATCATATGTTCTGCCATGATATCCATCAAAAACATTATAGGAATCTCACCTCATTGGATTTTCAGATTTGAAGACTTGGGTCTAGGGTTAAGTTATGAAGATAATAGATGTAGGCTTGGGCATGTGATGGATTTATATCCTAAGGGATTCTTTTTTAGGTCCTTCTAAATTGAATATTAAAATAAAAATGCTCTCCTAGGGGTATATTTGAATAAATGAGAACTGAGTGAGTAGCATGAAAGGATCCCCTATGTCATCAAACTCTAAGATGAGAGGTTCAACAAGGTCATCCCAAGTACTTATGTTGATGTCTTCTAAAGAGCGATACCATACCAACACTTTGCCTTCAAAAAAATGCAAGGAGTCTAGCCATTACATCTTCATGTGCAATATTATAGATAGTGGGTAAAGCAATAATATCCTAATACTATTTGTAGGTTGTCTTTCCACTACCATCATAAGAGGGCTAAAATTTTAATGTGGCCTGAGGGATGTCATGAAGATCTGAGAGGTTAATGCATCCAACACTATTCCAATATGGATATATAAATTCAACCATTACTTCAATTAGGATGTATTAATCTACAAAATGTTTTGAGCTATTTCAGTCTTCAATCATGTTGTCATGTAGTTTTGGAGCTCTTTCACTAATAGAGCCTCCAATATCTCTGATTTTTCATAGTGGAGTCAGTAGGTGAATGGATCTATCGATATTTAGAGAAGATTTTTACCAAGATTCTACTCAATCAATATTTGACTCTTCTAATTATGAGAGGTGAGATTTGTGTCCCACTAGGCATGCAAAAAACTCTTAGGTAGCATGGTGGAGGCACAAAGTTCTTGCTGGGAATTTTACTCAATCTCACATGTGATTCTTTATAGAATAAAATAGATTGGTTTTGTACCCATAGAAACCTGCAAAAGTAGATGGTGCATTAAAGGAAGAAGTGGTGAGAGCCATAATGGAATAAATCCTTGAGCTAGGTGACATTAATTATATAGATTTCTTACCAATCCCTAGAAAGGATTAATGGAAATAACAAAGGTAGTTGGGCATCTAAGGGCTCAAAAAACCTACCATTGATTATTCTAGATCTAGAGAACTTATAAGGACATAGAGACTTAAATAAGGATGTGACTTAACACATAGGAGAGTAGTTATTTTGAATTCTCTGCATAAATTATGGAGGGAAAATTCCCTCAATTGTATCTATAATTATCAATAGTCTAGGTATTGTAAAGTATCGATGAGTTGTGTAAAATTTTTATTCATTTCCCTTTATAAAGCAATATGTGTATCTTTAGGAGGTCTTGTAGGCAACATGAACTCTTGCTTCTCGCATAATCTCTATAATGTTTTTACTTGCATATATATTCTAGAGGCTTATGCAACTATTTGATTCCATTTGTTTGATTCTCAAGCCCTGCCCCATATCCTTTATGTGTGTATGCTTGTATTTTCCTATGCTTATATATGTCAAGTAGAGGAAGTGTTCATGTCAAAGAGCTATTGTGCAAGGAAATCTTATTTTATCTTTGGAAAATTACCACTTGTTAGCTTAGATTTTATCCTTTACACTATCTTTATATATATCTTTCTCTAACCCATTTCCTCCCTTAGTTTTTAGATTAGGAAATTGTGCACCTAATATCATATATTACAAATAAGCTAGCCTTTAAAAAAAGTGCTAGAGGCCTCTGAATGATTCAAACCCTTCACTTTCAATAACGACTATGTTGTGTCACTTCACACTTGGTGCAATAAACCTGGCCGTCTAGTCCACATCCCATCTAATAGTTGGGACAATCAAAGAGGACAAAAGTACCAAAAACTAAGATAAAATAAGAGATAAATCTTTAAGAAAGCTTTGATATCCTTTTATTACCATAAATCAAAGGGAAGAAGTCATAAAAAAAATATCAGAGGTTTGAGAAGCCAATCCAAAAGGAAGGATGGATGTCGGATCCATTCAATTATAGCATAATTGAAAAAATAAATAAAAACCCTCAAGAGTTAGCATGTATGATGCTCTCCTAATCCTTGGATAGATAAATTTGCTCAAGACCACCCTAAAGAATGTAGTTCCAAGAAATATGGTTGTCTAGATCTAAACCTTACTCAAAATAAATCAACTCTTGACATGGATAAGATCAAGCCTCCTTTCTGCATGTCTTTATACATGGAGGGATATATTGTACATAATTATAGGTTATATTCCGGAGCTTCCACAAAAATCATGTCTAAGGTCCTTTGTGAAGCAATGGGTATGTAATACTCTCAAACTAATTTCGATATACTATAGCTTGATGGAACACCATTCCAAATGGTGGAAGTTGTAAAAGACATTCACAAAGTTTTTGCACAATCTCAGTAATACATGAAGTGATAATAGTGGGCCTTCTACCATTATTCATATTATGCTTATATAAGGAGTCTACATCAAATATTGGGGGATATTTATCCCTAGATTACACTCACATGATGATTCCCTACAAGGGAAGGAAGGTTAGAATCTATGCGGAGAAGCCCAACCCTTATGACATAGAGAGGCTTGAAGAGAAAAGTGTTAATCTAACTAAATATGTCTCAAAATACCTTCAAGTGGACATAGAAGAGCATACGATTGTTGATGGAAAATAGTTTTTTCATGCTTGATTTTAATGGACTTATCCACATAGATATGGGAACTCATCACGTACCAATGCCAACCTAACTCATGGCTATAATAAGTTACACGTTCTAAAAAATAAGTAGGCAGGAGTGACAAAAGTTTGGGTCACTTTGTTTTGGAAATTGTTGATTTCAATGAACTGGAAAAATGTGAAGTAACTAGGATTGAAAATAATGCCAAATTTTATATGAATAGTAAGCATTTAGAATAGATTTGATAAAGGCTAACTCACCATGTAGCTATTGGCCAATATAGATAGCAACATGAAAATGGGAAGCAAATAAAAGTGCTCACACAAAATATTTTCTTAGAAAAATACACCAAGCAATTTACATGTATGTTTGGAGTGGGTTCACATGAAGCAAGACGTTCAAAAATCAGTAAAATAGCTAAGAAATATTAGATTATCATGATTTTCTTGACTTGGTTATGTGGGGAAAATCCTTTCTTAATTAGGTTTCCAAAGAAAATTTAATGAAGGACTATTTAGAGGAGTGGCTCCAATGGATTTTCTTAGGGAGAGCTCTATAAAAGAATTGTTCCCTTCTCAGCATATTATAATATCCCAATCAAAACTTCCCTTCAAAAAATAAATTTGTCTAATCCCCTTAGGCCCTCAAAATTTTTAGGATTTTCCTTTATAGACTTTATGCCCAATAGACAAGGCTTTTGTTTTTGGGTTCTTTGAATCCTGCAAGTAGAAGTCACCTATGAGTTGCCAAATTGTAGTGAAATTTAATTACACTAGGTAAATATCATCGAAGGAAGGAGTTTTGAGTTGAATTATCAAACAATTTGAGAGGATCTAAAGCTCCATTGATATATAAAAAATATGATGCTATAGAAATTCCAAAGATGCTAACAAGCAAAGGCCTTCAAATAAAGTTGCTAGTAAATTTGGAACTCCATGTACCACAAGGTTGTGTTGATCAACTAAACCAAAAATATAATGACTTATAATATTTCTAGTGGTAGTTAAGACAAACCTTACCATAGTTTGGAACCCATATTCTTTTTAGTGGTGATTAGAATGATGATATTTTTGATAGGTTTTCTATCTACTTAGTGCTCACAGATCCATCCCTTAACCAGATGGGTGGATTCTTAGAATGGACCATCCTCTTTTGGTAATTGGATTTGCAGTGCATCATATACCCTAGTAATATAAAAAATGGCACCATTAACATGCCAACAAATACGTCCCAAAAATGATAGAGGAAGAAATTTTCTAAGCTTGCTAAGTTATTTCAAGGTCCCCCTAAAATTCATGGCAAAATGTAAAAGGGATTAGATTAGCCAAATAGGACAAAGGGAATAGTTTATACACATTCATCAAATGAAGAAGTCTAGTAATTCCTATATGAAAGCAACTTTGAAGCATCATAAATCAAAAAAATAGCAAAGTGATAGCAAAAGGGCACTCAATGGACTGATATATGATTGATAAAGCACCATCTAGAACTTTGGTTATTATTCATGCTTGAAGGATTTGTTCAAAGTTTTAAACTCTATCAAGTGTTTTACTTTGGGTGTTGAAGCAAGCAATTCTAAACTCAACATTATTTAAGGTTGGCTTAATATTTCAATCCAAATGCTTATAGCCAGAATAGCTTGGTTTTAGACCTACAAAGGAGGTGAGCTATAATTTGTCTATATTGATGTAAGCAGGTGCTTCAAAATCTTTGACAAAGCAAGGAGTCCATAAGGCAAAGAATGTAGAAGACTACACACCTCAAAAGATATCAAGTCAGACCCTTTTTTGAAGACATCAACAAAACTGTCCAAAAGTTTGAACAAGTATAAAGTCAAAAGTTGGGAGCCAGTCAACAACCTTCTACCTTTACAAGCCCAAAAACCAAGCCAAGGTAAAGAAGTCTACTTGAACTTTTGTCCTGTTAATGTCAACAAGAGCATTTCAAATCTTCGATATTGTGCAAGGCTCATAAGGTGGATGATATCCATTATTGAAGAGGGTGAGCTAGAGCCTTTTGATGAGTAACATTAACCAAGCTTCTAAAATTCTTGGCTTAGTAAATAAAATGCAAGAAGCACAAAAGGAATCTCAAAAATCAAAGCAAAGTGGCAGCCCAAACTAGGGATTGGCAACACGAGGAATCGGGTTATCTTCAAAATTGTTTGGCATTTTCATACTAAGCAAGACAAGTAGTCCAAAAAGTAGTAGATGAAGCAACAACATCTTGGACTAGAATTCATTAGCATAAATATTACCTGACAATTAGAAGAGAAATAATTAAGCGATGTGGTATTTTTCAAGGCTTGAAAGTGACAACCATCTCAACTAAGCATAACTTATGATCTCATAGATCACAATAATCTAGAAAGAAATGTATAGAACATGTTGAAGAGGTTGAGTGGTGCCATCTCATCCTAGATCATGCAAAGCCATTTTTGCTCATTATTGTATATAGTAGTTAGCTTTATTTTAGTCTAGCAAAAGCTTTAAAAGGAGCAACCCTCCTTGTTGTAAAGGGATAGATATTCAGAGTTTGTTTTTTTCTTGTAAGCTAAGTGATCTAAGCTTCTCATAAGCAATTCAATGTTGTTTGGTTTTCTTATTCAAAGTAAATATGGATATGTATTGTGCAAGTTCAGTCTTTCTATTTATGTTATAACTAAAATAAATTCTATTAGGCTAAGGGTTGTTTGGCTTATTTTAGTTGGAATGCTTGGGATTCCAAACATTGAGATAAAAGTATGTAAAAATGAGAATATATGTTGTGCAAATTTAGTCTTTATGTTTATGTTTTAACTAGAAATTTTTTTGTTAGGTTAAATATTGTTTAGCTTATTCCAGTTAGAATGCTTGGAATACTAAACATTGTAAATGTAGAGTTCTTGATGCATTTTGCATATGTTTTGGTTGAGTGAACATATTTTAGATTAGCCTTTGCTTGTTATAACTAGTATATAATCATTTAGCTAAATAATTTGTTGTAATCTAAATCCCGACTGCATTAAATCCTATTTCTCTCCCTATTTCCCCTTTCTTTCCTTTTCCCTTGCTTTTTCTTTTAATTTTTAAATAGTTTTTAAGGAGTTGGCCTTCTCTGGAAGTTAATCTACAAAAATTTCTAGGTAATCTAATATTGACTTCAATCCAAGGCACACATTTCATACCCAAGTAGATCCAAGCATCAAGAATTAGTATTTTAGAGCTTATCATAAAGGTGATGTTACAATCAATCTTTGCATCATTGTAATGTTGTCCACTTTATATGATAATTAGATATCATGTGAACACCATAAGGTATATTATAAAATTTAGATTTAACAAAATGCAATACTACTGAAAATAATTAATTGTTCTATTTTTTTATCCCCACAAGCAAAAATATTTCAAGAATTGATATGATAGAAATAGGTGTTAAGAGTCAAATGCAAAATGTGAAATGATCATGTTGGCCTATTAAAAGAGTTTAGACATATACAATTATAATAATATAAATATTACATAAAATAACTATATGCATATTTTATTATAGATATTATATAATAAGAAAATAAACAATCAATATTTCCAAGGACCTTACTGAGTCTATTGACCTGAATATTGGTGACAAGGTTTTTACACAGCGTGTTATGTACATTAATTTTCCCAGCACCTATTACCATTTTCAATCAACAGAGCACAAAATTAAAGAGTGTCCATTATGGCTGATAAATTCAAATCACATAATGTTGTTGTTCCTCCCCTTGCTCCGATAGTTCCAACTCCAAGAGCCAAGAATCCTCCAAATGAATGGACTACAGTGATAAATAGAAAAAATCATCCACCTAAGCAGTCGGTGTTGCAGGGAGGTTCTAGTTCCAAGCCTCTAGTAAAACAACCTTCACCACCATCCATGCTAGCCATTCTGGCTCAAACTTCTCCAGTGCAGCTGTCTCCCTTAACACCAAGAGGATCCCCTTCTGTACCTACTTCAGATGGAATTTCACCACCTCTAATATCTTCTTCACCCGATGATCCTACTCCTTCCTTTCTTAAGAAAGTGTTATTAGAGGATGTTTCATTCTCTAGGTTTCGTCGTTCACGTAGTCTAGCTCATGAGGGGTTACATCAAAAAAATAGATGGCATATTGACTTTCTTAGGGAAAATCATGAACTATTTCTTAGCAATTTATACAATTCCCTAGGAGAGTTGGGATATTTTGAAGATGTTTTCGAGGGAATGAACCTTGATCGTCCAACATGATTTTTTTGTTCTAGAATGTGAGAGGACTGACATATCCAGTCCAAAAATATAAGGTTCACAAAGAGATTCAGAATGTTGCTCGCTTGCATGGTAATTTGGATTTTTAGTTTTTGCAATAAGTTAAGGTTACTGACTTCATTTTTGATAGTACTTTTACCTTTTTATGGCTGGAAAGTAAGTTTTTTTGTTCCCATCATACTCCTGGTAGAGGAGGAGCTATCACTCTCATTTCTCCTAGATGGCATTCTCATCTTGTCACATGGGGGATGGATCCCTCAAATCAAGCAATTTGGACTCTTTTTGAAGTTGGTGGCATCCCTTTGGGTTTTATTAATGTATATGCTTCTAATAATGCACTGAAAATGTGTGCTTTATGGTGATGGTTGGCTCTTTCCCTATCTGAAGTGCTTTGGTGTTGTGTGGTGATTTCAATATGATGGAGAAACTGATTGACAAACTTGGCTTTCTCCCTATGCGTTGTAATATAGTGAGTGGGAAGCATGGTTTTTTTCAAAAATAAGCTTGGGTTGAGTGACCCTAATTCTTGCTTTATACCTGAGTCTATATGGTATACCTGGTCCAAATTTCATGCTGGAAATACCCGTATTTTGAAGCGGCTTGATAGAGCTATGCTATCTGAACATTCTCATTTTCATTTCCATCACTTTTTAGCTTCTCTACCCTTTGTTTCAATTCCATATACCATCCTTTCTGATCATTCTCCCATTGTGTTTTCCATCTCTTGTTCCCCACCTCTACCTCATTAGTTAAAGTCTCAATTTTATCTGAATGTTTATTTTTTGAAACATCAAGCTATGTCTACTCATATTTGTAGGATTTGGAATCTAGTTCCTAGACCAACTAGAATTCATGGTAGAATTTCCTGGTGGAATGAAGCTATCTCCAGAATAATTGTTCTTCTCAAGAATTTAGGAGTTGAAGTTGCCAAGCGGAGACGAATCTATAATGCAGCCCTTAAAGTTGAATTGGCTTGCGCTTCTGTCAAACTAGAAGTGAGCCCTCTAAGCTCTATTCTTCAAGCCCAAATTGTAATTCTTAGGCATGAGCTTAAAAATTTGAGCTTTATGAAGCAAGGGGAGCTCAAATTCGTGCTCAACTTCACTAGCTAAAAATTGGTGATAGGGTTTCAAAATATTTTTTTCAAAAAATAAATCCCTTGAGACAATACATTCAATTCAATGCTATTCAAGATGTAGGGGTTCATTAGACTTTGCTTCCTAATATTATTAACGTTTTTTCAAGAATTATCGAAAAGTTTTTGCTTCTCAAGAGCTAACTCCTGAACGACACGTTGCAATTCAAGCTTGCTATGAAGTTGTTCCTAAGAAGCTTTCAACTCTTCAAAAGGAATCTTGTGAGAATCCTTTGTCGTTGGATGATCATTTTGAAGCCCTATCCAGGATGGCCAATGATAAAGCTCCAATATTAGATGGATTTCCTTGTGAATTTTATAAGGAGTATTGGGACATGGTTGGCCTAGTTTTACTGTATGTTTATCAGGAAGCAATAGCTTTTGGCTCTTTAGGTTCTATAATTAATAAGGGAAATATTAAATTCATCCCTAAGTAGGGGGATATAGTTCTCACCAAATGGAGGCCTATTACTTTACTCAATGTGAGTTCAAAAATTATTAATAAGGCTTTGGCCTTATGCCTTAGACCTTTGTTGCCACTTATTATTCATCCTGAGAAAACTGGGTTTGTGCAGAGTAGATATATTCTGGATAATATAATTTTTGTTTGGGAGGGCATGGAATGGGCTAGAGCCACTCAACAAAATACTCTTTTCATCAATATTGATTTTGAGAAATCCTATGATAGGATTGAATTGAATTTCATCCTTATCATGCTTCAAGTTCTTGGTTTTGGGCCACATTTATTGAGCTCAGTTAGTATGCTTTTTGTAGATGCTTTAGCTGTGCTTAATTTGAAAAATTATTAGTCTGAATCAATTGGATTATTCATATCTATAATACAGGGTTGTCCTTTGGCTCCTTCTCTTTTCATATTGGCAGCTAAAGCTTTTGGATACCTTCTTTCTAACCAAGTGAGTCAAGGTAATATTAGGGGTATTTATTTACCTCGATAATCTTCTCAACTTATAAATGGATATTTTGTAGATGATTCTTTTTTTACTCTTCATGAGGATGAACGCTCTGTCAAACAGGCTCTATATTGTCTAGATATTTTTTGCAATGCATCAGGATCTAGCATTCAATGGAGGAAGACCTCATGTTATAGGCAATCCTCTTTGGATCTTCCAAGCTGGCTTAAAATATTCTAGTGGCATTGGATAAAACTAGGGGAGATATGTAAATTCCTTCACATCCCATTTACTTTCCAGAGTTCCCCTTCTATCTTGTGGAATTATGTTTTATAAAAATTAGAGAAAAAAATTTCCTTTTGGATCACCAAAAAACTTACTCTAGCTAGTAAGTTTCAGGTGTGTTCCAAAATTATTGCTTCTACTCATGTGTACTATTCATCTTGTTGGGTCCCTTCTCAAGCTTGCTATAAAAAGTTGGAAAAGCTTTAAGGGATTTTATTTGGGCTAACTCATCACATAAACAAGGGTTTCATAGAGTTGCTTGGGAAATCTATTGTCTTCCCAAAAAATTAGGAGGTATGGGATTGCATTATTGTCAAAGACAAGGTTTTGCTTTATCTACTAAATGGATTCTTCAAGCCTTAAGTGGTTCTAAAGCTTGAAAATTTCTCATTCAGCACTGCATCTCCACTGGTTTACCTCTTGGAAGGAAGGCTTGGAAAGGCATGAATTTTCAATCCCTCCTAGTTGCTCCTATCCCAGTTAAAATTCAAGGTTCTTTTGTCATTCAGAGCATATGGAGGGCTTGGGAGAAAATTAAGCTCTGGTTTAGTTGGATAGGGTATGGGCATCAAAAAGGTGCTTCTATTTCCACTTATAATGTTTGGTGATCACCTTTTATTACTCTTCAAGGTTTCCCTCTTGCTTCTATGTAATGGATTCATGCTCAGCGGTTCTTTAGGAAAGTGATTTCAACAATGGCAGACTTTTTTTGAGATATTCCAGGGATTGGATCCCATGGGATGATTTTAGGAGATTGTTTAGTCTACGGCCATATGATAATATTACTTATAACACTATTTTGGATTGTATCCCCTTTTCCCTTTGGTCCATGATCTCTAGATGTTATCAAAAGCCTTGGTGGTCTGATTGAGGATGGTTTAATAAAATCCCACTTTTTACTTACAAACCTAAGTTAGGGTATGCTTGGCTTACTCTCAATGTCCCTATGGTTCAAATACTCAATGCCTAGTGGGATCTTCTTTCCACTCAAACTCGTTGGAGTCTAAGATTTAAAATGGCTTGGGTAGAATATATTAAACCCAAACAGGCTTTCTTTGCTTGGAGCCTCTTATCCTATGGTCTTCCTCTTGGATAAATATTAAACTACCTTGGAATAGAGAATCCTTCCTGTTATTTTTGTGGTGCTCTAGAGGATCTACTTCATCTTTTTTGGTAATGTAGGAAAGCTCGAATGGTTTGGGATTGGCTTGAGATCTTCTTTCGGCCTCATATGGCTAGTTCATTCACTTGGCATCATGTTTTGCTTGGTGATCCACCAGATTTTTCCTTGCCCTTGTTGGAAGTGTGGAACATTCTTCACATCAATGTGCTCTTTCATATTTGGAAAACTCATAACAAAATTCTCTTTTCTCAACAGCATAGTTCAGATGAATTTTTAATTGCTGATAAGTGCATAGTTTACTCTGATTTTTGGCTCCAAATTTTAGTTCAAGTGGAGAAATTTCATATAGATGTGGAGCATCTTCGCTCTCTTATGCAGCACTAGGGTAATGCCCCATGTATGGTCATCTGAGTGCCTTCTATACAGCCTTCTCGATCTTGTCTCTGATGGTATTGATGGTTCTGGTACAAGTGATAACGTTTGTATGCTTGGGGAGGATGGGTGGCTCATTTACATTCCTTATAATATCATTTTTTAGCATCTGGAAGGTGATGGACATTCACCTCATGAGCATACTTGCATCATTGACGTGATTTAATGCATGCTTTTTGGTGTTGTGGTTGGTGATGGGTTTAACCCTATTTTTATTGTTTTGAGTAATGTTGCCTAACTCCACCTGAGTTATTGTGACTACATATTGGGGTGTGCCTATCCACCTATTTTTTTAGTTGTAAAGACATGTTTTTTTAAATTAATTAAAATTTAGGTCTTTACATTCAAAATTAATATGATAGTCACTTAATATGTGGTTGAGTAGTTTAGACAAGTTCTCATCATGGAAAAAAGTTCAAATCTAGATAGACATAAAGACTTTAACATATAATACATTTATTAATTTAATAAGTAGCTCAATATTTTCTAATCTTTCAAATAAAAATAATAACATATGAAATTTAATGGAAATTTTAAACAAAAATTAAAAAGATATTTTGAATCAAATTTCAAATATCAAATAAATTTACTAATAACATATAAATTGAATCATAATGAAATATTAAAACTAAATGATAATAAATTATGTATAATAATATATAGCTTTATTCAAATTAAGGATCATTAGCTTAATCGATTAAATTCCTTGTGTTTTAGGATTAGACTTGTTGTAGCTGCTCCACAACGTACCCCAAAATTGGGGACCCACCTTTTGTTTGCATTTTTGAGAATTTCAGCATCCTTGGAGCGATGATTTGGATAGGTTTCGTCCTTTATAGGCGCATGTCTATTTTCGAGGTTATTTTTTGTATAGTGTATTTATTTGCTTTAGTCTTCTTTTGGGAATGTTCGTAAGCTTGTGTCCTTCATTTTCTTTCGAGGTGTTTCATTTTTGGTTAGGTAGGCAAGGTTTCCTTCTTAGTTTTAATTTGGAATGTGTTCTTATATTTGATTCATTTCAACTTGTTGAACTATTTCAAATTATGCATAAAAAGAAAAAAAAGCATTTCTTTCGATACAAAAAAACACAATTATTTCATATATATATATATATATATATATATATATATATATATATATATATATATATATAATATACTTTAATATATATTATATATAAATAAAATATATAATAAAATATTTCATATATCTACATATTGAAATACATTTATACTATATATGAATAGCCTTCGTTTTAGTTTATTTTAAAACAAGGCTTCTTTGTGACCTTGTTATCTTAAGCTTTTGTATATGGTGGTTTTGATTTGTTTTATTTTTTTATTGTTTTCAATGTGTGGATGTTGTTGATGTTCATAGGAAAGACCTTGCAGGAGATCGTGCATTGGAAATATGCGAAGGTGGCTTACGAGGACTATAAATGTTAATCGGAGCATGAGAATTCAGTCCACGATAGTTGAAGATATTTGGCAGATCCCATGATGGAGAGCTTAGGCGGATGAATCATCAGCAGATTTTGGATACCTTGGACGTGTTGAGTGGTATTTTCACCCAGTTGTGAAAGTATACTCTTCCTTAGGATTTGGGCTCCAAATCCCCTCTTGCAAGGAAGTTAAACAAACAACTTCTCCAAGGTCTCCCCTATATTAGCATTTGCATATGT
Organism: Wollemia nobilis; assembly: GCA_028583015.1. NCBI lineage: Eukaryota > Viridiplantae > Streptophyta > Pinopsida > Araucariales > Araucariaceae > Wollemia > Wollemia nobilis. The sequence goes on along the minus strand of JAQPPZ010003356.1, from coordinate 14,996,783 downwards.
GTATTAGTAATCTCAAATAAAAATATTCAATTTTAAATGCTTGGAACACCTTAGTGATTGCAAGTAACTGTAAACAAGGGGCAATGTTGGTTTATTTTATCGTGAAACTTTAGTGATATTTCATTGAACCAAAATAAAGCAAATGTGATTTGGCCCTCATATGACCTTCAATGTGATGCTCAAATTACCCCTCTTTCATAAAATCAGAATTTTTATGAAGAGGGCAATTTTAGGCTCCAAAAATGGAAATTTGTGAAATGCCATAAAACATAACTCCTTCGATGAAATTGGAATTTTCATGAAGGTAATGTCATCATAGGCTCATGAGTGCAAAACAGAACTGAAAAAATGAAATTCGGTCCAAAAATGGAAATTTTCTATTTTCGGAATTTTCAAAATCTATAATAAAATAGCAACTTCAATGAATTTTTAAAAATACTAAAAAACTTCGAAAATAAAATTTCAAAGTGCGTGTTGGAAGTCTAAAGTATAACTACGCAATGGTGAAATTATTTTTGGATTTTGAAATTTTTTAAATGTTTATTTTAATGCCTGAAAATTAACAAAAAAGTTAAAATTTTTGGAAAAATAAAATGCAAAAAATGAAAATGAAATGCAGAAAACTGAAAATAAAATGCATTTAGTATGATGCTATCCTATTCCGACAAAACCGAAGATGTGAGGTTTTCATGCATGCAACCTAACCTATTGGACTTGCAAAACAAGCACAATCCGAATAAGCTAAGTGTTGGCTCCTAGGGTTTTAAATGAGATTTTCAAATTTAAACATTCGCATGAAGCAACCAAGAAAACTTGCATAAACTTCATTTACAAGCCTAAAATCTGAAAAGGGGAAAAATAGACATTTAATCTTGCATGCAGAAAATGACTCCTTATTTCTTGTCCATAAGATGCAACTTTCTAAAACTTTCTGTATTAAAAATTTATCATTTTACAATAACAAAAATTTCTGGTTTTCCCAAACCAGTCCGTGGAAGAAAAACAACTCAAACAGGTCCAGAATGGCCCTCTTGCCTCCAAATATGTAACTCTGCTTGCAGCAGTTTCCAACTCCTTCTGGACTCTTTGAATGGCGTATTTAAACTTCTGAAAAAAAATTGTTTCTCCTTCCATGACTGTTCGTTTCATTTTCCAATGGTTGTTCGTTTCACCTTCCCTGACTGTTCGTTTCATTTTCCAATAGCTATTCGTTTCACCTTCCCTTGCACATGCATGTGTTTTGGTTTTCGAAAAAAAAGCTTTTCGTTTCCATTTTGTGGCCCTTCGCCACGAAAATGTAACATGTCGCGATATCGTGACATTTTTTCTTGTTCTTCTTTCTTCTCTTTTGGCCGCGAAAATGCAACATGTCGCGATATCGTGACACTTTTCTTTCTTCTCTTTTGGCCGCGAAAATGCAACATGTCACGATATCGCGACACTTTTCTCTTTTGGCCGCGAAAATGCAACATGTCACGATATCGCGAAACTTTTCTTCTTTTGGCCGCAACAATGCAACATGTCGTGATATCGCGACACTTTTCTTTCTTCTCTTTTGGCCGCGAAAATGCAACATGTCGTGATATCGCGACACTTTTATTTCTTGTTCTTTCTCTTCTTGTTTGGCCGCGAAAATGCAACATGTCGCGATATCGCGACACTTTTTCTCTTTTGGCCGCGACAATGCAACATGTCGCGATATCGTGACACTTTTTCTCTTTTGGCCGCGACAATGTAACATGTCGCGATATCGCGACACTTTTTTTCTTTTGGTCGCGACAATGCAACATGTCACGATATCGCGACACTTTTTCTCTTTTGGCCGCGACAATGCAACATGTCACGATATCGTGACACTTTTTCTCTTTTGGCCACGCCAATGCAACATGTCGCGATATCGCGACACTTTTTCCCTTTTGGGCGCAACAATGCAACATGTGATATCGCGACACTTTTTCCCTTTTGGCCGCAACAATGCAACATGTCGCGATATCGCGACACTTTTTCCCTTTTGGCCGCGACAATGCAACATGTCGCGATATTGCGACACTTTTTCTCTTTGTGGTGTTTTGTTTTTTCTTTGATCTTTAGCATATGGGCCACTTCGGTCTTCTTAGAAAACATGCAAAAAAGGTGGGTCCCCAATTTTGGGGTACGTTGTGGAGCAGCCACAACAGGACACTTACCCAGATGATGAAGCAGTCAATAGCGAAGAGGACAGATGATGAACCTGACGTGATCGACAATGTGCATCTATGGACACATCAACCTAGTGGGAGTGAACGAAAGTGGTGGACGATATCTCGTGTTAAGGAAAGGGGTCTTGTAGACTTCATATTATACCATGAGGTTCCCAATTGTCGACGCAGTGAATGTGTGAAACTGCATGATATACGTGAACTCACCCGGCTAGACGAATTTAAATCCTACACAAGGGAATACACAGTGGTAAGGCATTATCTTAAGAGGGTGTCGTGTTACAGTGAAAGGTGAATCACAGTAAGCAGTCGAGATAGAGGTTGATGGTAAGTGGAAGCCATGCGAGTACCGAGGAGGTTGTTTCACGATAGTATTTGGGTGTTGATGGGAAACAAACATCGAGGAATAGTTTTACAGCAACGATAAGGCAGGGAGAAATGAACAACGAAGTAGATCTGATTTGGTGGCAGTGTGCATCATGGCTAATGGTGGTTGACAGCTAGGTGAATGCAGCGAAATCAACGATGGATGATCAATAGATATCCATAACAGTGAACCCGATGATGAATGTAACATATTTTTGGCTGGAGCGAATAGTTTCAAATAGCACACAGCATCGAAGGTAGGGTTTGAATATGTCACTATACCGAGCAGCGTAGTATCGAGGTAGCCGATGCTGGTGCTAGGGGTTGATTTATGTGGAACAAAATTCTAACACCAAGGAAGCAAAATCACACGGTGATAGCGACAACATGGCCACAGTAGTCGATAACAATAATGTCGATGTGGAAACCTAGACACATGAAACAATGAATGAATAGGGATATAGCAATAAACATATATTATGAGGCAAGTGAAACATAAGAACAATGGTGATGTTGATTGGACATGAGATATCCACGATGGATACGCGAGGAGGGATAAATAGTGGTGTTCATGATATTTTGACATAAATAAACTCTAATGTGGATCAAGTCAACTAGGCACCATGTCGTAGGGAACTTTCATCATAGCGGACCGTAGCGAATAGACGATCAGGGCATCTATGGTGAAGCTTCAGGCTATTGAAATCGATAGAGCATAGGGGGTTTTAAGGAGTGTACGTCTCCAAAGTTGATGATATGGTGTGATAACATAAGAGTTGTACACTATGACAGCGACATCAAGAATGTGGGCGATCAATGAACCACAGATAGTGTGAGGTAAAAAGACATAGCAGTAGCACACAGGTGGAACTTCAAGGGCGTGTTGATGCGGACTTGCAGGGTATCCAGGGGTCGAGGTGTCTTGTCGATCTCAAATTGGATGAAATTTTGGTAGTAATGACTATACCTCACTACGACACGAGTTTTGATGCATAGGCAAAGGCATAGTGGAGGAAATTATCAGCAATCAAAAGCTATATTGAGTGACATGCAAGAGGTCAGAATGATAACCAGTAAGGAATAGAAGGGCCATACAGGGTTGATGTGTAGAGTCGACAGAAAATTAGGAAGTGTGGACCCAGGTGAGTGATCATAGCAAGTGATGATAGCGCATCAAGGTTAAGAATGGTAGAAGATAAATGGATACACATAGGAAGCATGAGTACACAGTGGGATCTTGCATTACTTGGTGAGCATGACAGGGATTCATTACCATGGACCAATGGTGAGATTTTATCGGGTTAAAATACCCATAACAGGCTTGGATGGCGACATCTTGAGGTAGCAAACATAGGAAAATGGGCAGTAATAGACGGACAATAGACATAGGGTGTATAATTCGAGGACGAATGTGACATAGGAGGCCATATTGGTGGCAATTTTGTTTAGCGAGGAGTAAAGCACAAAGTGATGCAGTGGAACATTAGATTGGCGATGATGCACGAAGAGTGGGGGTCAGTGTATTATGTTTATATTTAATATTATTACACCAGTACATCAAACGAAAAGTCCTTATGAAACTGAGAGTATAGAATAGTGAAGGCTTGTTCAAAAACTCTTTTTAGTTCAGGGTAGCATTTCACGTCTCCCTCGACACCAACAACGTTGTACACCAGTAATTCGATTTTGACAAGGTGTATGTATGTTAAACAAAGGGTGTTCTTAAAAGGTAATCCTCGCCACGTGGAAGTGTTTAGAGGAGATTTTTCAGAATTAATAGAATATCTGGAACAAAATACGCATGTGAAGAGTCGATTAGGTAAGGTTGCATTACAAATGGAGTGTAATAGCGTCGAGGCCCACAAAAAGCTACGTGGACATCTTCGTGTAGAATCGTCGAGCAACAAATTTTTAATAGTGTACAAATAATCCTCATGTATGGCATAGGTTTATATGTTATCATATGAGAAACACTATTATGGGGAATTATAAAGTTGGTCGTTACGACAATGTAACAAGTCAAGGTAAAGAATATAAAAAGAGACGTTTTGCAATAATGCATTATGAAGCTCCAACAGTTACAAGGCTCTAAGGGCAAAGGAAAGCAGACGCTTTGAAGCATGAGAAAAGAATGTCAAAAGAATAAAAGTGAAGCTGCATGAAGCCAAACAGCCAGAGAAAACGAAGGGGCGATTGAAAACAAAAATTTCACCAAAATTTTTAAAAGAAGGATGGAAAGACGAAAGAGGGGGCGGGTTCTTTTTACAAGACCAAAAATACTATTGGAATATGATTGTATAAATAGAAACATTATTCTAATGTAATGGGATTTTTCAGAAATTTAGATTTTGTTTGTGAAAAAAGGAGAAAATTATCTGCATGCATGAATGTAATGTTTATCTTTTTTTTTCAGGTTTTGGACTTACATATGATGTTTGATGCATTTTAATGGTCACATTATAGAATGTTTAAATCTTGAAATTTATTTTTGTGCCCTTCGAAGCTAGCACTTGTTTTATTTTGATTGTGTGAATGCAGTTTGGAATAGAATAGGTTGCATGTAAGAGTTTCTCACATCTTTGGGTTTGCAGGACAAGGTACCATCAAACTGATAAAAGCTTCACATGTTTATGTTTTCAGCATTCAAGTATTTTCGAATTTTCATTTTTTTTCTAACTTTTATTTTGCAGATTTTTTTTAAAACTTTGAGCATTAAAATAAAAATCGAAAAATAAAATAAAATAATAAAAATAAATACATTGATGCATAGAATGTACTTCAAAGTTTCATTTTGCACAATTATGTTTTCATTCCAAAACTATTTTGAATTTATAAAAATTATTTAAAATGGTTGTTTTATGCAGATTTTTATAATTTCAAAATTTTATTTTTTTCATGTTTTGAAGCCATATCAGATTTTATCAGCTTTATACTTCATTTTCAATCATAAATAAACTTCCCTTTATGAAAATTTTTATTTCATTAAAGGGGGGTTAATTTGTATGGCACTCCATAAGCTATCATTTTGAAGCAATAAATTCGCTTTTCTTTATGAAAATTTTGATTTTATTAAAGAAAGGGATTTTATCATTATATCAAAGGCTAGCATTTTAAAGCATTAAATTATTTCTCTTTATGAAAATTATTTCATTAAAGAGGGATAATTAATAATGACATTTTAAAGCCACTATTTTAAGGCTATAAATTATTGTCTCTTTATGAAAATTAATTTCATCAAAGAGAGATAATTTATTAATCATATCAAAGGCTATCTTTATCTTCATGATAAGAAGCTACATTTAATGAGCCTATTCATCATTTCATATTCACATTCATAGATAGATTTTAATCTTCATTTTCATGTTTAAAGTAGGATTTAATGCAAGATAAAACTTGTTTAAAATCTACTTAATAAGGAAGATAAAATCTACCTTAAAACATTTCAAGATAAAAGGAATTAAGGCACTACATCGTGGTCATATGAGGACCAATTCACATTTGCTTTTATTTAGTTTCATGAACAATCATTAATATGGCATAATAAAATACACCAACACATGCCCCTTGTTAACAATTACTTGCAATCACTAAGGTGTTCCTAGCATTTAATTGATATATCTTCATTGATATTACTAATACACATATGCAATGCTAATATAGCGGAACCTTGGAGAAGTTGTTTGTTTTGACTTCTTTGCAAGAGAGGGTTTTGGGATCAAAATCTTAATGGAGAGTGTAATTTCACAATTGGGACCCAAGTTCAAATCTTGCCAAGTGAAACATGCATAATAGTCAAGTTATTATAATACCACTATTTGGTCATGATAAAATATGATTGGGATATATATATATATATAAAGATTGATCAAGTGGCATTTAGCTCAAACGGATAGATTCCTCAATATTTAAAGAGGAGACTAAGGTTCAAGTCTTGCCCAACTGTACATGGATAATATCCAAGCTTTTTTGTAATACCACTATGTGGTGATTATGTAATATGGGTGGGGCCCATTTCAATCCCATATAACCAATTGAAAAAAATATATTACAGTTGATATTTTTAACATTAATATTATATTCAAATCAATTAAATTAAATAAATAGCATGTCATTACTACCACCATATGGGAATAAGAATTTTAATACTTTAGTTAAATCAAAGCATTCTCGTGCCATGCATGACACACAGACTAGCAAAACAAGAATCTTTTGTTGAAATGTTGAAGAGCTAAACTCATTTAGATTTGGATGTTAAAAAAACAACTTTGTTGAGGTAAGGCTTTATTTCATGACCTTTATTTGGCCTTTTGTACATTTCAATTATATGTAGAGGTGAAAGGAGACTTCCAACTGGAAAGAAAAAGTACAATAAATATCATTATGGTTGTTGGAAATTCAATTTTATTATTAAGAAATCATATTTATCAATATATTATTCTAAAATATTTTTTAAAGAGGAATATAATGTCATCTCATTTAATAAACACTGGAATTAACATATAACTTAAAACAAATATAATAAATAATCCTCTCAAGAAATGTAAGTCCTTTGGATAGAGAGAAATCATCACATATTCAAAGATAAATTTCTCTTTAAATTAGGTTTGTAGAAAAATAGAGTCTTTGATCTCATAGAAGGCTCAAACTATTCTAAAGACCCATAAACATTCAATCTCTCATAAGCTATAATGGTCCCCTATTTCCTTCCCTCCTCAACATTCTAAAAGGTCTCTTTCTAGAAAGACTATAGCTTGTTGCATTTCATGGAAGTCCTTCCTCCCTCCTAATATGATGAAACTCAATTTTCATATGGCCTTTAAGAGTAATTTTGGACCCTCAAGAGCAACTATTTTTCTCTACTATCAAAAGGGAAATTTCATCAGTGTTATGTCACTTTCTCTTGGGATCCTCACAAACAAAAAGGCTAAGGCAATTGCACTAGTAGAAGGTCTTGAGCTTGCAATACAATTGAACATTCATAATCTAGTTGTGGGATGCAATTATATGGCTATGATAAGAAAAATGTTTAAAGGATCATGCTAGGATTAGGAACTATCTTATTTAATTACATATATCCTTTAGTTGATCCTACTATTTGATACCATCTTATGATAGCATAGAGTTTTTAAAGGTAATTGATTAGTGGATTTCATTTCCAACTTTAAATTGAGTGCTTCAAGCAAATAGGTTGGTATTGAACACAACCTCTATCCAATAATTAAATATATATTTAAATCTAACAAATTCTATCTTCATGGACAATCTTGTTAGCAAATACTGCTTATAATGAACTATGACTACCAACCCTTTTTCCTCTACCAGTCATGGGGGTAGTCATTGATTTTAGAAATTGGATAAGGCATTAAGCTCAAAGGTTAACAAATCCAAATTTTTTGGGAGGTTGTTGGTACAAGCTTAGAAGGAGGTCCATGAATGTCAATCTAAACTAATAGCACTTACATGATTGGGTTTTAGGCTAAGTAATAGAATGCCTTATCACGCTGAAATATTTTGGGATATATGCATTAATCCATCCTTAAGCCAAAGCAAGATCCTCTTTCTTCATACAGGGGTCCTTTATTGAAGCCTCGTTCAATTTTTATCATTATTATATGCTTAGATACAATACAATTATTAGGTTGGTAGAGTTATTTATTGGAAAAAGCATAGCGAAAGATACAACACAAGGGTCCTATAAATTGAAGAATACAATGCTTCCTCTTTTAGTAAATAGATCGTTTTATATCATTAAACTTGATTTTACACCTAATGGATTGATTTTTGCATTTGCCATATTCAATATAAGTATCTCTTTGTCTCTTGGTTCTTATTTGCTAATCAATCAATAAGAATCTAATACAAAGAAAATATATACCACAACTATTTTAGGAAATCTACGATCATTTTCTTTACTACTTGGAAGAAGGATAGTTTTTATACCTACTATAATGTTGATAGATTATTTCTCTTATCTTCTCTAGGAGTGGATCCCTATAGATTCCATATTAATTTTACCCCAAGAAGGCATACATAATAAACAAGGACTATATAATTCTTTATCATGTGCATATTTTAGTCTATAGTGAGGGTGAGTTATTTAGGATCATAAATTAGGCCCCTAAAATAATAGACTTGAACATGAGCCTTCTCTTTGGACAATAATTTGTTTCAACCGCTTACACTATTGCATTATATATGAAATTTTTCATTGATATTGTTTTCAAAAGATTTTTGTTGGAAATATGTTGAATATTTTCCATGTTATTCTGTCGAGGTTAACTCTAAAAGGTAATGGACACTCTCCATGTATCCTCACCAAGGTTTAGAATTTTTAGGATTTCTTAAGCTATTTTTAGACCCATATGGGTTGTTTAGGGTTAAATATTTGAACCCATAGTTTTTCGTCCATGGTATTGTAAAACAATTCTTGTGTTGTTATTAAATTGCACTTGCATCAGGGTTTGAAGAGATGAGAGATGAACATTATTGTATTGGAGACGGTTAAGTTTATACAATAAGAAGATATTACTATACTAGGATTTTTCTCATAAGGGTTTCCTAGGTAAAATATTGTGTTATGTGTGTATATAGTATCTTATTTTTTTCCTTTGATTCTATATTTACTGTTTTTCTAGATTTGATTTATAGGGCCTTTTTCTCTTCATTTGGTATCAGAGCTAAGGTTTTCAGCTTTGTTCGAGGAGTAAGGGTTTCAACTCTATGATAAATTAATTTTTGAGTGGGATCCATACACGAAAGAATCTAGACAAAGGAAAATGATGGGAAGCACATGGGTAGAGATTGAAAAATTTAATGGATAGAATTTTGAGTTATGAAAACTCAAAATGGAGGATTTGTTGGTTGATAGAGATTAATGGATTGCGGTCTTAGAAATAAAACCAACATCAATGACAGATGAGGATTGGTTGAATATTGATAGGAAGGCAAAGATTTCTATTAGATTATGCTTATTTGATTCGGTATTGTTGTATATCAACAGATACCATGACAAAGTCATTATGGGATAAGTTGAGAACTTTGTATTAGATAAAGTTGATAAATAAACTCTTTCTTTGAAAGAAGTTATATTTACTTCAGATGAATGATGGTGACTCTGTGACTAAACATATGAATGCTTTTAACACTATGGTAAGTCAATTAAACTATTTTAAAGTAAAAATGGATGAAAAGGAAAAGTGTATTGCTTTACTTTATTCATTACCTGATTCATGGGATAACCTAGTTATGGTTATCACCAATACTACTTCTACATTGAAAGTAGAGGATATAGTAGGAACATTGCTATCTTAGGAAATGAGACAAAAAACTTCTAAGGATTATCATCAGAAGGATGCCTTGGTTGTGAGAGGTCATTCTCAAGAAAGAAGCAAAAATAAATCAAGAGAAACGAAATCGAGATCTAGGGTAAATCTATTGCTCCAAAAAAGAGGAAATGTTAAAGTGTGGTACAACAGGGCATTATAAAAGAGACTATAGATCTAAAAAAGTTGATAGTAGCCAATCGTCTGATGAAGGAACTTCTACAGAAACAAAGACCACAAATGAAGATTCAGGGAACTTATTCTTAGTTGCAGTGTGTTGAAGTGAATGTCATGACTCATGGCTAATTAACTCAGGTCCTTCCTTTTCATATGACTCCTCATAGGGAGGGGTTTTCTGATTATGAAAAGATAATGGAGGTGAAGTCTTCTTGGGAGATAACTTGGTATATAAAATAATAGGTTGAGGAAGAGTCAAGTTGAGGTTAAAATATGGAAGAATTAAAACCCTTCTTAGTGTGTTGTATATTTTGGGTCTGGCAAGGAATCTGACATCTGTGAGTAAGATAAATCACACATATGTGACTATGTTATTCAATAAGAATAGTTGCAATATGGTTCATGGAGTCTTGGTGTTGGTAAGGGAGGTTGGTATAGGAACTCTGTTTAGACTTGAAGGTAGCACTATAAGTATTGATTGCAATAACTCTTTAGTTATAGAGGAGAATAATATGGTAGAAGCGGCTCCGAGTATTCTTATAGTGAAGACAATATTGTGGCATCAATGCATGGGGTATATTGGTGAGAAAGGTCTTTGAACATTAAAAATGAAAGGTATGGTTGAAGGAATTTTTGATTGCCCATTAAATTTTGATTTTTATGAGCACTATGTTTTCGAAAAGCAAAACTAAGTCAAGTTTCCTAGTAGTGCTACAATATGTGGAGTTTTATATCTAGTTCACAGTGATGTGTTTGGACCTACAAAAGTACTATCAGTAGGTAAATCTATCTATTTTGTTATATTTATATATGACTTTTCAAAAAAGACCTAGGTATATTTTTTATGAAATAAATCTAATGTTTTCAATAAATTTAAAGAGTTTAAGGCTCTTGTAGAAAATTAGATAGAGAAAATATAAAGGTTTTGATAAGTGGCGATGGTGGTGAGTATTTCTCTAATGAATTTGAATAATTTTAAAAATATTTTTGAATAGAATGATAGAAAAAATTTTGTATACTCCACAACAGAATGGAGTTATAGAATGGATGAACATAACATTGATGGATAAGGCTAAAAGCATGCTAAGTGGTGCAGGGTTAGAAAGGAAATTTTGCATAGAAGTTGTGTTAACTACTTTTTATCTCATTAATAGATCTCCTACCTCAGCTTTGGTGACCAAGCCTCCATAGGAAGTATGGACCGGTAAGAAACCCTCTCTCAATCATATAAGGGTTTTTGGTTGTGATACTTATATATGTCCCAAAAGAGAAAAGGACTAAGCTAGACTATAAATCTAAAAAATACATATTTGTGGGTTATATTATTGGTGTTAAAGGATATAAGTTGTGGAACCCAAAAACACAGAATATTGTTTATAGTTGTAATGTGATCTTTAGAGAAACAAAAGGGGTTCCAAAATAGGAAATGCAACCAAGCAAAGAACCTGAAATAGTTCAAGTAAAATTGGAACAAGAGGAAGAACCTATGGTAGAACATGGTGTTACACAATAAGATGAACTACAGAGAGAATCTAAAGAGAAAAATTTAGAGGAAAAAGGTGAGGAGGAAGCTGAAGATGCAAAACCTAGAACTCCAAGTTTGAGGAGATCAGATCGAGTGAGAAGACTCCCATAAAGGTATAACCCTTTAAATATTTGTTCTGCATTTAATATATCAGTTACTGATAAAGAACCCAAGACTATAAAGGAGGCACTTCAATAAAGTAAGAATAATTCTTGGAAAAGGGCTATGGACGAAGAAATGGAGTTCCTAGATAAAAATAAGATGCTGGACTTGGTGAAATTAGCCCTGGAAGAAAACTAGTTGGTTGTAAGTGGGTATTCAAGAAGAAATACAACGTAGATAAAAATTTGGAGAAGTACAAGGCTCACCTGGTAGTAAAAGGATTTTCTCAAGTTAGGGAATTGAATTTGGCGATATTTTTTCTCCTGTGGCTAAACTAACTTCAATTAGATTTTTGTTGGCTATTTTTTTTTTCTTTTGATCTTGAAATAGAATATATGGATGTAAAAATATCATTTCTACATGGTGAACTTGATGAAGACATATATATTTCACAACCATAATGCTTTATGGTAAAAGGTAAGGAGGACTTGGTATGCAAGTTGAAAAAGTCTCTTTACAGCTTGAAGCAATCTCCAAGAATGTGGAACCACAAATTTGATAGGTTTGTTCTGACACTTGGGTTTGGGAAAAGCAAAATAGATACGTGTGTGTATTTTAAACAAGAAGGTGAATTTTTTTATTATTATTTTGTATGTGGATGACATGTTGTTAATTGGTAATAATAAGGAGATGATAAATTTACTAAAATATCAATTATCTTCTAAATTTGACATGAAGGATTTGGGTGTTGTAAAATTTATTTTGGGTATGGAAATAATAAGGGATCATGCAAATAGAATATTGTGGTTGAATCAAAGGAAACCATGATACTACAGAGGTCTAGGATGCATGATTATAAACCAGTATGTACTTCATATCCTGTTGGTAAAAAGTTATCTGCTTAATAGTGTCCTAAAATAGATGAGGAAGTTGAAAATGCATCATGTTATTTATGCTAGCATTGTTGATAGTCTGATGTATGCGATGGTATGTACTAGATCTGATATTGCACATGCAGTGGGAGTAGTTAGCATATTTATGTCCAATCCAGGAAAGGAACATTGGACTGTTGTGAAGAGGATCTTCAGATACTTGCATAGAACTTCAAACTATGTTATCTGTTACCAAGGAAAATTTGGAGATAGTAATATTGTAAAACTACAAGTTTTTGTAGATGCTGACTGGGTTGGAGATCTGGACAAGAGAAGATCCATAAGTGCTTATGTGTTTAGACTATTTGGAGGGGCAATAAGTTGGATGAGTAAAAAGCAATCAGTGGTTGCTTTATCCACAACAGAGGCAGAGTACATTGCAACAACTCATGTCTGTAAAGAAGCAATGTGGCTACAGAGGTTGTGTTCAACATTTGGTCTTAAGCAAAAGGTTGTGAGAATTGATAGTGACAGTCAAACTGCAATAATCTTGGTCAACAATCTTGGTTTTCATGATCGGTTAAGACATTGATATCAAGTACCATTTTGTGAGAGAGATGGTTGAAGGGAATCGAGTGATGCTAGAGAAAGTTGATACAAAGAATAATGTTATTGATTCATTAACAAACGTTATACCTACTTAGAAATTTTTTTGGTGTAGATCTATGGGCATGGTTGTCCTTGACAGTTGACAATGATAGTTTTGGCCCCTATGAAAAATATTCAACAAGTGGAAGAATGTTGGAAATATGTTGAATAGTTTTCATGTTATTATGATAGGGTTAACTCTAAAAGGTATTGGACACTCTCCATGTATCCTCATCGGGGTTCAAAAGTTTTAGGGTTTCTTAAGCTATTTTTAGACCCATATGGGTTGTTTAGGGTTAAATATTTGAACCCATGGTTTTTTTCCCATGGTATTGTAAAATTCATTAGTGCGTTATTTAATTGCACTTGCATCAGGGTTTAAAGAGAAATGAGAGATTAACATTATTGTATTGGAGACAGTTAGTTTATACAATAAGGAGATATTACTATGCTGGGTTTTTTTCCCGTAAAGGTTTCCCAGGTGAAATACTGTGTTATGTGTATCTTCCTTTGATTCTGTATTTATTGTTTTTCTAGATTTAGTTTATGAGGACCTTTTGCTCTTCAATTTTATTTATTTATTTAAAAACATAATGTGATGTCAACTCATTTAATAAGTAATGTCAATAATATATCTCTTGAAACATACATAATAAACAATGGTCATATAATGATTATTATTTGTCATGCATGGTTCATTTTAAAGGCTACAACTCATTTTAGTTCTCGGACAGTTTATTTGGGGGCAAGTATCCTCTACTCACATACACTAAGACCCTATGTCATAGCATAGTAGAGTTATCTATATATATATATATATATATATATATATATATATATATATATATATATTGGAACAAAAATATTTCTCTACAAATTTTCTTGTTTATGGTATAGAGGCTTTTGGGTTTGTTGTGTGCCTATTAAAAACTTCACGGAAATTATCATTTATTGTAACATTTTTGTCTATTTCATTGAAGAATCATTGGGTTTTTTTTTTCCTATATGACAAGTTATGAGAAAGATAGGATAATTCAAAGAATGAATATGGTGTTCTTTCACATTGAAGGAAGAATAGATAAATAAATATTTTGAAAGAGTATTGGAGATTATTATATAAAGGAGGTAAATGATTTTTGCTTCCAAATAAATGAAATGTTATAAAATCTTCTATTAAGGTTTTAAAAAATTAGAGTAAATTTGAAATCCAATTGAAACTAAACTATAACTATAGAGAGATTTTTTTTTAAATTGAGGAAGATGAGGATGTATAACCTTGTTCATTTGAAATAGATAGTTTTTTTATGAGAATGATGAATATGAAAATTAAAATTTAAAAAATAATGAAAATAAATTTAAAACCAGTCACTAAAATATCAATAATAAGAACTATTTGATCTTTATGGATTTATGATAAATCATTTGATATGTTGGTTCTAGTCACTAAATATATCTATTGTTTTATTTGAATTTGGCTAGTGTGAGAAACCCCTATGAGGGTTGGGCATCCTCATCCAACCATAACCTCTCAATTCTTGTTTTTTTATTTTATTATTTGGTAGTGTGAGAAACTCTTACGAACAATGCTGGCTAGGCATCCCATCCCACCATGACCTCTCATAAGGGAGAGAGCTATGCTTATCAATAGGGAATTTCTAACACACAATTACACATCCTCACCCCACCATGACATCTCATAAGGGAGAGAGCTAAGGTTATCAATAGGAATTTACACACAATTACACACACCGACAAGTTTGTCTACAAGTGTGACACGTTGGTGATTGCCAACAACTCTCTCCATTTGAGAGGTCTCGAGTTCGAATCCCTATACATACACGAGACCAAGCGAACACAAAAAAAAAATCTTATGGCTTCCCTCTAAATAATGGTATATACCTAGATGGGACGATACTGCCATCTACCTAAGAGTGGCATTAAAGGTTTCTCTACCCAAGAGTTTTGGAGCACAATGGTTTGAGCTTTAGCTCTTTTTTTGGGAGGTCCAAAGAGTGGCATTAAAAGTTTCTTTACCCAAGAGTATTGGACAGCACAATGGTTTGAGTTTTGGCTCTTTTTTTGGGAGGGCCAAAGTACAACCTTTGGGAGGTCCAAAGAGTGGCATTAAAAGTTTCTTTACCCAAGAGTATTGGACAGCACAATGGTTTGAGTTTTGGCTCTTTTTTTTGGGAGGTCCAAAGTTCAACCTGCAACATGTGTGTGGCTATAAGTTAAATTCTTTATTGATAAGCTCAACTCTCCCCCTTATGAGAGGCCATGATGAGATGAGGATACCTAACCTTAAACTTCGATTTTAAGAATTTCTTACACTAACCAACTTTCTCTATATATATTCTTGCTAACTCTTATAAATGAATTTATTTTCAATAGGGCATACAAATTTCATTATATGGCTTTAAATAAACCTTACAAATAACTAATATATTATAATAAAAAAATTATACAAAATTTATAGTACTCAAGTTATTAAATTATCCTACGTTGAAATACATTTTTAATGGCCAAACTATTATAGAATACTCTATTAAATATTTATTTATTTAATAAGACAAATAACAATGTATTACACAAGGAACAAAATATATTGGTGTGGCACTTTTTATACCTTACATTGAAAACATTTATTTGGTTTACTTAAAACCAAAGGATTTAAGTTCAGTATTTCAATATTCACTTTCAATTGTTAAGGCAATTTTTATACTTCACATTGAAAACATATATTTGGTTTATTAAAAGGATAATTAGATTCAATTGAATTGAATCTTAAAATTTTTTAAAGCAAATTCTTAATTAATTTGATTTGAATTTAATCAAATTGAATAGTAAAGACTAACTTGCTAATGTTAAGAATATAGAAATTGTGTCACTGATAAAAGCAATTTTTTAAAGTACTTTGAAATTAATAAATTTCGAAGTATCTTTAAACTGTGTTAAACAAATATAAGTTGTAAGTTGTCGCCCTCCGATTATTTAGTTGTGCCAATATGTTTAAGATATGCATATTGTTTTATATTATATTTAATACAAGACAATGTAAAACTTCAAAGCTAATTTTTATTTAAATTCATGAAATTTTTAAAACATAAAATTTGTGCATTCCAATTAGATATTTATCAAAACAAATATTATAAATATTTATTCCTCTTAATTGTCATAGTTCCCCTCTGAACTCTTAAGTTCCATGCACGTCCATAACACCCCCTCTGATCTCTTACGTTCCATGACACTGCCCCGCAAAGGATAAAAAAAACCATTACTAATGCTAGCGAGAACTTACGCTATACCATATTAACTTTATAATTTTTAAAGGAAGGCAACTTTGTGGATCTAGCAAAATATTATTGCTTTCAAAACTATTTTTAGTTCATGTATTTTCAGTTTCTAAAGTTTGGTTTGTTACTTCTGTAGAGCCCAATCATTGATTTAATCTACCCACATATTGTCTTTCTTTAAAAAATAATAAATGCAGAGAACAGGATGACTGACTGTGTCTGGTTGAAGGAAACAACTATTGTAATGCAAATGAATATTTTCTTCATCTTTGCAGATTAACAATTGGCTCTTCAGCAATTTAAAAATTCAGAAAACTATTCAACTCTAGTAATGAGCTAGATTAAACTCCTTGTTAAGATTTTGATAGATCAAAGCATGGGAAGTTCTTTTGCATTCAAACCAAATATAGCTCTATGAGACCCCCTTTGGGTAACCTACTGTTTTCTACTATTTTTGACCCTTCCAATAACCTTTGCCAGAACCTCCATGAAAACTTCTAATCAATAGTGGTAACGTGGCACTTCCCACTTCTAAAAGTTTAATGTGCACATTTCATTCATGTATTTTTCACATATTCCAGGTCTATAACCTTGTCATCGATTCTTCAAGGTTATATGCCTTGCACGCCCTACAGGTGGTGTTTACTTGTTGATATTCGTGGTTTTTTTCTCCTTGGAAGAACAATCGCAGAACTTCAATAACAAGTAGTTCGCATTTGTGTTCTTGCATTATCAGTTACCTTGATTTGACTCGTTCCAACCACAAAAGAACTTCTGGATCCCTAACTATTATACTATAAAACTTCCTAACCTTTTACCAGGTATCACGAAGTCACACAACAAGCACCAAGACGGAACAGCTATGCCATTTTAAGACTGTATCCAATGGCAAAACTGATGTTTCACAGGCTACTGTCCATCTGAAATAGCCTAGACGAACAGTGTCAGTTATAGTATGGGATTTTTTTTTTTTTTTTTTTATTGGAGGAATAGGGGGATAGTAGGGAGCAAACTAAAGAGCAGACCAAATGCTCTAATTTTCACCAATTTTTATAAGCTTAGCACAGCACTACTGGCCTGAAGACCCCTCTTATGGGGAAAAACTCACCTTACTCCCAGGGATGACAACTTATATAAAGCCAGATTTTGAAAAAAAAAAAGAGTTTTTGTCGGGTGGTTAGTTTACAGCAAATATTATTAAGGGCATCCACTCAATAAGGAGGATGATATCAATAAGGCTGCAAACTATTTGGTAGCTGACTTCAATAACCACCATGAGAGCAAGCAAGTATTGACAATCTGCAACAACACAGAATAAAGAACTAGAAACCAGAAAGCTGTCACAGAAAAACTTGCAAGTAAGGCCAACGAATAGCATTGCTCTTATATATTATACTAAATATAGCGTATAAATGGAGGATTTTTGAGTTTAGTTGTAGAAAGAGGCAATAATAAAGGTGAGATCGTGTTCCATGAGAGTGTCTACATTTGGGAGAGTCAATACCCGAACCACTACCCTTGCATGGTGGTAAAGCTCATGCACAAATGTCAACCATCAACCTGCAATAAATGTTTGCAGGTTTGGCTAAGATCGAACTGTTTACCACTTGGCAAGGATATCTGTGGTGCGTTCTTGACTCCTCCACAATGCATGCATGTCCATGCACATGCTCTTACACCTCCCCTCCCCTCCCCTCCCCTCAGGGACAAGTCGACATTCAACAAAAGGTGGTGTTGGGGCAGCAGCCCACCCCAAAACCTAAACTCCTCCCTTCTCTTTTCTTCGCTCCACTACAAAATATAGAACAGACCAGAGAGCAGGTGAGAAGCCAAAACCAACGGAGCAATGAGATCTACTAATAAGTACATATTTGTTATCATGCATCCTCACAATGCAGAGCCGCTTTGATTTTCTGCACTGTGCAGGATATGAGATTATTCACGGTCTCAACGGATTCCACTGTGAGTTTGGCTGTTGGCAAGCTGTTGACTAATATTTGGAATGCAACTGTCAAGAGCGAGCCTCCCACGCGCTGCTGACCATCCACGCCGTTTCCCGTCTGGGCATGAAGTGCAAGAGGCCTACATTCTGGTCCGTCGGGTAGAATCGCAAACCCAGATGGCAAGAGGGCAACATAGGCCGAATCACCCCCGCTCATAACGGTATGCATGGCCGGGATGTCCACGGGAGCGTAAACCACAAGAGACCCTGACGCATCCGTGCAGGTCTCTTGCAATATCAACATGCTGCTCTGGTTCGAATTCATGGCCTAAATTTTTCCACCATTCAACAAAAGAACTAGCTTTAATAGAAACCCTAAAAGTGGATCTAATTTCTTAGCTAGGCATGCATTGTTCTTAAATGAAATTATTATGTGCTTACACTTGCTCTTAAGAGAGAAACACAGTTGGCGGGATCTTGTCCTTTGGGTATGTGCGCCATTTCTTGCATTGGACCTCCGTTTGATAGTATGTCCCACTGTAACATCAATGTCATCGACAGTGAGATGTAACAGACGACGTGGGGGAAACTAAATAGGAAGTTATAGGCGGCGGTTGGAAGATTTACCTCGCTTCTGAGTCTCTCGTCCCTTAAGAAATCGAATAATCTCTGCGGAGAGACGGGAAGCCAGACTGATGTTGCAGCGCTGAGGACCACGCCAGGAGGCTCTCCTGGATCGTCAACGCTCTTCCTTGTCATCAATGTTACCAGACAGCTTGTTCCAGCTGTGCACTGTGGACGCACTTACTCCCGCGCAGAAATTGTCTGTCATGCGCTTTGCAAGTTTTAACATGCTGCGACGGCCACTCGGGGTCGGAATGGCTGAAATGCACCATTCCCGTTTAAGTCAGTGGCGAGGGAGATATATTAATATGGGATTGATTCTGAAATGCTCTTATTTTCACTGATTTTTCTAAGATTCATATGCCATAATAGACTGTGTTAGATTGATTGATGGGATGGGAAAGCCTACCGTTGGGATCCCTTGAAGGAACGCTGGTTGACATGAGAATAGCAAAACATTCACACTGGCGTCCAAGAGTTTCCACCCAACGCTGTGCTCCAAAGGCCACCCCACTGTTTAGCAACGATCGATAAAGCCTGTGTACTCCACGATCATCGTACTCCGCATGCTCCACCCATGTCACCTGTTACTCACCAATATCCACAGCGCATTTTAAGAATTGAAGAAAATATTGCTTTCTCTGCTTTGCAACTTTACAAATACCATTCTATTTTATTTTTAGCACAACCTTGGAATAACCATTAGGCATGTCCTGCACCAAACAACCAGACGGCAGCCTCCTGCACTTGGGAGATGGCGGCGCGCCCAAATTCTCGCGGAGGTTATCGACCGAGACATCCGCCACTGCCCACACCCCCTCGGCATGCTGCTTGCAAAATCTTAGAAAGTAAACCTCCCGCGCGGAAACCAGCGGTGAAAGCACTTGCAATTCTGCGTAAATCTGGAATTATAAAGACTGCATTTAATTAGAACATAAAACAATGCCCCAGACTCACGAACAAAAATCCCCTCTAACCTAACCCTACCCTAGAACACAATTTTTTACCAGCAGCAATGCACCGTTCCTCGTTCCGCCCATTCCACTGGATATGACATCTACAGTGGCCGCCTTGGAGACAATGCAGGGAAACATTTCCTTCCATCGATTCTGTGCACCACAAAATCGGGCGTCATTTTATTTAGCTGAGGTCCGTACTTGAAGAGAGACACAACAAGGTGTGTAATTTTATGCATACCACATCCATGAGGGTCTGTACGAGATTCAAGCTGCTCATGATGACCATGCCAGTTTCTCTGGTGGCCTCGGTGGCCATGCCTAAAGGTTTTGGCGTAACTATAGAAGGGAACTGAAGCATGTACTCTTCGTAGTTAAGGGTTTCTCTGCCGCCGCCGCCGCCATCGAGGTTTGAAGTCCAAAGCGGTTCGTCGGTTTGGGCCATCTTTACCAGCTCGTCCATCGACGCCAGAGCCAGCTCTGCCAATATTGTCCTCTCCATAGTGCTTCCGTTTCCTATCCGAACACCGCCGCCACCAGCAACAGCGGCGACAGAAGAAGGCGGTGGCGCAGCCGCAGCCGCAGTAGGGGCATGCATCAACTCTGTGACAGCACGAGCAGGAGGCAATGGGGTGGGCATGGCACCAACGGCAAGGTCTAGAGAAGATTTAGGCATCATCGAAGCAGGTGATATCGAGGAGGGAATCAATCTACCGAAGAACTTCCCTGCAATTGCGCAAACTCGATCCAGCTGCGTACAATCACACAAACGTAACAAATCTCGAGTCATACGCAAATTTCAACCACTATTTTACCCTAACCAGCTTACACATACTTGCATGTTGAGGTTTTCTAGAGCCAACCCCAAAAGTTAAATAAAAAATAAAATAGAAAACCTCTTCTTTCAAGCGCGCGTTCTCTATGCGGAGCTGATGCTCTTCCATGGACATCTCCCCGAGAACGGCAGATCCTCCGCAGTTTGAGCAGATCGGGTTTCTCATAGCGTCTCTAATCGACATATTCTCCGTTCGAAGCTTTTCGTTTTCCTGCCTCAGCATCGTATTCTCGTGCCTCTCTAGTTGAGTCTGAATGTTCAAAACAAATGCGTGTGAAAAGATTACTACCAGCCATTCTCTCCTTTTAATTTTCATTTTTTTTGGTTTTTTGGCAAACTTCAGCTAAGACGAAGAAGATTCTAATCAGACTCGACTTACTTTCATCTGTGTGCGACGGTTCTGGAACCAGAATTTCACTTGACGTGTTTCAAGGTTGAGCCGTCTGCTGAGTTCCAGCCTTTGCTTCTCGTCCGGATGTGGGCACTCCTTAAAAAGCCTGTGCGCACCAAAACAAAGCCATCGCACAATAACATAATCACGGGATCAGGTGAAAAGACTTCAACATGACATATTTAGATTTTGTGAGTGTGCGCAGGGTGAACGAAGAGTCTTACGCCTCCAATTCCTGAATCTGTTGAGGAGTATGCCTGTGGTACCGTTTCTTGCGAGGGGGATTCTCCGCATCTTGCTCGTCCCCAGATCCGCCGTCCATGTTGTCGCTGCCGGATCTACTTTCATACTCTTCGTCTTTGTTCTTGCCTGCCTCCGACTCGCTCGCACACGTCCCAACCTCACCTTGTCCTTCCACCATTCCACTAGTCTGCCCAAACGCCACAACCAAACCTTGTCAAACCCTTACAAAATTCTCAGTTTTGTAAGTTTTGTGATGCGAATCGGGTTCTAGTTTGATTTCAACGGTGGACGCCGCTTCAATAGGTTTATTTATGCATGAAATCAGAATAGGGTAAAGGAAGTACTTACCAAGGCGAGTGAGAGACCCGGGGAAGTGTATAAGCCTTTAGCTGGTCTGGCCAAAGGCATGACGCCCGGAGGGGCCAGACGAGGTTGAACTACTGCACCGGAAGGCATGTTGTTGCTAATGCTATGGAAAAACGCTTCTGATATCAGCCTTCCGCCGGAACCATTCTCTACGAACCCTCCAAAACTCATTTCTCAACCTCCTCCTCCTCCTCTTCATCTATTGCTCATACGTCCGAAACAAGACAGTAAACCTCACCTCACCTCACATAGCAACAAGAAAGAAGAGCGTTTTCCCTTTCATACTCTCCCTAGCCATGAACCAGAAAGAAAGACCGGCAACCATGGCCGAGTTGTGGGGTCTCCATTCATAAAACACCTGACAACAGTGCTATTGTCAATGTTAGCACTGCCATTTTCATATTTCATCCCTAACCCAACTCAACCCATCCATGTTGCCTCTTCAAACCGTCACCCTTCTTCTTTTTCTCACTTCATTTGAGCCCAGCCTACCCCGCGTCCGCGTCCACCTCCACCTCCACCTCCACCTCCGCCTCCCCCTCTTGTTGACGATGATGATGATGACGACGATGATGTTGTATGCACCCGTGAATCCCCTTGTTCCCCGTTTCTAGCCGACCCCCTCTTTTCACGACCCGCCTGGCCGTCCGTGAAAGCAAATGGACGATATCCCCCGTCTCGTCTTTCTGCCTTCCTCCTCTTCTTCTTCCTCCACCTCCCTCCTTTGACTCTCCATGCCCCACTGCACCCGATGCATGAACAGTCCAAAAAAGAAAAAAAAAAGGAAAAGAAAAAGACTACCCCATCCGCGGTAAATGACAAATTTCATTTTTATTTTTCACATTCACTCGGGATTCGTACTAGGAAAATTTAATACAGAGCGGAAAAGCCTGCAGCTGACTTTCGACGCCTGACTGCCACCACTACCTACTTGTCTACGCCTCTGCATTTTCCTCCCCACCTTTTTCTCTACGGTCTTGACTAGAAAAGCCAACCAAGCTGATTTGATGCTTTTGAAAATCCAATTAGAAAAAAACCAAGGCAAGAGATGGCCAAATGATTGAGATATGGATGAGCGTAACAAGAGACAGATGGGCCCTATATCCTAGACGAACCACCCAACAGGCCTCGGGATAATAAGCAGTGAGCACAAGAGATTTTAATGCGGAAGGAAATTCAATCATAGCACTATTACTGAAAATAAACAGTCAATCGGTGAGAAAGCAAAAAAAAAAGGTGATTATCCTACACATGTCAGTACTGGATATTATATATTATATATATTATATATTAATAGGGATGAGCAAATTTCATATGCAGCTAGAGATGAGATGGGATGGGAAATGGGACGAAGAATCCTCCTAGCCACCGTCGTCGTCGTCGCCGTCGCCGTCACATACAGTTGGGCGTTCTTAAACGTGTTTCGGACCACGTCATATCTCGTGCTTTTCTTTGAATGAATGAATTATGAATTCTCTTTCAAGTGTGTAAAACAAACAAAACAACGTAAATGACAAAACGACATCTATTTGACTTTGGTCCTCCTCCTACCATTATTTATCTAACGGTGAAAATTACAGATACAGAAATATGGTAACCTTTGTCTCACATGCCACTCCTTTCCTCTTCTCGATGCTATCAATTATAATCTTCTCTCTTCTCTCTTCTCTCTTCTCTCTGGCGTCGTGTACCCACAGTAACTCCAATCATATCCTAGGCAGTTGAGTGAAAAAGACAACCCAAGATAACTTTTCAAAATGACGATAAAATTATGACCGACATTAAATTATATAAATATAGTACAGTAAATTATATAACTATAGTACATTTCACGGCTCGATGAGGGGGAAAGATGGGGGTGTGTAATAGGCCCACTCCGTCCTAAGGGAAATGATAGCTCGAGGGAATGTGGATCATTTTATTATTACACTGTGAGCATAATGGAGATGAGGTAAGGTAAGGTGAGTTGAGTTGAGTTTAAGAAATGATTAAATAAATTGAAGGGCAATGAGTAGTGGTACTTTAACCCTCCCAGTAGCGGTACGTTGACCCACTTGATAGTATTAAATTAATAATAAAACCTACAATATATGTATGAGAAACGCCATGGGGTCTAATCCGTCAGGATGAAAGAAACCTTTTTGTCTTACAGGACATGATTCCAAAAACTTTGGAGTAGTAATAAGACAGCAAGGACATTGCCCACATTTATTAAGATTAAGATTTGTTGCTCCATCCATCGCTTTTTTCTATTTGCGTGGTTTTCGACGGGTTTGAGTCACTGTCAGTTGAACCACCTCAATTTCATCCAACGCCCCTGAAATCTTTATTCACATGGTATCCAAAATAATGCTGTGGGGAGTTCACACCAGCATTATATTATTATATTATTAAAAAATGATATCTTCGATGGTGCTTGGGCTTCACACTGCAGAGAGCTGCATTCAGCATATCGAGGATTACAGGCATTGAGGTCTTTGTTTAAACGCTGCCTTCTTTTAATAATACCCGGAGATTGGAGATTTGAGATTTGAGATTTGGAAAAGAATATGATTATATTCCACAAAGAGACAGGTTTAAGATTCTCCGCTTAAAAATTAGAGACAAAAACGATAATATATGCAAACGTGTGTGAATTATTTATTTAGCTGCATATAACTAATCTCCGACACCGTCAAGGCACTTTTTTCATATTTATTTTTTAATTCGATTCGTCATGTGCCTTTCGATGGAAAATTTGAGTGAATTTCAAGTACTTTAATCATATCATACGGAGATTGTTACATGGCGTTTCTCTATGGCCAATTAATTATTAATCCATTATTTATTAATTTTTTCCATACTGCTCTCTAGTCGCGTGTTTTTATAATACATGTACGAATGTAGCATCGTATCGTTTCGAAGAAAGAAATGTCATGCAAGTATTAAGCATTAAAACAATAGTTAGGTGAAGTGTTTAACTGTTTAACTTGTAATCGGGAGGAGTAGAAAATGTCTAATATGCATAAGAGTACAACTCCCATCACAACAACATTGGGTTACAACTTTTCGTAATCAAGATATCTGATGTTGACAGCTTTTCAAGTTTCAAATTAAAGATGAGTAATTTGCATTTTTTTTCCATAAAGTGTGAATAACTTTGCTGTCTATGTCTTAAAATTGGATCTTATTAGTATTACAAATGGTATTATAATAAAATTTGGATATTATCTTGTTTGCTAATTTTTAAACTTAAGTTTCTTTTTTGAAATGTTGAACTAATACCAATAGATGGTTTTTAACTATTATTTCAACATCATATTATTATATTTTTTTATTTTTATTAATTATGGTTTAGAATATTTTGACAAGTTTAAAAATATGGATTGTGGAAAGATAAAATATAAATAAATAATAATATTATTTTTTATTAGATAATTTGTATAATTAATTTTTTTTTATTGGTAATTTTATTGATATTATATTATGTCGGGAAATATTTGTATAATTAAATTATTATTATTTTTTATATATAAGATTATATATAAGATATGGAGTAATTGGTTGGTTGGGAGTGAAGAGTCTCGCATCTTAATTCAAAGTTCAAATTTCTTACATAAACTTTAATATTTCCTAAGAATCAATAGTTTCATACTATACATCAAGGTTTTAATCTCATAGATAAATCTTAATGTTTAAATGTCATAAACTAAAGTAGCATTCATTGAACCTAGAAGGAAGGGAGCAATAATTGCATGGTTTCAGGTAAGAATTAAACAGCTACTCGGATCCCTAATTCCTTTCTTCAAAAAACTAGACCATGAATAGCATTGCATAAAGCTAAAGGATAAGTGAATATTACCAATGCCTAATGGCAATTTCTTGCTACTCAAATTTGGAAAACTCCTGTTAAATCCAAAACTCAACTTTTTGGATGGCGGATTTTGCATCAAAAACTTCCAACTGCTGAAAGTTTGGCTGCGATTTTACACATTTCTCCTCAATGCAATTTTTGTAATGCTTTAGAAACTCTTATTCACTTGTTTTGGTGTTGTGACATGGCTAAATAGTTTTGGAATATTTTCTACCCTTTTTTTCCCCTCTTTCACTAGATCTTGGAAGCTTTCTCTGCTTGGTTTTTCTTAGCTGGATCAGTACCCCAAAATTTGGGATGTTTGTAGAATCATCCTTCTCAAGCACATTTGGAAGTGCAGATGCAAAAAAGTGTTTATTGGATCTGCTCCTCCATGGGATATAGTTTTAACAAACTTGACATTTGATATTTTGTTACATATGGGACGCATTAATTCCCAAGTTTATGGAACTTTCAACACACCTCGAGATTTTATTGACATACTTCATCAACTTTCTCATATGATTAAAGATCTTCAGAAGGTCCAACAGGAAACTAAGAAGGCAATTAACAATGATGAGCAGATTCAAGTTTTGATTACCTCTTTTTCTTCTTTGAAGACTTCAAAAGATATCACGAAAGACAAGCCCATAATTTCTTCATATGATATATGATGTATTGCAGGTATAGTCTTTTTGTTGATATTAGCTTCTATTCTTATGTATATTCAGTTATGAATGTTTTACTCTTGATCCACCTCATTTTGTTTATAGTTATAGTATTTTTGTTGATATTAGCTTTTATTCTTATGTATATTCAGTTATGGATGCTTTCTGATCCACCTCATTTTATTTATAGCTATAGTATTTTTGTTGATATTAGCTTCTATTCTTATGTATATTCAGTTATGGATGCTTTACTCCTGATCCACCTCATTTTGTTTATATCTTAATGAGTTAATATAATCTAACTTTTTCTTTTAAAAAAAATAGCATTCATTAAATGGCATTTGCTCAACCAATTAAATTCTAAACTTTCAAAAAGAGATGCATATGCATAATAACCAAATATACCCACTATGTGGTTATAATTTAATAAAAATAAGACTTATTTTAATCCTATATAACTAATATAAAAAACTTATATAATATTATAAAATAATAAAAATTAATTTATATTTAAAAATATACAATATATAACTATAAATTATAAAATAATGAGAAATCAATGCTAATTTTTCATATTGGTATAGACATTTTTAAGGATTAAATTGTCTTTAACAATATAATATGTTGTAATAAACTTAATGGAATGGATATAATACATGATTATAAAATCATTATTATAACAATTATTTTTTTCAACAAGGACAACTCAATGGTTAGGGTTTTGGTTTTTTTTATGGGGAGGTCTAAGGTTCAAATGACGACAAATTCAAGTTGGTTATCCTAGTTCAATGTCCTAGAGGGTCGGGGTCCTATTGATTTCGTTAACCCAACAACATTAAATAATGTTACTAAAAAATATATCTAAATAATTACATTAATTTAATATAAAAGTAATAATAAAAATTAACCAATAAAAGTTATAAATAAAAATAATTCAAAATATGAGATGAATGTAATTTAAAAATATTATTATGTGTTGACTAAAAAGACACATATGCTTTAGAGCTTTTACAAATAGATTCAATTTTCATATCAATTGAGTTGTTATAATTAGAAACCTAAATCATTTAAAATGTTTGAATTTTTTATTTTTATTTTTTCGATCTTTTCAATTTTTAGTATAATACAAATATTTTAGAATTTAGTATCCTTCTCGATATTTTCCTACAACAACCTTTACAATACCGAAACTTCACCTCTACTATTTATGCATTGCATATTAGTAGAGTAATATTTCCAAAACATCGTATTATCATAGTTCGCTTTACCAATTAGGATTGCTAGTTTCCTTCTCGAAATAAAAATTATAATAAATAATTTATATGAAAGCACATTAATGTTATAAAAAATAGATATTACCAATGGAAAACATTAAGGTAAGTCTTAATCATTATTTGGTTCACGCAGACAACATTTTCTTGTCAATTTCAGTTAAACTTACTACTTCCTCTAACCCTGGAAAAAAGACTTTAACTTCATGATCCTCAATTAAAACCCCTCTATAGGTTAGCCTATTTGCACATTCGTTTTCTTCCCTTAAAGTATGTGTAAAACTGATTTCTTCAAACTCTATAGTATGGTCTTGAATTTCCACAATTATCTTTTGTATGTTCCATAAAGCCTTTACTTTTCTCAAATTTGTATTTACTACTATGAGAGAATCACCTTCCATCACTATTATGTTCCATTTTATTTGTTTGCATATTTTTAACCCTTCCAAAGTTGCCCAAGCTTCACCTTCATTATTTGTCTTAAATCCACTATTGAAAGCATAATGAGATAAAATCTCTCCTCTATTATTTTTAATTATTCCTCCTCTTATTGATCTTGGATTTCCTTTAGATGCTCCATCAAAATTTAATTTGATCAACTCCACATCTTGTGGTTTCCACTTTATATTATTTGCCTTCTTTTTGTTTTTCCTATATCCAACATCATAATTTTATTTGATGACTTGACTCCATCTATCAAAGCTCTTTGCTTCTAGATTAGAGATTGGATGAGTTGATAGGGTTGGTTTAAACTCCTCTATGGCTAAACAAATCTTCATTTCATTACCTCTAAACTACTTTCATTTTCTTTAAATATTATTCTATTACTTTCTAGCCATACATTCCAAAGTATTATATCTTTTGATATATCCCAAATTGTTTGTAAAACCTCACTTTTAAAAGTGTTATACCGTTACTTTAATCATTCTTCTATTCTACCATCCATCACCATGCATTTACAAAATATATTAAGAATCCATTGTCATAGTTTCTAGACTATTGAGCAATGTCCCAAGAGATGGTTTATACTCTCCCCCTTCTTTTTACAAAGAGCACTTTATGAGGGGAATGAAAACCCCTTTTCATAAGGTTATCCCAAGATAGAATTCTTCTATGACCTACTAGCCAAACACATATTTTAACTATAAAAATGCTTGGGGTATCTCAAGTATCTCCATATTTTTACGATATTCCTATTTTTTTGGTGCTTTACATTATACCCACTTCTTGTTGTGTATTCTCATGAGCTATTCAACTCCCAAATCAACTTATATTTAGCTCCTCTTAGAATAACCATTGTTGTTATCTTTCTAATCAACTGCCTCCTAGCATAAATGTCTTGTATAATTGTAAAACATTCTTCTTTCCATTTGTATCTTCCTTCCCGATCCTTGTACAAAATGTTTGAAATCCTATCACCATATTTATATTGAAGTAATCTCATCCATAGTTTCAAAATTGGATCTAGATTGAGTGGTTTTTTATCACACAAAGTATCTATCCAAATAGAAATGTTTTCTCCAATTCCAACCACCCATATTAAACCTTTAAGTGATTTTTTATCACACCAAGAATCCATCCAAATAGAAAAAATTTCTCCAATTCCAACCACCCATCTTAAACCTTTAATCATTAAATCAATTGATTTTTTTAAATCGTTCCATAGTGCAGAACAATTGGATAGAGAGAATGCAATAAATATTAACCTTGGATCACTGGGCTCAACATACTTAGAAGAATTCTTTTCCATTGTCTTTCACTCTTTGTACTCTCCAAATTACTTTTCCCCTAAGAGTTAAGTTTACAT
Organism: Wollemia nobilis; assembly: GCA_028583015.1. Taxonomy (NCBI): domain Eukaryota; kingdom Viridiplantae; phylum Streptophyta; class Pinopsida; order Araucariales; family Araucariaceae; genus Wollemia; species Wollemia nobilis. The sequence continues at coordinate 14,967,345 of JAQPPZ010003356.1, read as the reverse complement.
CTGTAAGAAATCTTAAACTGAGACCTCCCCTAGTTTTATCATCACAAACCTTGTTCCATTTCACTAAAGGAAATTTTCTCTTATCATCTAATCCTGACCACAAAAATGATTGTATTGTATAGATTAATTTTTTTCTATCAATTTTGGCATAGTAGACAAGGACATATAATATGTTGGAATGGCTAGATTGATTTAATTAATTTCACTCTTCCTACTAATTATAACCATCTACCTTTTCATGTTTGTAGTTTATTCTAAACTTTACTTATAACTAGATTTCATAATTATATCCTCATTCTCCCCTCAAATAAAGGCATCACTAGATAAGTTGTTGGTAAATTTACCTCCTCTATTTGAAGTGATCTACACATCCCTACTTTTATTTTAGTTGGGGTGTTTAGGAAGTAAACTTTAGATTTTGTCCTATTAAATTTTTGCCCTGATGCTCTTTTGTATTCCTTTAATACGTTATTCAAAGCTTTGACCTTGTTTATCCTTCCCTTCCCAAATTGTCGATGTTATTACTAGCCTTAAGTCCACTTATAAGCCCATATTTGTTAGCGTTCTTCAAGTTCCTACACAAAACCTCTACTATAATAATAAACAAATATGGTAATAGAGGATCTCTCTATCTATGACCTCTCTTGGCTTTAAATGATTTTGTTACTAACCCATTGACCAACACTGAATACAAAACTATAGAGACACAAGATTTAATCCATATAACCCATTTCTTCCCAAATCCAAACTTTTCTAATACTACAAAAGGAAAATCCCATTTAATCCTATCACAGGCTCTACTCATATCAAGTTTTAAGATTATTGTTTTTTCTTTTCTTGAAGTTTTTTAATGCATAACTTCATGAGCTACTATGATCCCGTCCAAAATTTGTCTCCCTTTTACAAATCCTCCTTGATATTCTAAAATAATAGTGTCTAATAGTGGTCTTAATCGATTCACCATCACTTTGGAAATAATCTTATGTCATGTTACCTAGGCTAATGGATCTAAAAGAATCAAACAATTATGCATCCTTATTTTTTGGAATTAGGGTAAGATATATTGCATTAATTTTATAAGGTATGTATTGTTTTACCCTAGACTATTCCACTACCACCAATAAAGAATCCTATACCATCTCCCAATTATGTTAATATAACATTGCAAAGAGTCAATCCACATCTAGGGATTTATTTCTTATTAAAAGATAAAAGAGCTAAATGAACTTCTTCTAAAGTAATAGGCTCCATCAGTTTCCTATTGTCTTCATCTATTATAATTGAAGGTACTTCTTGTAGAATTTTATCAATAAGAACATACTCCTCTGATCCTGGAATAGTTTAATAAAAAACCTTATCTCCTTTCTAATTCCACTCTAGTCTTCAATCCAAACCCCTTATATTGGTTTAATTCTACCAATTCTAGATGTTGATCTATGTACTATAGCCATCCTATGGAAAAATTTGTATTTTGATCTCCTTATTTTAACCAAGTTGTAAATGTGCGAACTAGAAAATATTATTCAGAGTGCAGTTTAAATAATAGTTACAATGCCGGGAATAGCACACCGGCGTAAACTGAACTGTTACAGGAGTTGTAACAGTGAGCTAAATAATGAAATAGAGACAAAATATGTTAAGTACGCTAACATCCCCCTTTATTACATTATTTGGGTAATGTAATAACTAATAGCTATACTAACATCCCCTTACATTATTTTGCAATACAAAGTGAGTTGCGAAACAATTCAAATTTGACACGTCCAAGTGCCTTAGTGAAAATGTCTGCAACTTGAGCATCGGTGGGAATGTGTTGAAGCTGAATTCGGTGCTTTGGAACTTCCTCTCGAATGAAATGACATTGTGTGTCAATGTGCTTTGTTTTTTCATGATGGACTGGATTCTTGACGAGGTTCGTAACACCCTGATTGTCGCAAAACAAGTGTATTGGAGATTTTGATGGATGGCCCATACTTGTTAGAATGCGACGTAACCATATCACTTCGCACACGACTTCACGTGCGGCGCGATATTCTGCCTCTCGTTGAAGAAATAGCAACCACCTGTTGCTTCTTGCCGTGCCAAGAGACAGGACCGGATCCCGGATGAAAAATGTATCAGAAGTTGACTTGCGATCATCAAATGATCCGGCATAGTCGGAGTCCGTGTATCCTTGCAAGAAGAATTTGTTGTTCCTCTTGTATTCTAGGCCATATTCTATAGTACCACGGACATAGTGAAGAACACGTTTTGTTGCTTTCCAATGAGTAATCTTAGGCTCCTCGCATGAACCTCGAAAGATAGTTTACAGCAAATACGAGATCTGGCCTAGTATTGGTCAGATATATGAGACTCCCAATCAACTGTCGATAGAGAGTGCCATCTACCCGGGGTGAGTCATCATATCACGATAACTGAAGTCCATTCTCCATAGGAGTTGCCATTGGCTTGCAGTCAGTCATGCGATATTTATCGAGCAATGTCTTGGCATACTTTTTCTGAGACACTTTGATGGTGTGCTCCTTCTGGCTGAATTCCAGACCAAGACAGTAATGGAGAAGTCCAAGATCTGTCATCTCAAAAGATTTGCACAAGTTTCTTTTGACAGTAGAGATCAAATCTTCTGAACTCCCTGTAATGAGCAGATCATCCACATAGAGTACAAGCAACACTATCTCAGAACCCTGTTTCTTGAAATAGAGGTTTGCATCCGACGGACATCTCTTAAATCCATGCCGCATTAGGTGATTGTCCATTTTTATATACCAAGCTCGAGGAGCTTGTTTCGGACCATACAAGGATTTAACCAATTTGCAAACTTTTCGTTGTTGGCCTTCCACTTCAAATCCTTCAGCTGAGTCATATAGACTTCTTCTTGGAGATCACCATTAAGAAAGGCACTTTTGACATCCATTTGGTGAACTTTCCACCCATATTGTGTTGCCATAGCACACATAACCCGAATTGTGGTCATCCGAGCGAGTAGGTGCAAAAGTTTCTTCATAGTCGATGCCTTCCTTTTGAGCATAGCCCTTTGCAACAAGACGGGCCTTATGCTTATCAATTGTTCCATCTGCCTTGTACTTGACTTTGTATACCCATTTGCAGCCAATAGGTTTCTTTCCATGCGGCAGATCAACAAGCTTCCAAGTTTTATTCTTCATCAGAGACTCATACTCTGTATCCATAGCGGCCTTCCACTGAGGCTCACTAAGAGCATCTTGCACTGATGCAAGTCCAAGACTATCTATGGTAGACATGAATGCCCTGTCATCATCAATATCCATATCCTCAACTTCTCTACTTGGAGTCACAAAAAGTTCCTCAAAAGATTGACAAAGATCATCAACCTCACCAGTTTCTCTGGCTTCTCTTTCCTGTTGAGCCATACTGCGTGTACGAGGTCTATCCAAATTCAAATTGGGAGGAGTGGATAAATTTGCATCTCTGATTGTATTTGTACACCATTTAGGATTTCGCTTCGATGGTGGTGAAGAAGATGTAGAAGGACCTCCTGTCTCGTGTTGACGAAGGAATCTCCTCTTCCTTTGGTTCCACAATATCCTGGTGTACTGTAGATGTGCTCTGTGATGTGAAAGCTTCATCAAAGACAACATCTCTGCTGATATGAATTTTCTTGGTCAAAGGATCTATCAACCGATATCCTTTAGAGTGCTCAGAATATCCAAGAAAAATACATCTCAGTGTTTTCTCATCTAGCTTCTTCCTTTTTTCTTTCGGTATGTGCATGAAAGCTTGACACCCGAAAATACGTAGATGAGATATGGAGGGTTTTCGACCACTCCATGCTTCCTATGGAGTCATTCCTTTTAGGGCCTTTGTGGGTGCCCTATTCAAAAGATACACTGCAGTGGTGACAGCTTTTGCCCAATATTGTTGCCCAAGAGTTGCACCTGTGAGCATACAACGAACCATTTCCATGATAGAACGGTTCCTTCTCTCAGCAACTCCATTCTGCTGAGGAGTATAGGCAGTTGTTAACTGTCTCTTGATCCCATGTTTATCTAGGAATGCAGAAAATTCATTAGAGGTAAACTCTCCCCCTCGATCTGAGCGGAGGGTTTTAATAGAAGCCCCTGACTCCTTCTCAACGGATTTCTTGAACTGTTGGAAGAATGCGAAAGCTTCAGATTTCAGGTTTGAGAAAGAAAACCCACATCTTTCGTGAGTAGTCATCTACGAATAACTGAAAGTACCTCTTCCCTCCAACACTGTTGAGTGTGAAAGGACCGCATAGATCGGTGTGAATTAGCTCCGGAGGTTTTCGTGCTCTTGTAGAGCTCTTCTCAAATGGTACTCTATGTCGCTTTCTCGCCAAGCAGTCGAGCACACCGGCAATGTGGCGTAAAGGGAAGGAAGACCCTTTACCATCTCATACTTGCTGAGCTCAAGTAAGTAGCCCGAACTAAGATGCCCATATCTCTTGTGCCATAGGGAAGTTGCCTCCTTGGTAGAGACAATCATGGCAACATGTGGAGTAGAGATAGCATCTAGTGCAAATAAGCCATGCTTATATGAAGTTGTTGCAATCTGCTTACCCTTCCTGGTAATTGTACAACACTTCTTTCCATTCTCAACACGAAAGTTGACAACCATATTTCTGTCCAGGATTTGTGTCACTGACAACAAATTGTTGGCCAATCCCGGAACATAGAGGACCTTGTCAATCTGACACTTGCCATCAGGAAGAGTGACTGAAACTGTACCCTCTCCCTGAACCCTGTAGGTTTTATCATCAACAATGGTGACAGGTTTGCCCTCCTTGGCCACAAATGATTCAAACCACGATCTATCGCCAGTCATATGTTTACTAGCTCCAGAATCGACATACCAAATAGGACCCCTCTGAGTGGAATCTATGGTAGTCATGAGCACCTTGTGTGCCCATTCAGAATCTGAGTCAGATTCTTCAACAACAACATTCGCCTGGGGTTGCTTGTTTTTATTTTGTGGTTTGTTTTGGCCTTTTTGCTTGTTCTTATGCCAACACCTGTTGGTGTCATGGTTGTCTTTCTCACAGATCTTGCACCACCTCTTCTTCTCGTTGAGGTTGCTTGCCTTTTCCTTTCGTATCCCGTTGAGAATTTCCTCCTTTCCGAAAGTTGCCTCCTTTTTGCCCATTACCTTTCTTCCTAGAACCCCGCTCGTTGGTGTATAGGGTTGTATTGGAAGAATCATCCTTGTGAAGTTGGCGTGCCTCCTGTTGTTGAAGCAGATTGACCAACTCGATGTAGGTAATTTGTCGTTGGGACACCTGGATGGAGGTTATCAACATGTCAAATGAAGAAGGTAAAGCTCTCATCACAAGTGAAATGAGAAGCTTTTCATCCACAATATCTCCTAGAGAACTCAATTTCTCTTTCAACTCGGACACTCTGCACGTAAAGAGTTCAACTGTTTCACCCCGTCCCAAACTCGAGTTATGAAGTTGTTGTTGAAGATGAAGAATGGTGGATTCATTCTTCCCCTCATAGATGGTTCTAAGGGCATCCCATGCCTCTTTACCACTTGCTTTATCAGCTATATGAGGTTGCACTTCATCTGAAACAACAAACAAAATGAGCACCTTTGCTCTACTGTCTTTCTTGTCAAAAGCAATCTGATCTGCTGAAGGACCCGTGGATCCCGCTTGTTGGTGAAGGCCTTGTTGCTACTCCCAGTAACAATATCCCACAAATCTTCCATTTGGAGAATAGCCTTCATCTTATGTTTCCATGGTGTATAATTTGGACCTTTCAATAACTGATGCGGATCAGTCATCAATTTTGCAACAACGACCATAGTGAAGGTTCCTTATATCACCAAATTGGTCCCCCTTTCGATATACCTTTTGCTAGGCCAATATACCGTACAAAATACCCGCCCTTACGTGAGGGAAACTATAGGTATTTAGAAAGATCAACAAAAATCACCCGCCCTTACGTGAGGGAGACTATAGGTGAATTTTAGAGATCATACGATACGTGGAACATAAGCGGTACTGAAAGGGAATCGCCTTGTTGATGGCACCTACCATAGAAGATTCTTCTCATGCGTGGGGCGTAACTTCCCCTAAACACTATGAAGAATACTTCGTCGGGATTTACGCCTAAACACAAGTGCGATAAAGGGTAGTGGATGGAGTAAAAAAATGCAAAAATGGCGTACTTATTCCTCCCCGACGATTTATAGAGAACAAGCTCAGACGTCGTTATAGCGAGCTATATTAGGCGGCGGATACGATAGGCCAAATCACGACGACTTTTACCTGTAAGTGCTGGCGGAGGTATCGCAAATACCGAACACTGCAGAGTGCAAATAAATTGCACGAGATGGGTTTTATATTCCGGGGACTTTAGGGAGTGTTAGATTTTAATTTTTAATGTTATAGTGCAAAAATGAAATATGCAACATACAAAAAAAAAAAAAAAAATGCCCACTAGAATAACCCACAAGGTGTCGGTCACAGCCGAAAATGCACCTTTTACAATGCCAAATTGCTATTTTTCATAAAAATTACTCTCAATCCCCCTTTGATTTTTTTGAAAAAAAATCCCCCCTTAAAAGGCTTTCTTTAACAAAGCATTTTTATAATTATTATCAATTTTAAAATTAAAATAAATAATTTTAATTTCTATAGTTTTAAACTTTAGAAAAAATAAATTAAAATTAAATTTAATTTATTAAAGTTTAAAAACTATATTAAAAAAAAATTAAAATTAAAAATTTTAATTAAAAATAATAATAATAAAAAAATGACTTTGACAAAAAAAAATTATACCTTGGGGGAGTCGGCGGGATTCGAACCCCCGACCTGTAGGCTCCCTGAGCCTTACCGCACGGCTCACGACCACGTGAGCCAGCGGGCTGATCCGAAAAGATCAGCAAGTCACCTCCCTTTTCAACACCCTCTGCAGCAGCCTCCGGCTCGGCTTCCTCTCTGCAAGTCGCAGCGAGAAATTTTTTTTTTTTTTCTTCGGCCCGGGGGGCTTACGTCTAACCGCCCTTTTCCGCTCTCTGCCCGTTGTTTTTTTTTTTTTTTTTTTTTTTTAAATCCAGGGCCAGCCCCGCGCGCAGGGATTCGGGCTAGAGGGCCCTCGGCCCTTCTGCGCAACGACTGCGTCTCACGGACGCAGTCCCGCGGGGGGTTTATACCCCTCCCATTTCCCGCGCGGGCGGGAATTTAAATTCCCGCTCCGCGGGCGGGGGAGTGGGGGTGGGGACGGGGGGGGCCTCCTCGGGGAGCGCGGGGGAGTGGGGGCGGGGCGTGGGGGTGGGGAGGGGGGGCGGGGGGCCGCGAGCGCGCGCGTAGATCGCGCGTCGCGCGTGGGTGGGGAGGGGGGGGCGGGGCCACCTCGGGGAGCGCGCGCGTCCGTTGACGCGTGACGCGTCCTCCCTCCAACGCGCAACGTTTGCGCTGCGCGGGGGTATTGGGGGGGTTCTCCCCTCCTCGACTGCCGCGCGCGGGTCCGGCCCGGCAGGCCTGCTCGCGCGCTCTGTCGTGCGTGGCCGCGTCGTGGCCTGCAGAGCGCGGGCTCGCGCTCGATCGTCGCGAACTGGACGCGCGTTCGGCTCCTCCCCGCTCTGCGCGAGGTCCTGCACGTCCCTTTTTTTTTTTTTTTTTTTTTTTAACGCACGGACTGCGAGAAAAAAAAACGCGCCCGAATAAAAAAAAAAACGCACTCTGCTCCTCACCTCGCCCCTGGCTCTGATGCCATGTTTTTTTTTTTTTTTTTTTTTTTTTAAAAAAAAAAATCCGAGGCCAGCCCCGCGCGCAGGGATTCGGGCTAGAGGGCCCTCGGCCCTTCTGCGCAACGACTGCGTCTCACGGACGCAGTCCCGCGGGGGGGTTTATACCCCCTCCGATTTCCCGCGCGAGCGGGATTTGAATCCCGCTCCGCGGGGCGGGGAGTGGGGGTGGGGACGGGGGGGGCCTCCTCGAGGAGCGCGCGCGCGCAGATTGCGCGTCGCGCGTGGGTGGGGAGGGGGGGGTGGGGGGGCCGCGAGCGCGCGCGCGTAAATCGCTCGAGGGGGGGGTTCTCCCCTCCTCGACTGCCGCGCGCGGGTCCGGCCCGGCAGGTCTGCTCGCGCGCTCTGTCGTGCGTGGCCGCGTCGTGGCCTGCAGAGCGCGGGCTCGCGCTCGATCGTCGCGAACTGGACGCGCGTTCGGCTCCTCCCCGCTCTGCGCGAGGTCCTGCACGTCCCTTTTTTTTTTTTTTTAACGCACGGACTGCGAGAAAAAAAACGCGCCCGAATAAAAAAAAAACGCACTCTGCTCCTCACCTCGCCCCTGGCTCTGATGCCATGTAAATGTGCGAACTAGAAAATATTATTCAGAGTGCAGTTTAAATAATAGTTACAATGCCGGGAATAGCACACCGGCGTAAACTGAACTGTTACAGGAGTTGTAACAGTGAGCTAAATAATGAAATAGAGACAAAATATGTTAAGTACGCTAACAAGTCTATCTCGATTTTAATCTCCAAAATTTCTCTTTCTTACTGAAAATGATATTCACTAAGCTACTCCCTTTCCTCCGAGCTTGGATTATTATGATCACCTTTTTGGAATTTTGGAATTTAATCTTTTAGCTCTTTTTTTTTCTCAAAAATATTTTCAAAAGTGTTATTGTTCCATTCTTTTAATCTAGATGGCATTGATTTAATTTGTTTTGGAAGTGTAAACAACCCACCGTTCCTTGAAGAATTCCATGTATGTGCTATCATATCAATAAATTGAGGATGGTCTTCCCACATCTGCTGATATTTAAAATATGATATTTTTAATTCACTTACCACAATTTTAACTCTTATTAGTTATTGATTTGAACCAATCATTGTTTAAATATTAATTTTAGCACAAGTCCATCTAGTCAATGATCTGAGAGTATGCATTTATCTAATTTTTATGCTATTAGGTTTTGGTCTCTCCTATTGTTGGTCCATGTATACTTGTCTTCTTCAAAATCAACCTCCCAAAGATTATTGTTTAGAATAAAAGCTAATAAATATCTCATAGTTTGGGTAAATTTCCTAATTCTTCCAACTTTTTCTTCTAGCTTGGTTATGGTATTAATATCTCCTATGATCATGAAATGAGTTTCTTAGTCTTTACTTCTCATAAAGGCTTCAATCCCACTTCAAACTTCTAATTTTCTTGACTGAGTTATAGGTCCATAGACATTGATATGGATGAAACGTCTGCAAAGTAGCATGTGACTAAAGAGGTTATCCAATGCCTAGTTTTATGAATGGTTACATATGAGGTTCTAATAGGATTCCAACAAATTAGAATTCTCCCTGCTACTCCTTCAAAATCCATAGCATCCTATCCACATCTCACCCATATTGCTTTCATAGTTTTAGAAATTTCTTTTGTCATTTTAGTTTCCTAGATACAAAGAATATTAGGCTTATTACTTAAAGAAAGGTCCTTGATACACCTCCACTTTTAGGTGGTATTAGCACCTCTAGCATTCCATGAGATGATAATCATGTCTCATTAGGAGCTACTGGCCCTACTTGCAAATTACCAATATCATTTTGTTGTTTGGTAAAGAGGAGTTCAACAAAATTAGTTTGTGTTCCTGTCTCCATGTTTGCTCTTGCTTCCTTGGGTCTTGATTGATAATTTGAGGTTTTTCCTCTTTTTGCCTTACCTTTTTCAGGAGTAGGTCTTAATATTCTATTTATCAATATTCTTTCAAAAATTTCTCATTAGATTTATCCTTTCCTGGCTCTACTACAAAAGCTTGACTTATCTTGCTCATTTTCTAGTATTTCTTTATTAATGGTAGATGTATTAACATCTAACACTGTATTTTCTTTACCAATTTGTTTTCTCTTGAATGGTGCATGGTACTTCAAGAGAGTCTTCAAAATTCGATGAGACACATTCCTTGGGTTCATTGAGGATTTATCCCTAAATCATGATCATACTAAATAGATAGTTCCTTGTTAATATGTTGAACCTATTGTACTATGTCCTCTAAGATTTGATCTACTTTTTCTTCATAGGCTAAAGCCTCAAAAGAGTTGGTATTTCTTCCAATATCCTTCCTTATTGGTCTCCACTATTTATTTGCTTTCATTTGTCTAGATCTATTTTTTGGAAGTTAAAAATCATCCTCATCCATATCCATTTGTAAGTTTATCTTGTGGTTTTCTACATATGATTTCATCAGATTCTTCTTAGGGCATGATCTCTCAATATGCTTCACCTCATGACATCTTCTACATCTAAAAGATGTGTTTTCATAATCTGTGGTTTGGATCTACATCTTATCCCCATACTTAAGAATGATTGATTATAGTAAAGTTTTACTTATATCAATCATGACCAATATCCGAGCATAAATAGCCAAGAATCTATCTTTTGTAATTTTTGAAATCTCAAGGATTTCTTCGAGAGTGTTGCGTATTGCCTTGAAGGTACCATTTCCAAAAATTTAATGGGTAACTCATACATCGTAACCCAAACTAGTACTAGGGATATATTTATATTTTCAGGTGAAAAGCCTTCATACAAATGGGTAGGAAGAGTCATGTTCTTCCCATAAACCAAGGACCCCCTTTTAGGTTTTTATCTCTTTCTTCCCTAGAATAAAAAATTGCTAGGAAGAAACCTTTAGGAAGAAGGGATATAATCACTCCTCGAGACTTCCAACTCTTATCAATCCATTTTCTCAAGGTTGAATCCCTTGGCCAATACCCATTAAATTTATCAAAAACCATATTAAGCAATAAGGATCGATCTTGTGTGTTGCGTTCACTAACCTCTATTACTAGAGATGACTATAAGAATTTAGCTATGAATTGGTCCATGAGAAGAAAACTAAAACTAAAATATCCTATAATGAATATAATTTGATAAAAGTTAATATATATATATATATATATATATATATATATATATATATATATATATATATATATATATATATATATATATGAATCATAGTTTATATGTATTTATATATATATATAGATTTATAGAATTCACACTTTCTTAAATTAATAACTATATGTTAAAAATAAGTTAGGTATTACAACAAATAATAATTCTCTATTATAATGTAAAAATAATATATGTTACACTCATTTTGTTTTATATATTCTTTTTCAATGAGTTTACATAGGTTTTTATGAGGGGTCTCGGTCCCCTCATACTAAGTGAGTTTTGAACCTTGGACCTTTCAAAGAAAGGCCAAAGATCTTACCACTATAGTAAGTTTACACCTTATTTTTTTTATATATTTTTTGATACATAGAGGAATCGACAACTACCTTTCCTTTTTGAACAACTGGTCACATGGTCAAGTCACATTGCCTCCAATCATTGTTTTTATATTTATTTTATTAAACTTTTATAATTTTGATTCTTGAATATTTTTTAATATAAAATATTTATAAATAATAATAACAATAATAATATATTTTTAGAGACATTAAATTATAATTACTATTCAAAAGTAATATTCATAGCTAAACAATATTGTATTGCATAAGTCATATGAATAGTTTTTTTTATGAGTTTTTCATATAGAGGCCACCCTTTTCAAAAGTAATATTTATAGTTAAACAATATTGTATTGCATAAGTCATATGAATAATTTTTTATGAGTTTTTCATATAGGTCACTCTTTCCGTGAATTGAACTTAGCTCTCTATTAAGAGAGCCCAAATAACTTTTGCCATTGTAGTATTGGTGTAGGACATAAGTCATATCAATAGTTTCATCTATATATAATTTTCTTTCCTTTTTTCAATCAATTATATGAGATTGAAATAGGTCCAATCACTATTACATCATGACCACATAATGGTATCAAAGGAAGCTTAAGCTTGGTAATTATACATGTATCATTTTACGAGATTCAAACCCTAATTGAAAAATCTAATTAATTGAACTAATGTTATTTGATTACATTTTTGTATAAATTAAAGTATATATATACAAAAATAAAGATAATTACAATATATACATAAATAAATAATTTGTATTTTTTTCTTTCCATTTTTAGATTTATGAAAAAAATAAATTGTAAAAAAACCAATACTAACCAAAGTGTACTCTGATTTAAATGCCCAAGTTCAAATCATAGCCAGGATGGCCTCCGTTATGCCTTAGAAGGGTGGTACGAGTTGTGCTTCCCATTACTTTAGGAGGAAAAAAAAACGTACACACTAAAATCAATTTATACAATTCTTTTCCACTTGAACATCTTTTGAAAAACATGTTCAAGAAATGCTACAAAACAATACTAATTAAATCAACATCGAAATTAGCTTTTCATAAGAAAAAATGACATTGCATGTAGACCATATAAATGGTGTTGGAGAGTAGCTATCAAGCTTATGTAATAATTTTATATGTATTTTTTAAGAATAATAAGACATACATTGCATGTAGACCATATAAATGGTGTTGGAGAGTAGCTATCAAGTTTATGTAATAATTTTATATGTATTTTAAAAAAATTATAAGACATTATTGCTTTAATTTTAGAAGTACATTAGATCTTATTAAAATAATTTTATAATAATTAATTTTATAAGAAAACATATAACTCTAAATTTTTCCGTAACAAATTAATTAATTAAAAAATTACTGTAATGAACAAATTATTATTCTTGTTAATTAAATGATATTAGTTCAAAAGACTAAATTTTTGAAAGTTCATATAACTCCAAATCTTTCCGTAACAAATTAATTAATTAAAAAAATTTATGTAATGAACAAATTATTATTCTTGTTAATCAAATGATATTAGTTCAAAAGACTAAATTTTTCAACTTTCAAATAGAAAACCAAAGCTAAATTTCTTAACTTTCAAAGATGAGACCAACCAAGGAACAAGCTATTGTAATATCATGGGTGGAGCCCATTTTAATCCCATATAACCCATTAAAAGGAAAATTATTATTCTTATTATAATATGTTTTTTGTACTTGTGTTTTTGTTTATGATAACATCTTCCTTCCACCTCAATAAGAAAACCAAGGTTTAAATCTTGTTAAATAATATATGTATAATTACCATTAATATATCTCCTTAATAAATTGTATAAACAATTTTTTTAATAAAATAAAATTTTAAAATATTATTAAATTATATAATTAATATGTTAATGAAATATCATTCATTGTTTTTTTTTTTTTTTTACAAGGTGGAATCGATAGCCGCCACGAATCCGGGCAGGCTGTCTAGCTTTTTATGGCCGTCACAGTATTCTGCGCTGTCCGCCCCAAAAACCGCCACACAGATCTTCGCGTAGTCCGCCCCTATAACCACCATGCCACAATCATTTTAAACCTTGTATGTCGTTGAAAGCACCAGAAAAGGGACAAGCGTTCATTCGACGAGGCCCGAGATTTGAACCTTGGACCTCCGCCCCCCCTTATGGGGTTTGGATGAAGCAATTGGTCTACACCTCGGACCTAAATATCATTCCTTGTTGAAATGTATGGGGTTTGGATGAACCAATTGGTCTACACCTCGGACCTAAATATCATTCCTTGTTGAAATGTTATTTTTTTTTAATAAAAATTATTAAAATGTTATTATAACACAAATCATATTTCAATATAAATCATTTTAATATTTAAAAAAAATTACTCTTACTAAAAATATATATTTTTATTTATGTGTTATCTTCCTCCCCACGAAATTGTTATAAATATTTAGAATTTGAAAGAAGGTGACAGCATTAAAACAATAGTTAGGTGAGCTGTTTAGCTCGTAATCGTTAAGATTAGAAAATGTCTTTAAGTATTAAGCCTAATAATCGTACAATTTCCAGCACGACATTCACTCTTGTAACTAAGATATTGGTTACTTCTGGAATTTACCAACGAGGATGAGTAATTTGCAATTTTTTAAAAAGTTAATTAATTAAAACGTTTAAGAAGAGATTTAGTGGCAAGTTTGGATAGTCGGATTGAACTCTTGTTTTTATAATTGTTAAGGGTTAGTAGATTGGTAAGTGTAGATGTAGTTGGGTATTTATCAAGAAGAGATTTAGGTTCAAACCTTGGGGAAGCCAACCCTTTGGAAATGTAGTAGTCTGATTTGAATCTTTTGAGTGCACGTCAGATCGACCGACGATGATATAAATTTCGAGTGATTGGTGGTTTAGTTCACGTCGGGTTATAAAACAATGAGATGGTATAGGGATTATAGGGGATCAGTCCCAGGATTTAAACCTTGCTTGGTAGTAGAAAAGGATTGTAGTTGTAACTGATTCCTCTATGTATAAAACAAAACGATTCCTTTATGTATAAAAAAAAAAACTCTTGTGCTTATGGCTATTGTTCCTAATCGATGGAGTGGACAATTGTGCATTTATAATTGTATTACTTATAGTTATGAAAATATGGATTTTTGGAAGATAGGTAAAACAATAAATAAAAAGGTATATCTCTATCACCTAAATAAGTTGAATAAGTGTTCTTGAGGTTTTTTCTAGCTAAAATGTTTTAGGAGGCTAAGCTTGAAAGGAAGATTGGCTTTCAACGGAGCAATAAGGTTGTTGGTCTTCTCGGTCCTAATTCCCGAGCCCTTGTGAGGTGGGAACCTCATTCTCTAGGCTGGGTTAAACTAATTTTTGATGGAGCTTCAAAGGGTAATCTTGATAATGTTGGTGGTGGTAGGGTGCTTAAGGATAATAGAGGTGAGCTTTTGTTGGTGTCTGGCGAATTCTTAGATATTCAAACTTACCATTTTGTAGAGGCTAGAGCCCTTTACCAAGGTCTCTACTTGTGGAGAATATGGGGTACCACAAAGTCTACAGTGAAGGAGACTCACTTAATATTATAAACTTGGTCAAAAGTGATTTAGTCCCCGGTTAGAACATTGAGGTTGTGATTATGGAATCTAGATGGATTTTTCAGGCTAGAGAGGATAGGGAGATAAAGCATATCTTCAAAGAAGAAAACTGTCATGCTGACTTTATGATAAACATGGGTATAAGTCTCAATGGTCTGTCTGTTTGGAGAGACAATTTTCCCGAAGGCCTTCTTCAATTGGATTTAGAAATGCATGCCTTTTGATGCTCTGTAAGCTTTTATTGTTTATGAATAAAGGTTTTATGTGCAGCTAGTGGGAGTGTTGGTTGGCGAGGGGGCTCAACACTGTTCTAATTTTATTTTTTGTATCAAGTTGTAGTTGGTTCACTTGATGATGGGTGGTCAATTGTAGTGCTTTATAGTTGTTCTTGTCCCAATATTATTGGTCTTAGGTTAAGTTTTGCAGGGCTTATCCTATTGTAAAAGGTTGAGGACCCTTTAAAAATCCCTTCTATATCTAATAATAAAAAATAAAAAATTGAATAAACAATTTTTTATTAATTAAAAATTTTATATTAAAAAAATTAAACGTGAGATCCTTAGGGATATCATAGTGGTAAGTTTTTGGGTTTTCATTTAAGAGATCCAAGTTCAAACCCTGCTATGAGGGGATCGAGACCTCTCATAAAAACCCATGTAAACTTAATTCTTTTGTTCAACAAGGACATTGCAATGGTTAGAGCTTTGGCCTTTCTTTGGGAAGGTTCAAGGTTCAAACCACGATGTACTTAGATAGGAATAGGCTAGATAGTAGCGACAAAGTGTTTTTTGGTTTCTATTTACTTCCCAATGTTGTTACAATCCTCCTATGTATTAAAATAAATAAATAATATTTTTTTGGTAATATTAAGAAGCAGGGATTTTGACCAGGAATCCCCCAACCTGTTACAACAACTCCACTAGGGAGACACACACCCACCCCCTCACACACTCACCCTCAATCCTCGGAAGGAGGTCCAAGGTTCAAGCCTGGTGGCCTACATCTGATACAAAAAACCCTCCTGGCTAGCCTTGAAAACGATTTTCCTTAATATAAAAAATCTGCACTAGGTACCTTACTGGCAAATTCCCTCAATCCTCGAAAGGAGGTCCGGGGTTCAAGCCTGGTGGCCTATGCCGGATACAAAAAACCCCCTGGATAGCCTGGGGAACGGTTTTCCTTAATATAAAGGTTTAATCCGCACTAGGTACCTTAATGGCAAGTTCCTTCAATCCTCGAAAGGAGGTCCGGGGTTCAAGCCTGGCGGCCTATGCTGGATACAAAAAACCCCCCCGACTAGCCTGGGGAATGATTTTCCTTAATATAAAGGTTTAATTCGCACTAGGTACCTTATTGGTAAGTTCCCTCAATCCTCGAAAGGAGGTTCGGGGTTCAAGCTTGACGACCTACGTCGGATACAAAAAACCCCTCGGTTAGCTCGGGGAAACGATTTTTCTTAATATAAAGGTTTACAAAAAAACCCCCCGACTAGCCTGGGGAACGATTTTTCTTAATATAAAGGTTTGCACCTTGGGGTGCAACGCAACGGTTTGAGCTTTGGTTCTTCTTCGGGAGGTCCAAGGTTCAAACCGTGGCGTGGGTGAGTGTGTGAGGGGGTGGGTGTGTATCTCCCTGGTGGAGTTGTTGTAACAGGTTGGGTAATTCCTGGTTAAAACCCCCACTTCTTAATATTACAAAATATATATATATATATATATATATATAAAATAAATTTTAAATAAATAATGTTATAGATTATAAAATTTTGATAGAGTAATAAGCAAAGATATTAATTATAAAGAAGTTAAAGGTTCAAACCTTACGACTTTATATCCTTTAATAAAAAAATAAGATATACAAAAATATAAGTATGAAACTTATACTTTCAATTTAACTAGGAATATAATTGATTTATAATGTTTGTGTTATGAGTTGATAAAATAATTAAAGTTAATTAACTAAAGTTTTAAGTTTTTTTCTCGGTGTTATGTGTAGCCCTTGATAAGAAATCTATATGCCCTTGATAAGAAATCTATATGTTATATTTGTAATTATATAATTTCATACTTTTAAAAAGTAAGTGTTGATAATAATTATGTTTAAATTCTTTAGTGTTTTTTCGGATAACGTTTACAAATTACATCAACAACCACCCTCAAGGGGTTTGAACACAAGATCACTTAAGAAACAACCACCATCTTTAGCCACTAGGGCAATTATATTTAACTATGTTTTATGATTATTTTATGATTTTTTAAATTGGTTGTATAAGATTGAATGAGGTTCATTAACATTCCATTATGAATGTTACCATGACATTTCAATAAATTGACATAGTGATGTTATAATAAATCACATTATCACGACATCCATTGGAATTGAATCTAATCTTGCCACACAAAATGTTAACCTCATGAATGATAAGTTTATCTTTTAATTTCTAATAAGCTATACATGGTTTCTAATATGAGTCACTTTTAATAATATTATTACAACTATTTTTAAGTGAACTAGACTATATCCAAGTAACATTTTCATGAACCATTCTTAACTTGCATTTTTATTAAAAATATTTTCATATACCTTGAATACTTGCCTAATATTTTAAATAGATATCAACATTGCTACTTGGTACATCAATTTCATTAGGATAAAGAATTCCCTCATCTGATTACCTTCTAAAATTTGAATTTTGGCAAGATAAATATTAGCATCATAATCGATTGAATTATCTACTAGCTTGTTTTTTGGTTTAAAAAGGATTATATAAAGTTATTCAAGGAAAAGAGGTATATCACATACCTTTCAAGGTAAATAGGCTTTTGATATAATATTTAATAGATGATGTAGTGCTATAATCTCTATTAGATGATATGTTATAGCAACCCATGCATAACAGAAACATACTAGTACATTAAATTACAAAACTAAATACATCTAATGTTGCTACTATTAAGAGATAGGATAGAAAGAAGAGCTTTCTTGATCCATGTTGCCCACTATATAGGGGGATAAATGTAACAAGTGATGTGGTCTTTGTCTAGAGCCCAAATGACCATCACATCTACAACTATATTTTGTTCTCCAAGGATGTGATTATATTCTATTGATAGAAAGCTTGTTTGTACCATTTGAATCTTCTCTACAATTCTCCTAAGTCTCAAGTCAATCTTCCTACTCTCCATTGGGTTCCTTAGATGGTTGATCATGACTTTTGAGTTGGATTTTATCTGAACCTTCTTTCATCCTACCTTTACTGCTCTAGAATCCTCTAAGGATGCCACAACCCTTTGCTAGGTTGTTTGAAAGTATGTCAAGATTCTCTACAAATGTGAATACCGAGATCTCATTCGATAGTCTTCCTATCCCTATCGCATTAGCTCTTCATAGATTCCCCCATGAGGCTCCATCCATGGTAACTTTTCCCCAATCCTTTGGGGGAGCCTACCACTTTTCTTTTTTGACTACTTTTGGTTACCTTATAATCGTCATTTGTTATTTACGAGCTATAAGAGCAAATTTTAAGTTAGGGTTATGCGTAAGGGGTGGGCAAATTAGTTTCGAAATCCAGGCGAATAGTGTCCAAACACATGTAGAAGGTTCACTATTATTAGGGGTAACGTTGGAAATATAAACTTAAAATGGTCAATTTATTATCAAATTGGGACGAATGGACCCAAAAAAAAATTGCACCCAAAAAGTTTTGGCTAATGGGCCCTAGTCAAGGGTCCCAAATATTAGCCAATTCCACAATTTGAAAATCCTAATTTTAGTCAATTTTGTGATAAATAGCCGTTATGCATAACCTTGTAAATTTAAGTCTAGTCATGAACTGTTCCCATCTTGGATGGGGTTCTTGGGATACTTTAGCATATGTTGTATTGTCTCTACTATGTTGCATGTGGTCGTTTGCCAAACATAGTGGATGTCCTGATACTCTTGTTTGAAGATGTGGTTATTTATTTCTTTCCATATGTTCTAAGGTAGAAGAGTAGTTCCTACCCATACTATTTGCCTAACATATAGGTCTACTCCATCCTGTGTAGTCCATGCCCTTCACATATGCTCTATGGTGGTAAAGCTATACCAATTAATACCAAGTAAGGTAGTCATCATATTCCATAACTTTGACGCTATAGGATAATAAATAAGTGGTAAAGTGTTACGGGGTTCTCCCAACACAACCCACATCGAAAAGGGCCATAATAACCTCTTTTCATAAGTTGTTTTCTTGTTAGTAGCCTTTCATATTGTAGTAGCCAAATGAATAATCTCACCTTAGGCCATAAATTTTGTGCCCATATTTGTTTGAATAAGTCTCTAAGTAAGTTAGGAGTGCTTTGGCATAGGACTGCATATCCTTGTACTAATGAATACTCCCCCTGATTTGTGTTGTCCCATACAAGGGAATCCTCTACTTGAGACCATGAAAGTGATCTCATTTGAAGAGTTCATTGGATATCCATCTTCTACCTCTCTAGGATTTGAATTAGCCATTTAGTTGTGGGGACCTAGTTTCTCCCAAATTCTAAATTTTTGGTTTGGTACCTACAATATTTTGCTACCTTTATTCAATTTGCTATGTGTAACCACTCCATGAAAGGTCTCCACTCTAGAAATTGAACCATCAATTGTTTGTGCCCATCCCAAGAATTTGTCCAAAAGTTCACATATTTACTGTTGTGATTTTTCAAAAAGAGCTTCTTCTTTATCAACTCCTCTCCCATCCTCAAAACTACCAAGATGAGGGATCCTTTACTAGGGAGTTGGTGCGAATAATGTCTGTTCAAAATTTTATTTTTTGCATATTTAGCTCTCATATTTTGGGCTTATAGTGCATTAAGGTTTCTCAACATCCTTCAATATGACTTAGCTACTAATGCCTTATTGTTCTTGATTGTTGATCTAAATCCTATTCCCCCTTCATGTTTGTGTAGGCATAAAGTTTCCCACTACACCAATGCCCATTTTTATTCCTCCATAGTGCCCCTCTAAACAAATTGATGATTTATTTGATCTAGCTCTCTCAACATTACCTTGAGAATGTCCAAAATCATAGAGACATAGATAGGTGTAGACTGTAGGACTAATTTAACTAGGGTTACTCTCCCCCTTGATGATAGCCATCGATTAGTTCATTTTTCTATTTTTCTTTTTACTCTATACACTAGCTAGGTCAAATAAGTGGAACACCTAAATAAGTGATTGGGAGGGAGGTATTTTGGTATTGTAATTTATAGAGAATCATGATCTCCTATCTAGGTGATCAGTTGAAAAAAATAACTATATTTTTTCTCTTTGATATGTTGCCTCATGGCTCTTGAAAAATAACTTATGATGTGTTTAATTCTAGAGGATTCCTTCATCATTGCTTTCCCTAAAATAGTAGAGTTATTGACAAACTAAATGTGAGTGATTGTTCTAGCTCCATTGGCAATAATAATTCTTGTTAATGTATGGTTTCTCCTATTTTTGACCATTGTCCTTCCTAGGCAATCAACCAATATGATGAATAAGTATGGGGAGAGGGTATCTCGGACCTATTACCTCTAAACACTATGAACAATTATGAATGACAACCATTGACTAATATTGAATAGGACATCAATGAAATACATCCCTTGATCCAATTTGTTTATTCTTACGAGAAGCCAAATTAACTCTATACTTTGAGGAGGAAATGTCATTCCACCCTATCATATGCTTTGGACAAGTCTAAGTGGATGAACATAGATGAGGATTTTTGTGATTCCATGGAGTAGATAGCCTCTTGAGCCAATGCTATCGCATCCACTATCTATTTGCCTTCCACAAAACCATCTTGTTCTTGTGAGATAATCTTATGCAAAAGTGGTTTGAGCCTTGCTGCCATAACCTTGGTGATTTTTAAGCAAGACATTACATAAAGCTATTAGTATGTACTCGAACATGTGCTCTACATATTGTGCCTTTGGAATCAATGCTACATACATTTTTTTGATTTAGTTTAACACATATTTATATTTCCTAACTTCTTCTACCACATCTAGAAGGTCCTCATGCAAGATATCCCAAAATTCTTGGTAGAATTCAATGGGAAATCCATACGATCCAAGGATATTTCCTTTCTACATTTTTAAGACCACATGTTGTAACTCTTTGGTATTGGCGATGTCAAAATTGAATTATCCTCCTTTTTTATTAGTGCAGGTATCTCTTGTAACACTTCCTATTGGGATATAATATCTAGAGGTTTTGTTGTGAATAGATTTACAAAATAGTTTACTAAAATAGAACTCCTACCTTCCCATGTGTGGACGACATCTTCTAATTTTGTTCTCAAAGAGAGGATGAAGTTGTGTGGTCTTTGGGCTAGAAGAGATTTGTGGGAGAAACCCATGTTCCAGTCCCCTCTTGTAGCCACTAGATCCTAGATTTTTTCTTCCATAATAACTCTTCCATTTTTCCCCATTCTTCTAGCTGGTTTGTAAGTCTAATATCTACCATACTCAAACCCTTTGTAATGCCATATGTTAGATTTTGATGTAGTGTGCAATGGGAGATAGAAATCACAAGATGCAGAATAATATGAAAGAAAGTAAATCTACGAGATGACTAAAAGATGCTATTTATAGAAATGACTAAAATATGCTATTTATAGAAATGACAAAAATGAATATAATATAGCTATGGAGGAAATGAACACTCCATTAACAAAGCTATTGAACTACATTGCACCCATCAATAATATATGGTGATCCATATAGTAGTACGCTACTACCTACGAAAGCTATGTGCTTCTCTCTATCTATCTATATTTTTTGTATTTCTACTTGTTACAATGAGGCCCTTTCTATATAGGAAGATAGGTCCCTTGACCAACACTCTACCTACATGTACAAGGGACAACTTGCACATATACAACTTGCACATTGACACTTGTGCATTTACTATATTGCATGAAGTAACTAGATAAATTCCCCCTAAAATAATATAATGTCCCAAGTATGTACCTAGGAAGGTACATTTACATGACCCAAATGATGTAATATAATCTATTTCTAACACCCCTCTGTATTACATTATTTGGGTATTGAAGACTTTAGTCTTTAATGTGGATCTTCTTCCAATGGATAACTTTGAACTAGTTCTTCTTCTCCGGCTGCTTCTGCTTCATATCATGGTTTCTGATCTTTTCCAATTATTTATCCCTTGATGTCAGGCATATTTGATGAACAATTTTTCTCATGATTTTATATGTCATGAGTGGATATGAATAGGTTCTTCTCCTTTCTATTGTACCTATGTAGACCTATTTCTCTGTCCTTCATAAGTATCAACCTTGAGCTCAATGTTAGCATATCCATCTAAAATAATTTCTTGTAGATAATATTTTATTCTTTGTAGTAATCTTCTTTGATAGCCCTTTTCATCATTGTAATCCATCAATTTTTTAATCCATATTGGAATTTTCCTTATTCCATTTCTACGAGTATTACTTGGCATGCTAGTAGTCATTTGTATTACCTGAATTCTTTGGGATAGAGTAGTCTACCTTATAGCTCCCTACTCAATGTTCATGAAATACCAATTAAATATATAGGCTTGATTTGATAAAACCTTTATCAATTCTTAGATTTGTAGGCTTCCTTATGTCTCCCTAGTAATGAGAGTATATACACCTAATGGAATTTTAGGTTTTGTAGAAAGCTTATATCTTCCCAATGGATTTGTAACTTGATAATATTTGATAAATGTTGATATTACCAAGTTTTGTAGAATACCTTATGACTCCCTAGTGTTTTTGGATAAGATATAGTGCTCTTGTAAAATGTAGTTCAATTTTTGGTTGATTTTGTAAAGTATTTGTAAATCCCAAAATCAACTTCTATTATCCCTTATTGCTCCTATTGAACTAAGCACTTTTCCAATTTTGAAGAGGTTTTAATGTTGGATTTCTTTTGTCCCTTTTTGAGAAATTTTTGAGACAAGAATATTATAAATTTCCAACCTTATAAAAAAACCTTAATAACCTCTTTTAATATCCCTTAGGATTTGATTTAGTGTTTCTAATTTTCAATAACCTTAATTTGGTGTTGTAATCCTTATAGCTCCCAAATATAGAAAATTAGAACACAATAATATTTTCAAATATTTTTAAAATCAATTTCCAGTAGAAACCCTTATTACTCCTAAGTTTAATATTGCAAATATTATATTGATTTGATAAATTATTCCCTTTGAAATATGGCTTTCAATATGGTTAAATTCTTCTAAGTTTAACCTTGATTTATCAACCTTATAACTCCCTAAAAATGAAAGCACTTTTATAATGGGAATAAATCTTACCTTTCACTATACAGAGACCGTAATAATCAGCACTAATTTCTAGTGTGCAAGGGCTGCAATATTAATGTCTCTGCTTTGGCCGTTCCCTCCAATAGTATGCTTGGAACCTTCCTTGAAATTAATGCTCCAAATATGGCCTCTCTAATATCTTGCCTTTGACCTCTTTGGACCAGAGCATTGAAGGCTCTTCTCCTTGCTTCCACACTGCAGTTCGGCTTTGTACATGATGACTCCAGAGTGTTGAATGTGGATACGTGAATGCCTTAAAGTCTTTGGTCTTAGACACCCTTTAAATGGAATGGAATCTTGATTTAAGTGCCAAGTGGCACATCTGTTTTCTTCTTGAGCGCCTGAGGAATGAATGATGCTAGATGACACTTGCAACCTCTTGTAAGTAATACCTAGGAGTTACATTCTTTAGGTGAGCACTTTTTCTCTTTGTAGACAAGTGTCTCATATATTCTCAATGTACCAACCTATTGTTAGTAACGTTTCTTTGACCAAGATGAGTGCTCATGGATGGAATATTAGGGTTTTCCTCCAAGTGACAAGTGTCACTTCCTCCTTGTGCATGGGCCTTTGCTCCTTCAACGTAACCCTTCACTATCCTTATTAGAAGAGCTTGGTCATTTTGATTCCTTTGTTGTAGATGCTTTTTGATGGTGCCTTGAGTGAGAAGCAATGCTATGGTGGAGCTTTGGTGGAGCCTTGGTGGTGCTCCAATAATGGTGTAGAGTGCTCCTACGTACATCTTGCTTTGCTTACTTTCCTTCAACCTATTATGCTCCTTTTGTAGACCTGAATATAATGCTTCTCCCTTATTTTCTTTTGTGCCTTGATTGCTTGCAGGTTCAACTGTCCAAGAATTAGGGAATATAACCCTTCTATGGTGCTCTTTTGCCTTGCTTGGAGTGCACAAGTATTCGACTACCATCGGCTGGTTTACCCTACGGATATTGTGCCTTTGAGGCACCTTCAAATCTGCCCTCTTTCCTGTATAAACCAGATTAGGATAGTGCAATACAATGTAGCAAATTTATGTATAAAATAATCTTTATTGCACCCTCTTTTGCACTCTTTTTCAGGTCTAAATTTTTGGTTTTGTGGCAGAATTTTTGAATGCAATGTAGGGGTTTTGAGGTTGTCTCTTTGATTAGACACCTTCCCCTTTTTGCTTGGATACTTTGATGATAAATCCAAGCTTAGATAGAAGCTCCTTATTTGATGTAATTTTTTGCACTTTTCTCCTTGCACCAAACCCTGTAATGCTTTGGATTTGAGACTCACCAAGTCTCAATATTTGAAGCTTCTATTTCTGATTTCGGTTAGTTGTCTTCTTCTCCACGTTTTGGAGGATTCTAACCTGATTTTGGTGGCTTCACTTGGCCACTATGTGTTGCAGATTTTTGTGCACTAATAGTGTCTTTAGACACTTTGTCAAATTCTAATTTTGTGCCTTTCTCAAGAACACAAACACTAAGCTTTTTGAGAGTAATATAGTAGTGCAAATGAACCCACTAATATTTAATTTTTAATGCACTAACAATCACACCTTATCACTCCAATTAACTCTCAAAATAACTTATAAGTGCACTTAATCAATTTACTGCAACTAATCAAGAATAATTTGAAATAAATCTTCAATAATTATTCTGCAATTTTGCTACAATTAATATTGTAGGACTTAGTATTATTTTATTTTTCCAAAGTAGATGATAGGTAGTTGATAGATGTAGTTGTAATTTTGTAATCTAATCAACTCCTAACTAATGTGCAAATGAACCTTAAAAGGAACTTTTCTCTTTTTGCACTTTTGAAGACTGTAATCCAATTTTCCTTCTTGTAGCTTTAATAAGGTACTTTAACAAATCTGATAAGTAATCCAATTAATGAATCTACTTGCACCAATAGTTGCTTACCTTTGTGAAAGATTTTGTAGCTCTTTTACCACTTCTATAGAGGATGTTGATTTTGTAGAGGATGTTGGTGTCTAAGATCACCAGGTTGCTACTTCGTTTCTTCTTCACCAAAAAGTGGTCTCAAACTTTCTTTCATGAGCCTAGGATTTGGTGGCTTGTTCTCCTCTTGTAGTCTCCTCCTTTTTGTTGTAGATGCTTTTGAAGTATTTATCTCAGCAAATGATACCTTCTTGCTATGAGAGGTAATCTTCAAGTCTCCCAAATTTGGCAAGCTTCTTCTATCTTCAAGTCTTCTTGTCGAATTTTGACTTCAAGCAGGATCTTCTTCTCAAGATTCTGAATATCTTGAGGTCTTCTGGGATTTGGCACTCCTTGCCAAATTATTCTTCTTCTTTTGGGCTTATTGTTGGATGGCAATAATTATCCCAAATATTTCACTATCTTCTGTAGTGAATTTCTCCAATGAGTTCTCCTTTGATGATTTCTTCAGTAAGGCTCTCCAAGCCTTTTATTGGATGCTCGTTGAGACCTCCCCAAGGTCTTTGATCTTGCAACTTCTTCTGGTATTCCTTGAGACCTTTTCTTCAACCTTCTACTCTTGGAAGTGTTGGTGGTGAGATCTTCTTTTGGATCTTCTGATTCTACTACTTTTGGATTCGAGCAGGACTCTCCTAGTCCTTCTTGTTCTTCCAAGATTGGAAGTTCTTCAATGAGATCTTCTCCTGATCTCTTTATATTCAGTTTTTCTTTAGGTGCTGGATTGATTTTGAAGAAGATACTCTTCCTAAATTTCTTGTAGGAAGTTTCCCAACTCATTGAATCTCCTTTCCCTGCAAAAAAATATTAGTACTAAAATCTTAATCTGCTTCTAAATCAGATACTCTCTTCTGGAGTCTTCTTTAGGATCAAGGCTTATGTGGCCTTTATCAAGGCTTCTATGGCCTTTTTTAGTATCAAGGCTTCTATGGCCTTTTCTTCAAGATCAAGGCTTCTATGGCCTTTTCTCAAGATTAAGGCTTTTGTGGCCTTTTCTTCTAGAACAAGGCTTCTGTGGCCTTTTCTTTTGGATCAAGGCTTCTATGGCATTTTATTCTTCTGTGAAGTTCTCAATCTAGAAATGGAGATCTCCAGTCTCCTAACTTCACCATGACTCTTCTCCAAGAGTCTTCTTCCATAGTATTCTTTTCTTGCACAAGGAACTAATCTCTGTACTATGAAGGCACGTTGACCTTCGGGCAACGAAGTTGAAGTCTCCTAGATTTTTGTTGTAGGAGTCCCAATCATCTGAGAATTAATTTTTTACAACAAAAGAAACTTTGGGTAATAGTTAACAAATTCTAGATATCTTGAATGATCTTCACTAGTTGATTTATCAATCTAGTGGATTGAATTTTGAGTCCTAGTCTTCACAAGTTTTTCCTACAACTCTGTGGAAAGACTCTAGCCAAATGTAATCTCAGTATTTCTAGAATTGATATTTCTTTTAGTCCTCACTTGTGGCTCTCCCTAATTCTACCACCTAGGTTCTTTTGAGAGTTTTTAACAATGGCTGGTCCAGCAGCGTGTCAAGTTGATAAAAAACTTAGGCTCAATAATAATAGTGGTTTTCCTATTGATCTACCATGGCTAGATCTACTATGGATAGATCTACTATGGCTAGATCTACCATGGATCTAATATGTCGTGGCTCTGATACCTCTGTTAGATTTTGATGCAGTGAGATAGAAATAACAAGATGTAGAATAATATGAAAGAAAGTAAATTTATGAGATGACTGAAATATGCTATAAATAGAAATGATAAAAATGAATATAATGTAGCTATGGAGGAAATGAACACTCCATTAACAAAGCTACTGGACTACATTGCACCCATCACCAATATATGGTGATCCATACAACACTATGCTACTACCTATGAAAGCTATGAGCTTCTCTCTATCTATCTATATGTTATGTATATCTCCTTGTTACAATGAGGCCCTTTTTATATAGGAAGATAGGTTCCTTGGCCAACACTCCACCTAGTTGTGCAAGGGACAACTTGCACATATATAGCTTACACATTGACACTTGTGCATTTATTACATTGCATGAAGTAACTAGATAAATTCCCCTAAAGTAATCTAATGTCCTAAGTATGTACCTAGGAAGGTACATTTACATGACCCAAATGATGTAATATAATCTATTTCTAAAACCATTCATGTATACTTTTTCATTCAAATATTTGACTTGGGTTATTACTTCCAACGTTTCTTCTTGACATCTCTAAAATATTCCTAGTTCCAAGTCCTTATCTTGGATATGATATACTGAAGACTCCTCACACAGAAATATTGTTAGCTTTTGAAAATGCATGTTATAGAGAGATATAACACAGGTCCTAATGAAATACAAGAAACATGAAAGAAAGTGAAATAACAATATGACTAAAATATGCTATAAATAGAAATGACGAGAATACAATACAGTATGGAGGAAATGGTCACTCCATTAATATGAGCTAAAGAATTGCATTGTACTCCGTATAGGAGTACTGCTACAAAGAGCTAACATGAACTAGAGATATGCTTGATGTCTAATCTACCACTATGAGGCCCTTTGTATAGGAAGATAGACTCCTTTGCCAACACTCTACCTAGAAGTACAAGGGGAAACCTTGCACATTACAACTTGCATATTGCCACTTGTACATTTATTACATTGCATGAAGTAACTAGATAAATTCCCCTTAAAGTAATATCCTATCCTAACTATGTACCTAAGGTGGTACATTTACATGACCCAAATGATGTAATATATTCTAACTCTAACACCCCCTGTATTACATTATTTGGGTATTGAAGATTTCAATATTCAATATGGATCTTTGTCTTTGGATGTTCTTCAACTTGATTTGGTCCTCTTTAATTCATGTTGCATTGTATGCCTTATTGCATTGGTTCTTCTTATTCTTCTTTATTGGAGTCAGTACTTTCATAGGTGGATGTGCTAACGCCTGATTCTTGCAAAGAAAATTTTTCTTTGCTTTCATCCTTGTCATAATTCTTTGTGTCTTGTATAGGAGCGTCTAAACATACACTTAGAGCATCATGATAATATTTTGAGTTAGTAGAACTTGAAGTACTAATACTGCATGAGGATTGAAATATATTTGCTAGTGAAGATTCATCTAACTCTATTTTCAACTTAAATATTTCTATCAATCCTTTATGTTCTACATTTTCATCCTTATAACATTTGAATGTAAGTAGTACCATGTATAGTATGCTTCTATATTCTAAAGGAATTTGAATGTCATTCTTTCCTTTATCAATTACTTTAGTGAGTTGAGCATGTAGATAGTGCTCCATTGTTTCAAACCTATCTTTCAAAGCTTCATTTTGTATCCTTTTTGAAATAGGATCTAAGTTTCCTTCAGATTTTTTTTTTTGAAAAATTTGAAAAAACTTGTATTAAAACAAAGATCAATTACAATATGGGAAGAGACTCTTCCCAGCCGAATTCAAAGAGAACACAAGCTTACAATAGAAGAAGAAGACTTGCAATGGAGCCAAATCTCCTAAATCAATAACTAGCTAGCAGGGGATCGGCATGGACAGATGATGCAACTGGTCCCGAAAACGTGACATGTCGCGATATCGCGACACCTTCTCTCCTTTGGCCGCGAAAAAGCAACATGTCGCGATATTGCGACACCTTTTCTCTCTTGGCCGTGAAAAAGCAACATGTCACGATATTGCGACACCTTTTCTCCGATGGCCACAAAAAAGCAACATGTCACGATATCGTGACAACTTTCCTCCAACGACCACGACGGCGCAACATGTCGCGATATCGCGACAACTTTCCACCAACGACCGCGACGGCGCAACATGTCACGATATTGTGACAACTTTCCTCCAGCAACCGCGACGGTGCAACATGTCACGATATCATGACAACTTTCCTCCAGTGGCCTCAACGACGCAACATGTCACGATATCGCGACAACTTTCCTCTAACGGTCGCGACGGTGCAACATGTCGCGATATCGCGACAACTTTCCTCCAGCGGCCGTGACGGTGCAACATGTAACAAAATCGTGAAAACTTTCCTCTAGCAACCGTGATGGCGCAACATGTCGTGATATTGTGACAACTTTCCACCAACGACCGCGACAGTGCAACATGTCGTGAAATCGTGATAACTTTCCAATGGCGCAACATGTCGCGATATCTCGACAACTTTCCACCAGCGACCGCGATGACGCAACATGTCACGATATCACAACTTTCCTCCAGCGATCGCGACAGCGCAACATGTCGTGAAATCGTGACAACTTTCCTCCAACGACCGCGATGGCGCAACAAGTCACGATATCATGACAACTTTCCTCCAACGATCGTGATGGCACAAAATGTCGTGATATCGTGACAACTTTCCACCAGCGACCGCGACGACGCAACATGTCGCGATATCACGACAACTTTCCTCCAACGACTATGACGGTGCAACACGTCGCGATATCGTGACAACTTCCCTCCCTTTGCTTTTTCTTTGATCATTTGTTCAAGGACCTTTCCAGACCCTGCCTGATCACCTCATCCTTAATAGCCATATCACTGTGAAGTTGAACCCCTGCCTCCTTCTCAGCACCCATCTTAGCTAGGAAGTCGACCGCGTTGTTTAAATCTCGACTCACATAAACTGGAATCACATCATCTAATTCCTTCCATAATTCCTTAATTTGAGAGACAAGAATCCTCAACCTCCATGCTTTCAAAGCAAAGTTTCTCATGCAATCAAGAGCTCCAACCATTATTTGAGAGTCTGATTCAATAATGATCCTCCTATGGCCCTGTTTCACTGCCCAAATAGAAGCGGATTTAATAGCTATGGCTTTTGCTTCATTGTTTGTGGCTCTTCCCAAGCCTTGCAGTTCCCAATATAGCACTGATCCATCATGATTTCGACAAACCACTCCAATTTCGGCACTACCCGGATTGCCCTTTGCAGCTCCATCAGTATTAATTTTAATCCAGCCTTTTGGTGGTGGTTTCCAACTAGCTCTGTCCTGTCCCTCTTGCTCTTCAACTCCCTCTTCCATTGGCCCAGTAACAACCTGAGTTTCCTCTACATAGACAACAACAGTTTCAGTAACTTTGCTCCAGATGATCTGCCAAACTCCATCTAACGAGGAAAAAATTTCTCTAAAAATTCTTGCATTTCTCTCCAACCACACTTGCCACCAAATGAAGTTTAGTCCAAGCTCCCAACCAATTCGAAGAGCATTA
The DNA here is from genome assembly GCA_028583015.1 of Wollemia nobilis. Classification (NCBI taxonomy): domain Eukaryota; kingdom Viridiplantae; phylum Streptophyta; class Pinopsida; order Araucariales; family Araucariaceae; genus Wollemia; species Wollemia nobilis. Next base: position 14,936,994 of record JAQPPZ010003356.1, on the reverse strand, counting down.
GATTTAAATCTACCAATCTTCCATGTTTTCCAGATATTAGTTCGATTCAAGTCACCATTAACTTGAATTTTATAGCAAGAAAGCCAACGCTTCCAAATCTGACACGTGAAAGGGCACTCAAACATCAAGTGATCAGCTGTTTCCTCGTTCTTGTAGCATAAAAAACATTGAGATGGACCGATGATTCCTCTACATCTGAGATTGTCAAAAGAGAGAATTCCGTTGTGCATAAACTGCCAGGCAAAAAAGTTTACTTTCGGCCAGCCCTTGGAGCGCCAAATCTTTTTCCAATCCTCAACCAGGAATGAATGGGGGGGAGGCTCTGGGAGGTGTTAGCGTATATTATTGTTAGCACTATTATTACATTATTGTTGTAACAGTGCCTATTTCAGCCACGGGTGGTTCCATAACCTCCGGGCTTAATAGGGCATATAATGTCTATTTAATCTGCTGATTAATAAAATACGATTGTTGTTTATTCTAACATGGCATCAGAGCCAGTAGCGTGAGAAGAGAGAGAGGAGGCGGACGCTGTTTGCTTGGAGAAAGTTTTGCAGGAAGCGGAAGGCTTCAATTTTTTTTTCAGCGCTGGTCTGGAAAATTTTTAATTTCCAAATGTTGGACTGTGCGTTTTTTTCTGAACGCATAGTTTAAAAAAAAAATAGACCTCCTATGCGCTGTTTTTCCCAGTGCTGGTCTGATTTTTTTTCCCAAGCACCGCGAGATTAAATTTTTTTTTTTCACGACGTGATTATTTTTACCAATCGCGTGATTGAATTGAACACGAATTAAAAAAAAAAATCTTTGCGGACGCCACCCCCCCCAGCCGCGATTTAATTAAAAAAATAAAAATTTGCGCGACGGCCCTTCCCCCCGCCACGACGTGATTTTCATCACGTGCGGCGGCCCCTCCCCCTCCCGCCGTCACGACGTGGCCGCCCTCCACCTCCCTCCCCCCCTTCCCCTCCCCTGCATCGTTTGCGCACCGCGTGCGTGATGTGCAGCGAGCTGTAGCTGCGGCTCACTGCAGCGGGCTACAGCTGTGGCCACAACAGCAGCCGCGGCTAATTGCAGCAGCAGCAGCCGCAGGTTGCCTGCTACAACCGTGAGCTACGGTCGTCGTCGTGACTAAGTAGCAGAGGAGAGCACGCTGCGGCCGCCAACACGACCAGCAAAGGAGGACGCTGCGGAGGAGGACGCTACGGCCACTTGGCAGAGGCAGCCACAGAGGGAGCTGCGGCCAGGCGGCCACGCTCGGGCAGCGGACTGGGGACCCTCCTCAAATACGAGGGGGCCCCTGATCCTGTCGGATCAGCCCGCTAGTCCACCTGGTGGTGGACTGTGCGGTAAGGCTCTGGGAGCCTGCAGGTCGCGGGTTCCAATCCCGCCGACTCCCCTTCATCAAAGGTAAAAAAAAAAATTTCTTCCGACGTTTTTTTTTCAATTATTTTGTTTTCCTAAAGTTAAAAATTAAATTTTTTAATTTTAATTTATTTTCTATAGTTTAACCTTTATAAATTAAAATTAAATTTTTTAATTTGATTTTAATTTTTTTTAAAGGTTTTTTACAAACTATATAAATTAAAATTAATATTTTTTTAACTTAAGGTTATAAAATAATTGTTGAAAAATTATTTGAGGAAAGATTATTTTTTTAAGATAAAAAGAAGGGGGGTATTTTTTTTCAAAAATCAAAGGGGGAAAGTGAGTAATTTTTGAAAAGCAAATTTGGCATTATTGTAAAGGTGCATTTTCGGTTGTGCCTGACACCTAGTGGGTTATTCCTGAGGGCACTTTTCTTTGTTGTATGTTGCATATTTGATTTCTTGCACTATAACATTAAAAGTTAAAATCAAATTCACTCCCTAAGTCCCCGGAATAATTAAAACCCATCCGTGCAATTTATTGCACTGCAGCGTTCGGTATTTGTGATACCTCTGCCAGCACTTACGAGGTAAAGCTGTCGTGATTGCGCTACTGTATCCGCCGCCTAATATAGCTGCTACAACGACGTCTGAGCTTGTTCTCTATAAATCGTCGGGGAGAGATAAGTTTGCCATTTTGCATTTTTTTACTCCATCCACTACCCTTAATCGTTCTTGTGTTTAGGCGTAAATCCTGACGAAGTATTCTTCATAGTGTTTAGGGGAAGTTACGCCCCACGCATGAGAAGAATCTTCTATGGTAGGTGCCATCAACAAGGCGATTCCCTTTCGATCTTGCTTATGTTCCACGTATCGTATGATCTCTAAAAATCACCTATAGTTTCCCTCACGTAAGGGCGGGTGATTTTTGTTGATCTTTCTAAATACCTATAGTTTCCCTCACGTAAGGGCGGGTATTTTGTACGGTATAACGGCCTAGCAAAAGGTATATCGAAAGGGGGACCAATTGGTGTTATAAGGAACCTTCATCATGTCTGCAAAACTAATGACTGATTCTCATCAGTTGTTGAAAGGTCCTAATTACACACCATGGAAAAATAAGATGAAGGCCATCCTAGCAATGGATGATTTATGGGATGTTGTATCTGGAGCAACAACCAGACCTTCACCTATTCCTGGTGCTACAACTCCATCTAATGCTCAAAGAGACTTTGATAAGCTAGACAGTAAAGCAAAAGTGCTCATCTTGCTTGCTGTCTACGATGAAGTCCAACCCCATATTGTTGACTGTGCAACTAGTAAAGCGGCATGGGATGCCCTTAATACTATATATGAGGGAAAGAATGATTCCACCATTCTATTTCTTCAATCTCAATTACACGATCTGAGCATGAAGCGGGGGTGAGGCAGGTTGAATTCTTTCTTTGAGAGTTTCTGAATTGAAAGCAAAGTTGAATTCTTTGGGAGAACCAGTTGAAGACAAGCTCCTTACTTCAGTTGTATTGAGAGCTTTACCTGATTCTTATCGGGTGTTGATTACTTCCCTTCATGTATCACAACGAAAAGTTACTTTTGTAGAATTGGTTAATATGCTTCAAGAGGAGGAAGCACGCCAACTACGAGAGAGATGATTCTTCTAACATTGCTCTCTACATCAACAGGAAAGGGCAGAACCGGAAGAAGGGTAATTTTTAGAAGGGAGGGAATTCACAAAAGGATTCAAAAGGGAAACAAACTCAACAACCTCAACAGAAAAAGAGATATTGCAAGATCTGTGACAAAGAAGGTCATGATACAAACAGATGTTGGCATAAGAATAAGCAATCAAAACAGAAAGGCCGAAACAAACCACAAAAGAACAAACAACAAGTGAATGTTGTTGTTGAAGAATCTAACACGGATTATGAGAGAGCTCACAAAGTTCTCATGACTACCATAGTGTCCAAGCGGGACGGATCCTATATGGTATGTTGATTATGGAGCCGGTAAGCACATGACTGGTGACAAATCGTGGTTTGAGTCTTTTGAGGCCAAAGAGGGCAAACCTGTCACTATTGCTTATGATAAAACCTACAAGGTTCGGGGAGAAGGCATCTGTTTCGAGTCACTCTTCACGATGGCAAGTGTCGAATTGAAAAATTTCTCTATGTTTTGGGATTGGCAAACAATTTGTTGTCGATCACACAAATGTTGGACAAAGATATGGTTGTGAACTTTAGTGTTGAGGGAGGCAAGAAGTGTTGTTCTATTACAAGGATAGGTAAGAACATTGCAACCGCTTCATATAAGCATGGCTTATTTGCCTTAGATACTATCTCTACTCCACATGTTGCCATGACCGTCTCTACAAAGGAGGCAACTTCCCTATGGCACAAGAGATATGGACATTTGAGTTATGGTTACTTACTTGAGCTAAGTAAGTATGAGATGGTTAAGGGTCTTCCTTCCCTTTCTACCACTTTACCGGTTTGCTCGACTGCTTGGCAGGAAAGCAGCATAGAGTGCCTTTTGAAAAGAGCTCTACTAGAGCAAAGAAACCTCTGGAGTTGGTTCATACTGATCTGTGCGGTCCCTTCACTCCCAACAGTTGTGGGGGTAAGAGGTATTTTCAGTTATTTGTGGATGATTACTCACGAAAGATGTGGGTATTCTTTCTTCAACTGAAATCTGAAGCATTTGGCTTCTTTCGGCAATTCAAGAAATATGTTGAGAAGGAGTCAAGGACTTCTATAAAGACCCTCCGCTCAGATCGAGGGGGGGAGTTCACCTCTAAAGAATTTTTTGCATTCTTGAAAGAAAATGGGATCACAAGACAGTTAACTACTGCTTATACTCCTCGGCAAAATGGAGTTGCTTGAAAGGAGGAATCGTTCCATCATGGAAATGGTTCGTTGCATGCTCACGGGAGCTAGACTTGAGCAACTATATTGGGCGGAAGCTGTCACCACAGCGGTATATCTGTTGAATAGGGCACCCACAAAGGCCCTACAAGGAATGACTCCACGGGAAGCATGGAGTGGTAGGAAACCCTCCATTTCTCATCTACGCATTTTTGGATGTAAAGCTTTCATGCACATACCAAAAGAGAAAAGGAAGAAGCTAGATGAGAAGACATTGAAGTGTATTCTTCTTGGGTATGATGAGCACTCTAAGGGTTATCGTTTGATTGATCCCTTAACCAAGAAGATTCACATAAGTAGAGATGTTGTTTTTGATGAGGCTTTCACATCGGCAAACACATCAGATGTATACCTAGACCTTGTGGAAACTCAGGTTGTTAAATCTCCTTCATCAAAGGTTGGAGGTTCTTATGGATCTTCTTCAACACCTAAGAAGAAGAATCCAAAGTGGTATACAAATACAATCAAAGACTCTAAGCTATCTACTCCACCAGATTTGACTTTGGATAGGCCTCGTACTCGCAGCATGGCTTGACGGGAGAAAGCTGCAACAGAGAATACTGGGGTTGATGATCTGTGTCAGTCTTTTGAAGAACTTTACTGTAGATCCAGCAAGAGATACGAGAAGATATGGATATTGATAGTGATAAGGTGTTTATGTATTCCATAGACGATCTTGAACCTGCATCGGTACAAGTTGCTCTCGGTGAGCCTCAGTGGAAGGTTGCTATGGATGCAGAGTATAAGTCTTTGATGAAAAACAAAACTTGGAAGCTTGTCGATCTGCCGCATGGAAAGAAACCCATTGGCTGCAAATGGGTGTATAAAGTCAAGTACAAAGCAGATGGGACAATTGATAAGCATAAGGCCCGTCTTGTTGCAAAGGGCTATGCTCAAAAGGAAGGCATTGACTACGAGGAAACTTTTGCACCTACTTGCTCGGATGACAACAATTCGAGTTATTTGTGCTATGGCGGCACGGTTTGGGTGGAAAGTTCATCGGATGGATGTCAAAAGTGCCTTTCTGAATGGTGATCTCCAAGAAGAAGTCTATATGACTCAGCCGGAAGGATTTGCGGTGGAAGGCCAACAGCAGAAAGTTTGCAAATTGGTCAAATCCTTATATGGCACTGAAACAAGCTCCTCGAGCTTGGTATATAAAAATGGACAATCACCTCCTGCGGCATGGTTTTAAGAGATGTCCGTCGGATGCAAACCTCTATTTCAAGAAACAGGGTTACGAGATAGTGTTGCTTGTACTCTATGTTGATGATCTGCTCATTACGGGGAGTTCGGAAACTATGATCTCTCTTGTCAAAAGAGACTTGTGTCAATATTTTGAGATGTCAGATCTCGGACTTCTCCATTACTTGTCTTGGTCTGGAATTCAGCCAGAAGGAGCACTCCATCAAAGTGTCTCGGAAAAAATATGCCAAGACATTGCTAGAAAAATATCGCATGACTGATTGCAAGCCAATGGCAACTCCGATGGAGACTGGACTTCAGTTATCGCGATATGATGATTCACCTCGGGTAGATGGTACTCTCTATCGACGGTTGATTGGGAGTCTCATATATCCGACCAATACTAGGCCGGATCTCGTATTTGCTTGTCAACTATCTTTCGAGGTTCATGCGGGAGCCTAAGACCACTCATTGGAAAGCGGCAAAACGTGTTCTTCACTATGTCCAGTGGCACAATGGAATATGGCCTAGAATACAAGAGGAACAACAAATTCTTCTTACGAGGATACACAGACTCCGACTATGCCGGATCATTTGATGATCGCAAGTCAACTTCAGGATATATTTTTCATCTTGGATCCGGTCCTGTCTCTTGGCACAGCAAGAAGCAACAGGTGGTTGCTATTTCATCAACAGAGGCAGAGTATCGCGCCGCACGTGAAGCTGTGTGCGAAGTGATATGGTTGCGTCGCATTCTGACAAGTATGGGTCATCCATCCAAATCTCCAATACACTTGTTTTGCGACAATCAGGGTGTTATGAACCTAGTCAAGAATCCAGTCCATCATGAAAGAACAAAACACATTGACACACAATGTCATTTCATTCGAGATGAAGTTTCGAGGCACCGAATTCAGCTTCGACACATTCCCACCGATGCTCAAGTTGCGAGACATTTTCACTAAGGCACTTGCACGTGTCAAATTTGAATTGTTTCGCAGCTCTCTTTGTATTGCAAAATGATGTAATCGGGGGGATGTTAGTATAGCTAGTAGTTATATTATTACCCAAATAATGTAATAAGGGGGGATGTTAGCGTATATTATTGTTAGCACTATTATTACATTATTGTTGTAACAGGGCCTATTTCAGCCACGGGTGGTTTCGTAACCTCCGGGCTTAATAGGGCATATAATGTCTATTTAATCTGCTGATTAATAAAATATGATTGTTGTTTATTCTAACAGGAGGATCTTCTCATATCCGTCCTTCACTGTATAGACACCAAGGCTCCCATAGCCCCAAGCTAATTCATCCTCCTCATATCTACCTATGAGAAATATTTCTGACAATATTTTAGTCATGATGGGTGCCAACTCCGGAGGGATTGAAATTGGCCACTCCTCCAACTTCTTAAACTTCTTAAACTTATACTCCCCTAGCTGACTAGTGATGAAATAACTGTCAATGTGAACCCATCCTTTGGTTTCTATGGCAGTTTTTATTGGTTGTAATTCAAGAAATTCAACAATGATGGGAGGGTACTGATCCCAAGAGTCTATCTAGAAATGAGCCTTCTCCCCTCTCCCCACTTTCCAAAACAATCGATCTTTAACCACCTGAGATCCTATCTTGAGAGCCTGCCACACTAGGGATCCAGGGGCCATCCAAAGGGAAATGACCCACCTCATTGGGGTTAACATGACCCAAATATTTACTAGTTAGGATTCTGCTGAATAAGGAGGTTGGTTGGGAAATCCACCTCCAGTACAGCTTTCCAGCCAAAGCTTTATTATTGAACTTGGATCTTCTCAGTCCCAACCCTCCTTTTACCTTGGGCTGGGTAACTTTATCCCAACCAACTAAGGCCCATTTCCTCTCTCCTTTTGCTCCTTCCCATAAAAATATTCTAGCCATATTGTCCAGCTCTTTCCATATCTTATGTGGGGCAGCCAGGATAGAGAATTTGTAAATTGGCATGGCCTGAATGACTGACTGTAAAAAAGTTAATCTACCCCCATAGCTTAACCATTTGTGAGACCAATGATTCATTCTATATTTGATACCATCCAAAATATCCTTCCAGATATCCATTTTTAATTTTGAAATGCAAAGGAACCCCCAAGTAAATCACTGGAAGAGAAGTCCTTGTGAATCCCAAGATCTCTAGAACTCTATCCTGGAGCCTTTGATCAAGATTGAGAAAGACCACTTTGGATTTTTTATCATCGATGACTTGGTTTGAAGCCCTAAGGTAGACATTAAGAGTATCTCTCCCTGAAGCTGGCCAATCCAACCAATCCTGTATCATCCACAAACTGTAAGTGAGTCAAAAATTCCTCACCCACCTTGATACCTGTTAGCAAACCTTGATGTCTTCTCCTCAAGAAAAGTCTACCTAATCCTTCAACCAAAATGAGGAAAAGATAGGGAGAGCAAGGATCCCCTTGATGAAGACCTCGAGAGGCTCCAAAAGGTTGCGAGGGAAGACCCTTGATTAATACTAAATAAGACGGCGTAGATACACAACTCATGACCCAATCTATCCAGTCCTGAGAAAAACCAAAGGCTGCCATCATCTTTGACAAGAAACTCCACTCCACCCTATCATAAGCCTTTGAAATATCTAATTTAATGAACATTCCTTTATTACCAGATTTTTGCATTGTATGGATTGCCTCCTGAGCAAGAACCACCCCATTCAAGATCTGCCTACCCTCTACAAAACCCCCTTGCTCTAAGGAGATAATGTTATGTAAAATGGGTTTTAGCCGTTCAGCCATTACCTTTGTGATTATTTTATAAATCACATTGCATAAGGCAATAGGTCTATAATCTGAAATATGAACCCCCTCATCCCCTTTTGGAATTAAAGTGATGAAGGTATGATTTAATGCCTTAAGCATTCTTTTATTACCTCTGGACTCCTCTACGACAGCCAAAACATCCTCATCCAAAGTATCCCAAAAGGCCTAAAAAAACTCAATTGGAAAGCCATCCGGTCCTGGAGTTTTGCCAATACTCATTCCAAAGACCACATTCTTGAGTTCTTCTCTACCAATGGGTTTAAGAAGGGCCTGATTTTCTTCTTCAGAGATAACAGAGGGTATGACATCAATAACTTCATTTTGAGCCTCTACATCTTGCTCCATACTTTCCTTAAAAAGTTTAGAAAAATAATCCATTGAATGGGAATGCATACTAGGAAGAGTATCAAAGGAATGTCCATTCTCATCTTGAAGAGCTTCCATGTTATTCATCTGTCTCCTAGCACAGGCTGACCGATGGAAAAATTTGGTATTTCTATCACCTTCCAATAACCAACTAGTTCTTGCTCTCTGTTTCCAGTAGGCCTCCTCTTGGTTATCAATGTCCTCAACCGCTTTACGCAAGGCATCATCCTCGACTTTGAGCTGCTCTGTAATTGTTCCTTCCCTAAAGTGTTTTTGAACCTCATCCCATCTGGCCACCAAAGGAGCTCTTTGGATCTGGAAGTCTGTCTTGTTAGCTTGCCTCCATTGTTTCAGTTGAGCTTTGACATAATGAAGCTGTTTATGGAATCTAAACATTGTTGTCCCAAAAGGTAGACGACCTTCCTCCCACCACTGTGGAATTTTCTTTCGAAGATCCTCTTTTTGTAACCAGAAATTCTCAAATTTAAAGGGTTTGTGATGCTGCCCTGTCGTAATCCCTCCCTCCAACAAAATGGGAAAGTGATATGAAACCGGGCCCTCCAAAATTTGGAATTTTGTATTCCATTTTACGAATGCCTCCTCTAAAACTAGAAAACGGTCTAGCTTTACCTTTCGGCTATGTGGCTCCCTCCTCTTGTTAGTCCAAGTAAAGTTGGGTCTAGGGCCTTTAATATCCACTAGGTGAAAATCCTGGACTTGGGCAATCAGAAGTCGATCCCCTGGGTCCAAAATTGGGGTTCCTCCTTCCTGATCTCTAGAAGATAATTTAGCATTAAAATACCCAGCAATAATCCAGTCTAAATCTTCCCTTGAGGTCCTCATGTTATGCACAACTTTCCATTGAAGCCTCTGGCCATCAAGGTTTTGAGCCCCATAAAAATTTGTGATTAAAACATGTTTAGTTGTGACATTATTCCTAAAATGAGATGTGAGAACACCCCTCTAGGCTATATGTTCTATTGCAGTCCATTCCAGAGAGTTCCAAAGAGTGACAATCCCCCTTGATGCACCTTGGGTAGCCACATCCATATGACCAGCGCCCCTCAAAATTCTGTTAACTGTTTTACACATAAGATCTAACGACATTTTGGTCTCCTGGATAAGCAAAAAATCTGTTTTGCATTTTCCTAAGAGTCTTTGAACAACAGATTTATGGGTTCTATTGTTTAAACCCCTAATATTCCATGATTTAATAATCATTGAAAACCTTGAGAGCAGTAAGAATCAATTGTCCTCACCGATCCACCAGTGATCAGCTTGTCTCCTTGAACTGCTAGCAGGTCCTTATTTGATTTTCTGCCCGCTCCTTGAGAGTTGCTATTTTTGGATCTCTTTTCCACCTGAGTTATCCCTAGGGTTGGCCTTTCTCTATTATTTTTTGCTATTCCCATGCTGACATCCTTGATTATTGGCTACGCTTGGGAGTGCACTATCAATGCCCCTGCATTCTCTGACTACGGTAACTCAGTGTACTCAATTACCTGTTCTATGACGGTGGGAGATGAAGGAGAAGCATGAGCATGGATGTTATTGTCTTCAATATTCCCATCCACTCCTTCCATGACTTGATCCTCTTGGTCCACTAGTGTCTTAAAAATTTCATACCTATTGGCTGGCTTGAGTTGTGATTGCTCCTTGCCATTTTTCTTTTGCTTTCTCCTTCTTTTGGGCTGTTCAAAGCCATATTTCTGAACATCATTACCTTGAGGAGTATTGGTTGGTTCTTTGGTAAGAGTTGACTTACCCTCCCTGGGGCGATTTTGCATTCCAAGTGGGGCCTCCATTTTTGTGTTCAAAATATTTGGACAAAACCGGGCCAAATGCCCATGTTTGTGGCAAACTCTGCATCTGAAGTGCAGAGCCTCATAATCTAGCTATTGGATCCAAGATAGTCCTGCCAGTTCAAGTTCCACCTCTGCCGGTAGAGGCTGGCTAATATCCATTTCCACACAAATTCTTGCAAAAATAGTTGTGTTTCCTTCTATGGTGTCTTTGGAGATGCCCAGATGTCTATCGAGGGAGTTACCGATCATTTCCAAAACCTACTCACCCCAAAACTCCATTGGAAGAGCATACAACCGGATCCAAACCGGGACAGCCGTGGGTTCAATACGAGGATCGAAACCCACTCTCCAGGGTTGAACAAATAACCCTGCTAGACCGTGGTTCCTCTTTTTTGATTCAAAAGCCCTGTTTCTATCGGCTAGAGAAGAAAAACTAACAATGAAATACCCATTGCTAATAAACCATAAGGAGTACTCACCATGAGGCTCCCAGTTTTGTCTGACCCAGGTATGAAAGAAATTCAGGGTAGGGTGAATACCCATGAATTTACAGATCAGATCATGGTTGGCTCTGTATATGATTGTGTCTTCGACCATCTTTGGCTCGATGACAATCTTGGGTCTTGAAACGGATTGCGAAAGGCATCCATTAACTCGATGTGCTGTTCAGCTCTTTCTAGCGTTCTTGAAGAGCGTATGAAGAGTATTTCTCTGAGCTTCGTCATTAGAAGACGAAGAATTTTCTTTTAGCAATTTAGCGTAAGAGCTCTTTCTCCCAGAGAGAGGATCCGGAGGAGTCCCCATTGGACCCTCCTGGGGTAGCAGAATTTCCTTCAGATCCACAATAACCAGAAAAACACTACGGCAACCCACCTGATGCCCTTGGATTTTCCTTCACTCCAAAAACCCTAGAACATCGCCTCTCGCCTGCTCAAAAATTTTCCCGCCCTTCCAATTATTAGCTTCAGGTTTCCTTCAGATTTTATAAGTGAATTCTTGATTCCACTTTTTATGACACTTGCTCTTTCTTTTCTAATAGTGTTGTTCATGTCATTGTTTACTGTATTACTTGAGGTAGACATATTTATAGCTTCTTGGAATAAGGTGCTTGTAACTGATTAGATAGAGTCTTCTAAAGTGTTCTGCCTTGTGACTCCCTAGTTATGAGCTTTGATTTGATAGAACCTTTTTAGAGCTTAGGTTTTGTAGGCTTCCTTATATCTCCCTAGTTAAGAGATGTGAATTAGTAGAGTCCTTGTAGATTTTGTAGAGACCTTATGCTTCCCAAATGGATTGAGTACTTGATAATATTTGATGAATGCTATTATTATCAAGTTTTGTAGAATGCCTTATGTCTCCCTAGTGATTTTGGAAATGCTATATGATAGATAAAGTGCTTTTGAGAATAATAGTTCAATTTTGAGTTGATTTTGTAAAGTTTTGTGAATAGCAAAAATCAACTTCTTTTACACCTTATTACTCCTATTAAACTTAAGCACTTTCTATTTTGATGAGGTTTAATAGTTGGATTTCTTTTGTCCCTTTAATGTATTTTGAGACAAGTATACCAATTAATTTCCAACTCTTAATATTCTTTAATAAACCTCTTTTTATAGCCTTTAATAATTTGATATTTATTGTTTCTAATTTCCAATTTCCTACTTTGATGTAGTATTCCTTATAACTCCCTAATGTGGAATATTAGAAAACAATTATTTGCAATAATAGAAATTCAAGTAGAAATCCTTATTTCTCCTATGTTTTAATATTGCAAATATTAGGCTATTTTAATAGATATTTTCCCCTTAGATATTGCTTTCAAATATGGTTGATTTCTATTAATATTTCAACCTTATATTATACCTTATAACTCCCTATTAATGAAAGCAATCTTGATGAAGTATAAACCTTACCTTTAGTGTTGTACTCCCTATGTATTCGGTGTAGGTTTTGGACGTATATGATAGTCCTCTTAATACCTTTTCCTTGAGTGCTATGGTGTACGTTGATTCACCTTTGACTTCAAGTTTGGATGGTGGTGCTTCAACTCTGGAGATTTGACCTTCCTTGAATACCTTGACCAGAGCTTTTAATGCTCTTTACCTCTCTTCCAAACTATGATTCAGGCTGTTGCGATTGTTGTAAGTGCTATGACTACTGTGAATGCTCTGAATACTATCCTCCATGGTCTTTGATGCCTTTTAATAGATGGAGGATCTTGGACTTTGTGACAAGTGTCACGGTGGTTACCCTTGAGTGCTTGAGATGCTTATTGTCATTTGTGAAACTCTACCAGGTAGATGAGCATTACGATCTTGGATGAGCGCTCATTCTTTCCAACCTTCTTCCTTGAGCATTTTCTTGGTCAAGCTTGTAATGTATGGGCGCTTGTGTGGGAAATATTATTGTTTCCTTCTAGGTGACAAGTGTCACCTTTCCTTCATGCATGGGATTTTCTATGTAATACTTCTCCAATGTATCTTGTAATCCCCTTATTAACCATGCAATACAACTAGCTCTTCCTTTGTTCGATGGTGCTTGATATGAGATGGTTATAGCAGCACCTTGGGATCTTGGAGCAACACTTTTCCAATGCTTGAGTGGAGTTTTTGGGCTACTCCAATGGTGCTCCTTGGACGTACATCCTTCAACCTATTATACCTTCCTTTTTGTAGATGATATTACCTTTTAATGTAATGCTTCTCCTTGCTTTGTTTGCTTGCAGGTTTGACTGTCCAAAATGTAGAAGATGTGAGCCTTTTGAGTGGCTCTATTCCCTTGCGAGGAGAATGCTTTTGCATGACTGCCTTGGAGTATTTTTCTCCTTGTAAAGAGTGTGCCTCTTTGGCACAGAAGACCTATCCTTTTTCCTACATAGAGTAGATTAGAGTAGTGCAATACAAATGTAAATACTTTGTATATAAAATACCTTTTTGCACCTCCTTTTGCAATCTGATTTTTTTGGTCTTATGGCAGCTTTTTGAGATAGGTAATGGTAGATTTGATGTTGTCTCTTTTTCTAGACAACTCTCTCCATTGCTTGGTGACTTTGGTAATAAACCCAAGCTAATAACCACTTAGATAGAAGCTCTTTTTTTGTAGAAGTAATTTTTGCACCTTTTTGTAAATAGCCTTTAGTGCACTTTGAATCTGAGACTCACCAAGTCTCGATTTGAAGCTTCTATTGCTGATTTTGATAGTGGCTTTTCTTCTCCACTCCTTGGAGGAATCTTATATATTTTTGGTGGCTTATTTGGGCCATGAGATGCTGTAGGTTCTATGCACCAATAGTGTCTCTAGACACTTTGATAATCTACTGGTTTTTGTGCTCTTGATCCTTTAATCAACAAACACAAACTAACCTTTTTGAGAGTAATTAGTGTAGTGCAAATGATCTTAATAATACTACCAATTTAATGCACTAAAAATCTCACCTTATCACTCCAATAAACTCTCAAAATAATTTTAGATGCACTTAATAATCTCTGCAACTTTTAAGAGTAATCTGTAATGAACCCTTAATAAGTATTCTGTAAATTTTCACTACAATCAATATTGTAGGATATAGTCTTCTTGCTTTCTAGATAGAAAATAGGTAGATGATAATTTTATTTCTCTCAAAAATATCCAACTCCTATTAATTGTGCAAATAATCCTTAAAAGGAATTCTTTCTTTTTGCACTTGAAGACTATAATGCAATCTATTCTTCTACAACTTTTAATCCAAATATGGTGCTTAATGGAATTTGATAATGAACCCTAATTTGAAGTTCAACTAATTGCACCCTAGTTTCTTACCTTTAATGGCTTCTATAGATGATGTAGATCTTGGTGTTTTGATTCACCAAGTTGCTGCTTTGTAGTGGATGGATACGCAACTTCTTTGTTGGCTATCCCAAATAACTTTCTCCTTCACCAATATCTAGCCTCAAACTTTCTATCTTGAGCCTTGGATTTGGTGGCTTAATCCTTCCAGTGATCTTCTACTTTCTATTGTAGATTTAAAGAACTCCTTTCTCTAAATTGTGCCTTCTTGCTATGAGAGGTAATCTCCAAATCTCTTGGATTTGGTAGGCTTCTTCTGTCTGAATCTTCCTTCAAGCTTCTTGTCAAATTTTGACTTCAAACAGGATCTTCTTCTTCTCAATATTCTGATTTTCTTGAGGTCTTCACTAGATTCTTCTTCTAGGATTTGGCACTCCTTAAATTCTTCTTAGATTTGGCACTCCTTGCCAAATTCTTCTTCTCGGATTTGGCACTCCTTGCCAAATTCTTCTTCTCTTGGGCTTGTTGTCGGATGGTAATAATTGTCCCAAGTCCTTCACTATCAGGAGCTTCTCCTTGGTAGTGGATTTCTCTAATGAGTTCTCCTAGGAACTCTTATGATGATGCTTCTACGAGCTCTACAACAAGGCTCTCCAAGCCTTCTTTTTCTTCTCCTTGAGACCTCTCCAAGGTCTTCTATCTTGCAACTTCTTTGGTCTTCCAACTGAGACCTTTTCTTCAACCTTCTGCTTCTGGAAGTGTTGGTGATGAGATCTTCTTTCTGGATCTCTGATTCTGCTACTTTTAGATTTTGAAATAGGACTTCTCTGGTCCTTTCTCTTTCTTCTAATTTGTAGGCTTTGATGGAGATCATCAATCTCCTATTTCTTGGACTCTTCTTTGGAGTCTTTCTTAGTCAGAATTCTTCTTCTAAATCAGGAATTCTTCTCTAAAGTTTTCTTTAGGAACTCTTCTTTGGAGTTTACTTTTGAATAAAGAATTTATCTTCTGAGTCAAGGAATTCTTTTTGAATTTTTCTTTAGAATTAAGGCTTCTATGGCTTTTTCTAGATCAAGGCTTCTTATTCTTCTTCAAGGCTTCTCTGGCCTATTCTTCTTCTAGGATTCTATGGCCTATTCTTCTTCTACACTTTGTAGGTATTGATCTTGAATGGATATCACCAATCTCCTATCTCCTCCTTGACTCAAATTTTGGAGTCTCTTCTTCCTTGAGTCTTCTATAAGGCTACTATGGCCTTTTCTTTACTTCTGCACTTTGCAGGATTGCAGCTCTTGTAATGGGACCTTTCTCGAGGTCTTTGAAATATTCAGTCTTCTACCTTGTTGTTGCAAGTGTTGGAATGATTCTTGAAGATATTCTTCCTAACTCTCTTGTAGGAAGCTTCCCAAATTTTTCTTGAATCTCCTTTTCCTGCAACAAGTTGTTAGAAACTGGAACGGAAGAATTTGTAATTCTGGAGATAATAATCTTCACTAGTTGATTTGTCAAACTAGTGGCTTGAATGTTGAGTCCTAGTCTTCACGAGTTTTTTTGCAACTCTGTGGAAAGACTCTAGCCAAATATAATCTCAGGTTTTCTACAACTGAGATTTATTTTAGTCTTCACTTTTCTAATCCTGTTGACTATTATGGCTATTTCTATCAAATAATCCTAATGGTAGCTTTTGCATGTAGCGGTAAATATGCAGGCCAACAGTAGTAATGGTGACTCTCCCTATTCCTCTTGACCTACTGGACTTCTCTTATGATGGATGTAGGTCCTCCTATCTCGATGCACCATGGCTCTGATACCACTGTTAGCTTTTGAGGATGTATGCTGTGGAGAGATCTAACACAGGTCCTAATGAAATACAGGAAATATGAAAGAAAGTGAAACAACAATATGACTAAAATATGCTATAAATAGAAATGATGAAAATACAATGCAGTATGGAGGAAATGGTCACTCCATTAATATGAGCTAAAGAGCTACATTGTACTCCATACAAGAGTACTGCTACAAAGAGCTAACATGAACTAGAGATATGCTTGATGTCTAATCTACCACTATGAGGCCCTTTATATAGGAAGATAGATTCCTTGGCCAACACTCTACCTAGTTGTACAAGGGGACACCTTGCACATTACAACTTGCACATTGCCACTTGTGCATTTATTACATTGCATGAAGTAACTAGATAACTTCCCCCTAAAGTAATCTCCTATCCTAACTATGTACCTAAGGTGGTACATTTACATGACCCAAATGATGTAATATACTCTAACTCTAATAAATATATCTTAGTTCCATGCTGAGGTTTGCTTCCTTCCACCACTGCTACACTTTGAACTTGAAAGAGTTGTCTCTAAACCGCATTAGTTAAAATTTGAATGGCAAGTTTTTGACCTTGGATTTCCATAGTTCTATCATGATTGGACAATGATATAAGCATGAATTGTTTAGGATCTTCACCCTAAGAATGTATCCATGAATAAAAAAATGATCTAATATTAGGAACCTATATAATATTTCTAGAATGTAGGCAGAGGATTACCTCTTGTTAGACCAAATAATTAGGACATTGTCTGGCATGACATCCATAAGATGAAGGTTTTTTATATATTCCTTCTGAGGTCTATGTTCCTGTCTAGGCTACTATTTTCCTAGTTTCTCTTCCAAGGAAAGGATGGAATTGAAATCTCCTCCTACCAGGGCCCATGCTTTAGGGAATTAAAAAAAAGTATAGTTTATGTTCTTCCTATTGTACTCTCTAATTTTCTTGGTCATCGAAGGTAGGGATCATATGATTAGGACTATCATTCGTCACACCGAGTGACACAATAGAGCAACTCCAAGAGCATGGGGTTTGGTGCAATTCGATGCCTATGGTATTTTTTACAAGGTTGAGTTTTTTTAAGATGTGATATTCAGTGCACTTCCTATTCTATCCTAATATAACCAAATTTAGGAGGTAAAGGAAAAAAAAAAAATATAGCAAAAAGAAAAAAATATCCTAAGCTAACAGATGTGATGCATGAAGACCATAATAGGATTTATTTGCATAACAAGACACATGAATGCATGATTGTAATGCATCAATAAATCGAAGGTGAAAATTTCCTCTTCTTAGCACATAAAATTAAATATAGGTTGCATATGTAAGAAATGGTACAATATGTGGTAGTCGTGACCTCTCTCACACACTAATTACACATACACCAAGAAATGAGATAGAAAAATCCCAAAGTCCATGGTTTCTAGTATATATATTGTAGACATGGAAAATTGACCCATCAAAATGAGTCATTTTCCCTAAAATCCCTAATAAGTCATTTAAAATTTCCAAAAGCAAATTTGGGCTCCTTATTACCCCTTTGATTTTTACCTTTTCTCCTAGACTAGTCGAATTCACACCTGCTCCATTACGAGGCATGAATTTGGCAATTTTGGTGTTTTTGTCATAAAACCTTATTTTTGTATTGGCCCTTTATGATATCAGCTCTTACCCAAGGTTAAGTTTTCTTTTCCCACCTTTTGAACCCCTCCAATCCTTCTATAAATAGAAGGATTGTTTTCTCTCTTTCATAGCATGATCTTGATATTAATTTCCATATTATGCATTTGATGCCTCTAGGACTTGATACTTCTAGAATGCTTTTGGTGCTTTACTTTTGGTGTGTTTTGTGATTTTTGTTGTCAAAGATAAGCAAGTGTTGAAGCCTTGATAATATATTTCCTTCTAGAAGAAGAAGAGGACTTTCACCTTCGCTCTTGCTTCCCCCACCGACTTATTAGGTTATTTATTTGTATCTATTAGTTCTAGATTATTAATTTTTGATGTTAGATTGCTTTTTTTACCATTATATTAGATTTTGAATTACCTTGTGTGAATTCACATCTCACTCCTTATGGGGTACGACTTTAAAGAAACCCTTGGTTTTCCCTCTTCTTTTTATTTTTGAATTCAGTCATAGTAGCTTGGGAGAAAATTTTTATCCCTAAAACCTTAGGTATCTAATTGCATATATTTTTTCCATTACATTAATTCTATTAGCACTTTGTTTTCACTATTTCATGCTATCATAACTTGTTTTGCTTATTCCCAAAGGTCAACAATCAGTTTTACTTTTGCACAATTAGTTAAAAGGACCAAGGGGGCTTGATTGTTGCACCTCCAAGCTCAGCCACAATGGCCTAAGTAGACCCCCAAACACTAATCAATATTTTCAAGGTTTGAAGTTGTTTTGCAAGGTTTTTACTCAATTCATGGTTGGGATTTTATGGGGCACAAATTCAGTTAGGATCAACCACTAGGTTAAGTAAGTGATATTTTAGACCTGTTAGGCTATTTTTTGAGTGTTTGTGATCATTTTTATTTCTAAAGTTAAAATAAAATCATTAAGAAAAGGTAAAATTCATCTTAGTCTAAGTGAACATTTCATTTCTAGGCATTGAAAGAAGAAAAACACATAGTTTGCATCTAGGCTAATTATGTTCATGCATTCTATTGAACCCTTGTTGAAAAAAAGATTTACTTTCTTGTAAATTAGGTTTAGTCTTCATTGAAATAAAGAATCATCCTAGGAATAGTTCTTTTTTTGCTTGCATCATTGTTTGTCCTGCATTATTCATTAATTATTTATAGCTTAGATATTAGTAATACCAAACATAGGTGCTTGTTCAAAGAAACACATCAAATATTCCATCCCAAACTTGGAGTGAGTCCTAAAACCATTCATGGTGAACCCTTTGATCCCCCAAGCCCCTTGAGTGTAGAGGAATCAACATACCCCCATGGTCACCTTGACTCCAATGGATCTAGACAAGAATTGTATGTGGTAGGGTAGTTTTTACCCCTCTACATATTTGGTGAACCCAATGTGAAACACATCCTTAGTGGCCATCTAGGAAGCCTTTTTATTTTGCTCCTTTTATTTTGGTTTTAAAACTATAAACAAGATCATTTAAAATTATTTGCATTAGAAAAACTAAACAAAAACTTAATAAACTCTTTTATGTCCTTTGCTTTTTATGTTAGTTTCTTTCTCTTCTTTCTTTTTCTCTTAATATTATGGCCCCAAGCCTTAGGAGTAAGCAAAAGATGATAGAGCCTGAAGAGAACCCTCTATGCCATGAGAATGATCAGGTTGATAGGGAGAATCCCAATCTATAGGAAGAAGAAGAGGACTTAGAGAATAATAATGAATTTGATCCTATTGAAGGGCCTTATGGTCAATTCACCTTCAAATAATATAATCATTTCTTAAATTTATATAGGTAAAATAAGCAAGCCTTGGATAAGGTTGTAGATGAAGACACCCACTTCGAAGAAGTTTGAACATCTCATCATCAAAATAATTTGCCTCTCAATATTCATGTCAATCATTTATTTTAATCCTCACATCACGTTAATCTATTTTATAAACCTATATATGCTACTACAACAACCACCAACATTGGGGAAATTTCACAACCTCCTCCAACTAGTAGTGCATTCCACCATAATGTTCAATTTTCTTCTCATTCTTCTAATCTCAACATTCCTTCTTCTATTCCACCAAATGTGAATTACATCCCACAACAAGATACTACATAAAACATCCCATATCATAACCCATACCATAATAGTGTTAATGCATCCAACATTAACCAAGTTCCATTTCAATAGCCTACATATAACCCGTCCTTAGGGAATCTAAGGGTATTGCACAACAAAAATCTTGTAATGAAAATTTTGACAAGTATAGTGAAACAATTGACATTAAGAGTTGATTCACTTCAAAATCCAAGTTTCACTTAAAACTATAAGAAAATGTGCAATCAACCCCTAGATATGGTAGCTGTTAGGCCCTACCCTAAGCATTTTCCAATGTCAGTTTTACTTATTTATAAGGGAAAGATCCATTAGAACATTTAAGGATGTTTAGAACAACATGTCACGATATTATATATGATGATATGTTGTTGCTAAAAAATTCTCTAAGAGTCTTGGTGGTATGACATTGGAATGGTATTATCAACTACCTCGTCATTCTTTGAGGAACTTTGAGGAAACAATGAGTTATTTGCTCAAAAATATAGAGCTTATGTGGAGAAAGCAGTAACCATTCAAGATCTATATCTCCTAAAGCAAGGTAAAGATGAAAGTTTCTCAAAATTCTTGTCTCTATGGAGAAGTTTAGTTGGCTAATTGAGGTACAACTTACCTCTTAAAGATATGTTAGAGATATTTATTGGAAATTTTCAATAACATGTCTCATATGAATTGGAAACAACAAATATTACCTCTTTCGAACAAGCAATAGATTTGGCAAGGAGAGTCGAGAAGGCTCCCATTCGAAGAGTTCAACTTAAGTTAAGGAAATAAGAGAAAAGGACTATGAAAACACAATATAACAACAAGCATGCAGTTGGTGATGGGGTAATGGATAACAGATAAACCAACATTGTTAATGCCACTAATACCTTGCAGAATTTGGCAATTAAAAAACCTTAAGACCCCCTACCAAGGAATTTTACTAGACTCAACCAACCTTTTTCATCAATCCTTAAGCAACTTTTGAAAGTTAAGATGATCAAAATGCCTATCAAGAGGTAACTTGACACTACAATAATTTGGTATAAGTTTGTTCAACATTATGAGTATCATAGGGTGTAAGGGAACATGACACACTCATATAAGAGGTTGAAACACATGGTTCAAGACTTAATAGATGAGGGTCATCTTGTTATGGATGAATCCCAACCTACTCCTAACCACAATCCTTCAACTACTCAACCTCCTACTCAATAGACACCAATGACTAATCAAGATAGGAATATATTCAAAATCCCCTACCCAATCATAAGTAATAGACAACCAATCAAGTGTCATATCATAATATGCCACCTCCCTACAACAACATGGTTGGAATGATAATAACTACTACAAGGCAACAAGCTCAAGCTCAATTGACTCAACAATCGTAGCAGGAGATGAGTTCTATATCCAACCAACTCTTTAGACCAACTTTAGTTCTCAAGAGTACCCAAAAAAAAGAGCACAAGTGCAGAAAAAACAACCTTAGTTTTGAAACCACAACCAAAAGTCTCCTTCAAAATCCAACAATAGTTAAGTAACACACCATCCAAGATATCCCTCTTAGAGATTTTACAAACTTCTCCTATTCATAGGAAAGCCTTGTTGAAGCTTCTAAGTCAACATTTTGTCCCGCAAGATCTTCCCCCTAGTAACCTAGCCAATATTATAGGCACTCATACGATAAATCACATATCTTTTTATAATTGTGAACTTCCTTCCTCAAATTTGCAAGGGGAATTCTTCCCTTTACATCATTGGATATATTGGAGAAAAGTTTATCAAGAGAATATTGGTACATAATATCTCTTCCCTCACTATATGCACATATATATATTTTTTTAATTTTGGATTAAAGGGGGAAGACTTAACCAAATCTGATGTCATCATAAAGGCTTTTAGCAACGAGTTCCAAGAAGCCTGCAACATTTTATCCCTTCCCCTTAGAGTAGGATCTAAGATCTTAGACACTTTGTTATACATGGTATATTACCTTGTATCTTTAAATATTCTTCTTGGATGCCCTTGGATTCATGCAATGAGGGTTGTCCCTTCCATTCTTCATCAACATTTAAAATATAATTCAAAATTAAACTTCTCATCATTCCCGATGACCCTCATCCATTTCAATATTGTTCAATAGTTGAGCAAACTCAATCCAAAATTAATTTATGTCCATTTATTTCTCTTTCTTCTACTTCTTCTCTTTCTACTTGTTCTTTTCCATCATCTCAAATCACTAAGGAGTTTGAAAATATCAAAATAATCAAAGAACCATTAATCATAATCTCATCACAAGATTAAGCTCATTTGCTCGGTGGCAGTCCTCTTCTGGACCTTTCTAAGCTTCCACCTTCACCTCAAACTATGGGCCTACCTCATAAAAAGGGTGAAGTAGTACACATTGATATGTGTACTTTTATCTATGTGGATATGTCTCATGAAGTAAATATATATGGTAGCAACCCCTCTCTGATAGAGTGGAACTTTACCCATTGTCATCTATCCAATGATTACCTTCTTCCTATGCAAATCCTATCTAGTATGGGATATATAGGTAAGTTTTTGGGGCCACAACATAAAGGTATTCAAGAACATTTAGAAGTTGATATTTGACTTGGGAGATGTGACATAGGTTACATCCCCAAAAAAACTAGCCCTTACCAATTGATGATGATCAAATTGTTACTTATGTTGAATTTATGGATCATCATGTCTTGGAATGAAGTAATGAGGATGAGGGACCACCTTCTCTCTCTAATATTTTGTTTTGAAATATGATAAATTTGGTGAACCCTGAGTTAGTTACAACCCCAAGGGAGTATGCTTAAGGGGATACTCTTTGTGATATGGATCACAAAGATATCCTTTGAAATAGCTTATTCTTTGATGGGTCATTCCCTTTTGTCGCCCATGTTGAGTCTTTTAGTTCTCAAGTGGACTCTGCTACTATGTCTCTTGAAGATGTTGAGCTATTAGGATCCATTGTCCTTGTCACTAAGAAGGATGACACAATCCGAGAATGTGTTGAATTTCATTTAGCTCATTTAGTGACTCCTAGAGAATATATTGAGGGAGATACTATTTGTGACATGGCTCGTGATGATGTCCTTTATAATAGATTTTTATTTGTTGGGTTAGTCCCTTGTGTCATTGTTCTCATCATTAAGAAAGGAGGCACACTTAAAATTTACCTCGAATTTCATTTAGATTGTTTAAACCAATTGGAGTTGTTGGATGAGAAGCACATGTATGCCTTAGAACATCTTCAAGCCTATCAAAATAGGCTCAAGCAATATTACTCTAAGAAAGTTTGCACTCATTATTTTGAGGTTGGGGGACTGTTAGGACCCCATCTTAACATTATTTTTGTAATTCTTAATTTATTATGTAATGAACCACATACAATGTAGGGAACCTATTATAATATTATTTTGTAATACTTTTGTAATGGTATGTGGCAATTAAGAAACCTAGATAAGTGGGACCATTTCATATAATTGTCAAGAATGTAATTAATGTTTGGTAGAAGATTCTAGCTCGAGTGATATTTTGCATGTAAGCCAACTCTTCAGCTTAGGGTTAGGGTTGCATGACATTTTTCTTTAAAAGATATGGAGCCATGTACGAATGTATATTTTTGTAAGTTAATGAAATATTTAAGGAGGTTGCCCCATGAAAGAGGCCTATGATACTGAGTTCTTATTGTGAGATTGTTCAATTTTACAATTGCTTTTTGCATAGTGTTATTCTATTATTTTATGCAATTCTATTATTTTACAGTATTTTGTGTGTGTGAGTTTATTTTTAATAGTAGGTTCCTAAAATCAATCTAGTTATCAACTTATAATTCACCAAACTAAAGCACAAGTTTTAGGAAGTAGTAGAAAATATTCAATTCCTTTTATCCAAGTGGTACCATCAGAATCCATTAAGTAGCAGTCTCAAATTCGATGAATATCTTCTAAGGTTTGGAAAAATCTTAATTATTTTATTTGAAGTTCTAATTCATCTAAGCTTTTGGAGGTCATAACATTTGCATATGGAAGCATTTGGAACCCCTTTTTTTAGATCACATGAATTTTTAAGCTCTATATAATGGTGACATCAATTAAAGAAGTTTTTATAGTTCTATGGGACTCTTCTACAAAATGGATCCTTCAGCGTATGTTACTCAACTCAATGGATGAAATTACAACAATGGGTCAATTCAAATAGCAACATTAATCAAAATTAAGAATATTTGGTTCATAATAAATGATGAAACAAAAGGTCTTAATGATTATGAACTAGCCAAGAAGTAGCAATAAACACTTGGTTTCTTCTTAATATTAGTAAAATCAAATGTACTTTCCCACATGAAAATTGATCCTATTCAAGCATGGATAACTTTGAGGGATATCTATGAAAAACTAAGTGCTAGTGAAGTTAAGAGGATAGAGATAGAGCTTTTCAATCTCAACATTTTAGGTTTTTGGTAATGTTGAAGGCTACATAACTTGTTTTAAAGCCTTAAAGGATTACCTAACTACAACTGGAGGCAAGACAAAAGATGATGAACAGTATGTAAAATTTATTAGCTCCAATATTACTCCACCTTTTAATATAGATGGATTGATTATTTATGTGAATGCTATGACTATCAAAGATCTACAACCCATAACTCTTGAAGGACACTTCAAACATCTTTTTCATTATGAAGTTGTTGTCATGACCCTCCTTGAAAAGCTTTTTGGCACAAAGAAACAATGTATTAATTATTGATGCTTTAATACTTAGTTTGTGCAATTGAATAACTATGTGATGCTAGTTTAATATTTTGAAAGAACATGATACTGCTGACATATTTTTAATGTGCAAAATTAGGTACACTTGTGGGTGGAAGAGGTAGAATCATCCACAAAAATAGGGTACCTATGGTAGGGGAAATGATGATTATGAAAACTTGGGGGTAACATGGATGGAAACCCTCATATAGGCATGCATAACCAGATAGGGATGATCGTCAATTATCTAGCCACCTTGAGCCTCAAGTTGATAGCCTGGTAGCTATTGTAAATTATTAGGTTGAGACAAGTGACTAAGTTGATGGAAAGACTCCCTCTTTGTTTGTTGCATATGTTTGATTGTCTTTCACTCCATAATTTGCTGCATCAATGGGTTTTAAAAATAAACATGCATAATATGATTGCCTTTGGGAGCTCCTTGTTTTGCTCAAAATATTTTAAGAATAACATGATGATAGTATTTGGTGAAAGAAATATTTGTGTATGTGTGTGTGTGTGTGTGTATATATATACATAAAATATTAGTTTAAATGATAAAGGAACTTTATTTAAAACATTAGTTTAAATGATAAAAGAACTTCATTTAAAACATTATTTTAAATGATAAAGGAACTTCATTTAAAACATTAGTTTAAATGATAAAGGAACTTCATTTAAAAATTAGTTTAAATGATAAAGGAACTTCATTTAAAACATTAGTTTAAATGATAAAGGAATTTTATTTAAAGTTTAATATTAATAATTTTCTTTTAAAAACCTTAGTTTTATGACAATAGAATTTCATTCAAATAGAGGTAATAAAGAGTTTATTAAATAGTATTCATTTTTCTTAAAATGAGAACTTCATTTAAATAATAATTGGACTTTTTTTTTTAAACAATGTAAAGTTCTCATTTCAAATAATAAAAAAAATATTATTTGGAGCTCTTAGAAATATTTTTGTCTAATCGAAGTGGGAAGATTCTCCACCAAGGCAATGAGGAAGTCTCTCACTGATAGGAGGATGGGGTCTCATTGATGGTGAGATATCAAAGCAATGAAAGAATATTTTAACTAAGCAAAAGGGAAATTCATGCGATAGAATGGATAAGTTAGAATTGATGGCAGATGGATGAAGAATTGAAGTGAGATAAGATGCATGGGTGAAAAGTAGGAAAGGCCCAATGTGGGGAGGATAGAAGAAGGGGTGAAAAAAAATAAAGGGAGGGGAGGTTGTTTTTATGTCCTCATGGAATGCGAGCACCCGGAGAGTGGACTATGCAAATGTCTAATAACCAACATTCTGGAAGTAAGCACAAGTGACACCAGAGACTTGACAAATTGTGATTGGCACCTTGAGACCACACTCTAGTGAAGGCAAGAGGTAATATCGATGTTGAGATAAGTCCAGGTTGGGACTAGAACTAATTTCTTGTTAATAAGTTTTAGTTGTTTAAAAAATAGAAAGCCCTAGTTTGTGCTATCATTTTGGGTTTCATATCCTTACTACCATCACCATGGCAATATAGCCTTACAAGTGGTATCAAAGTGCTTTCTAGCGTTGAGTTCTACTATGATAGCGATAATTCTTATCCATCCAGTGTGACTATTAGGTATAATTTTCTTGTGTTTTTGTTTATGTTGTCCTTTATTTAATAAAAAACAAAAAAAAATAGTCAAATTCAAAAAAAGAAAAAATACAATATTTCTTTTTACAGTAGTTGAGTAGGCTAAAAACCCTGTGTTGGGGATTTTAAAATATCGTGGAAGAGCTATCATTATTGGATAATCTAGATAGCCCATAAATTATCTAGTGAAGTGAGGGATGATTAGGCTCCAATACCCAGGCCTTAAATTAAACCCGCACACGAAATTGAGCTCCCACATATATTCGGGTATATCGGGATACCATATAGGGTTAAACAAACTTTTATCCATTACGAAGCTTTTTGACCTTGTATTATTCATAGTACATGAGACACAACATCCTAGAATATTACCCTCCCATACTATCAGAGAGGTAGATAGTGTGCTCAAGGGTATGTGTGGAATCCTCCTTGGATAGTGGCCTGAAATATTGGTTCGAGCATTATTGTTCATCACTACAGTATAACAGAGGGCATGTGGGTATTACATACTCCTTTGACTAGCATACCCTAATTCTATCAAAAAACTTCAACCTACAAAAACAAGCTTTCTTGCTATGCTAAACCTGCAAATTTTTCCCATAAAAGTGAGCATACGGAGAAGACTTCCCTATCATGAATAAATTACGTGCACCAAATAGTCAAGATATAGTATACAAGTGTTTGTGATAGTAGGAAATATTTGGGTTAGTGGTAGTAACAGTCAATTCAGTGGTAGTAATAGTTGTCTATAACAGTAAAAAATTACAGGGTTGTAGATGATAAAAATAGACTCGATAGTGTCAATAACTGCATAGTACAGAGAATCCCAAGGCTAGCAACTAAATATTATTAGTAACCATAGTACAAGTGATAAATAAAAAGACAATATAGTGACAGAAGTGGTCAATAGTCATAACATATAGGGCAAATATGGTTGACATAGTACCCAAATTTTGAACCCAATATTCGAATAAAAAATCGACCTTGCTAGTAGACTCATCAAAATAGCAATAAAAAAAGTCAAGGGTTCCCAAAATCAGTGTTGTGGGATATATTTCATTGTGACCATCTTTTCAAGTTGATAATTTTGATATATAACACCCAATCACTTTTTTGGACTTATTACTAAAAATAGTAACCCCTGAAATCCCACTTATATTTTTAGTAAGTCACTAGTAGTCATTCAAAACACATCAAAATGACTGTTGGTACTTGTGGACACCAAAAAGATATGGAACACACCACATCCATGTTGAAAACCATCACAAAACAACTTAGTGCCCTTATGAAAGATAATCAATCAATACAAAATGATATCCAAAGCTTCAAAAGAGAGTACATTTCCTCCAAAACCAAACTCCATGAACAAATTCTAGAGGTTGAGTCCAATATTCAAGGCAACCCACAAGTATTTGAGTATACAAATACAAAGTAGTCAAGGCGAGGAAAAGGACCCCATAAAAAAAGGAAGGTTTTCACACTACTTTTGACTGTGAGACTACCTTCAATATGCCTAAATTGGACTTCCTAAGTTAAATGGGAAGGATGCAGATGGGTGGTTATGTTGTGTTGATCATTTTTCTAACTCCACAATGTTCTTAAGTATTATTAGGTCAAGATGGCTTCTTTAAATCTTAATTCAAAAGCTTTACAGTGGTACCAATGGTTCCAACTTACTGTTACCAATCCTTCTTGGGAAGATTTTGAATCCCAACTACTCACTCGCTTTTGCCCTAGTGAATATGATGATTTTCAAGGAGCACTCACCAAGTCGAGACAAACTTCTACAGTTCGAGATTACTAGGCCTGATTTAAAAAAATTTCTAACCAAACCAAAGGGTTGAATGAAGGAATTTTTAAGAGTTGTTTCATTAGTGGCTTAAAGGATGACCTTTAATTCAAAGTTAATATGTTTAAATCACAAAAAATGATGCATAATATAAGTCTATCTATGTTGGTCAAATCAAATTTTTTGGCTCAAAGGAGGACACCTAAATTTCAATAAACCAAACCCTCTTTTCCTCCCAAATTCACAAGCAATCATGAAAATAAATATATTCCCTTAAATGTCTAATCATCGAGGAAATAAATGCTCAACGAGCCCAAGGTTTGATATGTTAGGGGGAATAGGTGTTCCTAAAAGAAGTTATTCTTAATTTATTTAGAGGAACCCATAATCAGTGCCCACAGTGATGATGAAGTTGAAACAATAGAAGAACAACCTTAAAACAAGAAGGAAGTACATGAAGAATCCTAGGCAAAAATTTTAGTCCATGCTCTTGCAGGGATTACTACTCCACAAACCATAAAATTTATGGGTTTTTCAAGGGCCAATGCCTTACCATCCTTATTGATTCAGTTTGCACACAACTTTATTGATCCTTGAATTTCCAAGCAGACCAATTATTACATACACACATGCAATTCCTTTGAGGTCATGGTGGCAAATGGAGGGACCCTACCTTGCAAAGGTAAATATCATAATATTAAATTGAAAATAGGGGATTATGAGCTCAAACAAGATATGTTTGCTCTTCAACTAGGAGGATGTGATATTGTGTTAAGCACTCAGTGGTTGGGAAATTTGGGCACCATCTCATGGAATTTTACTAAATTATGGATGTAGTTTACACAGAATGGACAATCTTACACTTTTTAGGGTTTGAAAATAGGACCTCCTCAGATTATCACTTCAAACTGTATGGAGAAGTTGTTAAAAAAATATTCTCATGGGTTCATTGCATAGATATTTACAATACATCCACTGAATACAGTAGGGGATCCAATTATTGAATATTTGTAACTTATTTTGACAAAGCACAATGCAATTTTTACCAAACCAATTGACTTACCACTATGTCACTCACATAACGATGTCATTCCATTGGTACTTGGTAGTGTACCACCTAATATTAGGTCATACCAGTACCCTCATGCCCTTAAGTCTGAGATAGAGAAGGTAGTGCAGAAATTATTAAAAGCACGAGTCATTTGCCCAAATAACAACTCTTACTCTTCTCCTATCTTATTAGTGTGAAAGAAAGATGGATCATGGTGATTATGTATTGATTTTTGTGAGCTCAATAAGCTCACCATAAAGGATAAGTTTCCTATTCCAGTGGTGGATGACTTACTAGACGAGCTGGACTATGTTTTTCTATAAATTAGATCTTTGCTCTAGGTATCATCAAATCCAGCTCAAGGAAGAAGATATTCCTGAAATTGCATTTCATACTCATGAGGGTTATTATGAGTTCTTGGTGATGCCATTTGGCTTGACCAATGCACCTTCTATATTTCAAATTCTCATGAACAACATTTTTCATCCATTCCTTTACAAATTTATTCTTATTTTCTTTGATGAAATTTTGATTTATAGTTCCTCTTTGGAGGAGGACCTCATCCATGTGGATTAGATATTTCAACTATTGTCACATCAACTTTATGCTAAGTAGTCCAAGTGTTATTTTGGGTTGACAAAAATGGAATATTTGGGACACATTGTCATCAAAGATGACATT
Source organism: Wollemia nobilis (assembly GCA_028583015.1). Taxonomy (NCBI): domain Eukaryota; kingdom Viridiplantae; phylum Streptophyta; class Pinopsida; order Araucariales; family Araucariaceae; genus Wollemia; species Wollemia nobilis. Next base: position 14,907,288 of record JAQPPZ010003356.1, on the reverse strand, counting down.
AAAGTTGATGCTAGAAAGGTTTAGGTTGTTCAAGAATGGCCAAAACCTCGCACTCTAAAAGATCTTCATGGATTTTTGGGACTTACTAGTTATTACCACAAATTTATTTATAGTTATGGAAAAATTACCACTCCCTTAACATCCATGTTAAAAAAGGATTCTTTTACTTGGACGGGACCAACTGAACAAACTTTCCTAGATTTGAAGTACACAATGACAACCATTCTGGTTTTAGCAATGCTTAATATTTCTAAGACTTTTGTAATTGAAAGTTATGCTTTAGAAAATGGTATTGGTTCAATGTTGATGCAAGAAGGATGCCCCTTGGATTTCACTAGTAAAGTGCTTTTCAATCACAATCTAGGAAAATCCAATTATTCTAAGGAAATGCTTGTCATTTTGCATGTGGTCACTCATTGGCAACCTTATCTCATTGGGTATTATTTTTCCATTAAAACATATCATCAAAGTCTTAAATATTTCTTAGAGCAACAATTTGCCACCCTTGAACAACATAATTGGATCTCTAAGCTCATAGGCTATGATTATGATATTATTTATAAAAAGAGCAAGGAGAACATTATGGCAGATGCCCTCTCTTGTCAATTGGAGGCTCACAGTATGCTATGTGCCATTTCTTCCCTAATACCCCAATGGATAAATTCTATTCATGAAGAGGTGCTTAAGAAATTAAGCTTGCAAACCTTGGTTGCATCCCTTCAAATAGAGCCTACCTCATGTTCTAGATTCACTTGGGATGTCCATGATTTATACTACCATAAGCACCTTGTTGTTCCTCACACATCCCCACTCTAGGAACTTCTTATGAAGGAAATGCATGCTTCCCCCACTACAAGCCATTTAGGGTTCCTTAAAAAATATGAAAGAATTAAGCATACCTTTTCTTGGAAGGGTATGAAGAAGGAAATCTAATATTTTGTGGTAGCATGTGACACCTATCAATGAATGAGAGGCAAAATAGATCATTCTCCAAGCACTCTACAACCATTGTCAATTCTCGACTAGGTTTGGACAAATATTTCAATGGACTTTATTGAAGGACTACCTAAGTCCAGAGGCAAATCAATTATTTTTGTGGTACTAGATCGTCTTTCGAAGTATGCTCACTTTTTTTCCCTCTCTCATCCTTACATGACCTCCATAATTACCCAAAATTTTCTTGATTCTATATTTCACCTTCATGGCATACCCATTATATCTGATCATGATCCTACATTCACTAGTCATTTATGGAAATAATTTTTTAAGTTACAAGGAACTCAAATCAAGATAATTTAAACTTACCATCTACAAATAGATGGCTAGACTGAGATTATCAACAAATATTTAGAGATCTACCTTTGTTGCTTTACTGTCGATCATCTTACACAATGGTCAAAGTGGCTTTCCTTGGTAGAGTGGTGGTATAAAACTTCTTATCACATGATGACCAAGGTCACCCCTTTTGAAGTAGTTTATGTATGGCCTCCATACACACCTTCCAGGAAGCTCTAAGGTTCATGTAGTCAATACACACTCAACTAACATGCCAAAGTCCTCCATCAATTGAAGATGACTTTGGAAGTGGCCCAGAATTGGATGTGCCAACAAGCTGATCAACATAATTATAAGTGTAGCTTTTATGTTGGTGATATGGTCTTACTTTATTTGTAGCCTTACAAATAGTCATCCCTCTAGCTTTGTAGGTGCTAGAAACTCATGGCCAAGTACTATGGACCCTATCAGGTTTTACAACAAATTGATACCATGACCTAAAAATTGACCCTCCCATTGACATCCAAGCTCTACTCCATATTTCATGTCTCCTCTCTCAAGAAGGTTGTGGGAAATCAGGTACATGTTCAATCTACCCTCCTAGAATTGGATGAAGAAGGTTCTATCTTGCTTGAGCCCAAAAAATTGTTGGATCGTAGGACACACACTATTCAAAATCAAGCCATTACCAAGGTCCTTGTATAGTGGCATGATATACAACTAGAATATGCTATATAGGAGTCTCTCCACCAACTCTAGCACCAGTTTCCTCATCTATAACTTTGAAGACAAAGCTTTTTGAAGGGGAATGACATGTTAGGACCCCATGAACATGGGGACCATAAGTATTTTTATTTCTTTCACTCATCTATCTTCTTTACCTTTCACCTTTTTGGGAATTTGGGCTGCATAAATATTTGGAATTTTTGCTTTGCTCTCTTGTTCGAATCTCTTGCAAAGTGGCATTTTCCTTTGGTTGAAACTTTTTTTCCCACATGTATTTGATGCTTCTTTCCTTGCATTCCACCATATTGCCTTCATTATATTCTTCCCTTCAGATCAACCTAAGGCAAAAAACCTTGCATGTAGTGAATAAATCACTATAGTTTTGGTGACTCATAGGGTCCTTCTTGCTTTCTTGAAGAGAAATTTAGAATTGTTTCCTTTATCCTTGGGTGTGGAGTGAAAATTGAAGGGACGTATAAAATAAAAACATAAAATATCATAAGGTTAGAAACTTGTACAACACTTTCTTAATTTCTATCCATTCTTCATCTAATGGGAACTGGATCATCTTGTAGTTTTTGTAGGTTACCTCAAGCTCAATCTAGTCATTAGAAAATAATTTCATTGTGTTGCTAGTAGTTATGTGCATCTGTGTCCTTAGTTGAACACACACTTGACAACACCAACAATATATTTTTCTTTAGAAGTATCTGACCATACCTCAAAAGGAGATTCATATTCCTTATAGTTCCTTAACACTTGCATATACTCATGTTCTAAGATGAGTCTGCTATCTATGTTCTAGGGAGAAGGGAGTCCCTTTGCAACAATGTATTGAGTTTGCTTCTAAGATTGGCAATAATTGTACTTAATGTAGTCATTTTAACCTTACATTAATATAGAACCCATTCCTTTTGACTTAGAGCCATCACTTTCCTCATTGTCATCTCCTTATCATGGGCTTCAATAGACATCAACTCATAATATTATGTAGATTCTAGCTTTACCTGATAATCCTTGGCTTCCACCATTTTTGTAGAGATCTTGACAAGATTTGACTCAATCTCCTAGCTTACATGGGTACTCTACACAATGGTTGCATACATCTTGAAGAGCATCACGACAATGTTGGTAATCTCATTCCAAGCCCTTTTATCAGGATCTTGATTGCTCGACCTTGCCTTAATTTATTTTTCTACCTCAACTCCAATATTTATTGGGTACTTTCTATCTCTTAGCTAAATTCAGCTTCTTTCTCAATAAGCCTATTTTAAAGGTTTTTATTTTTCTTCTTTATCTTTCAAATTATAAGAGTCTCTCAAGGCACTTTTCACATATAAACTTAGTTTTGGAGGGCTTTGAATTCCATATAAGAGTCGCTCAAGGCACTTTTCACATATCCCAATTATTACTCCCTTTTTATTAGTTTTTGACTCAATGACTCATAGTTATATGAGACTACCTCTTTGGTTGCTTATATGATTTGGAATTTGTCCCAAACTCAGATATTCCTTAGGTCAAGCCCTTCAGTCACTACTTCTTAATATTGTTCTATCTTTACCTCATTAGGTTTTAACACTAGTGGCTCTTTTCACATGAACAATAAAGCCTTATTTTATAGGGAAAAATGACTGACTATTTGATTTGTTGCTAGTAATTAAGTCAACAAAGCCTACTTCTTTTGATTGTATTGATCTAATTGTTGTTGAACCCTCTAAAGATATTTAAGTGGATTCAAGGATGACATGGTTTTCTATGGATCTTCTCGCTATTTGGAGGTTTCAAAAACATGACAAAAGGATTGAAAAGTGGAATTGAAGGAGGAGGAGGAGATGAGGCATATGAAGCGAATGAATTTTGGATGTTCAAGGATGGATGAGCTATTTCTTCTTGAATTACTGCAACTATTAGGGACTTTTAAGGATCATTGGTTGATATGTTTATAGCAGTGGGTATCTAAACTGGCGAGGCTATAGCATTTTGAGAAGTCAAAGGCTCATCAATAGGAGAGGATGGAGATATTGCAAGGGAAACATCATTAATGAGTAGTCTAATTTTAGGGGTCTTATTTTCTTTATTTCATGTTTCTTATTTATTAGCTACTTGATTGGGAATGATAGTTAAAGTTATAACTATATCCTCATCAATTGGAATTGCTTCCTCCCTCATCTAGACAACTAATTAATCAATCTACTCTTGTGATTGAGGAGTATTCTAATGTAGGGTTGTGTTCACTTATTCTTCCTCATGTAATTCTAACTAAAGTATTCATTTTTGCTTTCTTGGAGGGATCCTATTTCTTCTTGATATTTTTTGTATTACTTTCTTGTTCAAAGGCTTTGGCTAAACTATTGCAACTCTTTTGGTAGTGTGTGGTTAACATCTTCGATTGGAATTCCCTTTTTCATGCCCCATTTATCCTTATCCTTCACCTTGAGTGGTGTTTCTATTGGATGCTCATCATCATAGCACCAACTAAAGGATTAATCTTCATTTGGGTCTAAACTTCCAAAAGCCACTTCAATTTGATCAATTTCTTGATGAAACTTCCACCAGGCTCTGATTTTGTTATTGCTCCATTTTTATTTCCATAAGAATTTCTTCATAATTATGCTCAATGGAAGTGCAAGATCAAATTACTTTACTTTTGAATTGGAGCTATTTTCTGGGGTTCTCACAACAATAATTGTTCCTTTTGAGGAGGTGGGAAAGCCTCCTTATGTGTGCTCTTAAATTTTTCAATATCTGACCATGCTCATGCTCACTTTTTTTGGGAATTTAGGTATTTTTTAGCCATGCAACAATATTTCTATCTAGGTCATATCTCCAAGCATCATCTAATATTTTTAACCCTAACTCCTTTATTTTGGCTTCTATTTCATCAATTGCTTTTCTTTTATTTTGATTTATATTCCCCAACTGAATTGAGGTTCTATAAAATTTTGTTTTTCCTTGCCCAACTATGTAGGAGGTATCTTCTAACTCTACTTTCCTTAACATATCAATACATACCACTCCCTTGGTTACATAGATTGGTAACAATTATATAGGCTTATTGAAGCCAAAATATAAAAAATGATGGTTTATTACAGGAAAAACTAATCCCCTTTAATTTATAGTTGTAGGATTTAACATCTTTTGGTATACATTGAGGGCTTTCTCCCTTGATTGAACTTATAGCCAACACCAGGAATCTTCTTGAGAATTGGTAGTATGAGGAGATTTGGTACATGGCTTTTATCCAAAAGGGGGTTGACTTTGATTGTCCTTGTTTGTATTCCATCCTTATATTTATATGCTTAGATAGCCAACTATTTTGATGTAACATTGAATAAACTAGGAATGAGCCATACCTTAAGATTTTATTTTCCCTAAATTTTCTAAGTGCATCATGAATTTGCTATGCTATATGGTAACTAAAATTAAAGATCAAAAAATTGCTCTTGGATTTAATTTTTAGCATATGGATGGATGACAACAAATTCCTCCTATGTTACCTCTTCATCATCATTGACACCAAAGATAAATACTACCATACTTAAGATGTCTTTGATCTCACTTTTGAATATTTCTCATTCTAAGGGAATTTCTAGCATAGTCCCTTTAGAATTGTTAAGCTCTTGATTCAAACATTTTAGCTTGTTCTTAATATTTACATAGTATCAGTTTGCAATCCCCCACATTAATCTTGAGCTCACTTGGTAGTAGTATCATTTCCCATATAACTTCTCCAGACATGACAACCTAAAAAACACCATCATGGGTTGCAATAACCATCTTTTTATGAGAGTCATAATGCACCATACATGCTTCTACCAATTTATAACAAGGATAGACATGAGAAACAAGATATTGAGCAATATAGTTGGTCCAGACTCTTTTTGCAAAAGATTATTCTTCAGCCTCTAGGTATCTCTAACATGCCTAATCCCTTAGTACACTTCTATCTTTTGCCAGTTTAGAGTCCTATATCCCTTTTGCTTCATCTTCTATGCACTTCAAAGGCTTATGGGTAACCTTTTTTACAATTACCTATAATGTTGTTGAAGCATCCTTGATTTTCTTCATGGCTTCCATGGTTGACACAACCTTTCTGATTTTGAAGCTTAAATTATTTTCATATTTCAAATATTAATACGAATTATTCAATGAAATATGAAAATGACTTTGAAAATAATAATGATATTAATAGATCTTGTGTGCTTCAGCCTTTTATTTAATGCTCCCATGCATATTAAATGACCTTGATTTTTTTGGATGGCAAGACTACTTGGTTCACATGTCATTGATTTAGACTGGTTGATTTTAAATTTAGTCTCTTTATTATTGCTTGTCTTATGGTCATGTTGCACAAAATCTATTTTTTTTTGTTCACACTTGATTTGACAACTTAGGTCCCATCCCCTTTGGCATAATAAGCCTAATGTTATATTATATATATATTATAAGCACATAAAATATTTCCTATTTTATCTCATACCTACTGGCTCAAATATCATATTGATATAAGGACCCTATGTTTTAATCCTTCATTCTTCCTCTGTTATGAATATCTAATTAGTATTAGCACTTGTTGTATTTAATATGTTGCAATCAAAGGGGTTCTAATGGAATTGTTATCTTGGTGCCCTCTTTAGTATTCAAGATCATTAGTGACCAGTCCATCTAGAGATATCCTCCAATATTGGTAGTGAAGTCCCTTGATAGACAAATGTTGAATGACATAGGGAGAACAACTACTACTATATCTTGAAGTACCATGAATTTTGGGCAGGCCTATAAAGAAAGTGATAAGCTCTTAATGACTCCCAATATCTAGACCAAGCTTCCATCTAATTACACCACCATTCTATCCATAGGTTGATAATCTAGGACTAATGCATTTGCCACCCCTTTTTTCATGACCAAAGTGCTAGCTCCTAAGTCTATCAAATAATTTTGGATTAATTTTTCTTTATAACTGAGGGATATATAAAAATGAGTGGTCTAGACTTGCTTACTTCAAGGGTAGACATCTGTAGGACTATGAATACTTGTTGCTGACCCTAGTATTTTTCTTCTTCCTTGAGTGCCTTCTTTATATGCTCCTTATGTCTAGGAATAGATAGAAAATTCCTAATAAATACTGCTAATGTGGATATTTTTAAATGATCCACAACATTAAATGATCTAAAAGTGGTAATATGTGTTGGTAGTGGGAACCTTGGCTTGTCTCCAATTAGTTTGAAATCTCCTCATTGATTTTGGTAGAGGTGTTTTTTGCTTCTAGATATTTGTGTTGTTTTGATTGATAAATACTAGGGGATTTGGTATTCTTCAAGGTAAAACCATTAGAGTCCTTTGGTCATCATTGATTATTCTATTTTTACCACTCGAGACCACCTGGTTGCTTCTTTTAATGCTAGCAAGAGGTACTAGTGTGCTTGGCTTTAGAGGTACCATGGTAGTAGGCTGTTGACTTGATTTTAGCTAGCTCATTCTAGTTGCATAGGGATATTATATTGCTTTTATCTTGCTCCTCAAATTTCTACTTTAGGCCCACATTAAGTAGTCCAATCAAACTTGAGGCCTGTTGGCTATCATATTACCTGCTCCATCATATGTCGCTTATACTTCTTCCTTGTCATAAGTAACAAATATCTAATTTGAAGGTATACCACTTAACTTGTGGAGAGACAAGGCATAAGAGGGTTGGATTGATACTTGTGCCTAATATCCTAAGTAATATATGGAATATTTTTTAGACATTACCTCATCAAACGTTGCTATGAATGGTTGGGCATTTTCTCCTAGAAGGGGTTGGGGTGGAATAGGTATATGAAGGTGCAAAGTGCAAAGAAGTATGCTCCTCTATGTAAGTTTTTTGGATGGGAGCTATATCCCTTGAATTTTTAGGAGGTTATTTCTATAGATGGATTGATATTGACACTATTTTCTAGTTTTGGCTTTGTTCCTTGTTATTGGTCTAAAACTGGGGTATGGGTTAGCCATTGAATTGATGTCTATTACCCTAATTTCCTTGTAAAAAGGGAGGTCTTAAGTTACTATGGTACTGATATCTCTAGAAATTTTCTTGAATCCTTATATACAATACCTCATTGGTGACTAGTCTAAGTAGGCTTTTCATTGATTTGGATTTCAAGTTATCTAGAAAAGTGGTGTAGGAGCAAGTAGGAGAGTAGTCACTACAGGTGAGACTGATGTTGGCTAGAAGGTTGTTGGTTATATGATTGGAGAGGGTTGATATGAAGATTGTATACTTGGGTACAAATGCATAGGAGATCTAGGATCCATCCTTCCAATCTAAATCAAATCATGTTCAACTTGGATGGCTATGCCATATGAATCTCGTAGGGAATTTCCACCTATGGCCTTAATAATTAAAGATATTTTAGAACCTAAGGCCTTTAGATAGTATATAAGTACCATACATGGGGGAGGATGAATCTCTTTAGGTATTTTGTGCCATGTTTTATCAAATTTAAGGTTGAAATCATCTACAAATCTCAATCTATAGGTTCTTTTGATTATGGGACAAAAAGATAATTCAATTGGGTCTCATTAGATTTTCCATTATATTGTTGTCCTCTCTAATTATCTCAACCATAAAACACAAGGACCAGATGGTCAAGACTATCATATCTTGTGAAAAGTGATATAGTAGAGTAACTTTGAGAGCATGGGGTTTAGCTCAATCGAGTACCTCTAGGTTTTTTACAAGGCTGAATCCTTTTAAGATGTGATCTTCAATGCACTTTATACTCTATCCTAGTCCATCAACTTTAGGAGGAAAAGAGTTAAAGAAATTATAGAAAATAAATATAGTTAAATGGAAAAAACCTAAACTAATAGGGGTGATGTGCCAAGATCAATATTAATATTCATATACATAAAATTAAAACACATGAACACGTGACTGTACTGAGGCAAAAACTTGAAAGTGAAAACTTATCAACATGTAATATTAAACACAAGTTGTATAAGTAAGAAAAGAGATAAGATGTGGTAGTCATGATCTCTTACACACATAATCACACATATAACAAGAAATAAGATAAAAAAACCCAATAGTCATGGCTTCCAATATATGTATATGTATGAAATATCACAAGCTTATACCAAAATTGGGGGCTCAAAAGCTTACTTGCAAGACCACTTAGGGTTTAGGTACTACTATATAGAAAAAAAATAAAGATAAAGTTATACAACTCATCCATTTCTTGGAATACCAAAAATTCTACTATTTATAGATTACAAAAAAGGAGAAGTTTCCCTAAAAAATAATGCAGATATTTATGGTCATGCCCCTCTAATGCTTGCTTAGTTACATCCTTGAAGTCCTTCGAGGTTTCTAGGTGCAAGGCCATAAATTATTAGGTGTTGGTTGCTAAACTACTTATTGGGAATTTACCATGTAAAAACAATACACAAACTATGAAAAAAATAAATAATAACAACAAAAATGGAGAAACAGTTCAAACCCTAGTTAAGCCCCCATAAGCAAACTAGGAAACAATGCAATAAACAACAAGCAATCATACAAATGTAAGAGACATAGGATATACATGGTTCGGGAAGTGTACCCTACATCCATGGAGAAACAATCAGTCCTTTGTATTAGCAACAATACAACAATCTTCTCCACTTGTACAATGTCTCCTCCCCTCTCTTCCTCCAAACCAGAAAAGAGCATTCACATATAAGATGACCTTTACAGTACAAAATATATAGATATTCATGAATTTTCCACTACCCAAAACCACATAGTGGTGTTAGAATACAATGGGCCAAAACCATGGGTTGAAACCACCCATACGGTTATCACGTTCTTTTGACAAGTGTTTTTCACCAAGAAATACAATTAAATTTTAACCCATGGGCTGCCCCTTGGAACCTCGTTCACGTTCCTATTGTTGATCATTTTCCATTTATAAAATTTAATGGCCTTGGAACCCTGCCAACAATATTTAATGGCCTTGGAACCCCGCCAACAATATTTAATGGCAATTAATTCATTTTTTATCAATTTGGCTCCATTACCTAACAATCTCCCACTTGGAGACAAGATTGATGCAACATCCATGCACCCTAGGATTGAAAGTTTCTCATAATCATGACCTTATTCCTTAAGGCCAACCGAAGTAGAGCAAAAAATTAACTTCTCCCTATTTACTACTTTAGTAAGCATATCAGCAAAATTTTAGGAAGTGTTAATCTTACCCAACTTTACCAAACCATCATCTATTGTTGATCGAATGAAGTGATACCTCAACTGAATGTGATTTGTTTGTGAGTGAAAAGTAGAGTTCTTAGCTAAATGAATGGAACTTTGGTTGTCACTCCAAAGTGTCCCATCTCCTTGCTCCTGACCCAACTCTTCAATCAACCTCTGAAGCCATATGAACTCTTTGGCACCTTTCATGACGGCTACATACTCAGCCTCCATAGTAGAAAGAGCTACAACATGTTGTAGCTTGGATATCCAACTCATTGTTGTACCTCACACTGTGAATACATACCCAGTAGTGCTCCTACCACCATCAAAATCACCTACCATATTTGAATCCACATAGCCCTGTAACTCAACTTTGGAACCTCCAAAATTCAAACAGAATTTTGAAGTCCCTTTAAAATACCTGAGTATCCATTTTACTACTTGCTAGTGAGATTTACCTGGATTACTCATATATCAGCTCACAAATACCACTGCTTGGGCAATGTATGGTCTTGTACACACCATAGCATACATCAAACTACCAAATAATGAAGCATAGGGTACCTTACTCATGTACTCTTCCTCATCATTTGTCTTGGGACATAGCTTCTTTGAGAGCTTAAAGTGCTTTGCAAGAGGTTGGGATACCGGTTTTGCATCATGCATACTAAACCTCTTAAGCACCTTTTCCACATAATCCTCCTGAGACAACTTTAGTGATTTATTCTTCCTGTCTCTAATGATTCTCATGCCAAGGATTTGTTTGGCTTCCCCAAAATCCTTCATGGCAAATCTACTTGCCAACTCCCTTTTCAATTTCTTAATATTTTGCATATTGGATCATGCCACAAGCATATCATCAATATACAATAAGAGAATAAGGAAGATACCATTTCCCGTATCCAAAAAATAAACACAATGGTCACTCTGGATCCTAGTAAAATCATGCTCTCTCATGAAACTATCAAACTTGAGATACCATTGCCTTGGAGCTTGCTTCAAACCGTACAAGCTCTTTTTTAGTTTACACACAAGGCTCTTCTTGCCTTTGACCTCAAACCCCTCTGGTTGGTGCATGTAGATATCCTCCTCCAAATCCCCATGAAGGAATGATGTCTTCACATCTAATTGTTCAAGATGAAGATCTTCTACTGCAACTATACACAAAATAGTCTGAATTGAAGTAATTTTTACTACAGGTGAGAAAATGTCATCATAGTCAATACCTTTTCTCTGTGTAAATCCTTTCAAAATAAGTATTGCTTTGTATCTCTTGCTGCCATCAACTTCGTCCTTCACCCTGTACATCCATTTGCAATGCAATACCCTTTTGCCCTTGGGAAGCTCAACCAAATCCTAAGTTTGGTTTTGTATCGCTCCAAATTTTTTGCACCCCTACCTTCAGGCTATTGGATCCGTGCCCGGAATGAGGATGGGAAAAGGATGGTGCGGTACCTCGAACGAGAGGACTTCACGAAGGTCCCGCCTCTCAAGGGAGGTGTATTTTGGTGATTTTTCGACGGATGGTGGGTTCACTAGGAAACATTTGGCGGTAGTTTCCACGCCTAGGTTTTGGGAATGAGTTTTGATGAGTTCGTTTTATTTTTAAACATTCATCCTAGGTTTGGCCGAATGATTCTAACATAAACTACATGAAAATGCAATTTAAATGCATACATCAAACAGAAAGGAAAACATAAATAGAGAATTTGCAGGAGGCCAATGAAGATTACCTGATCCAAAAGTCTGATGGAGTTTCTGAAGCTTGAAGAAGTCTGGATCATCTACAATTCAACAGAATCACCTTCAATTTGATAAAATTATCTAAACTGACAGGATCTTCTGCAATCTGACGAATTCGTCAGACGAATTCATCAGAGACCTGCAAAACAGCAAACAGATGCGAAATACCAAAAATTCTATTTTGCAAACAGGGGCAAACTATGTGAAACAGTAATATAAGTGTTGAACAATATACAAGAATAGAAGTAAATGCAAATCATCGTGTTTAGATAGCAGAATATGATCTTAATATGCAAACTAGACAAAATGGGTGAACTCCAGATGCAATATAGTATAAAAACCGAATAAACAATCTAATTTATAGCATAAAATGACAAAAAAAAGAGACAGAAGAGCAAACTCCAGGAACTGATTGCCTCGATGTGTGCTGCAGTCGAAATCGTCTCACATCAGTACGAGATAGTCCCGAATTTGACGAGATCGCCTTCGATCTTGACAGGTTCGTCGGTTGCGATAGGTGTTGGCTCCGGCTGAAAACCAGTGGTGTACCTACAATGAAATGACTATAGGACTAATGCAAAATATGAATTACGATGTTTTAGAGCATAAGGGTTCAATTTGCATAAAAATTTAGCCAGGGGTTGGGGAGGGAAAAGTCTTAGAGTTAAATAGGCATAGGATAGTTGTTGGGAGGTTGGAGATCATCCCAATTTGGGAGATCTCCAACGGGGAAGGGTCCCAACGGTGCGGACACGCCTCGCCCGAGTGGAGACCCGTTGGAACGGATTCCAACTATGCAAATTCAGTTTTGCGACGAAATCATCCGGACGTTCTAGTCCGGACGAAATCATCAAATCTGGGGCGATATCGTCTGATCGGAGACAATATCGTCAAACGGTCAAAACAACTGCTAAAAATGGCACGAAAAAGGAGGAAACGGGTTTCTCGGAGGTTAATGGGCGGTTTGGGAGGTTAAATTTGAATTTAAATTTATTTACTAAGGTGAATGTAATTATTCCAATTTCTATGCGCCAATTTTAGGGTGCTACATTTTGCCCCCTCTTTAGCGAATTTTCCGAAGAAAATGCGTTAAAGATGAGTTCTTCTCGATCTACGAGAAAGCAAAAAATTATACCCATTTTTAGGCGACGATTCTTGGTCGAATCGTATGACAAATTACTATGGTGCCCCCTCCGTGTTTTTACCCAAATCGAACGTTTGAGGTAAAAACGCGGAAAAGCAAAAATTATTGTTGAATTATTTTGAATAAAATTAAGAAAAATAGGGTAAAACCCTAATTCATTGTTACTGTTCATTTTACTGTTTTTAGAGCTCTGCAGCAAAAATGGTAGAGACAGCACACAGATCTGCAGAGGTCTGTCGCGGTCTATGGGTAAGGGTTTAAACTTAGTTTAGATTGATTTAATTTGAATTTACATGCTTTGTAGATAGATTTTAAGATGAATTTTGAGCATCGCGGCCGTTTTTGGCCATCGACGTCGCCCGGACGAAATCGTCCCTAGTTCGACGAAATCGTCTTAAGTTCGTCAATTTTGCCTAAGGGCGAAATCGAAGAAAAAGGGACGATTTCGTCAAATTAGAGACGATTTCGACACGCGAAATCGGAGACGATTTTGCTCAAATTTCGAACGATATCGGCCAATAGTGGGCGATATCATCAATTGCAAAAATTTGATGTTTAAGTTGCATTATTGATTGCTAAAATTGTTATTAATGATTGTTTGTTGTTTTGGTTGTTTATGCTTACAGAGAGGATTATTAAAGAGCAGAGAGTGGAAATATGGAGGATTAAGAGATGACTTGGCCGCTCTGACACAGGAAGAGCGAGATCAGCTGGCATAGGCCGGCTTACTACATGTGGCAGAGATGCCACAAGTTTCTACTGACATGGGGCTACTGACGGCCCTAGCAGAGAGGTGGTACCCGGGATCTTCATGCTTCCGATTACCGATAGGGGAGATGACTTCCACACTAGAGGATGTATGGAGGATTCTTAGAATCCCCATACAAGGGAGGATGATCACACCTGTGGCCAATTAGGGCCACACGATGGGACGACTCTGCGGTGACCCGAGCTTTGCCTTGGAGAAGGGCGAAGTGAACATCGAGGCACTGCGCCAGATGCCTGGGGCATCTACACTGACACGAGTTTTGCTGGGGTGGTTGGTGGACTTCTGCTGTGCCACCAGAGCGGCTGCAGGGTACCATGGATGCTGGCAGATGTGATCTATGACATGCGTGATCATGGCTACAGATTTGCTTGGGGTAGCTTTGTTCTATGCCGATTGTATAGGATCCTGCATGGGGTCGTATACAAGGGCGATCGATGTCTGGTTATGACATCGCTCCTACAGGTTTGGTGCTAGGAGCACATTGCGGTGTGGAGGCCGGTAGGGCTTCCACTGACAAGGGTTGACGGGGAGAGGCCCCGAGTCTTCTACTGGTGGCTCCGGAGAGGGGCACAGCGATGGATCGACCTACCGGTGTCCCGGAGACTACTGGATGACTTGGTCCCAGACCAGATCACCTGGAGGCCATGGAGAGAGCATCCAGGGTGGCCAGAGGATGGACAGGAGCTGGCTCGCATCAGGCGAGTCTGTTGGATACGGATGGAGAGGGGAGAGGTGGAGCTCCACCGCTATGACCGAGTTTTATGACAGTTTTGTCTACAGCAGGGGATCCCATCTCTCAGGGATTATGAGTTTTCCTGGACTGTCTGGGATAACACCACAGTTAGAGAGGCTCCAGATATGCAGTGATTCCGGGAGTCGGGACGCGGACGATGCCCCCATTCAGCCAGTGGATGGGGATGACACAGGGGTAGCTGATGGCTACGATGCCTGGTATGCAGGCATCCGCCCTCCTCGGATGACGAGGGCTTAGGGACCGATCCACGTAGTTGTGCGTCGGATAGGGAGGCGGCGCCAGGCGATGGTAGAGGCAGCTCGAGGTCGTGGCAGAGGAGAGCAGAGGAGGCCATAGGCACAGGAGAGGCCGCGGTAGAGGGAGAGGGAGAGGAGGGAGGCGAGACCCCCATATCCATAGAGGCCACCATCGCCTGATAAGGGCAAGGGTGTGGACATTGGAGAGAGTAGCGAGATGGCTACTCTTTGGGCAGAGAGAGATCATCTACGAGCTCAGGTGCAGACGTTACAGGATGCAGCTGCACAGCACCAGGCTGAGGTGTCGTAGCTACGAGACGAGAATGCTCGTCTCAGGGCATGAGGCGGAGGGGTAAGCACTCAGGAGCTGCTGTGGTCGGTTTCTCAGATCGCATTCTATCAGGCGCTATACTACTAGGCGGTGCCAGAGGGCCAGAGGGTACAGCTACCACCTGCCATAGTAGATCCTATCAGGACAGGGTCGACGAGGAGCTCATCCCGATCGACGACGAGGACTCGCAGTACCACACATACTACGATGGGACCACCTCACCCTCCGCATGGCGGGGGAGGAGATGAGGCCAAGAGCTCTAGAGGCTCTCAAGGCTAGAGGGCGGGATACTGCCACTGATATTGTATTATACTTGTATTGATAGAGGATTGAGTATGCCGAGGGCACGATTGTGGCATACCAATCTAGTTTTGATGATGTATATAGATATATATAGATGAGATATTTTTGATCATATGAATTGTCTTATGTGATGCTTATGATGCTTTTTATGTTTGATTGATTGATTGAGTTGATTGATGTAATGATTCTATTGATGATTCATGTAATTATGTCGTTTTGGAAAATATTATAACTTGGATGTCATGCTTTAAATATTTTAAATGAAATAATCTGATGTAACAAATTGATTGGTTGTAATGAAATGTGATAAAAAAAAATAAAAATAAAAATAAAAAGAGATTTCTAACAATAATTTCAAAGGACATTGTCGCTATTATAGACCATTTCATGGAGTCGCTGCTCACTCGGTCGTCAAGCTAGTCCCAGGATAGAAATATTGTTAAAATAAGAGTGCTTAAGAGACTGTCTTAAGACTTTGTTGTAATGATGCAAATGATGATGATGATGGTTTGCTTTCAGATTTCCATAAAAATATTATGCATGAAATATTGTAAAATGATTTTTGGTAGGCATAAATTCCTAAGTGTGATAAAAATTGTTGAATAATTCCTTAAGAATTATACCATCATTGCAAAATGCAAAGGTTGACATAATGATATGAAGTAATAAAAATGTGTTTGCTTTTGAAAAGCATAATTTGTGTAATAAAATGAAGTCATATGGTTTTTATGAATTTTAATAAATTGGAAAAAAATATTGTTACAATGGTTTGCGCTAGGCATAGAATATGTAGGTATAGACTTATAACATCATCGCGAAAATCAAAGAAAATAGATAGTTTTATTACATGATTGATTTTTTATGAACAGAAAATATGAAAATGAGGACTTGCGCTAGGCATAAAATTCCAATTTTGGTTTTAGAACTATACCATCGTCGCGAAAGTTGATAAGATATATATGATATGTTGTTAAATAATTGTACTTGATTATTCCAAACAAGTTGCAAAATAATATTTCAAAGTATTTTGAAGACAAAAATTAGATTTATAAGGAATCCCATGTGCATAAGTGAATTCATTGCCAATCTTGATTTATCATAATGATAGACAAAATATCTCAAATACAAATGTGTGTGCAATTGTATGGTTCAGTTACCAGTTTTGAGCAAGATACTATGATACAAGTGATTTGAATAAACCAACTAAGTGTTCATTAACCATGATGTAGATGCATATAACCATACTAGGCTACTATGTAGGTCGGATTATCAAGAGCTAGCTAATCCATGAGCAGACATAGGTCTGTACAAAAGAAGGTCGCTAATGTGACAGACATATCGCCACGCTAGGAGTTACCCAAGGCCAAGCAGGTTGGGCACAAACCACCTGTTATGGGGCTTACCTCACAGTTTTTGAATAATTGAGAATTCCAGGGATTCAAGCTCATTCACCCTTCTTTTCTTTTCAAAGGGTAGGGAAAGGGATTTTATTGCTTTTCTTGCTTTCTTTTGAACTTTGCTTATTTTTCTTTTGCTTGATAATGCTTGTAACATTGTTGTAATGATATAAAAGAACATTTTTCTTTTCTCTTTTTCTTGAATTTTTCTTTTCTTTTTCTTTGCTAGGGATACTTGCTCGGATTAGCTGTAGAGCAAGGGATTTTTATTTTGGGTAGGGGTGAGCTTGTCCTTTTGCCAATTCTCAAAGATTCTAGACCATGTGCATGATAGGATAGCAAGGGAAACTTTTCACTCAAGAAATCAGTTCTACTATGTAGCAAAACATGGAAATTACAAATATAATCATTTTATTGTGAAAAGATGTGCTTGGTTTAAGTAAATACCAAAATCAATTCTCTATGCTCAAACTTTATTTAATGGAATTTTGTGAACTTTGATATAAGAGATTTTAGTAATCATGCCAGATAAAATCAAGATATTTATTGTGTGAGTGTGCAAGTGAGGGATGCCAAATAAATGCCAATTTTATCCAAAATAAGTTGAAACATATAACTGCAATAATTGTAAGAAAATAATGATTTTGAGAAAGTTTTGAGAACGTTGACTCTCTCTTTATTCTGTATATTGTTTTGGTTTCGAAAGAGTCAAGCATATAGCTGTTTTTGGATTTTTATGTTGATTTTTGTTTTAAAGCAAAAGGAACTTTACAAAATAAATGCAATAAATATTTTGGAAGATTTTGGAAGATTTTATGAATGTTTTTGAGGTTTTTGAATAAATTGAAAGAAATACAAGATAATGATTTTGAACAAATATGTACATGGATGAAATAATCAAATTTATGCATAATAACGTTTGAGATGTAAAATATTCATGGGTTCTTTAAGTTCTTTACCATATAAGGTAGATAATTTATATGCTCCTGATTCAAATTTTGCGGTAATGATGTATGGTCCAAGCCAGTTGGGCTCAAATTTACCTTTCAGGTCTTTGGTTGCATTCGTATTCTTTTGATTTTATTTTAGAACAAGATCGCCAATCTCAAAGGATCGATGACGAACTTTCTTATTATATGCTCTTTTAAGCTTGTTTTGGTATGCACGGAGATGCTCTAAAGCATTGATGCATTTTTCGTCTAGGAGTTCCAGTGATCGAGTCTGCCAGTGCGATATTCATCTCCTACTTCGGTGTCTTGAAGTAGAAGAGCCAAAGAAGGAACTTCTAATTCAAATGGAAAAACTACTTCGGCACCATATACCAAAACAAATGAAGTGCCCGTGGGGGTTCGAACACTAGTTCGATAAGCCCACAGGGCTGGATATAATTGAATATGCCAGTCACGGCCAGTTTTATTGACTAGTCTTTTGAGAATTTTAATTAGAGTTTTGTTAGAAGCTTCTGCTTGACCATTACCCTGAGGATAATAGGGAGTAGACCAGCGATGTTGAATCTTATATTTTTGACATAATTTTTTAACATCTTTATTTTTGAATGGAGTTCCGTTGTCAGAGATGAGATTTGCGGGAATTTCGAACTGCGAGATGAGTTGATTAAAAATGAATTTAGAGACTTGTGAACCAGTGCAGGAAGCTAAAGGCATAGCTTCAACCCACTTCGTGAAATACTCGATGGCGGTTATGATGAACTTATGTCCATCAGAAGACACGGGATTAATTTTACCAATAATATCCAAGCCCCATTTAGAAAAGGGCCAAGGAGAAGAAATAGCCTGCAGCTCTTGTGCAGGCGCATGGACAAGGTCAGCATGTTTTTGACACTTGTCGCAATGGCACACATATTCATGTGCATCTGTTTCCATGGTAGGCCAAAAGTATCCTATCCGAAGGAGCTTTTTAGCAATGATGCTACCACTAAAGTGTCCTCCACAAGATCCATCGTGGGCTTCACTCAAAGTTGATTTAGACTCTTCTAAATTTAAACATCTTAATAGGATACCTTCAAAAGATCTCCTATATAAAGTATTGCCAATGATTACAAATTGACTTGCTCGTTGACGTAATAACCGACGTTGGTTGCGATTAGAATCAGCAGGGAAAGTCCCATTTTGGAGGAAATCAAATATGTCTGTATACTAGAGTTCAGGAGTAGTGTCCTTGATTAGAAACACATCCAAAGGCTCTAAGCATGACTTATGTGAAGCGGGTTCCTGGAGTCGATGAATGATGATAGTAGCATATTCGTCGTCTAACTCCAAGGGTAGGAGAGATGCAGCGGCGGCCATAGCATCCGCTGCACGGTTGCTAGTTCGAGGAATGGCTTCCAAGGTAACTTGATCAAACAAGGCCATTAGTTGTAAAACATAGGCCTTATATGGGCGAAGTTTATCATCTCTGGTCTGATAAAATTCATTAATTTGGTTTATAACCAATTGGGAATCCCCAAAAACTAAGAGGTTTTTAATTTTAAGTGCTAAAGTAGCTCGTAATCCAAGGATTAGAGCTTCATACTCAGCAGTATTGTTGGTGCAAGCAAAGGTTAGTTTGAAGGACGAGAGGAATAAGATGTTTTTGCGGAGATATTAAAATAATACCTGCACCAACCCCACTCATGCATCGGGCTCCATCAAAGTATAAGGACCATTGTTCAACAAGGTCTGCCTCTAATTGAAGGCATTCATCAGGAAACTCGATAATGAGGGGATGAGTAGACTCTAAGGGTGCAGCAGCTAATTGATCTGCTATGATTTGACCCTTAACAGACTTCTGTCCTATGAAGGTGAGATCAAACTCGCTTAGAGCAAGAACCCACTTGGCTGTGCGACCCGATAAATAAGGTCGACTCATGAGATATCTTAAAGGATCATATTTGGCAATGACATAGGTTTTTTGGCTAAGCATGTAATGTCGTAATTTTTGCATAGCAAACATGACTGCTAGACATAAATTCTCTAACGCTATATAGTGGGTTTCATAACTGATGAAGGTGCGGCTAATGTAATAATTAGCATGTTCTCGTTTTTCATCATCAAGCTGAGCTAACATAGCTCCTAAGGCAGAATCTGAAGCAGAAATATATAAAAGAAATGGGCGATCAGATTTAGGCGATGAAAGCACCGAAGGGTTAAGGAGATATTGCTTGAGAAGTTCAAAAGCTTCTCTACATTCTGTGTCCCAATTAAAGGGGACGTCCTTCTTAAGGAGTTTAAGAAAGGGACCAGTTTTGTCCGCCAGCTTATTAATGAAGCGACGGATAGCTTGAAGTTTACCTTGTAAACTTCGTAATTCAGATATATTAGTGGGTGCGGGCATATCAGTGATAGCCGAATTTTGAGAGGGTCAATTTCGATACCACGTAAAGAAACTAAAACCCCTAATAACTTGTCGGATTTAACTCCGAATATACATTTTGCTAGATTTAATCGAATGAGATATTCTCGTAATCGATTAAAAACTTTTCTTAAATCGTCTAAATGATGATCTTCAATAAGAGAGCGCGCTATAATATCATCTACATAATCATGTAGGATATCATGCATCATATCATGAAAAATGTAGGTCATAGCCCGTTGATAAGTTGCCCCGACATTCTTTAGGCCAAAGGGCATCACTTTCCAGCAAAAGGTACCCCAGGGGGTAATGAAGGTTGTTTTAGCCTGGTCTTCAGGAGCTATCCTGATCTGATTATAGCCGGAGAATCCGTCCATTAAGGACATCATCCCACTTCCAGCAGTAAAATCAATAATTTGATCCATATTTGGAAGAGGAAAGTCGTCTTTAGGGCATGCAGCGTTAATATCTCTGAAATCTGTGCAAACCCTAACTTTGGT
Organism: Wollemia nobilis; assembly: GCA_028583015.1. Lineage (NCBI taxonomy): Eukaryota > Viridiplantae > Streptophyta > Pinopsida > Araucariales > Araucariaceae > Wollemia > Wollemia nobilis. The sequence goes on along the minus strand of JAQPPZ010003356.1, from coordinate 14,886,544 downwards.
GGCTTCTTTCTTGGTGACTAGAACTACATTGGAGATCCATTCAGCATAATCAATAGCTTGTATGAAGATAACATTCAGGAGTTTTTCTAACTCCCCTTTGACTAGCAGAGCCACTTTGGGATGCATTTTTCTAAGTTTTTGTTTAACAGGTTTAGCATCCGGATGGACCACTAGATGGTGCATGACTACAAAAGGGTCTAGACCTGGCATATCTTCATATGTCCAAGCAAAGACATCTTCATACTCTTTAAGAAATGCAATGTATTATTCTTGTTTTTCTTGACTTAGTTCTGCTCCAATGTTGATTATGTGAGGGTTGTCCTCAGTTCCAATATTAATTTTAATGACATTTTCTACCTCCATGTGTAGATCTCTTTCAAAATTAGGTGGGGCGGGTGAAACGCCCAACTCTTGTAACTCTTGTAAAGTTAATTTAGATAATTCGTTCGAGGGTCAGCGGCATCAAGTTGAGCTATGGTTGGTATAGAACCATCAAAATAAAACCCGTTGTACAACATATCTTCAACAGAGACATCATGGAAGATATCTCCTTCCAACTCTTCATCGGGGTCGACAATCATTTCAGGGTATGCTATGGATAGCATGTTGCATGAAAATGACAGATTTTTAAGAGGTAAATCAACATGCCTATCCAAATAGTATTGATAGCATATGAGATGATCATCATCCTCAAAAGGAAAGGGTTGACCCTTACTAGGTAATAGGCCCACACCACATCGGGCAGGCCATGGTTCTACCTCGAAAGGTTCTTTCATGCCATTTTGTAAATGTCCTAAGCCTTTCCCTTTATATCCCATTTTAAGCATCATGGGTTTAGCTTTAATATAATCGTTGGTAAAATAGCACCGAGCATATCCATCATGATGGGTTTTGATATTCTGAGGGATTCTTCCCCAGTCATATCCTTTGTACATGAAGGCGCAACTCCCGACTTGGTAAGTACTTCCCATAGGTTGTGGGAGGCCCAAAGTATGAGGAGATGGCGGCAATTGATTTAAAAGGTCTGAATCTTGCATGAAAGCATTCATTTTTTATGATATTAAGGTTGTAGATAAATCTGGTAAAAGATCATCAGAAAGGGCATAAGATGTAGAAGGCTTATTACCTATGTCTTGAGATGTGGAAGGTATGATAGATGTGTCCGAAGGTTTTGAATTTATGGGATTAGAACTTGAAGAATTGGTTGTAGTTTTAAGAGCTTTTTGAAGTTCTACGATGAATTTGTTTAGAAGGTGGTTGATCTATATGGGAAGATGAAGTTAATGGAGGAGGAATAGATGAAGTGATGGGTTTATATTTCATAGTTTTAGATGAAGAAGAAGTAGGATATGTGGATGACAGAGTAGGGCAAAATTGCACTCCAACTGGTTCTGCCAATGCGCACATATCAAAAGGTCTAGGGTCACCATGAATAGTGACCAACTGATTTTTAAACTCAAACTTAACACATTGGTGTAAAATTGATGGGACTGCTCGCATGGCGTTAATCCAAGGGCAACCCAAAAGTATATTGTATGATGCTGGGCAATGTACAATGAACACAGTTGTATCAAGGGTTCTAGGACCAACTTGCAATGGGATTGTAATGACTCCACACGTTTCTTGTGTTTCGTCATTAAAGGCTTTGATAATCATATCAGTCTTCTTCATTTCATCACTTCTAAAACCAAATCGTTGGTAGAAGTCAAAGGTGCAAATTTTTAGAGATGAGCCATTATCAATCAGGACTCGTTTGACAGCTACATCCCCAATTAAAGCTGTAATATACAAGGGATTATCCTTGTGTAAACTGTGTTGTGGGATATCTTTATCCCGAAAGTCAATACAATCAATCTCTCGCGTGATGATAGTATTGGCCATAGCTTCGGGTTGGATGTTTTGAGGTACCATCATCTGGCTCAAAGTAAGCATCAATTCATCCCTATGGGTGGGGGAGGATCTTAATAAATCTAAAAGGGAGATTCTGGCGGTGGTATTAGATAATTGCTCATTAATGCTGTAAGGGGGTTTAGTTTGAACAATAGGAGCATGATTTCCTTTATTAGGATTTCTTAGAACAAATGGAGCTGATCCATCATTCTGGTTTGGTTCTTGTTGGGGATTTTGAGCTTGTTGTCGGGTGACGACTCCGATGGTACCTACAATGTTATAGTGACGACGTTGAAACGGTCTCGGTTGAGAGTTTATGGCTTGTTCATAAGGAAGGACTTCATTAGAAGAAGGTTGAGTAGTGACTCTTTTGGGAAATGGTTCTTCTGGAACATTAGCATCTGTGATAGGTTGAATAGGATTTGATTCGTTTTTAGAACTATTCGATTGAATGGTGTCTACTTCACTCTCACTATCTGACTCTATATCGCTAGAATCAGAAGTTTGAAAATTATGTAAGGGCCTGGTTGTAACCAGGGATAAGGTTGTGTCGAATGTGTGAGAGTCCTAAACAGGTAATTGCCCGCTAATGGTTCCTACATATTGGGTAGGAGGGGGAACATTGTGATGTTCAATTTGATTGGCTACCTCTTTACCATGTCTTGGTAAAGGGTGTTGAAATATGTCTAAAGTTTGATTGGCATTCTAATTTTTATTTTGGGGAACAATATTTTGGGTATTATCAGGAGGGTTTTGTTTAGGTTGGAAGGCTTGCACTTCCATTTCATTATTGTCAATCAAATCTTGTATTTTATGTTTCAATCTCTTACAAGCGTTGGTAGAATGTCTAGGACCTCTATGAAAATCACAGTGCAAATTAGATCTATATCCGGGTATGCTTGGGTCAGGTTCCCCGATAGCTGGTAGTTGGATTAAACCTCTTTCAAGAAGTTGAGGTAAAGTAGTTGATAAAGGTTGGTTTAATCTAGTGAACTCTCGAGGAGGCTTATCAGGAGGTTTCAAGATGAATTTTTTTGTTGTTTTTGTTGCATTGACATTAGCAACATTTTTGCTGTCAGTGACTCCATCACCGACAACTTGTTTGTTTTTATATTGATTTCTAGATGTTTTCTCATCATCCTTCTTTCTAAGTTGGCCTCTCATAATGAGGGCATCTTCTACTCTTCGAGCTAAGTCTATAGCTTGATCGAAGGTAGTCAAAGTAGTCGTTGATAGCTCATAAGAAAGTTGTTCTTGTAAATTGTTAATGAAAATGTCTAACATTTCCCTATAGGGTAGCACAAAGTGCAGTTTTCCTGTCAATTGTCTCCATCTTGCTAAGAAATCAGCAAAACATTCATCTTTATCTTGTTTTAAATTGTATAGGTCTTTAATAGTTACATGCCTCTCGATGTAGGCACTAAATTGATGAACAAATGACTCAGCTGTTTCTTCAAAGTTTCTTAAGGAATGAGTGGGCAATTGATAATACCACTCTAATGCCATTCCACATAAACTTTTGGGAAACATTTTTAGTAATAGCAAGTCGTTATGCGATATGTCGTGACATGCTATCCTAAACATGCGAAGATGTTCTATGGGATCTTCGGTTCCTTTATAGATAGGCAGGACGGGCATGGGAAAATGTTTAGGGTATGGTTGAGCTACCACTATGGGATCCAATGGTTGGCTACAAATCTCTCGATAATTATATGAGGGATGGTAGGGATCTATCTGGTCCATACGTGAAGCCAATTGTTTCACCATAGCTTCCAAACTACTAGTTTGCCCCCCATATTGATTCGGTGGGGCATTGACATAAGTGTTATGGGCGTAGGATGGAGGAACATGCAGATTAGATGCCATGTTACTATTGTGTAAAACATTGGTAGGAAGAATATTATGGAGGAGTTTTGAAGTTGGATTGTGTTGTATTGTAGATTGTTGAAAGTTTGTATTTGGCTTTGTTTTAGATTTTTGTCTATTTAAAGCATTTTGCTCAAGCTGTTTGGAGGAAGGAAGTAGTGAAGGGAATTTTCTTTTGTGCGGGAGTGATTTTAGGTTGAGTAACAGGTTGCTTAGGAGGTTGGGTGACCTGTTGTTTGGTCATGGCTTGGGCTATAGTGACCATATTCGCATTAGATGGTCCACCCTTATCACTTTCTTGATCAATGAAAGACAAGGGATTAGTTTGCATATCAAGTGTCCGTTCTAAGGCTATTTGAGCATCACTAATTTCCCATTTATCAATACGGACTGCCACATTAAGGACGTCGATATGTTGATTAAGAAATTTTTGAAAATGTTCTGCGTTGTCGAAAGTGATGCCTCCATTTGGAGCTATTCTAGGGGATGAAGATTCTTTAACACTTCCTTCTTGTTCCTTATCTTCACGTAAGTCTTCATCTGATTGACCTAGAGTTTCACCTTCCGGATTTGTATCTCCAAGAAGGACATTTGGGTTTTCAGTTGTATTTTGTAGCCAATCTTCTCCTCCTAAAATTTCTTTACCATTCCTAAGTTTAGTCATGGTGCTAAGTTTTTATTTCAGCAAATATATATATATTTATATATATATATATATGCATCAAATTAAAAGGTATATATTTATATATACCTAATGCAATATTGTAAATGAAATGTTTAAGTTTTTTACTATGTTTTTTGATTTTGATTTTTAGTTTTTCTTTGAAACAATATAATAGAGACAGCAAATGAAACAATAAATGCACACAATAATAATAAGGCTGAAAGTAGATGAACTAATCTTCTATGAATAATTTATGAATATCATTAATTGGTTCAAGCTGTTCAGGGGTCATGAAATGTTCTTCTTCAAATTGAAAGTTTTCTTTTAAGAATTTGATGAAAAGAGCTATGGTAATATTTTCTATCTCAGATGCTGGTTGATAAAAGTAAAGCTCATGGCAATACTCTCGATATAGCATAGCTCGCGGAACTCTACTCCATATTTCCCTATCTGTGATAACAACTTCTTGGTCCTCTACAAGGCCTAAGAATCGGTGTACAATGTCTGCATTCTCGAGGTATTCCTCGAAGTTGAACAACTCTAAAGATACTAAAGCTCTCCTATAGGCTAACCACCTATGGCAAGCTCTCTAAAGTTCATGATAGAACACTAATTGATGAGGATCCAGGATTCTATCCAAGACTAGCCTCTTAATCTGTTTAAGTTGTGTGGACCTAGATGAAATGATACTAAGTCTCCTGATAAGCTCGTCCCACAAGGATTGATTTCTACTTGCTTCAGGGACACTAAGGACAAAATTAACTTCTATGGCCGCTAATTGGTTTACTACGTTTATAGTAACTGCTAACCTCTTTTTAGGAGCTACCATCTAAACATGATTTTGAACCTTAAACGTTTTAAAATGCATCTAAGTTTTAGTTGTTCTATTTTTTTTTTTTTTGTCTTTGTTTGTTTTTGTTCAAAAGGTTATGATGCATTCACGTCCGGTTCACCAAAATGTATCGCTCCAAATTTTTCGCACCCCTACCTTCAGGCTATTGGATCCGCGCCCAAAAGGAGGATGGGAAAAGGATGCTGTAGTACCTCAGACGAGAGGACTTCACGAAGGTCCCGCCTCTCAAGGGAGGTGTATTTTGGTGATTTTTCGATGGATGGTGGGTTCACCAGGAAAAATTTGGCAGCAGTTTCCATGCCTAGGTTTTGGGAATGAGTTTTGATGAGTTCGTTTTATTTTTAAACATTCATCCTAGGTTTGGCAGAATGATTCTAACTTAAACTACATGAAAATGCAATTTAAATGCATACAACAAACATAAAGGAAAATAGAAACAGAGAATTTGCAGGAGGCCAATGAAGATTACCTGATCCAGAAGTCTGATGGAGTTTTTGAAGGTTGAAGCAGTATGGATTGTCTACAATTCAACAAAATCGCCTTCAATTTGATAAAATCGTCTAAACTGACAGGATCGTCTGCAATCTGACGAATTCGTCAGACAAATTCATCAGAGACCTGCAAAACAGCAAACAGATGCAAAATACCAGAAATTCTATTTTGCAAATAGGGGCAAACTATGTGAAACAATAATATAAGTGTTGAACAATATACAAGAATAGAAGTAAATGCAAATCACTGTGTTTAGATAGCAGAATATGATCTTAATATGCAAACTAGACAAAATGGGTGAACTCCAGATGCAATATAGTATAAAAACCGAATAAACAATCTAATTTATAGCATAAAATGACAAAAAAAAGAGACAGAAGAGCAAACTCCAGGCACTGATTGCCTCGATGTGTGCTGCAGTCAAAATCATCTTGCATCAGTACGAGATCATCCCGAATTTGACGAGATCGCCTCCGATCTTGATAGGTTCGTCGGCTGCAATAGGTTCTGGCTCCGACTGAAAACCAGTGGTGTACCTGCAATGAAATGACTATAAGACTAATGCAAAATATGAATTACGATGTTTTAGAGCACAAGGGTTCAATTTGCATAAAAATTTAGCCAGGGGTTGGGGAGGGAAAAGTCTTAGAGTTAAATAGGCATAGGATAGTTGTTGGGAGGTTGGAGATCATCCCAATTTGGGAGATCTCCAACGGGGGAAGGGTCCCAACGACGCAGACACACTTCTACCCAAATTGGAGACCCGTTGGAACGGATTCCAACTATGCAAATTCAGTTTTGCGACGAAATCGTCTGGACGTTCTAGTCCAGACGAAATCGTCAAATTTGGGGCGATATCGTCTGATCGGAGACGATATCGTCAAACGGTCAAAACAACTGCTAAAAATGGCACGAAAAATGAGGAAACGGGTTTCTCGACGGTTAACGGGCGGTTTGGGAGGTTAAATTTGAATTTAAATTTATTTACTAAGGTGAATGTAATTATTCCAATTTTACTGCGCCAATTTTAGGGTGCTATAGGTTTTGAGTCAATGAGTCCATCTTATCCTTCATAGAATTCTCCCACTTAATCCTAGCATCCACTTTCAAAGCCTCATGAAAGAATTTTGGTTCACTGACATAAGTGTACAGTACATAATGTAAAGTAGGATAATATCTATCAGGTGCATGTCTTACCCTTGTAGATCTCCTTACTTCTTGTGGGGATGATGGTGGAGTAACAATAATTTCCTGTTTACCTTGCTATTCCTCATGAGCACCATGTTCATCAATATGAACAAGAGGCTATCTTTTTATACCATGCTATGGGATTGCATCCAAGTCAACAAACTCAGGTGCATCCTCTTCAACCTGTATGTGCCTATCCTTGTACAACCTATCCTCATTGAGAATCACATCTCTACTCCTCATAACTTTTTGGCCAACATTATCCCATAGCCTATATCCCATCTCATCCACACCATAACCAAGAAAATAACACTTTATAGAATTTGCATCAAGCTTACTCCTATTTTATTTATCTATATGGGAAAAATCATCATAACCAAATACTCTAAGGAAAGAGTAGTTTACAGGCTTACCTTTACAAGTCTCCTCTGGAATACCTCCATCCAATGCAGTACAAGGTCCTCTATTTATAAAATAAACTGATGTATCAACTGCACTAGCCCAACAGAACAATGACAACCCTGCATGCAATCTCATAGCTTTGGCACACTCCATTATAGTTTTGTTCATCCTCTCCAAGACTCCATTATCCTGTGGTGTCCTAGGAGTAGTCTTGATTCTCCTAATTCCTTCCTTTGCACAATAGTCCTCAAAATCCTTGCTGCAACATTTACCACCATTGTAATATTTAAGGCACTTTCCTTTATTACCTACCTCAATCTCCACTAATGCTCTCCACTTTCAAAAAGTGTCAAAAACATCATATTTATGCCTGATTGTGTAGATCCATGTCTTCCTACTAAAATCATCAATGAAGGTAGCATAATAAGATTAGCCCTTAAGAGAAAGTATCGGTGAGGGGCCCCATACATCTGAGTGTACTAACTCTAATCTCTTTCTTCCATTATGGACAAACTTTCAGAAATCTTACCCTTTTCTATTTTTTGTATACACAACCTTCACAGAAACCCAAATCAACATCCTTGATTTTTGGTAATAATTTTTTGGAGTGAAGGGTTTTCATCCCTTTCTCACTTATATGACCCAACCGCAAATGCCATGGTTTCACATCATCCTAAGCAACATAGTTCAATGTACAATACGTTGAGTTCTACAGTAAATACAAAGTTCCAATCAACTCACCTTTTGCAATCACCATTGAATCCTTTGTCACTCTCCATTGTTGGTTTCTGAAATTAGTTTTCTATCCCTCCAAATTAAGTGCACTGGCTGAAATTAGGTTCCTTTTCAGATCAGGAATGTGCCAAACATTATTAAGCACCCAGATATTTCCATTTGGCAATTTTACATTCACCATGCCAATACCCACAATCTCACATGGATAGTTATTGCCCAACAAAACCTCTCTATAATGCCCTGGAGTATAATAAAAAAAGTACTCCCTATGATAAGTGACATGATAAGAAGCTCCAGATTCCATAACCCAATACTCACTCGTGCAAGTTGCTGCAAGAATCAGGGAATCCCTATAAATTACGCCTGTAATGTTTACCTCTTGAGCATTATTCCCATTATTGTCCTCATTCTTATTTCTATCTTTGCACTCCCTCTTGAAGTGTCCACTCTTCCCATAATGCCAACAATAAATCTTGCTTTTGTCTCTACTTTTAGATCTACCCTTCGATTTTCCTCTATTCTGGATTTTCCATCTAGCTTGGCCTTTTCCTCTTTCTCTGTTTCTGCCTCTACTTTCTATAGATAGTGCTACTCCAGATGATGAAGCCTCCCCTGAGGTTTTTCTCCTCATATCCTCACTAAGGATCGTGCTAACCACATCATAAAACACCAGCTTTCTAGATCTAGGCATAGAATTACTCACTACCATTACAATGCTACCCCACGAGTCTGGTAGTGAACAAAGAAACCCTAAAGCCGTAACCTCATCATCAAAATCAATCCCTACAGATTTTAAAGAACCCATAACATCATAAAAATCATTAAGGTGTTCTTGGATAGATCCACCCTCTTGCAAATTCATAGTAAAAAGCTTTCTAATCAAGAAAATTTTATTTGAAGATGAGGATTTTTCATACAACTTAGCTAGTGTATCCATGGCTCCTTTGGTGGTCTTTTCATTACCGATGTTGTATGCAACAAAATTATCTAGGCTCGTGCCCTCCTGTCTATCATATCCCATTCCTAATCATCCATCGTCCTAGGTTTACCATTAGTCTTCCCTTTTAGAGCCAATTACAGATCATCCTTATGATACATATAATCCTCCATTTTGGTTTTCCACATACCAAAATTTTGTCCAGTAAACTTCTCCAGTTTAAACTTCAAAATTTCTCCCATTTCTTCCACTCGAACAAAAAACTCTCTTGTGAGTGCCCTTTCCCAAAAATATCGCTCTGATACCAATTGTTGGGAATTTACCATGTACAAACAATACACAACCTATGAAAAAAATAAATAATAACAGTGGAAATGGAGAAATAGTTCAAACCCTAGTTAAGCCCCCATAAGCAAAATATGAAATAGTGTAATAAAAAACAAGCAATCACACAAATATAAGAGACACAAGACATACGTGGTTTGGGTAGTGTACCCTACATCCACAGAGAAACAATCAGTCCTTTGTATTAGCAACAATACAACAATCTTCTCCACTTGTACAATGTCTCCTCCCCTCTCTTCCTCCAAATCAGAAAAGAGCATTCACATATAAGACGACCTTTACAATACAAAATATATAGATATTCATGACTTTTCCACTACTCAAAACCACATAGTGGTGTCAGAATACAATGGGCCAAAAACATGGGTTGAAACCACCCATACGATTATCACGTTCTTTTGACAAGTATTTTTCACCAAGAAATATAGTTAAATTTTAACCCATGGATTGCCCCTTGGAACCCCGTTCACGTTCCTATTGTTGATCATTGCCCATCAACAATATTTAATGGTCTTGGAACCCCGCCAACAATATTTAATGGCCTTGGAACCCCGCCAACAATATTTAATGGTAATTAATTCCTTTCTTATCAATTTGGATCCATTACCTAACACTACTACTAACATACCTTATCTAAAATCCTTGGGATCCTTTTTGATATAAAATTTTCTCTATAAGTACTTTTGTCAAATTTGGGATTGCTTCCATTATAAGCACCATGCTCTTGTCTTCAATGGATCACATGCTTTTATTGGATTAATAAGCTTATCTGATGTTGGTAAGTGGCCTTTCATCTACTTAGTAATGAGCTCCTCATTTTGGATACCTACCTCCCTAGGGGTTTCTTCATCATTATTGATGACTTGCAGCTCAATATGACCCTTCCACCTCTAAGCTAGTTGCATCACACTTCACTTCTTAGAGTGCTCGATTGCTTGTCGAGATTTTTTCTTTGCTCTTTTGTATTGAAACTTTAAAAACATCTGAGATCGAACTTAGCTCTTTATCAAAAATATTTTGTGAAATTCTTCTCTTATGCCCTCTATAAGACCTTTAAGTGTTCTTCTTATCAGGAGTTTTGTTCCTCAATGTATATTTTTTGGAACTTTTCTCCCTTTTTCTCCTTCAAAATTTTATAAACCTCCAACTAGAAGTATTTTTATTTCTTGTGTTTTTCAATCTTCCTTTTCATTTCATATTTTCATAAGTCTAGGCCACACAAGTGTTTAGGAATTTTGCCTTACTCTCGTGCTTGAACCTTTTCTAAAGTGGCATTTTTTCTTAGTCAAAAACTTTTATTTTCATATCTATCTAATGCATATTTTCTTGTATCCTATCATCTTGTCTTTACTTTATTATTTCCTTTGAGTCTAACTAAGGTAAGAAACCTTACATGTAGTGAAGAAATCACTACATTTCCACTATCTCTATTTCTCCTCTAGGGTAGTAGGTGTATAGATATTCATGTAGAGCATAACTTGGTATAATTGCTTGCTTTATGGTGCTACCTCTTTAGGGTCCCAGAGGCATGCAATACCTCTTGATGTACCTTAGAAGCTAAGGGATTATGCTCTTCCAACATGACATACTTTCCTTATAATTATCTCCATCTCTACCACTGATACCTTCATCTCATAAATGAAGACAAGATGTGGTCAACTTATCTATATCATTCTTCTAATTTCATTATGTATTGGTGGAATCTCCTTGAGTCCTCTCATATTCCAAGAGATGATCTTCATTAGTATTGGGAACTAAATATGTAGGTAAGGGTATTGACCTTACCTTCCACTATTAACTTTTCTCCTTATTTTACCACATGGTGTTGATTTTGTATTCTACCTTTTGATTAGTGTTCATTTTCATCCTCTTACTTATCTCCTGGCTCACCCCTTGAGATTCTATAATAACATCCAACATTGGTGTATGTGTGTACAACATTAGGGTATTTTTGGTCTATCCAATGAGGTATTCCTTAGGCTATGGGTTCTTTGTGGTTCCTACCTTTAATAGAATTTTACTCTTATTTTTATTTTACTCATTTTTTGGTTGGTAGTTTGTTATCAGCTAGTTTACTCCTTATTTGTTGCTTTGTAAGGCTAGGGTGCTCTCAGGGGTGCTATTTACCTCTTATGACACGAATTCCTTCCTCCCATCATGGAACTATATCTCCAAGACTTCTATATCCATAATATTCTCCTCGCTATCCAAAATATAATCAATAAGGAGATTACCAAATATATTGTTTGACACCATCACCTATTTCTTCGCTACCAGTTTCTTTTGAAATTGTTTTGGGCACTTGGAACCCTTCAGGATCCATTTCCATGCTTTCTTGATCTAGGATATTATGCATATAATATCCTACTAAATTGACTTAATCATGGTATATTCTACAATGAAAATTCATGTTCTCATAATAAACCTCCTATTCCCATGTTTCCTCCTCAAACTATACTGTGATATTTTTTAGAAGAGGTTTGTTAAAGTCTATGAGGACACATATCTAAGCATAAATAATTTGTTCAAGTCTATATGTACTATCAAAACTCATCATTAATGTTCCTGGGGTATTCCTGATTATCATAAATGCTATCAAATTCTAAAATTCTATTGGTAGACCAAAAAGTCTCACTCAAACTAGTCTTATGGATGGCATCTCTTTCTTTGCTTTAAATTTAATATGCTAGGATTTCATAAAGAGACATTCCATTCTAAAGTTCCATGGCCCCATTGGAGTATTTGTTCCTTATATTCTTCAATAGAAAAAATAACAAAGAAATAAGCATTAGGGTGAGCAAATATTTAGAACTCATATTTTGTTTACCATTGTCTAGCAACCCATAATTTAAATACTAATAGGGTTAATCTGAACTCCATAAATTAACATATCATCCCTCTCCTCTCCATGGATTCTATTCCATCATGGATGTCCATGTCCACCTTCATTTTTAGTGAACCATTTGATTCCTTTAAACACCTTGTCTCAGTTTTCTTTGGATCTATCTTAGGCATCCTTAAATATCTCCATGATATCCGTAAGTTATTGATTGCATTTGGATAAATTTTTTCCCCATGAAAGGCATCACTATAATTAATTTTTGGGGGTAGACCCCCAAACACCTTCCCCATATTGGGTATTTTTATAGTTGGATCCTTTTGGTGGTATGCCCTCAGATCAATTTTTTTCAAGTTCTAGACCGTATCAATTATTCTTGCTTTAGCTTCTCTTATCTGGTCTGCTTCATGCATTTTTTCTTTGTTATTTTCAACCCTTGGTATTGTTTTCATGGTAGACTATGATCTCCCATCTCTTTTTGTACTATAAATTGAAAGTGTTTGTTACTTTTTCCCTTGATCTAAGTGGCTTGTAAAAAATATCTATCTACACATTTTGAATCCATTGTCTTTCTTCTAGTAGTGTCTTTTCCTTGATATAATAATCCAAGTCAAAATATTCATGCTTGCCACTAGGGCCAATAGGCCTCTTCCTCTGTATATTGTATAATGGATATAATATTTAAAGAGTTCTCAAAATATACCAAAATGCATCACACGTCTATTCAAACCATGATCCAATAAATAAACACATTGTACTTAAGTGGATGATAAGGTTACAATGCTCTATAGTACAAAATGACATACTATAATTCAAATTACAAATAAAATCATTTGCTATCCTTACAAATAGCCTTTACAAAGAGTCTCTTTATATTTCATATTCAACTATCTCTTCATCTCCTCAAACTCACGAGAGATATGACTTTTCATAATTCTCATATAAGAAATATACTTATTGACCTCCTAATAATGACAAACCCTAATGATTACATGAAATCAAATATTGAAAAAGTATTTAGAAGATACTTGCAAGGTACCAAATAATGTAAAATTTTCCAACACCCCCTCATATTACATTAATTGGTATAATGTCAATCTCTAACTCTAGTTTTAGCTTTCAAGTTCTGGCATTGACTCTAGCTCTTGTATTTTTATTTTAGTTTAATTTTCTTATTTTGGCTTGGACTTTATCTTTGGGTCAATTGCTAACTTTGGCTTAGGTAAATTAAATAATCTCCTTGTTACATTATTTGTGCAAATATAGTTACAAAAGAATTCAAACTTGTTTTGACCAAGTGCCTTTGTAAAAATATTTGCAAGTTGATCTTCAGTGGAGATGTATTTAAGTTGAATATGATGATCTTGAACATGTTCTTGAATAAAATGACATTATGCTTCAATATGTTTAGTTATCTCATGAAACACTAGATTTTTTATTAGTTTTAGAACTTCTTGATTATCATAATTTAACATTGTAGGATTTTTATTTATCCCCATATTTGATAAAATATATTGTAACCATAGTGCCTCACATATAACATTTCTTACAACACAATATTTTGCTTCTATGGATAAAAGTGCCATTACATGTTTTTTTATTCTACCATAAAATAGGTCTTAATCCAAGATGAAATACATAGCCTAATATTGATTTTCTATAGTCAATTGATCTAGCATAGTATAAGTTTGTATATTCCTATGATTAGAAATGATTATTTTTCTTATATTCTAGACCATATTTTGCAGTGTTGTTGACATGATGTAGAATTTTTTTTGTAGTTTTCTAGTGACTTACTTTAGGGTTTTGCATGAATCTAAATATAAATATCTGATCTAGTATTTGTTAACTATAAAATAATTCTAATCAATTAGCAATACAAGGTATCAAATATTTGAGGTGATTCATCATATCATGATAATCATAGCCCTTGTTCCATAGGTGTCTTTAAAATTGTAGTTTGTCATTATGTATTTTTCGAGTAATATTATGACAAATTTTGTTTGAGTGAGTATGATAAGATTATTATTTTTCCAAACTTCTAAACCAATACAATAATGTACAAGTCCTAGGTTTGTCATTTCAAATTCCTTTTAAAATATTTTTTCACACTATCTATCAATTTATTTTAACTCCTTGTAATCACTAGATCATCAACATAGACTACAAAAAATAATATATCAAAACCAGTTTTCTTAATATAAATAGTTGGACCAGAATTTAACTATTTTTGAAACCATGTTGTAGAATATGGTCATTAATCTTAATATATTAGGCTCTAGGGACTTATTTCAATCCATATAGTGATTTTTTTGAACTTATAAAATTTTTTATCTTGTCCTTCAACAAAAAATCCTTATAGTTGCATCATATATATTTCTTCTTCAAGATCACCATTGAGGAATGCACTTTTAACATCCATTTGATGTTTTTTCCATTCAAATTGAGTTGCTAGTGCATAAATTGTACAAATAGTTATCATTTTTGCTATAGATGTAAATATTTCTTCATAGTCAATTCCTTATGTTTGTGCAAAATATTTTGGAACAAGTTGTGCCTTATATTTGTCAATGGATTCATATTATTTGTATTTTGTTTTGGAGAACCATTTGCATCCTATAGTTTATTTTTCCCTTTGGGTAAATCAACTAGATCCCAAGTTTTGTTATTTATTAATGTTGTATTTTTTATTCCATTATTGTTTTCCATCCAGGTAAGGTAATTGCATCTTGTACATAAGTGGGTTATGTATTTTCCATTATTGAGGTCATTAGTCCCATATTTAATTCTCTTCTCTTGTTATATTGCAATTTTAGGGTCTAGTAGAAGTAAGATCAAGTAGTTTTTCTAACTTTCAATAATTGTGAGTGTTTGTATACCACTTTGTTTCTCTCTTTTTGGGGTAGATATGGAGTTATTGATTCTTTGGTAGGATTATTTATAATTTTTAATTCTTCTTCAAAATATTCTTCATGAGTTTCTTTATCTGATTCAATATCTAAAATGGGAAATGTAGTGTCCTTAGAATGTTTAATATTTGCCTTGCATCCTTCATCAAATATTATATCTCTACT
Source organism: Wollemia nobilis (assembly GCA_028583015.1). NCBI lineage: Eukaryota > Viridiplantae > Streptophyta > Pinopsida > Araucariales > Araucariaceae > Wollemia > Wollemia nobilis. The sequence goes on along the minus strand of JAQPPZ010003356.1, from coordinate 14,871,259 downwards.
TACAAAGATTTTTCTTATGATTGGATCAATTATTTTGTAACCTTTTGATGCATCATCATATCCAAGGAATATACCACATAAGGTTTTGGCATCTAACTTTTTCTTTTTTGTTTTGGAATATGCATGTATGCTTTACATCCAAAAATCCTTAGGTATGATATTGATGGTTTTCATCTTGACCAAACTTATTCAAGTGTAATATTTATAAGAATTATTGTGGGTGGCCTATTTTGAATATATACTACAATTTTAAATTCTTATTCTCAATATTGTTGTTCAAGGCATACTTCTTTGAGCATACAATGAACCATTTCCATAATAGATCAATTTCTTCTTTTTGTAATAGCATTCTGTTGTGGTGTATAAGTTGTAAGTTATCATTTTATTCCATTTTGTTTTAATAATATTTAAAATTCATTAGATAAATATTCTCCTCCTCTATTTGAATGAATATTTTGAATTGAATATTTAATCTCTATTTCTACATGTTGTTTGAATTGTTTAAATTATGTAAAGGTATATAATTTCACTGTAAAAAAATATACCCACATTTTGCATGGGTAATCATCAACAGAGAGTTGAAAGTATTTATGTCCACCAATACTGGTTGACATTGGTCCACATAAATATATATGTATCACCCCTAATGGTTATCTAACTCTATATGAACTAAGTTCAAAAGGTTCTCTACGTTATTTACTTGTTAAGCATTCTAGGCAAATTATGGTATGCCAAAGTAAGTTCAGCAATCTTATCATCATTTGGTATTTGTTTAATTCATTTATGGATGAAGCACATATATTCACAAATCTCTTTTGCCAAAGATCATTATATTTTGACGTATTCACAAATAAAGTAACATTTGATGATGAACTAATATCAAGAGCCAAACAACCATTTTTAAAGGAAAAATGGATACAACTTTCCCTTGTTTGATGAAGCATTTTTTTTATATTATAAATAGTCTTACATTCAAGCATCATATCATGGTCTAATATTTGAGATATTGACAACAAATTATTACCTAACCCAGGCAAATAGGATACATTTTCAATTGTACATTTTCCACTAGGTAGATTGATTGAAATATTTCCTATACCTTTGACCTCATAAGTTTTATCATCTACAATTGTAACTAGATTTCCATTTCCTTCTTGAAAAAATTTAAACCATTGTTTGTTTCCAATCATATGTTTGCTTTCCCTTGAGTCAATATACCAATAATTCTCCTTTGAATTTTTTAATATTTGAGTCACTAATACTTTATTTGTAATTAACATGATGGGAGCTTCAACTTGAAAAAAATAAATAAATTTAATCATTTTTTAATCTTTATTTTGAAAAATATCAACCTTTTGATTATTCACCAATTTCTTAAAAAATAACCTTCTAACTTCTTTCCTTTTCAATAGCTTTAAATAAATAAAATTTTGAACTTGAAAAATATTCCCTACAAATTCCTTTTGTCTCCCTAACTATTTTCTTTTAATATTCCAATGAAATTCAGAAAATAAAAGGAAAGGTAAAATATGTTGTACCTTATGAAATGTTCTTAATAATATTTCTTTAATATCTCTACCTTAAAGAATGCTCCTTTCAAATATTCCTTTCAAAAAAATTCCTTTTCCAAAACATACATTATAAAATCGCATGAGCCTTTGATAAATTATAAATGTCTTAATTCCCCCTTTAAACCTTATCTTTCAAAAATAAAATCTCAAATTTACCCTTTTTTTATTAGGGTAAAAACAGGATTTTGAAAGGGCTTGAACCCTTTTACAAAACAAATTCAACCCATAAATTACATAGCTACCAAGGGAAAATAGTCAGAGATCCCCTGGATTCAAGACAAACAGTATCCATCCTAGACCCCAATTAGTTGCAGTCCTTCGTTGTGAACTTTTCTAAGTCCTCATGGACAACCCTAGGGGGATCCATCTCATATCCTCTTCTTTAATGGCACCAAAGTTCACCATCCAATCTGCTGGTTTGTTACCTTCTCTATAGACATGAACAAAGTCAACTTCTTCAAAATGCTTTATAGTATCTCTAATATCTTGCATAATGTAATAAATTTTCCAATTAGATTTTACCTCCTTTTTCAAAATATTGATAATATTCAAGGAGTCTCCTTTAAACCTAGATCCGTGGATAGCTTTGCACCTAGATGTAAAGCATTAACTTCAACTTTATGACTAGTAGTAATTCCCCAAAACTTGCAGGCTGCCCCTACCAATCTACTCTGATTGTCCCTCAAAATTGATCCTCCTCTAGCCTTACCTGGGTTACCTTTGGATGCCCCATCAAAATTTAACTTCAACCAGTTATCTTGAGATGGTTACCATTTTACATAAGTTCTAAATTGAACATTTACGTCTCCACCACTAATAGGTTCCAAATTCCATGCCTTAGCTATCATAGTCTCTTCAGTATTCTCTGGCTTGATAGGGTACTTGATAGATTTAAAATTCTCCTCTAAAAAGTGGGTGATACTTCCAAAACTTCTCATTGCAAACCTTTTTTTCCCTCTAAAAATTCTCCTGTTCCTCTCTAACCAAAATCCTCACACAAAATGATATAGAATCAGGTTCCAAATTAAATTAAGACGAGGATTGAAAAATATGTTCTCCCATTGTTGTAACTATAGAACCATATTAGAAGGCATCACCCAAGAGATGCCCATCTTGTTAATGAGGATATGGAAAATATTTAGAGCATAGAGACATTCCAAGAAGATGTGTTCCACTGATTCTTTTGCCTTTTCACATAAACTACATCTATTAGGAAATTGAAAAAGTCTCTTCTTAAGATTATCCACTGTTAGGATCTTATTTTGGATTGCTTCCCAAAGAAAAATCTCCATTTTAGAAATAGTTTATTACCCCAAATTCTATTCCAAGGGAAACCAGTATCTATAGTAGAATCCAAAAGATCATAGGTTGTCTTCATGTTGAATTCTCCATTCTTAGTTTTGATCTAAACCACGAATTTTCTATACTTGAAAACACCTATTTAATAAGAATTTAGTTTAGCTTTAAGGAGGTTTAAAGCCTCCAAATTCTTAGGATTTACCTCTAAATATTTATAGCTCAATTGGTTATCCAATAAAGTCATGTAATCACAAACCTTTTTACCATATCTATCTTCTAGATCCTCTTTCATATTAGATAAAATATCATTGTTGGATAAAGGGTTGTCATATAACCATGCATCTTCCCAAAAAATTATAGAGGCCCCATCTCCAACATGCCATTTCACACCCTTCCACAAGGCCTCCCTAGCCTCCACCAAGTGGTTCCATAAAGAAGAGCCACAACAAGGGTCCTAAATTGTGAGAAATATGGTATCCTCCTGGCTATCAATTTTACCCATTTACGATCACAATTATTTTCAATTTTAATTCTCAATCATGTAGACACCAACCTTTCAAATTATCACCTTAAATCAAACTGCTTTAAAATAAAATCTGCAATGTATGCTTTCAGGAATGAATTTACCTTAAGAATTATGCTTTTGAGAATGAATTCACCTTGAAAATTTTATCTTTGTGTTTCCCTCCAATATTCAAAAGGTGTTAAATATTTTAAATTAAATATGCTAAAACATCTTCACTTGAAATTACAAAAATTCCATCAACCTATGTGCTATTCACATCCTCTTTGGATAAATGCTTTGTTCTATCTACTTCATCTTAGCCAACCTCTTGCAATAAGCATTTTTTTTTACCTTCCTTCTATCTATTCCTTCTAGTATAATGTTTACTAGTATACACTTTTGGTTCAGTTTCTCCTGCATTCATCTCTTTCAACATTGCTTTTGAAAGCTTCTTGAACTTCTTAGAGTCTCCTCCCTTATCAAGGTCTTCCTGCAAAATATTCTCCTGGTGGTATCATTTGTCAATGAAATTTCCTCTTAGTCTAGCTAAAAGTGCTAGTGATTCACACTATTGTCTTTCACCAACCTTGGGTGCTTAAGAAAATAATTTGTATGAGACTTCTACTATAGACATCTATTATTCATAGATATAACTTCTTCTAAGGACATATATCAACTACTTGGCATCTTACTTAACTTAGATAACATTGTACTTTGGATAGAATAAAGCTTTGAGTAGACTTATCTACAACTTGTTTCACATCCAGTGGATGCTCTTCTATATTCTAATATTTGGAATTGTGAATCCTATGAAAAATCTCTACCTGTGGAGACTCAATAGCATTAGAAACTCAGTAACCATAGAAACTAAATAATCATGGATAATTTCCCATGGATTTGATACCATTAATATCAAATAAGCCAAATTCAATAATCAACAATAGATACAAGATTTAAAGATTTCTCACAATATACCAAAATGTAGTATACATATATTCAAATTATGACTCAATAAACAAGCACACTGTATTCAAGTAGATAATAATATTACAATGCTCTTTAGTACAAAATGATGTACTACAATTAAAATTACAAAAAAAATCATATGCTATCCTTACAAATAGCCTTTACAAAGAGTCTCTTGATATTTCATATTCAACTATCTCTTCATCTCCTCAAACTCACAAGAGATATGACTCTTCATATTTCTCATAAGAAATATATTTAATGACCTCATATTAATGATAAAACCTAATGATTACATGAAATCAAATATTGACAAAGTATTTAGAGGATACTTGCCAGGTACAAAATAATGTAACATTATCCAACACCTTATCATAACTATTTGTTGAAGTTTCATAGGTGAGGAGAATTTGACCTTCACTATTTCAAAAAAAATTACCATTATATTTTCCATGGTTTCCTTTAGAAGCACCATCAAAGTTAAGTTTAATAAACCCAACTTATAGATATTTAAATTTTACTACATATTGATAAAAATATTATATGTTAACTCTCTTATCACAAATTATCCATGCATGTTTGTTCAAATCATGTAACCATAAGGTTAGCACACCTTTTTTACACACAATACTTCCCATTTGATGAGCACTATGCTTATAAACACTCTATAACAAAGGTAATAAAATGAATTCAAATGTGGATGTGATTTTGAAACCTTTTTTGAATAGTCTATTATTCCTTTCAAGCCATAGCTTCAAACAAATAATACAAGACCAATCCTCCATGAAATGCTTAATACTTTGGATTTAAAATAATTAATCCTATATTTAATCAACACTCCCAATATTATATGGATCAACACTTGATAGATTCTTATTTTCTCATAAAAGCAACAACAATTGGTAGAAATAAAGGGACAACAAAGAAGTAGATGATCTAATGGTTCTAGCTCCTCCTTATGCACAAAATATCTAAAAGGTCCATGAAATCCTCTTCTTTGCAAACTATCTCCTATAATAGTTTAACTATTGCTAACCAAATTAATATTGAGGCCTTAGGAAGGACCTCATATGATCAAATATTATTCAAAGAAAATTATTAGAAATGGGATATTCTTAGTACGAAATTGTAATTACTCCAAAGCCATATATCCCAACTTAACCAAGAATCACCATCTTATAATGGATTCAAACTAAAACCCATCCTTTTACCAAAATAGGTATGATAGAATTCTTGAAGAATCTTTTAAATATCCTTTAATGCTTGTTTAAGGTTCACTCCCTCAACCAAATTACTAATAACAATTTAAGATTTGGAATATTTATTCACATCAATATAATATTTTTACTTTTGAACCTTTACAAACTAAATAGGTTTGAGATAATGGTTTCCATTTTGGATTAGAGTAAGAGGACAAGGCTTAAATTAAGAAGCAAATAAATACTATAAAAATACTTTTAATAAGTAACTATGTAATCCCTATTTTTACGTGACCACGTAATATGTTTCTTGATTAATTTCAAACTCTTTGATATGAAGTCCAATATTTTTGATCCACAAGGTAGGGTTTGTTTACTTAATAATTTTACTACATCCATAAATCTTATACATTTTTTAAGTTGATGGTTATTAAGCCTAACTATCTCAAAATATCATAGGTCCCAATATAATTAAGCCATAATATTATAGGTCGAAATATCAATAATCAAGAGTAGAATTATATATGAGCAATCAAATATATATCCAAACCAATATAATAATGAAATAACATTCACTTATAATATCAAATATGAATGTAAATGGCCAAAATCATTCATGCACATGCATGAAAAATACTAACAATAAAATTGCTCAAAATATATATACAAGCTTTATTATCAATGCTTTCTAGGTGGTGATTGCTATAGATCATTTTCCTTTTTGTTGTATGGAGCTTTGTCTCCATAATATAGATATAGTAATGTGACTCTTAAATACTTGTCTATTGCACTCCTCACATATCCGGGAGATGCAACCTTTCCTATTCTTGACCTTTGGCTTCTCATCTTACCACTTGTATACTAGACTCTTCACTCTCTTCTTACATACATACTTGACTCTATGACACTTGCACACTTCTATATGACTCTTACTCTTCTACATGCACTCCAAATACAAGATAATTTTGGATATCCTCACATTACATATTTGCATACTTACATACATGACACTTGTGCACTTTATCTCAATACACACTTCCACACCTACTTACATTACACTTGTGCATATCCTACACATTACACTCTTACATGTCGCTTGTGCATATATTACACATACACACTTACATAAGAGGAAATATAAATCACTCATCTAAACTATAGACTCATACCTTAATATATTACATATTTATATTTGTACCATAAAGGTACCATGGGGGTACATTTACATGTACTAAAAATATTCTCCAACAAAAGTAACATTTCATATAACTCTTTCCTCGATCTTTGAATAATCTCCAAAAACTTTTACCCCAAGTTTAAACTCATAGATATACCATTTTATAATTCAAATCCTCTAATATGATTTCCTCTAGAAAACTCATCTCATTTATAAAGAAAAATTCTAAATTTCTCATATCCTTTCTAAACAAATTATCATTAATTTTTGTCAAATTCAAATGCTATATGTACTAGTAATCTTGAAAGTGACATCATCTATAGGGATAGAGTATAATGTATCCTTTATGAGTTGTAGTCCTCTATTATAGTTAATAACTTATATTTATAATCATTCATACAAGATTTAATTCTATCCAAACTTGAATCCTATAGCTCCTTCTTGTTTCTTTTATTATACAAGGAAATACCTGCATAATTTTTCCAACTTCAAGCCATCAAATATTTATAATAATCCATTGTGAATCAAGGGAAATATCGATAAAAAATATCTTAGATTATTCTTGCATTAACTAACTATTCAATAACCTTCTTATAGCATGGTAGTACTTAATTAAATTCCATGGCCTCATTGACTAAAGGATGACATAAAAGAGTCATCAACAATTGGAGATGAGATATGTATCAATTTTCATAACCTAAATACTTCTGTCTTTTTTCACTTTTGTATTTGAGAAAGTTCTTCCTAATACCTCAACAAGATCCTACATATGTTGATGCTGAGTAGAGCACGAAATATATAGAGGTTGATAAGATATTTTTAATTTAATTTGGTTTTTGTTAAAGTTTTAAAATTGAATCATCCTTAGGAATGTCTATCAAAATTAAGTGCCTCAATGGGTTGAGATAATGGGTTGAGATTGAGTGTTGGTTGTGTGTACGACTCGGTGTGCTATGAGAGTGTTTTCTCAATCGAAAAAAGCTAGAAGGTAGGCTTGAATAAAATTGCATGTAGGCCAAAACATAATAGAGTACATTATTTGTATTTAGAGTTGTGTTTGGCCTACATTGTATGTAGGCCAAAACATATAGAGTACATGCCAACAACCTCCATATTTCCACTGGTGAACTCTTTGATGGAGAAGACACGGGCTAGGCATTTTCAATTTGCGTATGGATAAAGATCCAAGTAGCGAGAGTTAACCAAACCACTATAAAAAATGGATGACAAATTATTTCCAGTTATTGTTTGAGGAAAATTGCTTATCTTGTAGAAGGTCTGCTGTGGTAATCTATTCGTTCTTCTATATTTGAGACAACGCTATGATTCTAATGCTCGCAAATATTTTATATTGTCTTAGTCTTGTAGCTCTAATGAATAATGGGGTGTTTATATTGTTATCATTATTAAAATATTATCTTTATCCTCAGTTCACCTCAGTCCATTTGGAATTGGAAGAGGTGCTCCCTTATAATGTATAAACCTATATAATATATATATATTCATGCCCGATATTTTATTCCTAGAATTTTAGAAAAGCTTGTAGATAAAATCAGATTACTTGAAGCTTGTGACCCATACAAACTTTTGGATATTTTCTTTTATCAAAGTTGAATAAATATATGATTGATTTTGTAAATATGATAAGGATTTCAAATTAAGTATTTTATTTCGAGCATTTGTCATATGATCTGGTTAATGAATGAGTGTGTGACGTTAGTTTCTTTCGAAAGGCACAATAGAATAGCTCTTTTATGCTTTTAAATAAAAGGAAACGCGCATAAGTATTGAATGACTTTATGGAATTTCAAAGTTTGCTACTTCTTGGTGTAACTCTTAGATGCCCTCCATAAAACATCAACAATAAAGAGATATCTAAATACTAAATCAGTATAATGTGTCAGAATTTTAGGTTAAATTCATAAAACAGACAAACACATTTGTTTTGGATGTTGACCATAGGTGATTATGGTTTGATGTAACTCCCTTATGTTCACATTATTAAATCGTTCACAGAAGGAATGTAAAGACTAAGTCTTAAATCTTTTATAATTATTACAGCCAAATAGAAGTATGTTAGGGATCCATTCTTTCTTTTATTAGAAATTAAATATTTTCATTGATATTATAGGAGGTCAATAGCGTATATAATAGATGTACATCAATATTCGCCTAGAACAACGATCTATCAGGGTTACTAAAAAGTCAAAGTAGAGTTATCGTATGATTCTTAGTATTGTATTTAGACTTTATTATAAACAAAATAATTAAAATGAATCATCTTATAAAGTGAGAAGCCAAATTGATTCTTATACCCGAATTTTTATTAGAATGGTTAGATTTAATTCAGATGCTTATCTGCCCATACAATTAACAAGCCTTATAGCGATTACTGCAAAAATGTAATACAACCTTGCTTTTCCCCTCAGTCGAAATATACAAGTTAGACAACCTTGGAAAACACGTTACATCTTGCCTAGAAATTATTCATTAATATTTATTTATTTCATTATGTGTTAGCTCTCTTATTATATAATGAGGTAACATATCCAGATTTTTATACATTTCATATAGAGAATAAGTTATGGATAACAATGGTTCAAATTTGGTTATAATAATTTAAGAAGTAGATAGACCCAGGTGTTGTAGGTGAGTTGGAGAGGAGAGGGCAATCCTCCAAGGGAGGTTCCAGGTTCAAATCTCCATCCTACCAAAAAGCTAAATTGGGTACCCAAAATCCAATTGATAATGTTGGTGCGGGTAGGGCTGGGTGCAACCCCTGTTCGTGGTCTCTTAGACCAAGGCAGCCCCGCAAGGGATTTTTCGCTTAAAAAAAAAAATTAATAAGTAAATAGATCAATTTGATTATTAAATTTAAAGTAAATAAGTTTATCTATTTCAATTCATTTGTTTAAAATAATCTTATTTGAAATGGTTTGATTTGTTTTTAAAGTAAACAGGTTTATTTATCTATCTTGATTCGTTATTAGTTTTAAATAAATAAGCTTGTTAAAAAGCTTTCTTGCCCTTTAGTTTAAAAATAATAAATTGACTTATGAAATAGTGTTACCTTTTTATAAGTATCAAAGAAAAGGTGGATCTTCACATATGTGATTTAATTAGAAGATTATGTCATGTGAGAGTTCTACTTTAAGGTTGTTTTCTCAAAATAAAAACAATAAATTACATCCAATAATAGATCACAATAAATTATAGTTAGGTTAGAATAAAGTATGACTTATTTTTATTGTAAAAGTTGTGTTCTTATTGTTAAATATTTATTCCTTTACTTCAATAGAGTTTGTTCAAATAAAATATCTTTTTGAGAATTGTATATAAACTAGGGAGACCTATATTACCTTGATTATATTCCCTCAAAAATGTTTCGCCATGAAGGATATTAGATTTTTAAATCCTTTGATGATTCATAAAAACGGATGAACATCCACTCAACACCGGTAATTGCAAGTGGGCAATTACTGCGAATCAAGTACGACCATTTTATAGCAAACTAGCTTGGGATAAGTGGTCCTTTTACCAAGAAAAAGTAATGAGGTATGGTATGGGATGTCACCTCTAGGTCATTGTGTGACTAGTATGGTGAGGGGTCTCTTGTTCATAGTTCGGTTGTGAGATTGTTAGTAGAATATCGACACTAGAAGTTGCTAGATATCGGTGCTAGAAGGCTCAAAGATGGGTTGGTATGAGATAACTCATAAATCGTAACATGAAATGGGATACCTAGTCTTGAGCCAATGTAATGATGGGCCCTAAGTGAATCCATAAGAAGTTGGACTTTCAATTAGGCACTAGGTATATTTATGCTATACCCTAGCATGTCTAAAAACTAGGATATAATTTAGGTCAAATGAACCTAAGTCCTCCATGCTATGGGGTGAGGAATTATGCATCCACCCTTCTAGGTGATATGGGTAACCCCAGTTGTGAACTTAGGCCCTAGTAAAGGAGGAGAATGATTTCATAAAATGGTACCTATTGTAGGATCTAGACAATCTCAACCACTTGAGAGACCATCTGTAGTGATTAGTATTCTCGGAGTGAGTATCACTATGCCTATGTACTAATAAAATATTGGATAAACATTAGAATTTCGACAATATAAACCTTTCTACGATATAAACCTTGTAAACATTAGAATTTCTCTTTGTGATTCCAGTGAATTAGATTGGAATGAACAACCAGGTATGCTAAATCTAGGTTGTTACATTAGCTTCATGAGCCAAGACTTGTCCAAAAATACATCATAGATACCTTTTACAATGGGGGTGCATCTCTCTTTATACAAGAGTATGATGGTTCACCTTCCATGAGTTACAAGATCACCCAAGTGGCGGTTCACCTTACAAGGTGCATAATAATATGACAATATTCCTTGGGATTACATATGACAATATTCCTTCTGTTACATATAATAATATTCCCCAAAAATTACATATATGATTCTATGACATACCCATTTCTAATTTGACATGTGACCTTCCTTAATAATTAATTTATGGCTAATACCATTATACAATATAATATTAAATTATTAATTATTAAGTACCTATATTGTTGCCTGTTGGCAGTTTTTCCACACTAGAACTTTTTGTAAAAAACTTCCAAGTACATAATATAAGTTGTGCATTTTCGCTGATTTGTTTTGACATTTTCGTTGGTATAAATATTTATTTCAAAGCCTCTTTCAATGCTTTCACCAACAAAGACATTTTCACTGGCAAGAGTCAAACTTCAGATGACTTCACTAAAAACAATGTCTTCGTTAGAAAAAATAAAAAAGAGATGTATTCGCTAGCGAAAATAAGGAAGGACATTTTCTCTAGAAAAAATAAAAAAGAGGTTTTTGCGAGAATTCATGCATTTTTTATGGTCAAAGTCAAATTCACCCTTCTTTGCAGCGACATTCTATTTTCTTGAGCGAAAACCATGGTCGGGTGCTCGTTTTTAGCGAATGCATATTTTTCACCCATTTCCTAGTGAAATCATTTATCCTAGTTACACTTACAGTGAAAATATATTTTAAAGAAGATCTAGGCGAAAATGATTTTCACTACTTTTTTCTAGCAAAATTAGTTTTTCAGGTGAACATGAATATTCGACGCTCTTCCCAACAGAGTTAATTTTTGAGTTGGTTTTTGATGGTGGACCTCTTTTCTGGCATTCTCGTCAAGAAGCTCAAAGTCAATTGACTAAATTATTTTTAGGCAAAAATGATTTGGGAGCATTGGATTCGCTCACTCTTCTAGAAAAATTGACTTTTGATGGCTCTTTCGAGCAAAAATAAAATGTTGGGGTGCAAAAGGATGAAATAATCACCAAAATTAAATATTCAAGTTCCTGATCCTCACGCGACATCACTGTTTCTCAATGCACCGACCTCAAAAATGAATTTCCATTGTCCCTTCTTACTAAGTTCCAAGATGCTCTCCATTGAAGAAGGACCACTAATTGCTAAGGTGTTCGTTGATTTGTTCATTGCTATTCTTGAAAAGAATGTTGTTGTTGATCAATATTTGACTGGTCGACCTTTTATTTACTGCTTATTAAATGTTGGAGGTGAAATCATCTATAATTACTAAGGAATTTGATGTAAGGAGGGGAATATTTTGCTAAAAAACTCTGGAAGTTTTAATTTTTGCATTAATTAAAAGAATTTTACCTTTGGTTCCTGGATTAGTTGTGTATGTGGTTAATTTTTGCCTGTCATTTCTATTATATTCATGCCTTTGTTAGATAGGTTGAATTTTGCATTTGAATTTAATTGTTGATGAAGAATTGAATGTTGACATGTTAATTGGAAGTCATATGTGCGATCTGTGATTGGTTCCTATGTTGTTCTTTTTGTTACATGCTGACTAGAGCTTGATTTTCTTTAGCTATTAGTTCATCCCCACTCTATTTTTTTGGATTACAACCATATTTCCCATATCTTTTTATTAATTTCTCTCCCTAAACTTTACATCAATTTTTAGATTGGTAAGGGAACCAACCCTCTCTATAGATTGGCCCGAAGGACATCTCTTTTCTTTGGCCTTTCAATTTTGGCTGGGTCTAGGGCACACATATTCACACTTAGGTAAATTCATCACCAACAGTTTTTGGCACGCCTAGTGGGACAAAAAAGTTCCACTTTAAGCAGTATTAAGATTTGATGTTTGTCTTTTAATGTTTGATTAGAACATCTGGCGACTCAGTTTTATTCGGAAGCCTTCGAGCGTAAAGTTGGAAAAATATTTTCTTCATGATCACAAGAACGAAGGCCAAACATTTAGAAAATCCTATTGAGTTCTTTGAGCTTGACACCCAAGTCTTAGAAGAGCATCCAAGATTAGTCACTATGACTATCCCCTTAGTTGTAACATCTTCATAGGTAGCTGGTGTATTTTTCATTTCTTCAAGTCCTTCTAGTACTACCACTAGATTTCCTCGCTGAGCACACTCTCAAGGAAGGACGTTTTCACTAGCAAAAATAAAAAAGGGGTTTTTCTCCAGAATTCATGCATTTTTTATGATCTAAGTCAAATTCATCCTTTTTTGTAGCCACATTCTATTTTATTGAGCAAAAACCATGGTCGGGTGCCCATTTTTAGCGAAAGCATCTTTTTTACCCATTTCCCAGTGAAATCATTTATCCCCAGTTACGCTTCCAATAAAAATGTATTTTAAAGAAGATCTAGGCGAAAATGATTTTTGCTATTTTTTTCTAGAAAAATTAGTTTTTCAAGTGAACATGAATATTTGACGCTCTTCTTGGCAGAGTTAATTTTTGATCTGGTTTTTGATGGTAGATCTCTTTTCTAGCATTTTTTCCAAGAAGCTCAAATTCAATTGGTTAAATGATTTTTAGGCAAAAATGATTTGGGAGCATTGATTTCGCTCACTCTTCAAGTGAAATTGACTTTTGTTGGCTCTTTCGAGCGAAAATAATATGTTGGGATGCAAAAAGATGAAATAATCACTGAAATTTAATATTCAATTTCCTGATCCTCATGCGACGTCGCTGTTTCTTGACGCATCGACCTCCAAAATGAATTTCCATAATCCCTTCTTGCTAAGTTCGAAGATGCTCTCCGCTAAAGAATGATCGTTGGTTCCCAAGGTATTCGTTGATTTGTTCATTGATGTTCCTAAAAAGAATAATTTTTTTGATCAATCTTTGTCTAGCTAACCTTTTATTTACTACTTATTAAATGTTGGAGGTGAAATCATCTATAAATACTAAGGAATTTGATGTAAGGAGGGGAAAATTTTGCTGAAAACTCTAGAAGTTTTAATTTATGCATCAATTGAAAGACTTTTGCCTCTGGTTCCTGGATCAGTTGTGTATGTGGTTACTTTTTTCCTATTATTTTTGTTATATTCATACATTTTTTAGATAGTTTGAACTCTACATTTGAATTTAATTGCTGATAAAGAAGTGAATGTTGACATATTTTTTGGAAGTCATATGTGTGATCTATGATTGGTTCCTATGTTGTTCTTTCTGTTACATGCTGATTAGAGCTTGATTTAGTTTTTAGCTGTTAGTTCATCCCCACTCTAATTTTCTAGCTTACAACCATATTTTCCATCTCCTTCTGTTAATTTCTCTCCCTAAACTTTACATCAATTTTTAGACTAGCAAGGGAACCGAATCTCTCTAGAGATTGGTCCTAAGGACATCTATTTCCTTTGATATTTCAATGTTGGGCGGGTCTAGGGTGCACATATTCACACTTAGGTAGATTCATCACCAACAATTTTTGGCATGCCCAATGGGATACAAAAGTTCCACTTTAAGTAGTATTAAGATTTGATGTTATTATTTTATTGTTTGATTAGAACATCTGGTGACTCAATTTTATTTAGAAGCCTCCGAATGTGAAGTTGGTGAAAGCTTTTCTTCATGATCACAAGATCGAAGGACAAAAATTTAGAAAATCCTATTGAGTTCTTTGAGCTTGACACCCAAGTATTAGGAGAGCATCCAATATTAGTCACTCCGACTATCCCCTCAGTTGTAACATCTTCACAAGTAGCTGGTGTGTTTTCCATTCCTTTAAGTCCTTCTAGTACTGCCACTAGCTTTTCTCCTCGAGCATACTCTCAGGTCAAAATGGCCCAAAATCCACTACCATCATGATAGTTTCTAGCATGGAATCATTCTAGAGCTTTGAATCTGTAAGCTCAGAATCCGATCCCACCAACAGTATTGAAGGCTTTGCCTTCTTATGATGGTAAGGAAAAAATAACTTATGAGCATGTTTAAAATATGGCTTCTTGTGCAACTATTCATAGCATCACAAACGAAGATGTCATGGTCAGATTGCTCATGCTCTCTCAGAGGGAAGTTGCTTTACAGGTACCGGTCCTTACCACCTACCACTATTGCCACATGGGACCATTTGGCTGAATTAATGATAAAAGGCTTCAATGACCAAGCAGATTATTTTTCCCTATTGAATTAATTCACTAATATTTAGAGGTATCCATAGGAGGAAATCATTGAATTCAATGTTAGGTTCACTCAAACTTGGAAAAGAGTCCTTGATGGTCTCTGACTGAATCTCGAACAAGCTGCATTCTACTATCTTCGGGATTTCAATTTTGATATTAGCATGGTCATATATCAGTCCAACGTTGATACATTTTTGGCCTTGTAATCCCAAGTGTAAAAGGCTAAAGCCGATTTAATTGCTATTGGTAAGCTCTCGATGAAGATGATGATGCCTATATTTCTTGATCTCCCACACCATTTATATTCTAATGCATCTTCTCAGCCCTTACCAATGTCCCCCATGTATCCGATACCTTTATGGAATTCGAGTTTCAAACCCTGATAGTTTTTATCTCGTAAATACCTACTCCCTCCATTCCATAGCTTCTTGCTCTATTTTCTTTACAACATTGCCATCTTCACCAGTACCAATACCATTACCAGCTCCTCCAACATCCTCAATTATTGATCCTTACGTGAAGTTGCTGCAAGATATGCAATTGATGAACTCAGCAATGAGAGCGATGACAAATGAGATCACATCCATTAAGAAAAGGTAAGTTGAGTGAGATTTCCAACCGAGGATATTTCAACCTCCACCAATCATCAGAGAGCAAGTGGCTTTGACTAGCAAGATGCCTAAAAGGAATCCAACTACATTGATAAATGAAAAAGCTGGCCCATTAGATAAAATGTATTGGTGTTCTACCTACAATGATCTGCATGGTGAAGAAACTTGCATGGTTCATCTAAAATATGTGCAGACATTAGCGAACATCTTTGTCGATGATCAGATCAACATGACTAGAGAAGCCAATTATAATTTTATGATCCCTACTATAGAACAAGTTTTCGTTCTCACGAGAGCTAAAAAAAAGTTGATCACAGTCGACCCAGCTGAGATGGAGCTGCTATAGGTACCCACTGAGTCAAAGGTGTAGAATGAAAAGAGATTAGCATAGGCAAAGGTACCTACCCCAACATCTAAGCTGAAAGAACCTATTATTTTAAAAGATATCTTGCCCACACAAGCAAAAGAAATAATTTCTCAAGTGAAGGCATAAAATTCACAAGCACAAGCTGAGATGAAGGGAAAGATAAAAGAATACCTAAAATACCTATCTTTGACCCAGCGTTAGAGGGTGGAAGCCACATAACAATATCAGAGCAAGTATGAGGTTGCTAATGAAGGAAGGGAGTCCAGTTCCTCAATGTATAATATTGTTGATGAATTGAAGAAAATTCCTACCAAGGTTAGTCTCTATGATGCATTGCAATTTCCTGGACAGGTTGATTTGTTGCAAGAATATTTGAAGTTTGTTAAAGATAAAATGAAAAATCCCACTTAGATTGTGTTAGCCCAGATGCTTACAACTTTGGCTACTAGAAATAATAGACCATCATAATTTTATTTGTCTCTCAGGATGGAGGGTTGGATTATGCATAACTGCATGATCAAATATGATGTTGCGATGACTATCATACCGAAGATAGTTTGTGAAGTTATGGGGATGGAATATATAAGTAGACCAAGTGTCTTACAGTTGGATGATACTCCTGTAAAAATAGTGGGTGTCATCAAAGATATCCCCATTGTACTGCATAAGATGCCTCAAATCACTATGATCCAAGAGGTAATTGTAGTTGATCTAGAGCATATTTCAGTATGTGTCTCTCAAGAGAGTTTACTACCAAATTAGGAGGTTATCTCTCCTTAGATTACTATCACATGGAAGTTACTTTCAAAGGGAAAATAATTTGAATCTACAATGAGAAGCCTTCCACTTTTCATATAGAGAGGATCGAAGAGGAAGAAAAACCCATGAATTCTGTCAATATGATGACTGAAGAATTAGAAAAATTGGATTTAATGGAAGAAAATTTGGATGAGCTTTGTATAGAATATGAATTTTCAATCAATTATTTTAATGCAATGATGGAAAATGAGATTGGTTGTTATTCCATTACTAAGCCTGAAAAGGCTGAAGTGAAGGTGTTTGATGATTAGGATCTTTTTCTAGATCAGTTGTGGAAGCTCTACTTTGACGGTGCAAGATGCAAAAATGAATTAGGAGTTGGAATTGTTATCATCTCCCCTTATGAAATATAGGAGACATATTCATACCGGTTGAACTGGAGTTGTAAAAAAAATGCCATTGAGTATGAAGCATTTTGTTTAGGTTTGAAGAAAGCAGAGAAGCTTAAGATCAAGCAACTCTAGATTTTTGGAAATTCTAAGCTAATCGTCAATCAAGTGACTAACAACAAAATTTGGATCTGTTTGAAGCCTACACAGTGTTGAGCATCTGATTGATTTCATGGGAACAAAAAAAACACATAGATCTTTTGGCATCCCTTGGCACAAAATTTTCTCCAGTTGAGCACATGGTGAAGAAACCAAATACCATGAGGTTGATTTATAGGTCTTCAGTTCCTAATAAGAATATTTATTGACAAGTGTTCAAGAATGATGAGCATATCGTCTACTTATTGATAAAAGAAGCTAGTAGTGTGGAAGGAAGAACACATGATGAAGAAGAGTATGATGGACTGATCCAATTAAGAAATAATCATATTCCAAAAGGATTGATTTCACTTGAAAGTCTCTTTGATCAGAGTGACAGAGCTAAAAAACATAAGATCAAAGTAGATGAGGAGTACACTAAGCTGTAGTTGGCACTTGATAAGTCAATCAAGGTTGGAATTGATTGCACTCCAGAAGAACTCAAGCAAATCAACGAGCTATGTCATGAATTTCTAGACATTGTCACTTGGAGTTATCATGATATAAAAAGTTACAACAAGGATGTGATCCAACATACTATTGAACTGCAAGGAGTGAAACCCTTAAGGCAAAAACAAAGACCAACCAATCCTAAAATTGAAGTTCTGATAAAAGCTAAACTATTGAAGATGTTGGAAGCTAAAATTATTTATCCAATCAAGCACTCTACTTGGGTAGCTAATTTTATCCCTGTATAGAAAAAGAATAGAGATATTTGTCTGTGTGTTGATTTCCAAAATTTAAATCAGGCTTCCCTAAAAGATCATTATCCTTTGCCATAGATTGATCAGATTATTCACATCATTGCAATAGCTCAAATATTTTCTCTGTTAGATGGATTCTATGGCTACAATCATTTATGGGTTAAGGATGAAGACCAATACAAAAGGACATTCACCACAAAATGGGGTGCATTTGCTTATCAATGAATGCCTTTTGATCTCTTGAATGATGGAGCAACCTTTTAGAGAGCGATGGATGTAGATTTCAGTGAGTTATTAAATTGATTCATTGTTATTTATTTGGATGATATGACTGTCTTCTCTCATAACAGGGAAGATCATAGCTTGCATTTAAGGCAAGTTTTTGAAAAATATCGAGAGTTTGGGATATCCATTAAGCCGAAGAAGTCTATATTTGCGGTGAAAGAGGGAAATCTCCTGGTCCATGTAATATTAGAAAAAGGTTTAGATGTTGATATAGCTAGAGTTGAAGCTCTTTTGAAGCTTCCATTGCTAGCCAACAAGAAAGGTTTTTCGTCATTTTTTGGTCAGATTATCTTTTTTTGGAAGTTTATTGTAGATGTTTCTCAGGTTGTGAAACCAATGACTGAAATCCTAAAGAAAAATGTTGAGTTCAAATGGACTGAGAAAAGGAATCAAGCATTCATGGAAATCAAGAAAAGAATTTGTCAAACCCCTGTTCTGATAAACCATGACTATTCAAATAATTTTATCCTTTATGCTATTGGTGAATAAGAAAGTTACATAGTTGTGCTCAGGTAGAAGGAAGATGATGGAGATGAGAGGCCTATTTCTTTTTTAATCCAAGTCATCCAACTGTACGAGGAAAAGTATAATTTCATAGAGAAGCAAGTGTATGCAATAATGAATTCCCTAAAGAAGTTTTAATATTTTGTTTTGCAAAGTAAAATAATTGTTTATGTTGTTCATCCAGATGTCTAAAATTTCATTATCCAGGGTGAGATTGGAAATAAGAGAGATGGTTGGGTTTCTAAAATCCAAGAATATGATGTTAAAATTTAGCCAACCAAGCTGGTTTGCGATCGATCACTATGTCAAGAGCTTGCGAAGAGCACCACATTCGAATCAATGGTTTACCAGTATGAAGATTCAATAAATGAAAGTAATCTTGGTAATAATTACGTAGTTGACCATGATTGTGCAAAGGACCTTGTTGAATACTTCAATTCAGGAAGGTGTCCTTCACATCTCAATGCTTCACAAAGAAGAAGATTCAGACTATAGGACATCAAGTATGTTATGTTGCCAAGTGGGTTGTTTCATAAGAACATTGATGGAGTGCTTCTCAGGTGTGTTAGAGAATCAGAAAAACAAATTATCCTAGAATAGTTTCATTCTCGATTGTCAAGAGGCCACTATGCAGGAAGACCCATGGCATGAAAAATTATCAAAGCAAGATACTTCTGGCCCACCTTTTTTCAGATGCATTTAAGGTCAGTAAAAGTTGTGATAGATGCCAAAGGTATGTCGACAAGAGTAGAAATACATCTTTACCTCTTCACCCGATCCAAGTAGAAGCACCATTTCAACAATGGGATTTGGATTTTATTGGGGTCATTGATCCTAATTCATCTATCAGACATGAATACATTATGATTGCAACTAATTATTTCACTCGATGGGCTGAAGCAGTCCCAAATAACAAAGCAAACGAAGAGGTAGTCATCACTTTCCTTGAAGGAATTATCACTCACTTTAGCATACCATATGTGATCATAACAAATAATGGAACTCCATTCATCGATGCTAAAATTAGTGAGTTTATGGGTAAGTATGATATTTATTTGAAAAATTCATCAAATTACTATCTGTAGGGAAATGGTTTTGTTGAATCCATGAACAAGAATCTACTTAGGATTCTGAAGAGGACTCTTGGTGACAACAAGCGAAGTTGGCATTTGCTCTTGAACCAAGTTTTATTGGTTGATCACATCTCAATTAAAAAATCTATCAAGACATCCCCATATTCTTTGGTGTATGGTAAGGAAGTAGTCTTGCCCATTCACATTAAGTTATTGGCTCTTCAATATTTGCAATTTCTTTATGAAAAATATGATGAATTTGATCCCATGAGCGCAAGGCTAGATCAAATATTACAGTTGGAAAAATAAAGGGAGAAAGCATACAATGCGTTCATGGAGCATTCTAAAATGACACAAAATTGGTTTAGCAAGAAGACTTTAGAGAAGGCATTTAAGGTTAGCGATCTTGTTTTAAAATGGAATGAGAACAAGGCGAAGCCAAGCAAACATCATAAGTTTGAGGTAATTTGGGAGGGTCCATTTCAGATTTCCAATGTGAATCAAGTTAATTCATATTATTTTTAGGATATGAATGGGTGTGTGTTACTGATTCCAGTCAACGGTATTCATTTGAAGGTCTACTATCAGTTTAAAATTTGGGATCAAGAATGTAAATATGTATATAGTTTTCCAATTTGATTTTTATGTTTTTTTTTTTTTGAAAGGAGAGCGAAAGTTATTTTCATTGAGCAGAGTGTTTTCGGTGGTGTATTCTTCACTCTTTGGATAAAAAAAAAAATGAGCATTTTTTCCCAATTGGATTAAAAAAAAAAAATTCAGAGGGGAGAAATATTCCATATGCATTTTTGCCCAATTGGCATTTTTAGAAAGCAAAAAGACAAGTTCACCTGAAAAAGTATTTTAGTCTGCATGATTTGTTTTGGCAGTGAAACTCCAGTTATGTGCACAAGTTGAAGATAATTTCACCAACGAAATTGCTCAAAGGTGTTTTCGATGTCTAAAATCAGTGAAAAATGGTGAGTTCACCCAAAAAGCACTCCAGTCACGTAGTTCAAGGTGAAAAGCAAGTAGTTGCATTTCTTGAAAATAATCGTTAATGAAAGGTTGCACACCCCAAGAAGGAAAAGATAAAATGACCTCTCACAATGCTCAAGAAATATATGGTAAAACTATTAAAAATCATGGGAAAGTGTGAGATTTAAAGCGCATGTTCGCCTCAATTCAGTAGGTGCACAACATGCATTAAATTCAATGGTTGTGGTCAAAAGATATAAGAAGGGTGACCATTTTAGCTAAACAGACAAAGGAAACTGCAGAGCTCCTATGTGCAAAGTCACTACTTGAAGTGTGGAATTACTCTTGCTTGAGGGTTTGTTTATTTTTATGTTTAGAATTTTTTACCGTCTAATAGTTGAAGATGGCTAGGAAGAATGCAAAAGAAAATGAGAAATCCATAGAATCAAAGAAGACACAAAAAAAGGCTGAGATAGGAAAAAAAGCTAAGAAGACCAGGAGAAAGGAAGATGAGGACTTTGAACCCTATTATAATGTGTTTGGAAACATTAGTGATTGTGCCATTTTGAACAAAGGCATGAAGGAATTGCACCAAGAGGTGGAATTTCCTATAACAAAAGGATTGACACATGAGATCTCACAAACTATAGCGTACAATGCACACTTTTTTTGGTTCCTATGTACACCGGTCCATGCTTACCCAAAACTTATTTTGGTGATTCCAAAATTTTATCATCCTGCTATGAGAATTGTTCAAAATATGAACGGAGATAGGTTATTCAAAATTTTAGCCAATGCAGTTAGAGAAGCGTTCACTTGTGGGGTCAGACCTTCTTCAAACGTAAATTTCAAAAAGCTTAGTCTTGAGGAGCAGGAGTAAAGATACAAGTCAACTGTACCATTGCACCAGTTTATGGAAATTCAATTGATAGAAACTCCACAATTTGGAGAGCTATCAACTTTGCCAAAGCCTCTAAAATTTTTTAAGAATCCAGACTTGTTTTCCATGTTGGCATGGGTAATTGGTCTCCCTACTGACTCCATGGTGTATAAATGGCAAGTAGCAATCACATACTATATTTCACAGGTAGAGTTCTATGCCCCTACAACGATGAAGGTGAGCACTAATCCAATTTTCTTTGATTGGGTGGATTACATGGCTCAAAGAATACATACACAGTTGGAGAAGGTGCAAAGTGGAGAAGAGGTGGTATTCAGACACTGTTCGTTCTTGGTATTGTATTTATTTTACACATGCACCAATATTTCTCATTTATAGCCATGGAGCATACTGATGAGGTAGATAGAAAACTGCCTATTTATTTATGGACTCAAAGTTTATCAATAAGGGAGTTTTTTTATAATTTCAACCACATATTCCTAGGTCCCACCCTCAAGCTTATTCTCAATGCATTTGAGAGAGTGCCATGGGCGATGAAGGAGGAGATCATCATGAAGGAAGAAGGTGATATATTGCTATTGGTGCAAGGCATCGTGGTACACATTTTTGGCTTTACCGACAAGCCATTCCTCCTTCCATACTTCACTACGAAACATATTTTCATTTTGGAGGTCGCCCAACAGAGCGACTTCACCAATGACACGTATGGGTCAGGCAGGGGAAAGTGGGCTACGTGTGACATGTCATTCCACTACGGTAAAATTGAAGTAAAAAAATTGGGAGAACGAGATAATTGCTAAAATCCTCTATGACCTTGGTTTGGTCGAATTTCTCCAATGGTGGAAATATGACCCTTGGGGCCATTTTGCAATGTTTGTTAAAGCAAAAAGGTTTTATTGCTGCCCTAGGGAGGATATCATGCAACAAAGGAACAATATAGAAGGGCAAAATCTCGAGTGGTACATTGAGAAAATGATGTCACTCCCTATATGGCATGAATTCTACAATATGGAAGTCGAATATAATCCCAAAATCCAGGAGCACTAGATTCCTCCTTTGAACCTGTTTAGAAAATGAAGAGTCAGTTGCCCGATTGGTCTAAGGAGAAAATCACCAACTGGTGGATTATGAAGGCCCACAAATGAATGAGATGGATGCGACGTTTTCAAGTATATATGATGGGAATTAGAACAAGTACTAGCTAATTATTTTTATTAACATTGTGCCTTGAAGCCTTCAAGAATCTGATAGTGAAGAGATTGTGGTTGGAAAATAGCGATCGATGGTTGAGGTGCCACTTGTAGAAGAAGAAAAATAGCCATCCCTAAAAGAGAAACTTCAACATAATAAAAAGAGTATGGGTGAGGCACTTCCATTTCCAAAAGTCTCCAAGAAGTTGAGAACTAGTGCAGTCTCTTCGTCTGGAACACACCATCCTCCTACATTTTCAGCCACATAGGATGACATTTCAAAGACTTTTCCTTTGGTCCAGGGAGAGCATCTTGGACATAATATTGAGATTATTAATATTTAGGAGGTTGAGGAAGATATGGAGAAATATCAGGTAAAGAAAGATCTAGTATCGCATCCATCTTCATAATTGGCTCAAATGGTGTCAGAGCCTGTAGGTACATTTTCTCTATATTATTCCCTTGATCAGGAGCATTTGGTGATAGTCACATGCCATTAACTAGCTCTCACTTCTATTTCAGCCTCATTTGGTATATATTCCACTTCAGTTTTTCTCTCTGTTCCTAAGTCACTGGTCACTAATGTTCCTTCTATTCCATTTCCTTATATTTCTCTTTCTTTTAGTTCTTTTTGCATCCACTCCCAATCCATTTTCACATCCATTTTTGCTCCCTTCATATTCCATTTTGGTTAGTTCTCCCACAACTATAAGTACACTAGCTCCTTCTCGAGTAAGTATAACTGTAGATGAATCCCCTATTTCCATTTCGTCAACCACTCTCATTTATGTTTCCCTTTCTAAACCAAACCCTCAGCAAACTCTTTTTTCCTTTTCCTCAATTCTTGAGTTGCAGGCACTACCAGATTCAGGGATGGAAATTGTGTCAAAGCATATTGTTTTAGAAAATATCAATCAAGCCTAAAATTTTTTATCATGGTGGTTGAAAATTCGTAAGCGAAATGAGGCTCATGCTCCAACGAAACCATTGAAGAAGGTCTATTTTGACCCTGAAGCTATGGAGTCTCACACTGTGAAAATGATTCCTCAGGTCCAAAATCCCTAGGTAGAGATGGCTCCAAGCGACTATGCTTATGAAGTCATTACAAATGACCTTACATAGATTAATATTGCATAAAATATGGGGAAAATTCAGGTGGAGATGAGCTCAATATGAAGAACACAAGCTTATACTAAGAGGGGGGCTGAATAGTATAAGATAAAACTTTTACTTTTTTTTTCCAAGGTAGTAACTTCAATTATTATCAATTGTAATAATGAAACAATGCAAAAATCACCACATACATAAGAGACACAAATTTAACGTGGTTCACCCAATATGGGCTACATCCACGAAGAAATATTTCTTATAAAGTTTCTCAACAAATTTTGTGGTAACCAATTCCCTATTACAATGTTTGTGGAAATCTCTCCAGAGGAGACACCTATCCCCTCTCATAGATTCATTGACACTAATCCATAGGAGACACCAATCCCCTATATTTATGTTCATGGATCTTAATCCACTCTGCTCTAGTTTGTGGACCTCAATCCACTGTGCTCTAGTTCATGGAACTCAATCCATAGGAGACACCAATCCCATTTGCTCTGGTTCATGGACTTTAATCCAAAGGAGACACCAATCCCCTCTGATCTGGTTCATGGAACTCAATCCATTTTGCTTTGGTTCGTGGACCTCAATCCACTCTGCTATGGTTCATGGACCTCAATCCATAGGAAACACCAATCCCCTCTACTCTGATCTATTCCAAAGCCTACTCACAACTTTGCTCAAATTTACTCCAAACCTGCTCACAAAAACCTGCTCAAATATGCTCACAAAACTTGCTCAAATTTACTCACAAAGCATACTCAAATTAGCTCACAAAACATGCTCAAATTTGCTCATAAAGCCTACTCAAATAAGCTCACAAAACCTGCTCAAATATGCTCACAAAAACCTACTCATAAATGCTCACAAAGTCTGCTCAATCTTACTCAAATATTGCATACAAACAATGCTCATATCTTTCCAAATATCACATACAAACAATGCTCATAACTTTCCCAAAACTTGCATACAAAAAATGCTCATATCTTTCCCAAATCTCACATACAAATAAAGCTCATAAATTTCCCAAATATCACATACAAACAATGCTCATCTATTCTGAAATCTACATAATAATGTCATCAAGTTATTTACTTATTCTTCAATGTGCTTTTCTTAACTAAAGAAATTCAGACATATTCTACTCATAATTCTTTTATCTTCATGAATATGTAGAGAATGATATGCACTAAAAAATTCCCAATATGTTCTTCACATTCCTTAAGTCTGTCGCTTTCACATGTATCACATTTATTACATTTTAAAAGTAGCTCTAGTCTAGCACTTGATAATTGACTTGGTAATAGTTTATTTCTCCCTTCACAATCACTATGCATAAATCTATCTTTCTCATCTACTCACAAAATCAATCATGAACAATGCACAAATTTGCTTCTCAATTCTGATCTATTACCCTTGCATACTTGATTTCAATTTCCATAAAATTAATGCACAAGTTGACTCACAAATTTGATCTATAATCCTTGCATATTTAATCTCTATTTCAAGCAAAAAAAATGCAGAAGTTTATTCTTAAATTTGATCTATACTCTTACCCATTCATTTCCAATTTCAAGCAATAACAATACACATCTAATAATTCCTTATACCTCCAACCTTATGACAACAAAAATATTTTCCTTAAACAAAACCACCCTTGATAAAGGAATTAAATCACCATACCCCTAAATATTTCTTTATGATGATGTGCCTTCAAAACCTGTCTTGACAAAAATATTTTTCCTTTCTTGTGCCACTTCAAAACTGGTTTGGAAATCTCTTTTTCAAATCATCCATATTACAAACCCTTCTAAAAAATATGTGCTCAATAAGGATTGAAAATAATACTTTATAACTCCATTTTAGTCTCACAAAATAAAGCTTTTAATAATTACTAAACCCTAAAATTTCCCTCTTCTATCATGTAAAAATACAGTTAAAAATAAACCATAATACACCTTATAACTCCCTCACACAATATGCAAAAGACAATTTTCAATATTTCCCCATACACCTTATAACTCCTACTTACACAATATGCAAAAGATAATTTTCAATTTATCCCCATACACCTTATAACTCCTACTTACACAATGCAGAATATAAAATCAAATATTATTGTTGCACCTTATGACTCCCACTCTAATAAAAATAAAACATTTTATTTACCCTTACCTCAATAGATAAAACTCTCTAATCATCATGGAAGAAATTTGATCTCCACACCTTGCCAAATGTAGCACTCTCCCAAGGGACATTCGACCATCTAAGCTAGCCCAATAGGTGAAACCAAAGGGTTTGGGGTCAATATTTGTGACCTTCGTAGCTTTATCCTCTCAAACAAATAATGCATAGCAAAAACCTCACGACGGGATTCGAACCTCTGTCTCACTGCACAACAGTGCCCAATCATGGACCAACCAACCAGCTGGGACACCCCGATAGATGGGAACCAAGATGTACTAACAAGTATGTATTCTACTTTAGATTTCACCAATCATCAAACATTATCACTATGCCACCTACCCTCCTTGTTCGCTGAATTCTATGCACTGGAATAATATCGAATTGCGCTCTTAATATTAAACATCTCACTTGATTTTTTCTCCTTATTTATACATGCATTTTTGTTTTCACCATGGACATCAGCGCTATATTTTGCTTATATATTTTTATGCTTACCTTTTATGACATTGGCGCCTTTTAAACTTAAACTCATTTGTATTATAATATTTAAATCTTATAATATTTTACTTTTTAAACCTTTGTCCAAAACCTTTTATGATTTAAAACTTTTGTCCCAAGCTTTTAAAATTTTGTCTTTCTTTTAAATATTTTCCATCTCTTTTATAATATTTAAATATTATAATCCTTAAAAATAATTACCTTGCTTTGCAATAATATTTCCTTATAAAATATATTTGCCCTGGATGAACAAACCCATCTTTTACCTCAATGATATATTTTCCATCCTTATAAACTTTTTACCCTTGAAGAATATTTCTACTTTGAATACCATGCTCCTTTGACAACAACGACAACTCAATATTTTTAACAATCCCCCCATTTTTCATTGATGGCAACCCTACTAAACATTTTCTTTGACTGCAACTGGATTCACAATCTGCTTCCCCTGACAAGCTGCTCCTCCTCACTGAATTATCTCCCTTTGACATCAATGAAAAAGGGCTCCTTGGGGCTAAAAATAAGATACTTAGCACAACTTCCTTACGACCTCCTTTTTTTGAGGTGATAAATTATGGGATGGGAGTGAAACTACTCCCAACTTACAATGCTCTTCTTCTCTTTTAATTTTCTTTCTCCACACCTTTGTGGTCATACTCTTTTGAAAATTTTGAGCATCTTTTTTCTTGATTGTCTTTGGAAGTTTCGAAAAATCTATTCTACACCATTTATATTTATGCCCAAAATTATTGTAATTGAAGCACATGATGTTGTAGTCCTTGAAAGGTGTAAATAACTTGAAATTTTTCTTGGTGAAGCCATAATCATTCTTACCATGAACCCTACAATGTATAGCTTTATGACCAAAATTATTGCAATTGAAACACATGATGTTGTAGTACTTGAAAGGTGCAAATGACTTGAAATTTCTCTTGGTGAAGCCATAATAATTTTTATCATGAACCCTGCAATGTATATATTTATGACCAAAATGATTACATGAGAAACAATAACCTTGGAAGAAATATTCATCTTGCCTTGATCTCATGGTTCTTTCTTTGCTTTTCTTGTGATGGTCCCTGTTCCTTGATGATTCTTTGTTTACTTCCTCTTTGATACTATCACCTCTCAACACATCAACATAGGTCTTGGCTCTTCTTCAATTCCATTCTTTGATTCCTTTATTCCTTTTGATTTTGACTCCTCTTTTTATTTTTCTTGACCTTCTTCAAAACCAATTCCTATTTTTATAAATGGAGATCTCTGTGCTTTGATAATATCATTCAAGATTTTTGTGCTTTTCTCAAACCTGATATTTTGCTGTAGATTTTCAAATTCCTTCTTTAGAGAAACAACCTCATGTTCCAATATTTCACATTTTAACTCTTTTACCTTTAACTGCTCAACCATACCTTCTTCAACTTTCCTTGCCTCTTCAACTTTAACTTTTAAGTCAGTGAGATCTTGTAGAAGCTTTGGTTTCAAGTTATCCATTTTCAAATCATCAAGTTCCTTTTTCATATCAACCGTGGCTTCCTCTTCATTTTTTGACTCTTTCTCTTTTTCTAGGTCTTTAATCACAAGAGCATATTCTTTCTCTTCTTCTTGGTATTTGACAATAGGAGCATCTTCATTCTCTTCTTCTTGGTATTTGACAATAGGAGCATCTTCATTCTCTTCTTTTTGGTTTTTGACAATAGGAGCATATTCATTCTCTTGCTTGCCTTGACTGTGCCTATTTTTCTTTTCATGATAAAATCTTCTTTCTTTCTTCTTCTTGTATTCTTTTTCTTCTTCACTACTACTATCCTAGCTTCTGGACAATTAGTTGCATAGTGACCAATGTTACCACAACTAAAACATTTATTTTTTCTTGGATCCTTCTTATTTCTTCTCACAAAGTTAGCCTCTTCTTCATTGCTACTATTTTTATCTTATGGACAATTAGCTGCATAGTGACCAATATTACCATAACTAAAACATTTGTGTTTTCTTGGATCCTTCTTATTTCTTCTCTCAAAGTTAGTCTCTTCTCCACTGCTTGATTCTTTACTTGATTTTGGTTCTTTATTTTTTGCCTCCTTTGAAGATTTGAAATTTGCCTCTCTTTTTAATGTTTGATCTTTTTATATCCTCATATTATATGCTGTGAGCATCCCATGTAGCTCATCTCAAGAAAGCATATTTAGTCCTATCAAACAATGGTGCCCTATTTGATGAAAACCCTTCCTAATGTGCCATGTGTGTTCTTGTAAGATATTCATTCAAGTTTTTAGGATTTCACAAATGAACCTAATCTGATACCAATTGAAGAACACTATACTGAGAGGAGGGTGAACAATATAAGATAAAATTTTTACTTTTCTTTCCAAGGTAGTAACTTCAATTATTATCAATTACAATAATGAAACAATGCACAAATCACCACACACATAGGAGACACAAATTTAACATGGTTCACCCAATGTGTGTTACATCCATGAAAAAATATTTCTTATAAAAATTTTCAACAAATTTCATGGGAACCAATTCCCTATTACAATGTTTGTGGAACTCTATCCATAGGAGACACTGTCCCCTCTCACAAGTTTGTGGATCCCAATCCACAAGAGACACCAATACCGTCTGCTCTGGTTCATGTATCTTAATCCACTTTGCTCTAGATTGTGGATCTCAATCCACTCTGCTTTGGTTCATGGACCTCAATCCACAGGAGAAACCAATCCCCTTTGCTTTGGTTTGTGGACCCCAATCCATAAGAGACACCAATTCTCTTTGCTCTGGTTCATGGAACTCAATCCACTTTGATCTAGTTAGTGGACCTCAATCCACTCGAATCTAGTTTGTGGAACTTAATCTATAGGAGACACCAATCCCCTCTATTCTGGTCTGCTCCAAAGCCTGCTCACATATCTCCTCAAATATGATCCAAACCTGCTCACAAATATGCTCAAATATACTCACAAAAACCTACTCAAATCTACTCACAAAACTTGATCAAATATTCTCACAAATCCTACTCAAATTAGCTCATAAAACTTGCTCAAATATGCTCACAAAGCCTACTCAAATTAGCTCACAAAGCCTACTCAAATTTGCTCATAAAAATCTGCTCAAATTTGCTCATAAAATCTGCTCACAACCTGCTCAATCCTACTCACAAAGTCTACTCAATATTACTAAAATCTTACATACAAACAATGTTCATATCCTTCCAAATTTTACATACAAATAATGCTCATAACTTTACCAAAAATCGCATACAAATAATGCTCATATATTTCCCAAATCTCGTATACAAACAATGTTCATAACTTTCCCAAATCTTGCATATAAACAATGCTCATCTATTCCAAAATATTGCATAATGATGTCATCAAGTTCTTTACGTATTCTTCAATGTGATTTTCTTAACTAAAGCAATTCAGATATATTCTACCAAGAATTCTTTTATCTTCATGAACATATAGAGAATGATATGCACTAACAAATTCCCAATATGTTCTTCACATTCATTAAGTCTGTCGCTTTCACATGTCTCATATTTATTACATTTAGCTCTAGTCTAGTACTTGATAACTGACCTGGTAATAGCCGATTTCCACCTTCACTTCAAAACCAATCACTATGCACAAATTTGTCTTTCTGGTAGGACTCTATGTCCTAGTGGATTTATCAATGACGAATGGAATTGGATCTAAAATAATAGAATCACATTTTGGATAGAATCACCTTTGCACTGGAGAGGAACCCTTCCAATGGATCAATTGATCAAATATATATATTCTTATTCATGGATACCCTCGAATGAATGATTTGGACAATTATATATACCTACCTAACCCTAACCATCACGTCACTTCATAATAATTAATATAATTAATTATTATGACTATGCTACTTCTTAACCCTAATAATATAATATAATAATTAATTTATAATTAATTATTATATTATCAATTACATAACCTTAGGATAGTAATGGTATTATATTATTATTAATAATTTGGGTTAGGATAGGATCCTAACATGCCACCCTCCTTAAAAATAGCTTTGTCCTCAAAGCTCAAAGTGAGGAGCTTCATCCCTTGTTTTCCAAGAAGCATTTTCTTATGTTCTTGCACTATTTTAATGTCACTTTTCCGAAGGCAGGGATATCTTGAAGGGCGGAGTGTTAGTGGGGGGTTACTAGGAAAAATTGAAGAATCTTCCTTAGGAGAATCGTGATGACGATGGGGGGAAAACCCTTGGGATCCATCAAACACTTCAGAACGATGTATCAAAAGTGGTGGTAACACTTCCAAATCCTTTTGTGGTTCCCTGGTCGAGCCAATGAAGAAGGATTGTGTAGTAACTCTACGTTGGTTTTGAATAGGTTTGGTCATGTGGTGAGAACTCACTATTGGTGAGGAAAGTGTGTGTAGATCTTGTAGAGTGCATGTTTGGCCAAAATTGATCACTTCGGTTATGTCTACCTCATCCTTGTTTGGTGTATATATCACTTTTGGTATACCAACCCTATTGTAGTCATTGGTGGGATTAGGTATTTTGGGTATTTCTTTCTCATTTTTCTTATTTTCCACATCTTCCTCCTCTTTCTTATCTTTCATGGCTTCCTCATCTTCCTTACCTTCCTCATAATTGCCATATTTAGTTCTATATTCAGGTGTATTCATCACTACGTCTACCTCAATCACATTTTCATCGTTGGGAGAACTACAAGGAATAGTTGCATTTGAAATATATAGTGTAGGTGTAATACATTGATGATTGTGAACAAATTTCTCATCGCAATGAAAATAAAAACCTTTTTCTCATCATGCCTTCATTTTTGTGGGGTTAATACATTTAATGGGTAAGAGTTGGGTAAGTTTTGGGGTGGTGTAAGCCATTTACGTAGTCGTTGTTGGAAGTTGTGTCTAAATTTGCCAAAAGTTGTCACAAAATCATCGAAAAAAGTTGCTAAAAATTCATCATCAAAATTGTTTGTAGAAAAAAGTCGTCAACAAAATTTTACAAAAGTCATCAACAAATGTTGCTGAAAAAATCATTGTCAAGTTTGTGCAGCAAAAATTTGTCGCAATTTGTTGCAAAAAAATCAATAAAACTTGTCTCAATTTTTCGTTAGCAAAATTTGTCACAATTGTTTGCATCAAAATTTTGTTTGAACCTTTCATCACTAGGAACTTTGTTTGAGCTTTCATCTAGGGACATGCAAGGACACTATACATAGACAGTTGGCAGAAAGTCGCACGATGATGAGACAGTAGGTGATTGGTTGCAGATGGGACGAACGGGTGACTAGACAATGGGTGACTAGTTGCACATTGGATGAATGGGTGACTTGGTGGATGTGGGTTGGACAAGTGGGATGGAAGATACGTGACATAGTGGATAGGTGGACAATATCGGAGAGGTGATAGCAGGGAGCACGAGCAACAATTGACAGTAGGATTCACGAAGCAACAATGATTGAAGGATAATGAATGCGAATTGAAAATAGTGAGGTACGCGTGTAGGTTAAGGGAGGTAAGCGTAACACTAAGTCATGATTAAATATATGGATAAAATTCCTTTTAAATTGAAAACTTTACCCTGCATGATAGATGTGGGACAAAATTCCCCAAATGGTAAATTGGAACTTCACCAACGAGATCCAATAAAAAAATGTAAAACAATGACAAAAATTTACAAATTGCTAGGGGAACTAACATTTTATAATTGAGTTTAAGCACATGAATTTTTATTGGACACCAAAAATCATAGTTTGCTTCTATTACGTAGATCTACCATACAACTAGAAAAATATGGGTGGAGGCAGTGGCCCTCACGTTGCCACATCAAGAATCTTGGATGTCAATTTTTGCACGTCAAAATTTAGATCGCACCAAATTAAGCTTATTTTCATCACTGGAGAACGTTAATTTGTTGATATATCATAGCACAAAGTGAGTGGAAAAGGAGAAATTTAAAAGGCTTTGTATGATTTATAATTCATTATTTTTGGCTCAATGAAGGTTTTTCCAATGTTATAATTGTGTTGTTGTGTGCCAAAATAGCATTCGTAGTTGAGTCAGAGGAAGATAAAATTGTGAAAATTTTATTTTTGATAAATTTGGAAATGGATGGATTCAGGTTCAACAAGCTTTAGCACAAAGTATCATAGTAATTCATATAGTGTTGCAATTGATTTATTAATTTTTTTGTAATGAGCTTTAATGAGCTCTTAGTTGTAATGCCAACAATTTTGCACAGTGAGTGACTTTAGTTTTAGAATATTTGTGTGATGTCCAAAATCGTTGCTTGTGCACATGGAGGAAACTTATTGGCCTTCAGAGGGAAGACACTGATTTGTTGAAAATGCAACATTAGGTTTAATTTTTAATTTTTCCCCCAGAATTTTGGTTGTCTTACTGGAAAATGATGCCATGTGAAAGAGTTTGTTTATTTGTGGTGTCTTCGTATATTGTGAGATATAATGTAATGTAACGGTCTTCTGAAAAAATCCTTCCTTGTCAGGATAGTCGTCTACGTGTCTGAATACAATTATTATGAGTTTCTTTGGTTTGTTAGATCCTTTACGGTGACATCTTTGGTTTATTGTAACGAAACGGTTGATGCTCCTCCCAAAATGTTGTAGCTATGTGACTTATCTTGTAATAATTTCTATGAGCATGGTGTGCTCATTCTTCAAGTCAGTGCTTCTTCATCAGCGTTCTAAACATTCAATCAAAGTGCACTGAGTATGCTGTGTGGATATTTAACATTATAAACTGGAAATACCTTACCAACGGTACGTTAACTTGCCAAAGTTGATTCTTCGAAGATGCTCTA